>JALIZF010001767.1:0-734471 GCA_029948255.1 Telmatactis stephensoni
ACCAAGCATAAGCATAATCAAAGACAAAGGAAAGAACAAAGAAAAACACCTTCTTTTGTATTCTAATCCCTAAATTCTTTGTTGTTTTCTTACGATTCCGATTCCGATTCCGACGCTAGTGTGAACCAGCCTTTACTAGACATAATCCACAGATAATCACGGACTGGGAAGCCTGTGGCCGCGGTGCTTGTGAAACAGTGTTGCCCCGTGAAAGATTTTAGTTGCTTGTGAAAGACTTGTGTACTGTGAAACTTTGTTGTGTTCTGTAAGAGATTGTTGTGTTCCACGAAACTTTGTTGTGTTCAGTGAAAGCTTGTTGTGTTCACGAAACTTTGTTGTGTTCAGTGAAAGCTTGTTGTGTTCGACGAAACTTTGTTGTGTTCATGAAAGATTGTTGTGTTCGACGAAACGTTATTGTGTTCTGTGAAAGATTGTTGTGTCTACGAAACTTTGTTGTGTTCAGTGAAAGATTGTTGTCAGATTCACCGAAACATTGTTGTATTTTCAAAGGAATTTTGCATTGTGTTTTGCCCCTGTGGGCCACCATACACTACATATGCTAATTAGTAAATCGGAAAACTCTAATTAAACCACTGCCAGTGTATTCTCGTTAGATAACTACTTATTTTACCGCCGAAAAAACTTAGAATCACAGCAAAATTTAGAGTGTAGAACGGACTGAACACCTCATGGTGGGTCTTGGGGTGAAACGTTGAGTCGAGAAAACCAGCCCGGTTGTTCGAAGGGCGATTTTTAAAATTACCAACTGAAAGAATTAATACAAAAGACATTTGTGGTTTCATGACTTTATTTGCTTATACTTTAGTTAACACTAGTTGTATTTCCTTCACGGCTATATTCTAGATGAGTGTTGATACACTGGCCATATGTAGTATCGGTCGCTTTGAGGCTTAATCTAGAACGAGAACACATATATATTAAGCAATGGTTCTTATGAAATCTGTAGTACTTTCTTAGTGTTGTTCTGCGGCTTATCGCTTTTTTTCAATTAAAAAAAGTCAATATAGATGAGATATCCAACCAATTAGAATCTTCCATTTTATAAATTTACGGCATAGTGCAACCCTGCTTTGTACGCGTCCAAAGCTGAGTATGAGGAGGACTACTAGTCAGAGAACATGCCATTTATTGATCATATACAGGATGCTGTTTGTTTTTAAATTGCCTGTCTGTCTGTTTGTTTGTTTGTGTGCTTTGAGTTGGTTTGTGTGTTTAAGTGGTCGATTGTTTGTTTGTTGGTCGGTTGTTCAGTGTTGTTGTCGTTTTTTTAACAAATAGTTCAAATCCATGTATTCTTTTCAAATATACCTTGCTTATTTTCCTTCCCCTTCTTTTTGTGGATTTTCTTTCTTTTTCCACCTAGTACGACCGTAGTATAAGGAGTGTGAGAACATGCCATTTATTGATCATATGCAATGAGTCATAGAAATTCGCGATAAGAATTACAAGATGCTGTTTGTTTTTTAAATTTTCTGTCTATCCATCTGTCTGCCTGCCACTCTGCCTGCCGTCTGTCTGTCTGTTTGTTTGTCTGCATGTCTGTCTGTCTGGTCTGTCATGTCTGTCTGTCTGGTCTGTCTGGTCTGTCTGTCATGTCTGTCTGTCTGGTCTGTCATGTCTGTCTGTCATGTCTGTCTGTCTGTCTGCCTGTCTGTTTGTTTGTCTGTGTGTTGGTTTGTTTGTTTAGGGGTGTGGTTAAATGTTGGTTGGTCGGTTGGTCGGGATTTTGTTGTTGTTGCTGTTCTTTGTTTTTGTTTTTTTAACAAATGGTTCATATGAATTTATTTTCCTCGAATATACCTCGCCCAATCCCCGATTCCTTATTGTGAATTTTCTTTCTTTTTCCACCTGTTCCAAACAAAGAAGAATGAAAAGTATATCTTTGATTGGCTATAAGAAAATACAGTACACAGATTTTTAATTAAAATTAAAATTAAAAATTAGAGAATTAAAATTAAAGAATTAAAAAATTAAAGAATTTAAATTCTGAATAATGTGTTTGGCGTCACTGATTTCACTCACCCACTATCGTTTACAAGACTCTACTTACCTCGGTTAGCGGGAGGTGTCGACCCACCTTTGTTAAGAGGTGTCGACCCACCTTTGTTAAGAGGTTCTGACCCACCTTTTCTCTTCGATGATAATTCTTGCGCCTAAAAAAGAACATAAAATCGGAGGTATACGAAAAGGCAGCAGACAGGCAGATAACAGATTTGTGTTATCAATCAAAGAGAAAGACTGACCAACTCAAGAAGCTTCTCCAACCAGCCTGGTGAGCCTTCACTTTTCAGTATTTCGAAACCTCCACCACTACCATTTGACTCATCATTAGGAGACGAACTTTGGTTTCTCTGTGGTGGTTGCCTTAGTTTGCCTTTAGGGGACAGTAATGTTTCATTCACCTGTAAAAGATTAGTCGATCAGTAACAATACAGATCCCAATTAATTCATATTTCACTCCTTTCGACGTCATCACGTCATAAAGCTATTCGTTTTTTAGTTATTTTCTCTGCGTTGAAACCGTTTTATTTGTGTTGAATGAATTCCATGAAACAAATATCACAATCGATCCCAATAAGTAGTAATCCTATTCACTGTGGTCAGAAAACGAACAAAAAATGCAAAATTGGAGGACACTGTATTCGTACACACACCATAGTTTCCACTACATTCTTATTCATACAACTCTGAGTTCACTAGTTTTTACTTAAAAAGGAAATCATCAAGTGGCATGTGATGCCCCGTCCGGGAATCGAAAACGGGACCACAGAAGACAGATCGGCGCTCTCACCGCTTGGCCATCTTTGCTTTTCCAAATCAGCAAAATATACTGGAAATCCTAAATATGGAGGGATCATTGGGTCATTATGGCCATTGAAAGGACAAGTGTAAATCATTAATGTTTTTCCCAGAGTCCCCGTCGCGCCTCGATCTGATGCTTACCACAGTGAATACAAACATCGTCTATTGAATTGTACTGAACGATAGACTAATATTTCGTCATTCTCAGAAGTCACCTCTTTTTCTGTGATGTTTCTCCCTGTGAAGCTCTTAGCCAATGATGTCAATGGCTGCAAAGACGCATGTTGGCCTGCGATATGTTTTCTTTTCTCTAAAATATAAAGAGAAAGATTCATCTGTTATGCATACGTGAAAAAATAAAAACATGTATGAACATGTTAATTATCTATTTATTTAATGACTTACGCTCATCGTTCTTTTGCTCGTCATGATCTCTATTAGCAGACATATCAGATGATCCCTAATAAATAGGATGACAAATTAATCTATTTGATCGCAATTTAGAACTGTATGTCTTGTCGTGCATTTGTTTAAAAAACAATTTACAGTAAAATGGCGTACACTGATTGGTTCAGACAGTGTCTATTCTATTAAAGTTGGTCCAACTCTGGGCAAAAAGTTCCTTTATTTAAAGTAAATAACAGCTTGTTCAAATATCACAAGCACCTTTTTTAGACTTCATGCATTTGAGCTCTGGAGCAGAATCCCAGTTTACGCAGCAGGATTCACAAGCTTTTGAAGGCACAGAACAGTCCTTTGTAGCCTGAGCTACAACAGGTGTCTTAAAAGTCCATTGATAATGGATGGTCCGGAAGCGGTGTACAATACAAAATTATCAAATCCAAAATAAAACGTTATAATACTTATTCACTTCGTCTGCTTGGTCGTTTTGGCCTTTTTGCTACATTAATGCAGGGCCGTATCCAAGGAGGTGCAATGGGTGCACGTGCAACCCCCTGTAGGAGCAAAGGTCTGCTTAGCTGCTAGCTGTCACTAAGCAGTCCCCAGCAGTAAAATGTTTGGGAAAGGTAAAGAAATTAGATAAAGCAAACATGGACATAGTTCCATTTCCATTTGATGAGCACGCACCCCCCCCACACAAACAAACAAAAACACCCTGGTTACCCCCCCCCCCCCCCCCCCACACACACACACACACACAAACAAAAAAAAACCACCCTGGTTACGGCCCTGTAATGATCGAAAAAAGAACGAAAATTTGCAATTTTATTTAGTAATACAGACTACAGTCATTAGCTAGTATCTTAAAATCTCGATTATTTCGGCAGACATCGCCTACCTTGTAAATAACCCAAGGAACATACGTATTAGCGACTTCGTGAAGATAGGCAGCTGATACTTGCAATAGGTCTGTATATGGAAATTCATCGAGGATAAAAGAGACAGACCGGTATCGGAGGCCGTAATTGCATCTGTTGCCGAGTTCACAGAAGTATTTGATCTTTATCCTGTTAGGTTGAATATTAAGAAAATAATTGAAAAGGTTGTTAAAAATTTAATAAAAGATTTAAAAATTTCATAGATTGTCGCGATATCTTTTAACAGGTACTGAATTATCGTAGATGGTAATAAATTTCAAGCAGTTATCCATTGTTTGTTTTCGAATTCCTCGTGTTGGTAGAACCGACGGTGTTTTTCTATTGGTTAAAAAATAGCAAATTTAAAACCAACAACAAACCAACAAAAGCAAACAAACAAACAAACAATGCAAACAAACAAACAAAAGAAAAGAAAAGAAGGGAGAAGAAATCTTATTGTTAATGTTTCCCGCTCATCAAAGATGGCACGAGGTAAAAAGAGGCTAGTTTGTTGAGGAAAATGTTTGCAAATGTTTTATCTGTAAGAGATGTATCTGGTTTTCAATTAATCACTAAAGGACACTTAAATATGTAAGTAGTCAATTATTTCGTTCAACAACAAACTTTTCATTCTTCACGAAGCTAAAATTATTCTATAGTCCACGGGTAATGTTTACTCTAGACTAAAATCGATTGTGTAATGTCGCCTCACACAACAGTTCATAATACGTTGCCGTCTTACCAATAACTTGATCCCCGGCCGACTCTATTTCCCATAGCACTGGGTTGTCTTTCACAATAGACGTTAATACCAAATCGCCGTCATCATAGGACAACATGCCGTCTTCGCTTGTAATGGTAAAGAGATTGTTACCATGGTCATAGAGTTTCCATTTGCAATTCGCTGTATTGGACAAGCTGGCTATAGGATGACTCATAGATGGAATTGTGTGCTCATAGAACTTGCCTAAGTAGTTTTTACCCCATGTATAAGCAGTGATACAGTACCCTGAACCAGGAAAAAGGTTTGGTCTTGGAATGTTAAGGGCCTCTGTCATGTATTCAGTTGCACAAGGGAAACTTTCACCATCAAAGTACGGCATGAGTTTACTATTTTCATTAGCATCGAAAAGAAATCTTACCATTTCTTTGGTAGCAACATTGAGAACCGTGATAGAATTGGAATAACCACCAATTGTCGCAGGGAACGTTTCAGGGATTAATCCAATCACTTGAGACAATATCATTTGTCTCAAAACAGCCAAATTAAAATACAGTTCCACGTATTTAAAGCACTTTTTGGCATTATTCAGGTTATTTTCTTTCACCAGTCTTTCTATTTTTGTTGCCAGCGTTCCCATGACATTCACGCCATCAAGAACTCGAACATTGGAAGCGAGAGGAGCCACATCATTATCGCTGATTTTATCACGATTCTCCCCAGCTCCATCAACATAGGCTTTGGACACTCTGAAAGCAAAAATGGCTGCTGCAGCATCGTCGGAAATGAGCTGATCGTGAAATTCTTCCAAAGCGTCGTCAATCTGCTCACGCACAATATCTCCAATGGGCTTAGGCCTATTACCCATACCAAACAAACCTAACAGACTTGAAACAAACATGAATCCAACGCTTACGAGTTGTCCAGTTGGTCCTGCTACTTGAGCTACGGAGGACATTATGCTCAAAGCGCCTTGAACAGCTCCAACTGGGCTTTCTTTAGCATTGGCAAGCTTTGGGATGTTGGCTGTAGCTGCTATCAGTGCCGTCGCTCGTGCTTGTCTCTCATTAAAGTTCTTTGAATCCCAGTTTTCTTTGAATTTTTCAAACCACCTTTTGGGTCGTTTTTGGGCGTTTGCTTGAAAGTTTTCTGAAATAGCCAGATCTAGTGCTTGCATTTGTGGAGACAATTTTTCAACTGCAAATAGAGAAGAAGATTACTTCGAATGAGTAAACTCATCATAATCCAAGGGTACAGGGCCGACAAGACGTTTGCAAATTTTGCTTCTCTTATCTGTCGGATTTTTTTTCCTGATGATCAATTTGGAATGTGAAGGTAAATAGGTTAAGATAAATTGACAGGTTGCATTTGTTAATTAAGAATGAATTTCCCATTTTATATGCAGGGCTTCCTTAATTTTGAGTTAGAATTTGAAAGGTACGGAATCAATTATACTAGAAACGATTCAATCGAGCAAGTGTCTTTGCATACTTGGGATGATGTTATATGTTTATAGATATTTGAATAAGGGCCTTAAGCCCTAGAGAAAACTCAAGCAGCAACTTGAAAGACTCCAGTAATTTTCTACAAGTTACCCTATATAGGCTTATATGCAGCACAGAAATATATTAGTCAGCTTACTAAGATTTATTGTCATAACATTATACAATCAAATTAACGTTCTCAAGCTTTAATAAGAGTGGCAGAATGTTCAGAGTGCGGAAAAGTCCTTTCCCCAAGGATCTCCGATCACCTGCTACTTATAAAGTGATTTGTGCTGTAATGTTAGTTACATAGATGAGACATCGAGTCATCTATGTACACATGCACGCGAATATCTCCTTACAGATAAGGGTTCTCACATCTATAAAGATATAACATCATCCCAAGTATGTAAAGAAACTTGCTTGATTCAGTGAATCGTTTAGTCAATAGACCTTTTCAATTCCAACTCAAAATTAAGGAAGCCATGCATATAAAATGGAAAAACCTCATCCTTAATCAACAATTGCATCATGTCAATTTATCCTTATCTGTCTTAAGCACATTCTCCACTCATCGCAGAAAGCACTCGCAGCATTTATTTTTACTCGCTGCGAAATTTTGAACAATAGATTTTATTCCGAATGAGTACTCGCTGGCTCGCTGCGAGTAATTTCTGCGATGATCATGAGTGGAGAATGGCCTTAACTCCACGTATACATTCCAACATGTATATTTCTCAAAGTTTTTAAAGATTTTGTCTCTGTTTTTTTCTTTTAATTGTAGACGTTTCGGCCATTGACTCCGGCTTTCATCAGTGATTACAAAAAATTGCCTGCGCGAGAATTCAAACTTATTATAGCGCGCGCGTGTTTAGTGCGCGAAGATTTTTTAATCTTTACAATGTATATTTCTCTCTGTATTATTATTTTATATATATCTAACTGACAATAATGATGAATTACCTTCAGTTCATTTGTTTGTCTTGTTCGATTAACGACTAAGATGATTTGAATATATGTGCTCTATTAAAATGACTCTGATGTAACGAGCGCTATGATTGCCGAAAGCACGAAAGTTCTGTATGAGAGCAAAAAACATGTACTTTTACAAACTTTTTGAACGAATAGAATAGAATACCTGTATATACAATGCTATTTTCTTCACACCGCGTGCTTTAAATCTGCACACTGCAAAAGCGCGCTTTTTCTATTTCCTAATTCAAGTTAGCAGTCCTGTAACAGCCTTTGGTTTCTTCCTCCCTTTCCTTTGATTGATTTATATTTTATACAGCTAATGACGTCTTACAAGGACAGAGACACAAGGACAAACGTGGCTTACAAACCGCGCCCTTAATTACGTACGAGTGTATGGGTCAACATCAGGTGGAGTCTTTCGTGATAGTTCTTCATCGTGGTCTGGTTCGATTGTCTTGCTCTGTATAGACAAGAGAGACGACGTAAATATTTCGTTATAGATAAGATGTATTCGATGTTTATATATTTTTTCGACTTAATTATTCATAATTTGGAAACATTGGGCAGAATAAATCTAGCCTGCATAGCGGCGTAAGGGGAGGGGAAGGGAGGGGATTGAGGAGAGGTAGGGGAGGGAACGCCTGCCGTGAAACCCCCACATTCCTCATAACGCCCATATTTAAGCCAATTATGAAAATCCTAAGTAGAAACCAGATACTTGCCGTGAGATGGTCTCTCGAAAGCCGAAAAACTCTATAATATTATGCCTGAGAAATATTATTTCCTATTAACAATCTTGAATGGGTCGCCAGTCTTAAAGAAAAGTAAGAAAATAATTTTAGATCTGTCAACATCCATTTCAAAGGTCAACTACGGTTTCTACCTGGATGTAATCAAGCCGGATTATCTTTCAAACAAAACAATAGACGCGGCCAGTTGACAGGCATTTAACCAATGGGAATTTTGCGTCCAGAATGTGAACGTAAAATAGGAGGAATGTGGGGGTTTCATTGCAGGCGTTCCATCTTCTTCCTCTCCCCCATCCCCTCTCTTCCCCCTCCCTTCTCCCCAATCCCCTTACGCCGTTACGCAGGCTAGAATAAATCGAAAAAACGATATGCAAATTAAATTACTGCGCAAATTCAGTTAATCGATACGGAATCGGCAAATTAAATTTAAATTAAATTGCGAAGAAAAGTGCAAAAATAAACAAAGTGGCTCACAGAGTATGGCCTCGAAAATTACATGTGGTCAATATTATCACCTGTTACCCAGAGGGCTTTGGTAGATGAGATGTTCATAAGCCTTTAAGAAGGTTCCTTCTCTGTGTTTGAATTCACAATGGGAATAAACTTTGAATGCGAGTAAGTTTTCGAATGATATGTGTTCAGCCACCGGCGCGTGAATTGTTTAGACATATATGTTTTGGTAATATGCAGTAGTAAATTATATTTTACCAGGGGTGCGCGAATGATTAACTTTTGATGTAAGTATGTCTTGTCTATTATCTTATAGCAGTATTTAGTTTTGGACACAACTGAAGGTCATCAAGAATTACCTGTTCAATCACCTTTTCCAACCAGCCTGGTTCTCCTTCAGATTTAAGCAAGTTAATCTTGCTTTCAAATCCTGCAAATGTCATTATCACCTTTTAAAACCAGTCAAACATACAGTTTTGATTTGAAGGTTATTTTCCCGTGGAGGGGGGAGGGGACCCCTATATATAAGAGGGCGGGGATGCTCGTCGACTGAATTTCGAAAATGACCCTTAAAGCTACCTGAGTTTTATTCTGGTGGGCGTGGCAACAATTGATTTCTACCCCTAAAAGGTACCAATTCAAAACAAAAAGTAAGATCCCAAAAAATAAAAACTCCTTTATCGACGTGCTCAAGAGACACAAGTCAGACCATTAAAATCATCCCAGTAATGCTATTTTAGGTATTTTATTTACCGCAAAACACCCCAAACGGTACCAGCTAAGTCTTTGGTAGTCCACTACAGTCTGAGACACCCTAAAAAGTACCAGATCACTGGTTGGGACCCCTAAAAGGTACGACGAGCATCCCCGCCCATTTCCAATCGGAGGTTATTTTTTGCATGGTAGAATCGGTAATTTCGAACAAGCAAAATGTCATCTTAAACATCTCCTTTTGAATCATGATCACCCACTTACACTCGGCCATTTAAAAGGAAAAAAACTCACTGAAAAAGCTAGGCCTTCTTTGTAGCCCAATGTTGCATTATACCGCCTAATTGCCTCCCAAACCCATGCAATTTGACCAATTTTATGAAACAAGCGTTGTCCAATGTCACCCAAAATCGCCTAATGATGCCCATTACTGCCTAATACTACTACTACCGTCATGTTTTTCAAAACATTTTTCAATGTCGCCTAATGCCGCCTAATGTCTTTTTGTGTTGCGACGATATTGGACCTCAGATCTAAAGTTGCGTAATAGCTATCCTTATCTTGTTGACTTCAGCTGACAGCTTGTTTTTGGAATTTTACTGCATTATTTCTAACCTTGAGCAGCTATTACAGCCAGTAGCAGCAACAAAACTCCCCTCATTGTGATTGCCAAATCTCTGAATTAAAGTTGATTACAATGCATTAATGCAAAATCATGTATGCTTTGTTCAAACTTAACACGGATGTGGCGCGTATGTGCAAAAAAATTCCCCTTCTGTTCTTTTATTTGCACTGTTGTTATTGTTTTTTTTTTTTTTTTGTTGAAATTCACGATCAATCAGGTAAAGCCAGAAAGATGACCATTTTTTCAGGTATCGTAATGTTATATCTGAGTCACCGACCGGTAAATACCAACGGAATGACAGCTAATAATGACAGAACCAACGAAATGACAACTTTTGGAGAATGTTGATAAAAACCGTTTTCGGGATCTTCATAAGAACAAATGACTTAATTGACTAAATATTTGTTAATCCCTTTAAATGGCACTCTTTTTCTCGATTCTGGAAAAGCAACAACTTGTTAATTAACATCCTACGTACTTTGCGGATAAGAACGCTCAAAGGAGAATACAATAACATAAAATATCATCTAAAAAAGCCAAAATCAGTCTATTTCTACGCTGTAAAGTGAAATTTCAGAATACAATACAGATTTTTTGTTATAAAGTGAAAGGCGCGTTCTGTGGGTAAATATTTTGGCCGGCCGTTTCACAAACTGTGCGTGACTTGCAAGTTCTTGTAAATTAAGTCGTATTTCAGGAACATTTCGATTACAACAAGGTGATTTTCAAAGTAACTCGAAAAAATAGCAAGAACACAGTCTTTTTCAGGCTTTTTCCCCCGAGAAAACGTTACGTTCTAAGGGATGTACATGCACCGAGTACTTGTAAGTTTTGAACGAATTTTTGAAAAGGGCAACTAATGTGTGGACTCCGAAGAAATTTCCAAAAATCAACAAAATACAAAGTAACAAGATAACAAATACAATTTTAAAAGATAAAGGACTTAAGTTCCTTTGACATTACTTAACTTTGCAATTAATAGCTAGTTAACAGAGTAAATGTACTCCGCCTTTTATACATTTCTTAACAATAGGCCACTCCCTCTAAAATAGCCTAATTCTATGAGTCGATCCTACGCTACTCAGCTCAACTCAAGCCAATTATATACATAAGTATAAATCAGCATATAATAAAGATGTAGCTTTACCTTATTTCATCTGTAGTGCTATCTCCTTGATAGCCAGAAACAAGAGTAAACAAGTGAAAATTGGTTGATGGTCTATGAAAGACTTTTAAAACAGGTGATATGAATAAAACATCATAGAAAAAAAATCGTTGTTGTTAGAATATTTGTTGCCTATTTAGTTGATAATTAGAGTAAAAACACTAAAAGCGTGCAACATAGATTGTATTAAATAGTGATAAGTTATGCTAATTCTATTGTTTTCTATTGTTGATTTAGTGCTATTATTTAGTACTAAATAGTGCAAAGTACAGTTCTCGCATTAGAGTGATTGCACTTAATCCGTGAAATTGTACTAGCTAAATAATGCAAAATAGCACTAGTAAACAATGGAAAACAAAGAATTTTATATTTTTTAGTACAAAGTAGATTTTGTACTTTTTTGTGCGATCACTCTAAGTCCGTGAACTATAAGGGTGTTAAAATATATATCTGTAGCACCTATTATACGCTTTGTACTTTTGGTATAAATATCTTTAAAACTATAGTGAGCTACCTTAATAATAAACAACAGAATACAAAAGCCGAAAGCAAACGGTCCCGTCCGCGCGGACTGTTTTTGAGAGCGATGGCGAAATTACAAAAAAATAGCCTTTTCGCCGTGAACATCGCACAGTCATCAATACTGAGTTTCGCACTCTTAGTACTATAGTCTCTTGACACCAACTGATGGCTTACACATTCAACTGAATTGTTGATCAGCGTCTCAATTAACAAATCACAAGCGGTTTTCCTTTTTCTGTATTTCTATCGACAATGAATTTGTCGACACAAAATATACAAAACTTAAGTGGAACCACGAGCGCAGCAATTGTTTTTTACAACGATTATATTGTGATGTAAGGTGAAAAATCCATGTCATACGGGGTAACAGAACGAGCGCGCCCGACGGAACGCTTCAGCTCCGTTGACTGAACTCTTGTGAAACGGCCCGGGAAACGTCAGACGGCAGAGAGGAGAACGTGACCTACGAATTTCGCGCCTGGCGTTTCACGTTTGGCACTCAAACGAAAGAACAACTTTTCACGTTTATGACAAATGCAAAATCACTCATTGAAACAGCAGCGCCAGACTGCCATAAAAGCAGGTCATGTGATCATCGTTTTCCGTTTTCCGTGTAGGTGGTATCTCTCTATTGACAATGGCTTTCAACCAACTTGAATTGATTAAAAGATTTTGCTCAAGTGTTGTAAAAAGGGTAATTAGGCATGCTTGACAGTGTAACATTAGGGGTCAATTAGTTATCGCGCCAACTCAACAAATAACGTCCATAAACTAATTTCCCTTGTGACACAGTATATAAATCGAGAGCAGAAGAATGCACTGTCAGTGTCCTGCTTTGATCTCGACAGCGAAGACGATTTTGCGTTACCGCTAATATTCAAAGGAAAGGTAAGCTTAGTTTAACGAACAGTTCGATAGGAGCAAAGGTCCAAGATAAACCTAGTAGGCCAGGAAATCGTTTAAACAATTAGAAATTTTACTGAAAAACTTGTCATTGTATACTATCAGTTTATGGACCTAAATTTTGTATGCATATGATGCGCGATTGCTGTAACAATCACAGGGAAACGCACACTATAGCCAAGAGTAAAAAAGCATTTTCTGAAAAAAATGGCATTCAGTTCCAAAAAGAAAAAAAAAAGGATCCGACTTCAATCTGATACATGTTTTTAAGCCTATTTTCGTTGAATTGCTTTTGATGTTGTTGTTGTTGTTGTTTGTGTAACTTTAGTGAGTTCTAATGTCCTTTATTTATTCGTCCTCAACTAATATACAATTGTAGCTTCTCTTACAATTGTCTGTTACTTTAAAGAAAGGGCCTTGTTCCTGGAAGCTCTAGTGTGTTGTGTTCCAAACAGACGTAACTTTTCGAAAGCGTTTCTTTTTACGTCGTTTCCACAATCTCTAGCGTGCTTCTACTTTTCTCTCTCCCCACATCCGCGGGTTGCCGGGCTCCCAATATGCGCTTGCCCAACCCCCCAGGGACCGCTCATACTCACACTCTGTTACATTTGTTTTTTGTTTTTTGTTTTTGTTTTGGAAATTACTTACGTATGAAAACGACCTAGCTATAAGTCAGTATACACTATCTTCCTCCCCCTTTCCCCCTTATACGGAAAAAGAGTTGAACGTTCATGAATAGCCGCTACATTTTTATTTGATTTACGGTAATTTTATTCATTTCATTATTTTATTTTTTTTAATTTCATCATTTCATCTTTTTTTACTTTTATATCGAGGTTTTTCATTAATTCTTTACTTTATTAACTTTATTCTTTGACAATTTATGTTTTTGTTACCACGGTCCATAAGATCGATAAATCCGACAATCACTCTAAGAAAAAGAATTGAAAATAAATAAACATAAAAAACTATCTACAGTGAGTAAAACTGGGCTCGCGCAGCTATAGAGGGATTTCATGGCAGCCATGTTTGTGGGCAAGTACAATAGAAAGTTTTCAAATAACAAAAGATTTCCTTTTTCTTGGGAGAAAATCTCTATTGCTTTGACCACAAACATGTCTGCCGTGAAATCCCTCTATTTTTTCGGTTTGAACAAACTCCCCGAGGCTTCTTCAAAGTTGTCGATAAAAATCTAAAGATTAAAGGGATTTACTAAGTGACTGTTGTCTTTGTTTTTGTGCTTAGCACTTTGATATAGCCTTGTCCGCATGGTTACAACCCCTTCTTTTATCTTTCTTTTGGTATCCCTTTGTTGGCCGTCCGAGGAGGACTAGGCCATAAAATTGTTCATCCATAAAGGACATATATAGGACATCGAATAAAAACGATCACATGCAGGAAACCCCTGAAGAGATAAACAGCTAGAAAGAGACGCCTGTAGAGGAGGCTAACCTTTGTACTACTTCGGTTGATGTTAGGCTTTTTCTTGTTCTTTTGATACTTTTTTTCTGTTACCTTTCAGAGAAAAAAAATCTTTAATATAAAGTTTGTTTTTATTACGAAAGTCGTCTATTACATCGAAAAGTAAGCATGCCATCCTTGGACTGCAAGGGTCAATTAGTCTAAGTGGTCTAAGTCCACAACAACGGCATATCGGCTGTCGTATTCACTTTTACCCAAAGAAGGCTTCACATTTGTTTTTGTTTCTGCTTTTTTAGAATATTGTTTAATAATGTAATCATATCACATACCTTGCCTTTTCTTGGCCTTTTTTGTTCTGTTGTTACCTTTTCTTTTTCTTGCGTCTATATTAAAAGTTTTGTTAGTTACTTTATATTACGCTTTAGCAAAGGCTACTAGACAAGTCATGGTAACGGTAGATCTTGTTTGGTATATCGTTTCGATCTTTGTAAAAATAAATTTAATTTACAACATGGAATCCTTTATATGGAAGGTTCTGTTACTATCATAAGCGTGTTTAAAGGAAGTTTTAGCATTCTCGGCAATATACGAAAAAATATCTCATCATGTTTCAAACATAGAGCAGAGATTCCTCCTCATCCCATTTTCTCTTGGTTCCAGTGAAGGACATTGATCAACAACATTTTCTTATTCTCATTCCCTCTTTTAACACTTAAATATATAGTTCTTCACTAACCTTGGACATTCTCAGACGCCGCTTCGTTCTGCGATTGTTCCTCATTATCATCTTTTTCTCCTTCTTCAATTTCTTTTCCCTTTTTTGAAGTACAAAATGAAAATAAAAAATGCGTGGTATTCTAAACTGAGATTTCCGAGTCAAGAAGGAAAGGGTTTCCATGTTCTTCAAGGATAACTGCAAGGCCTACTCCGGGCCCTAAAGTTGCCTCAAGTCTCACAAAGTTACTTTAAATCACACAAAGCCGTCTAAAATTGCAAAGTCCCGTCGACGTTTTGGCCAATTTTTGCTTAAATCACCTAAAGTCGCCCTATGTCACCTTAAATCACATTAAGATGCCTGAACTTACGGTGACTTTAGAGCCCGGCCGGTAGGCATAGATGTAACTACTGACCATCTCGAGGAGTTTCTCAAGCCATCCTTCTTTTCCTTCGTTCTTTAAGATTTCGTTGTAATCTTCATCACTTGGTTCGTCACTGGATGAGTTGTGACTCTTCTCTGCCTTCTCTAGTTTTATTGCTTTAATTTTGGATCGATTTAAAGAGTGAATATCACTCGTGATATGATTTCTCCCTGCTGACCATATAGAGTGAGATTTATAGATAATGATAATGGAACATTTTCATTTGATTCAAAAAAAAAAAGAGAATTCTAGCGATTCCCATGAATTGATTCTGGCGTAAATCTAAATTTGATTACACTGTTTCCAAATTGATTTATCCCTGATCCCATGAAAATAGATGATTCCTGATCCTGCCTTGGATAACCTAATCCCACATCTCTGGGCATAATCTCTCTGTGATGCAGTAATGCAAAAAGAGGAATCTTGGGTTTGGGAATCAAGTGGGAATAACCTATGTAATGCTGTTTCTCGTTTGCATAAAGTTTTCATTTCAAAATTTTAATTAATTTAGAACGACCTTCAATACTGCATTGTTTGACGATCTATAAGGTCCCACTGCTATTTTCAGTAACAAAATGGCATATTTTTGAAATCAGTTATACCTCTGGTTTTACGTGGTTTTACCTATCTAATATATAAGTTATACCAAGAGAGCATAAATAAGAGAGGGAAACTTGTTAGTGGGGCGCGCGCCGTGATGATTCCCATCTGTGCTATTTTTAGTAACCGGATGCAGTTTAATTTTTGTCTTACCCTACTCCCGTGCGTCGAAAATTTGAACAAGTGGAATTTCGCGATTTGAGCTTCATAAAATCATACAGTCCGGTTCATCACCAGTTTTGGAGATATGACTTGCGTGACAAAATGGCGACTTTAAATAACATCCAGTATTCGATCTAATTTTTCTTATTTCTTTGACATTATTATGCATACCCACAGTACTCTGTAAGCAATAGATTCTATTGTTATCCAGGTATCACGTGAAGTCTTTTGTAATGATAAACATAATGCAAAGACGCGGTATTTCTGAGTTTAAGTTTGACCTTAGCACTAAAGTACGTTGAAAATATCTACATTGTTTTATACAAATTTAAATTTTTAATCATGTTCCGCGCTTTGGCATAAACGTTTGCCATACTTTTGGGAAATTTCATGAGTTTTGGCACAAGACAGTGGTGATTTCGTCTGGGGGCCGGCTAAAAAATGGATGGGCCAAGACTCGTGAAGTTTGTGATTTTGATGGCGGCGCTGTAATGATGGATGTAGATCACCAGAGGATGGTCCATGTCCTGATAAACAAGCCATGAAATGCATGCTGCCAGATTATGCCAGCATGGATGAGCAGTACCGAGATATGATAATGTCATCCAAGTCAGGTAAAATTTCATACAAGATTGGGGATAAATCTGGCCGGCAGCAAATTGGTCGCGTCCAATATTTCCTAAGCGGTGTGTTTTTGAAACTTATTACCGATGACACCGATGGCACAGTACAGGAAATTCATGGGTAAGCTGATTTAAAATCTCCACCGCACAGATTTTAAAGTCGTGCATTTTCGGCTAGTTCCGAAATACTAGATTTAAATAGATATAACCTTTTTGGAGGGTTATTTCGTCATGTTCTTAAACTTAATGCTACTTCAACCAAAATCGATTTTACAACAAAAAGGTCACTGGGTGCGATAACTTCTTGTTTACGCAATGATTGAGGTCAAACGGTTCGCGGGTGTTTATAATTTTGTTATTTATTTCTTCAATTTATCTTGATAATGGCTCATCTAAATCGTTTTTAATTAAAGAAACAAGTTCAATAACATAAGATTTTACTGAATTGTCAAAAACTTAGACTCTGACAGATTGCTTTCTGAATTTAGAATCCAACAATCAGTCATCCTCCACGCGCTACCGTCTACCAACGGTGGCGATCGAGAAGGCGGAGGAGCCGTTATTCCATGTCAATATTATCTGTAGAGCCGATAAGTCAGCTAGAGCTATTGTAAAGATTCGTGGAGCTTTAGACGAAATTCAAGGGGGAAATACGATGTCATGTACAGTTGCTGATGAATTGTAAACCGCTAACACGTTCTTGTAAGCAAAATGTGTTTCAATAAAGCAGCATAACATGAAACAGCGCCTAAGTATTTTCCTGTTTGCTTGAAAGGGGTCAAGACATTGATAATATTGTCGAGATCACTAGATCCTGTAGATGTGAACTTCGTTAATGATTATATATGGCAGTTGTTATAGCAACTCAATGATCTTAACTCTGATTGGCTTAGAGCAATGTTTACAAAATATCTCCAAAACTGGTGATGAACCGGACTGTCATACAATCGATACCAAATTTATTCTAGATTCTACGAAAAAGCCATCTGATGTCCAATTAATAATTATAAGATACATCAAAAAATTATAAAAACAAACGAGCTTTTCTCATCTAAATGAGTGAAATTTTTTGAATAAACCTAAGCGCGCGCTCGATGACGTGTGATGCGTCAGTAGCGCGCGCATTTCCGCTAAAATTTCTTTCAAAAACACAACAAAATCTTGACGTTTTTGCCTTTTTTCTCATCAAAATCGTTCCTTTGTAATCAGAAAGTACACACTTTTGATGGTAGATAATATGAACAAGAGCAGAACTAAAATAACTTTGATTTTAATGCTGTTTTTGAAAACTCAAATCTGCACTAAACGGTTCTCTGGGTCCGGAAGTGTCAAATTATGACGCACGGGAGTAGGGTACGACGAAAATTAAACTGCATCCGGTTACTAAAAATAGCACAGATGGGAATCATCACGGCGCGCGCCCCATTAACAAGTTTCCCTCTCTTATTTATGCTCTCTTGGTTATACCTATAGAATTTTTGAATATCGTTAAATCCACATTGTAATTCGTTATATGTATAGTTTTAAGCAGGTCCACATCAGCTTAAAGCTGCCTGACCAGTAACCTGCGTCAACAAATAAAGCATGTATGTATGTATGTATGTAGATGCAGTGATCAAATTTGTATAATTTTCCCGGTACATTCATTACGCCATTTTCCAGCCAAAAACCATAAGAATCGAAAACAAAAAACATACGTTTTGTTGCCTAAACATATACTGTATTCATGACAAGTCTCATGCTCGTTGTATTAAAACTTTAGATGTTTGATAAACCTTGTCATTTTTGACATGCACCTTTTTGCCCCCGTGTCGTTCCTATCATATACGTAAAATATGTATTATTATAACTTTATAGGGCATTGTGGCGCATTTTGCGGGCTAAATAAAATGGGAAAATCAGCGGGCTAAAATAGATTTTAGCCCGTTGCCGTCAGCCAATAAGAAACGGGGAAAATAATCTGTTTAGCCAATGAAATGAGGGAAACCACTCAAATGCCAACAAGCTTGGCGCCGTTTTCAAGCTTGCATAGTCTCAAGTTGTGTTTACAAAATCAAGGAAAAATGGCAGAAGAATTGATAGAAGAACAAAAAAATCAGTCGTCAGAACTCGGTGAAGAAGATTTAAACAAGCTTGAAGGGCAGTCGGTTCCGAAAAATACTAAAAATCAAACTTTATGGGGACTCGGAAAAATTTCAGAGTGGTGTTCAAAGAGACGAATTGATTGCGACGTAAACACTGTATGTCCAATTGAGTTGAATAATATTCTACGCCGTTTTTACGCCGAAGTTAAGTCAAACAAGAAAACAGACCTTACACCAAGTGACTTGACCTGCTTAGTAGGCCATTTACAACATCGAGTGAAGTTGAAAGTGGATCACTGAAGCAACGCCGTTCTCATCCATGGCGCCGAAGTCAATGTAAGTCTTTCAAATGAGACAAGTTCCCTTCAAGCATTTATGCCCAACTGCCAGTTTAATTACTGTACATTAACTTCTCAAAATGACTATATTTTAAGTTTGCATTTTTGCACTATTTTACCATTTCACCTTTATGGTATAAACATATTCCGAGAAAAACGTTTTTAGTCCAAGACTCGGCAAGTAAATTTATGAAATAAACACCGACGTGAAGACAGTATTTTTCAAATAATATTGCCCTTTATTCCTTTTGTAAATGCCCTATAAAGTTATTATACTAGTAATTGAGTTGATGTTCTTGGCTGTAAATATGTTTTGGCCATTCACTGCCCAGTGCTTATTTTAACTCTCGCTGCCCTCGGTCAAAAATGAGCTTGAGTCGGGCCAAAATCACATTTACACCCGCTAATATCAACTCTATTGTTATATTAAACTCCATTCTAAAACAAAAGATCAAAGACGTATCATACTTAGTGACTTTACACGACGTCAGAGCAGGGGGAAGAACAGGGGACTGAAAAGCTTATAACATCGCAGATGCCCTATCAACGATGATGCAAACTGGTTACCCAATTGGGATCATTGGTGAAAAATAATTGGCTAAAGAGGTCGTAAATCTGCTACCAGAGTCGAAGACTTATAAATGATTTTCATAACTACGAGAACAAAGACTTACGCTGAATTTCATTTTGTTTCCCATTAAAATGTTTCCCGCTGCCTGAATCCGATGATCCTTCATCAGCCATATCAGATACAGCCTATTAAAAGAAAAACATAGTTTTGCTTAATACAAACTTTTTTGTAATTGCTGACTCACGTATTTTACGCTCGAAAATCTCACCAAAACAATCACAGCGAATTTTCCATATCCCAGAAGTAGTTTTTGATTGGGAAGTAGCCTGCGTAGCAATCGTTTGGAGGGCAGGAGAAGGGGAGAGGGAAAAGGGACTAGGGAGGGACCTACCTTTCCTTCCCCCTCCTCCCCAGTCCCCCCTTCCCTCTCCCCTTCCCTAATTGGTTAGTAGACATTCAACCGTTTAATAGTGACTGTGTGAAAACGGCCAGTGGTCGAACTTTATTCCATTCAGAATACATACCTTGTAGATATCCCAACGAATGTACGAACCACTTGGTCGATGAAGATAACCGACGTCTACTTGCATGACTTCCATTTGGTCTGGATCCCACGGGTTATCATACCACTTATACGTAGTTTGGAGGTCGTAATTGCACTTGTTTCCACCAGTATTACAAAAGTATTTGATTTTTATCCTAAATCCCAGAAAAATGCAAATGTCTTAGTAACCAGCTTCTGAATTTGAAACTCAATTTAATTGCATGTATTACTTTAACTGAAGAGCATTATCTGGGGAATGAGATACGCGCTGCACGTAATATTTGCCCATTTTTAAACATTTTTTTACAGAACTGTTTTGCGACCACCGCCTGGCGTACACGAGTTTTTGAGTATTACAGATACCTTTTCTTGCATTCGATAACAGCGCAAGCGCAAGCCATTTGAAATAACCTAGGGAAACCGGAAAGAGTTCTAAAAATGATCCAAGTGCAAGGTAACAAATCGGATTTAGCTTCTAAAGATTTTCATCATGGCGCGCGGAAAATGAAAGTTTTCTGGTAATGCTCTTCTTGTTTGCTTACTGATATTCTGTAGATCGGGGATTGATCTGCCACAATACTGGATCATTTTTTTCTAAAGTAACGATTGCTTTATTATTGTCAATATCATAGGATAACATTGCATCACACCATCGGCCACTTGGGCAACCATTTTTGTTGAAAATGCTGAAGAGATTGTTTCCATGCGGTGCAAGCTTCCAGTGACAGTAACGATCAATGGAGACTTCGGCTACTGGATGACTCATTTTATTGCGAACATCATCAAAAAATGAACCGATAAACTGTGTCCTTGAGCTTTTAGTAATGCAGTACCCTGAACCGGGAAAAGGATTTGGTCTTTGCAGTCCAAGAACAGTTTTCATGTAAGCAGTGGTATATGGATAATCTTCACCATCAAAGTATGGCATAAGTTTACTGCCTATTTCTGCATTATGAAGAAACTCTACCATGCCACTGGTAGCTTCTTCAAGAGCCTTTCGAGCACCTTTATAGCCTCTGATTGTACCATTGTGCGAATAAGGGATCAATCCTATCACTTGAGCCATTATCATGTTCTTCAAAGTAAACAGTTTCAAATACAGCTCAACGTATTTCAAGCATTTTTTGGCGTCACTGGGATTGTTTCCTCTCTTCAGGTTGTCTATATTTGTTGCCAAAAGTCACATAGCTCTTATGCCACTGAGAACAGGAACATTGGTGGCAAGAGGATCTACATCGTTTGAACCTATCTTATCCGTATCTTCTCCAGCACCATCGACATAGCCCTTAGAAGTAGTAAAAGCGAGAACAGCCGCTCCAGCCTCATCAGAAATAAGCTTGTCGTAAAATACTGCCAAGGCTTCATCGATCTGTTCGCGCACAACTTGTCCAATGGGCTTAGGTTGATTTCCCTGGCCAAACAAACCCAACAAACTTGAAGCGAACATGAATCCCATACTTATGAGTTCTCCTGTTGGCCCACCAAGTTGAGTTATTGAAGAAATTATGTTCATCACGCCTTGAACAGCTCCTATTGGGTCACTCTTAGCATTCGCAAGCTTTGGGATATTTTCTGCAGCAGATGTTAGTGCTGATGCTAGTGCCTCTCTTTCATCTGGGTCTTTGGAATCCCAGGAGTTTTTCATGCTTGTAAGCCATCTTGTAGGGCGTGTTGTCGCTTCGTCTTTGAAGTCAGTTTCAATAGTTTCCTTAAGGTTATCAATAACTGCAAAGATAAAATATTATAGAATTACAATAACACATCAGAGTCAGTATTATAATTAAATGCAAATTCAGTTGAAGTGACGAATCTGAAAACTATCGATGTGCATGATACGTACTAGCTTTTGGGTCCTCGGTAGTCCTTCGTAATGCCTCTTTGTCCAATTTTGGTTGTTGTTGTTCCTGTACCTTTTTGTTTATAAAATAAAATAAATTAAGACAAGACAAGACAAGACAAGACAAGACAAGACAAGACAAGACAAGACAAGACAAGACAAGACAAGACAAGACAAGACAAGACAAGACAAGACAAGACAAGACAAGACAAGACAAGACAAGACAAGACAAGACAAGACAAGACAAGACAAGACAAGACAAGACAAGACAAGACAAGACAAGACAAGACAAGACAAGACAAGACAAGACAAGACAAGACAAGACAAGACAAGACAAGACAAGACAAGACAAGACAAGACAAGACAAGACATCGCATTTCTCTTAAAGTGCACCTAACCCCCTGCTATTTCCCTTTTTGACGAGAAGTTCTAGCATTTCTAAGGACTTGTACGCAAAAATTACGCAGTTTGAATGAATTCCGAATTTTTTACACAATTTTAAAGTTTGGAGTTCCATGGAACACTTTCAAAAAACTTAAGCCTGGATGGATGGCCTGTTTTGTTCGTTTCAAAAGTCTTTTGTGCAAAACAAAAGAGTGTGACGTCTACCCAGGCGGAAATCTATTCAGTCCGATTTCAGAATTGAAGCTTTTGCTGGGCTTTTTTTACCTATAAATACGAAATTAAAAATCAGTTTTTAGCAGCTTTGAGTGAAATTCAAAGTGTATTCAAATGTGTTCAATTAGGGAACAACAAACTTTGGAAGGCTTTAAGAGATTGATTAGAAAACAAGATCTAGTTAAGGCTATTTCTATGAATAACTGCAGTAACTGCGCTTTATGTAATTCTTAAGATATATATAGTTATACATTTTATAATGCCTTATATTTAGATTTTTAGTGTTTTTTTTTAAATTTCAACCCATTATGGAGTTTTAAATGGGTTATATATTATATATATATTTATTTATCTATCTCATTTATTTATTTATTTTTATTTTTATTCTTAGATAGGTGTTCTTACTTAGTGGGAAACTGCTATATTTTTGACACGTAAATAAAGTTATTATTATTATTATTATAATCTAAATCACATCAGCGATCGAATTAGTCAACCAAGTTCACACAGATCTAGGCAGTCTACAATGATTGTTATTGTTATTGTTTTTACGATGAAGTTAGGAATATCAAACAAATACATTATCATGACCTTTCTAAATTACCTTTTCCTTCAAGCTTTCCTTTCCTTTAGCTTTGAACAGGTTATTCCTGGTTTTAACTGCTGAAATCCAAGGTCTATTATATCAGCCAAAATTCTCAAGTATTGATTTCGATCTTGAAGGTTCTGGGATTTCACATACGATCAAAGTTGATAGAGAGGAGTGGATCTCATTCTATTAACTTTGATGCAATATAACAATATTACATATTCTTACCTTCAGCTTGCACAGCCATTACAACCAGCAGAAAAACCACAATTCTCCTCATCGTAGTAATCACACCTTTTTAAAGCAACCAATTTTCAATAAATAATCAAGTATGCTTTTTAATTGCCTTTTGGGAAAGAGAGGTTGGGAAGGTGCGGTTGGGGAGCTTAGTTCCTATAAAGGTCAAACCTTTCCTTCTAAGCGGTCAACCAGTAGTGGGAAAGTACCAGACAAAAGCCGAGCTAACCCCTTACGGGCGAACAGGTGTATTTGTGGACGAGCAGAGCGAGGTGCAATGAGGTCATATCCTTTTTTAGACGAAGTGTGATGAGGTAAGGGAACACGGGCTGCCCGGGCACTACCCCTCCCCTCCCCTCCCTGTTTAATCAGAAAAGATCGATTTGACGGGGCCCCCATACGACCAGATCTAGTTTGAGAACGGAATTTTGAAGAGGTTTCACGGATGAAAATAATCCAATTGATATTTACGCTCAAGAAGTTAATAAAAATAATTATAATTAATTATTAATAAAAAATGATTAACTTGATTTTATCGATCAGTTCTACATTCATGATATGGTTGATAGCATCTAGTCGACGGTTAAATTCATCGAT
This sequence comes from Telmatactis stephensoni, assembly GCA_029948255.1. Classification (NCBI taxonomy): domain Eukaryota; kingdom Metazoa; phylum Cnidaria; class Anthozoa; order Actiniaria; family Isophelliidae; genus Telmatactis; species Telmatactis stephensoni. The sequence goes on from JALIZF010001767.1 coordinate 23,809, forward strand.
CAATATTTGTATGATTTGTTCAATGTCACAAAATTTTCTTGGTAATAATGTATATTTCCTTCAAATTCGGCGACCCGTTTTTTCACACGGTCCCAAAGTTCATAGTTTCCTTCAATCACGAAAGAAGTTGCAGTTGAGTGATTTTCATTCATGTCGTTTATTTTGAAAAAAGATGATCGCTCCAGCCAGATTCAAACCGACGGCCTCGGGAACTACAGTCCCGCGCTCTAACCAACTGAGCTATGCAGGGAATACGTGTAGAGGAGAGTCTATTTTAACCATTTATTCTTAAAGTTTACGAGATTTAGAATCACTCAGGAGTTGCTGAACCCCTAAAGAACCCCCACAAAACCCCTACAGAACCCTCAAATCTAGTATCTAATCTAATCTAATCTATTATCTAAATAATCTAGAATCTAATAGAATTTAAAAGATCTGAATGTACACACACCTATTTCAAAAAGCGTTGTCGCTTCAAAGGCCCCAAGCATACGCGACTCACCCGAAAGGGAGTATGGGAAGAAATTATTAAACCAATAAAACCATACAAATATCAAGACAACATCCACATCAGGCTTGCTATACCCTTATACAACACAGAACTTCATTTCTTGATGTCTAAAATCAATACCTAAGCCGAAAAGTGAGTTACCTTTTGCATCTACCCATGCTCCCTTTCGGTCTAGTAGCGTGTGCTTTAGGTCTCTCGTCCGACAACCTTTTGTGAAACAGGTGTATGTCAGAACCACCTCATGACCTAATTGCACCTCGCTCCGCTCGTCCACAAATATACCTGTTCGCCCGTAAGGGGTTAACCCGGCTTTTTCTTGGTATGGGGAGGGGGGGGGGGGGGGGGGGAGTCCGTGCGGGCCCCGGTCTTAGAACTACTACTTCAACCAAATGTCAAGTCTAGGTGGACGTCTACGGGAGCTTACGGGATATGTCGGCAAGGGGAGGCTTAACTCTGTATATACCTAATTTTCCTTTTTTGCTAACGTAACCTTTTGGATACCAAATTGTTCACATGCCTTTTCCTTTTCCTAGAAGCTTGAGGGATTGGTGTATGGTTCTCCAAGATTGATCAGATTTATACACGTTTAAGGGGACTCAATAGAAATTCAGGAGGTATTCGGCCTTTACAAACTGTTGGTCACAACGTCTTAGAATCGGGTTTCAATAGTTTTTTTGGAACTTTTACTCCAATTATCTAGCTACACTGATTGGCCTGAAGTGTTTTTGTTGAAGAGAAATATTTTGGGAGTAATTTTAACAAAACCTGTGATCCCAATGTTTAGAAATTACCCACTCTAAATCAACATTTTGTTGGTATAAATGGAATACAGGGAATCAAATTACAACTAGACGCACACGTGCGTTCACTCGTGCCCCTGGAGCCCTTTTTAAGAGAGGCTCCAACGACCGGCTCCATTCGTACTCTTCCCCGAGCCGTTTCACGCATTCTTCAACATTTCAGGAAATAGCTATAGCTAACCGTAACATAATGACCTTTTTTTAATCGGCTAACTTTTAAACTAAAAAATACCTTGATTAGTCGGTTTGTCTGTCAACAGCTATTAGTGTTTGCTTTGTTTTTCTGTTATCATGCATGGGTATTAGATATCTCCAACATGCAAAAATATACCAGTTTATTCAACTTCTTATTTCACTATATATCTCAATTGTTTGCTGTAAAGACTTCTACAACGGCATATTTGACACAATAACAAATCGTGTATTTTTTCGTTCGTGTTTCGGATGTTTTATATATGAATAAAATGCGTTACGTGACCAAACGCGAAATACAAGGTCAATGGAATATAGTTTCATGCCATTCCGATATTAAATTAAAATTCAGTACAAAAACCTCTCAAGATCTATTGAATGCTTGAATGAGGAATATAATTGACTTGCTTCTATGTATGTTCGTTTAGCAACATGTAGGATGAGAAATTCGTAGTTTTTCAGCTCATAGGAAATAGTCGTTATCGCGAGGGCCTCGGCTTTCAAGTACTTTAAAGTTCGATATTTGGTCAAAATATTGGAGATGAAGCTCAAAATAACAGCCCATTCTGAAGCTCTTATAAGTATATAGGTATATCTCGAGTTAAAAGCTCCAAATTACATTGTTCTACTGCAGGAAAAGCCTGTCTCTGAAAGCTATTTTCTTTGTAGTCGGCCATCTTGCATTCCTAAAGTTCCTGGCTTGCGTTCGCTGTCGCTCAAAGGTGATGAATGAAGGGCATAACTTAACCAATCAGAGGTCTCTCAGGACGAACAGAGGAAAAAAAAAAAAAAAAAAAAAAAAAAAAAAAAACATTTGCAGTTTATAACTCGTTCCCGGCCTAAAGGCCTGGGCACGAGTAATTAATCAAACTTCAAGCTGAGTGAGTTTCACAAAAATCGTTGAGGTAGAAATGCGAGGACGATTGGCCGTCAAATGTGTACCCTAAAAGCGCTCTAAAATCGTCATGAATCTTAAGGCAACACTTGTGTTCTGAGAATAACAACCACCAACCTCATGCAAATGAAAACGAAATGGTGACTTAATGTCTGCTTAATAAAACCGATAAAAAGTGTAAAATTGATCGCTCACAGGACAAGCCGTTAAAGAATATAAGCAGTGTTTATAATGTTTATGAAACACTGAAAATGGTCAAAAACCTTGGACGCACTTTAATGCTAAAATTGGAAAAATCCTGTAGCGAAGCTGCTGTTTTAAAGCTAGAAGCAATAAATTCGAGGTTCAATTAAACGATTGTACTGATTTTTGTTTTTGTAGACAACATAGATCAGGAGAAATTTTTACAAAGTACAATATGCTGCACAAGCTCTTGAAACCAGATTTCTTGGGCTTTTGTTTTGAATGCAAATGACTGCTATTCAAGAATTCACACCTTTGTCAGGGGGTGGGGGGGGGGGGGGGGGGGGGTGGGCATTGGGATATGAGGTGGCCGTGTTTATGATAGCATTACTGAATCGGCTTTAGACAATAACAAAAAAGGATGAATTTACGACCACCTCATCTCCCTAGGCATCAGTGAATAGGGTATTTTTTTTGGTAAAACCATCAAAGCCTGCAAAGTCAAACTAGTGAGCATGTCGTTTGGCAGGTATTCGAGTGTTACGTCTGAGTGTATAAAATAACAGTAAAAAATTAAAGCAGCTTCTTTAATGTCATTTTTAATGTCTAGACAGATTTTTGACTAAAAAAATGTTGAGGAGACATCAAATCAAAGGACAACTAGGCCTAGTTCAGACCGCGGCACTTCCCATGTGCTCAATACAAATTCCGACTATTAATATTAATGATATAAACCTGCAACAATTTGGTATAATTATGTTTGGTACGCGTGTGAACAAGCTCTAAGTTTTCCTTCAATACGGACTTCTTTTGCCTTTTTACCGAAGTCATGCAAATAGCCGTTTTCAGAGCTTTTCATTAAAGCAAAATTTGTCACCATAGATCGATTTATCGTACCGAATTTAGTAAACCTGCGAAGTTTCATAACAATCCGTTGCAAACTCTCAGAACTGTTAAAGTTCAAAATAACAAAGAAATGTATGCCCCCTGGCATACATTTCTTTGTAAATATCAGCAGTTTTGGGCTTTCATATAGAGTGATTGCAAAAAACTAGTGAAACAAAAACTAATAGCTAGTGAGTGATAGTTTAATAGACACAAAAGAAAATAAAGGAAATAAGGTCTACCAGTATATCTATTAGTTTACTACTTAAAGCAAATAACTCTTGGGAAGCAATAGGTCGACAACAAAAAGGTCTCCCTGTATGTAGAAGTTCTACATCAATCAGAGCGTTTGACCGTGGTGGGTGTCATGATTCAACGCGGGTACATTTTAATCTGTTTATTTCACTTCAAAACTCGTAATAACCCAAGTGAAAACCTTAAAAAACATATAAACCACGTTACACAATAAACTGTACACAAAGGCACAAGCAAAAGAAAATACAAGAAAGTGCGAAACTTACCAAATTGACAAACCCACGATACAAACGGAACAAACACCACGAGGCTCACACAACTCGCACGGTAACATGGGATACATAAGCACACAATTATAAAAAGTGACAAAAGGAAAACAAAGAATTAGATAATCAAGATAAAAGTAAAAATGTACGTAAAGTAAAGTTAAGAGAAATAAAGCGAAAAAATATATATATGTGTCAGATTTGGGTTTAAGATTGCATAAGAGCTCAACTAAAAAAAAAAACAATTCCCAACTAGAAAATCAAATCCCAAACTAGTACCGTATTAGCATGCTCATAAAAATAAAGTACTTGAAAAGTGTTAATTTTGTATCATGACTAATTATCACTCAGTGAAATGGGATACTATAATAAGGAAAACTTTACCTTGTTTTCCAGAGCTCTTTTCTCCTTGATCGGTTGAAACGAGTGTGAACAAAATTAAATGGGCCTTTAATTAAAATATAGAAATGTTAAAAAGGATTGGTAAGATCCCTGAGGCAATATTGAAACCATAAGAAAACATCAAAGTGATAACCGAGAGCTGGTGGCCATGTCATGCAAGCATCTTTCTAAGCTAATCATGACAAATAATTTACCAAAATGCTATTTAATGGAATGAAAGAATGAACGAAAATTAAGATATTTATATATGTATGTGTGCTAGTAACTAACATAATCGATTTGTTGATATATAGGAGTGTACTTCTTTACAAACCTTACCCAAGCAATTAAGTGACACAATACGACCGGTAATTTTTACAGGCATACGATCCCATTGTTATATCTGACTCATTGATGCTATGCTACTGAATAAACAACGTAGATAAATAATTCATAAATGACGACAACCAATTTGAAAAAGAAGTGAAAAAAAACTGCCACAACTAAGTTACCAATGTTACAAAAACACATACATAAACATAAAAAATAAACACATTCAACAACAATTAAAAGAAAGCACCTATTCCTAATATAAAACTACTGGCAGTTTGAAGAAAGAATGTAGACTTGTAACCATGTATATAGGATGCTTTTTGGTAGTATTTTATTGAGGCGTTCCACGTGCCCTTTAAATTACATATTAAATTCCAGCACTTTTTAAGGAGTTCAAGGACCTGCACAAGCCTGGACTTTAAGTTACATCATTTCAACCTCTTCAAAGTTTGCATGGCTGCAGGACGTTAGTGAAGAGAAAGAACAAATTAGTGTGCTCGCCCACAAAACCCGACTACGGTTAATGTACAGGTGATTCTAATTTGGAGCAATCGTATTTACCAGCTTTTTTATTTGAAAAGATAAAGATATATGTTTTTCCTTGTGAATCTTATTGGAAGCTTCCTATATTAACTGTTGTTAATATGTTTTCTTTGCTATCGTTTAGTAAATACCTGTTAAAAGTACAAGTGGTCATGCTGGTGGTCTTTAGTTTTTTATAGTTGTTTTTAATAGTTTTATAGGTTACTGCTAGGAAATCCTAGGAATACCGAGTCTAGATCTGTAGTTTTGTCTTCAGTTAGGATCGTCAAATTTGTGCGCAGAGCGCATGCGTCACACCAAAATCTGCTATCATTTCCGCACATGAGGGAGCTATTCGGTTAGCAACGAAGAAGGAGGAAACCACTAATGCTACGATCGGTACGAGCTGTTGTAGATATATAATTCAAACTAGAACTTGCATTGAATCTCGGTCAAGCTGTATGATCCCAAGTTAAAACCTTTGAATATATGGACCTTCCCAAGTCGCTAAACAACAGTTACGCCAATTAATGGTTCAGACGAAACATCGTTTGCCAAAAATGTCACTTGTAACATACCCATACCTGCTAAATATAATCGGTCACTTTTTTCCCTAGCCCAACGGTTATCGTAAAAATACCTTAATCAACAGTCCACATATAAACATTTTTGAAAATTTAATCAGTTGTTCTTATATATATCTTAATTAAAGCAATTCGTCGATATTTCTTTCCTTCCTAAAAAATTATATCAAGTAGAATAGTTATGACTATGGAATGAACTGCTAAGTAAAATTAATAACCTACTACATAAACAACATAAATATTTTATTAAGTACGTTTATTACTAATAGTTTCGGCCGGAGGTGACGTCAGTGAGCACGAAATGAGAGAGGCGATTTTGTGAAAGGTAATTGGTGTTGATTTTCTTCCATAACCTATCATGATCCTTACGTGTGTATAAGATTTGCCCCTCTTGGATTTTTGGTCCCTACTGAAATACTTCCGTCTTTCCCATCAACATCTCCTATCCCCCAAACACGCAATGACATCCATAGTTTCTATTGGTGTTTTTATCAGGGATTTGTTATGGGCGATGCTTTTAGGCTACGCTTCAATGACTGAATCTCTTAAATCGTGGAAATCTAAAGACCTAGTAGGGCGTTTCTTTGGTAAAACCATCAATGGATAGGCTGTTTCTTTGGTAAAACCATCAATGGATAGGATGTTTCTTTGGTAAAACAGTAATGGATAGGGTGTTTTTTGGTAAAACCATCAATGGGTAGGGTGTATTTTGGTGAAAACATCAATGGATAGGGTGTTTTTTGGTAAAACCATCAATGGATAGGGTGTTTTTTGGTAAAACCATCAATGGATAGGGTGTTTTTTGGTAAAACCATCAATGGATAGGGTGTTTCTTTGGTGAAAACATCAATGGATAGGGTGTTTTTTGGTAAAACCATCAATGGGTAGGGTGTTTTTTGGTAAAACCATCAATGGATAGGGTGTTTCTTTGCTAAAACCATCAATGGGTAGGGTGTTTTTTGGTAAAACCATCAATGGATAGGGTGTTTCTTTGCTAAAACCATCAATGGATAGAGTGTATTTTGGTAAAACCATCAATGGATAGGCTGTTTCTTTGGTAAAACCATCAATGGATAGGATGTTTCTTTGGTAAAACAGTAATGGATAGGGTGTTTTTTGGTAAAACCATCAATGGGTAGGGTGTTTTTTGGTAAAACCATCAATGGATAGGGTGTTTTTTGGTAAAACCATCAATGGATAGGGTGTTTTTTGGTAAAACCATCAATGGGTAGGGTGTTTTTTTGGTGAAACCATCAATGGGTAGGGTGTTTTTTTGGTAAAACCATCAATGGGTAGGGTGTATTTTGGTGAAAACATCAATGGATAGGGTGTTTTTTGGTAAAACCATCAATGGGTAGGGTGTTTTTTGGTAAAACCATCAATGGATAGGGTGTTTCTTTGCTAAAACCATCAATGGGTAGGGTGTTTTTTGGTAAAACCATCAATGGATAGGGTGTTTCTTTGCTAAAACCATCAATGGATAGGGTGTTTTTTTGGTAAAACCATCAATGGATAGAGTGTATTTTGGTGAAAACATCAATGGATAGGGTGTTTTTTTGGTGAAAACATCAATGGATAGGGTGTTTTTTGGTAAAAACCATCAAAGCAAAGTCAAACTAGAGACCGTATCATTTGGCAGGTATTAAAGTGTTACGTCCGAGTAGTTGACGTGTATAAAATAACGGTAAAAAAAATTAAGGCAGCTTCTTTAATGTCATTGTTTATGACTAGACAGGTTTTTAACTAAAAAAATGTTGAGGAGACATCGGATCAAAGGACATCTAGGCCTAGTTCAGACGACTCATTCCATGTGCTCAATACAAATTCTACTAATATTATATTCAGCCTCGGGCTTTGGGGTGTGCTGAGAGCCTATATAATCCATTCTAAAGCGAACCAGAATTATCGAAGTTCCAAAGTTATTAAAACACCACATTTTCCATGTATTCAGCTGCAACAATTTGGTATGGCATATGTCTGGTACGCGTGTGAACAAGCTTTAAGTTTTCCTTCAATACGGACTTCTTTTGCCTTTTTACCGAAGTCATGCCAATAACCGTTTTCAGAGCTTTTCATTAAAGCAAAATTTGTCTCCATAGATCGATTGATCATACCGCCGAACAGTGGCGGATCCAGGATTTTTCCAAGGGGGGGTTCCGTTTCTTAAATCCAGCTGTGTATAATACTCTATTGTTTGGTCGATGTTTGACAAAAAATGGCTTAAAACCTTCAAGGGGGTTCCGTGGAACCCATGGTACGCCCCTGGATCCGCCACTGGCCGAATTTAGTAAACCTGCGAAGTTTCATAACAATCCGTTGCAAACGCTCGGAAATATGAAAGCCCAAAATTACAAAGAAATGTCAGGGGGCAATGCTTGCCCCCTTGCATACATTTCTTTGTAAATATCAGCAATTTTGGGCTCATATTTCCTAAAGTTTGCAACGGATTGTTATGAAACTTCGCAGGTTTACTAAATTTGGTACGATAAATCAATCCGTGAAGATAAATTTTGGTTTTAATGAAAAGCACTGGAAATGGAAATTTGCGTGACATCGATTAAAAAATCGTATTTTCATGAAATCAAACGAACTAAATATTGGAAACTAATTACAACAAATAACTCTTGGGAAGCAATAGGTCGACAACAAAAAGGTTTCCCACTTCCAAGCATCTCACTTAAAACTATTTCAATTTTAGCATCTCACTAGAAGTACAAACTTACGTTATTATAAAAAGTGAAAAAAGGGGGAAAAAGAATTAGATATATAATCAAGATAAGAGTAAAATAGTAAAGTAAAGAGAAATAAAGCCAAAGATATTAAATATATGTGTCAGATTTGGGAGAGATTGCATATCTCATAAGTAAGAACTGAACAAAAGAAAAACTAACTCCCAACTAGAAAATAAAAAATAAATAAAAAAAAAACCCAACTAATGCCGTATTAGCATACTTGAAAGGTGTTAATGACTAATTATCAGTCAGTGAAATGGGATGGTATGATAAGGAAAACTTTACCTAGCTTGGTTTCCAGAGCTCTTTCCTCCTTGATCGGTTGAAACGAGTGTGAACAAAATTAAATGGGCGGTTAAGATGTAGAAATGTTTACAAGGATTGGTAAGATCCCTGAGGCAATATTGAAACCGTAAGAAAACATCAAAGTGATAACCGAGAGCTGGTGGCCATGTCATGCAAGCATCTTTCTAAGCTAATTATAACAAATAATCTACCAAAATGCTGTTTAATGGAATGAAAGAATGAACGAAAATTAAGATATTTAAATATGTATGTGTGCTAGTAACTAACAAAATCAGTTTGTTGATATATAGCAGTGTACTTCTTTACAAACCTTACCCGAGCAAAGTGACACAATACGACCGGTAATTTTTACAGGCATACGATCCCATTGTTATATCTGACTCATTGATGCTATGCTACTGAATAAACAACGTAGATAAATAATTCATAAATGACGACAACCAATTTGAAAGACAAGTGAAAAAACTACTACAGCAATAATGCCACTAATGTTACAAAAAACACATACATAAACATTAAAATAAACACATTCAACAACAAATAAAAGAAAGCACCTATTTCTAATATAAAACTACTGGCAGTTTGAAGAAAGAATATAGACTTGTAACCATGCATATAGGATTTTTTTGGTAATATTTTATTGAGGCGTTTCACGTGTCCTTGAAATTACATATTAAAGTCAAGCACTTTTGAAGGAGTTCAAGGACCTGCACAAGCCTGGACTTTTAGTTAATTTTTTTCAATATTTTCAAAGTTAGCGTGGCTGGGAGTCAGTGAAGAGAAAGAACAAATTAGTGTGTTCGCCCACAAAACCCGACTACGGTTAACGTACAGCGGATTCTAATTTAATTTGGAGAAATTGTATTTACCAGCTTTCGTTATGATTTATTTAGGAAAATAAAGTTCTTCCCTCGTGCCTCTTATTGGAAGCTTTCTGTATTAACTGTTGTTAAAAATATGTTTTCTTCGCTATCGCTCAATAAATACCTGTCAAAAGTACAAGCGATCATGCTGGTGGTTGTTCTTAAGAGGTTACTGCTAGGGAATCTAGGAATACCGAGTCTAGATCTGCAGTTTTATCTTCAGTTAGGATCGTCAAATTTGTGCGCAATGGGCATGCGTCAAAACAAAATCTGCTATCAGTTCCGCACATGAGGGAGCTATTTGGCTAGCAACGAAGAACAAGGAAACCAATAATGCTACGACCAATACCCCTTCCACCCTTGAGGCCGGAGCTAGATATATAATTCAAACTAGAACTTGCATTGAATCTCGGTCGAGCTGTTGATCCCAAGTTGAAACCTTTGAATATATGGACCTTCGTACGTCGCTAAACAATAAAATTTGAATTCGAAGTGCAACAATTTTGATTAGGGAGATTGAAGTGGCCCGTTTATTTATTTATTATATATTTATTGGAGCGTCGGAGATACACGCTTTTCGTCAACTAAAATTTTATCGATTTCTGTAATATTCTTTATCTTAGACCAAGAAGGTTTGAACTTTAAGAGAAAGTTATCAACGATGAAGACAAAAATAACTTTTTCTTCAAATTCAAACTTTCTTGAATAAAAAAAATACAGAAATCGATAAAGTTTTTATTGACGAAAAACACGCATGCGTCCAATGCTCTAATAAATAGTAACGGGCCACCTTAAGTTGTAATTCAAAGAAACCCGTGCTTTTCTTTTTCGATTCTACACTTTAATAAAATGACTTGGTGAATCTTGTTAGTGCTAGATATAAAGTCAACAATATTTGAATATAGAAATTGACTGAAGTACCTGTTGCAATAATGTAGAAAGTGGATGATCTGAAATCTGAAACTGAGACAAAATTAAATTATGGGGCATTTTGTGCTTTCTTAATATTATATGGAAGAAAACTGTCGTTCAATTACTTCCAACATGTCGATGTAGGGTATATTTAAAACTTTAAAAGTCCAGTCCATAAAACAAAAGCACAGCAAGCTTTTTTATACATATACGCATTTGCATAAATATTGATCCTTTCAAAATAATCGAAACTAGAAGCTGAGACGGAAATGACTCCTGGGTACACTAGTAATATACAAATAATAATATAATTCCAAAATGGCGGACACTAGTGACAGCAGAGAGCATGAAAGCGAGGCATCGAGGTCCACAATTCATGTTAAAGTTTATCTGTAGGAAATCTGTCGCTAATTTTGTCTTGCCAGTGTTTTTCTTTACCCTACATAAAAATAAGCCTTGATATTTGATGTTTTGGTTTTGTTTTACTCCCCTGATTGTCACCGCTGTCGCCATTTTGGAATAAGGTGTATAGATTGTCATATGTTTTATAAATGAATTCGCTACATAATCGTGTTTGGAATACCGAACATTTCTCTCAGTCTCTGTTTGAAACGTGCACGTCCACGCGCTTTTTAAAAATTGAATCATCAAAACATTACCCAATGTTCATTTAGGTCTCAGCTCCTTTGTTTTGAAGTGTCAATGTTTGTGCAAATAGGTGTATATAAGGGAAGGCCAACTGAAACTGACTAATAAAATTGTTACAGTTATTATTAGTTAAAACTTAGTTAAAGTTAATAAAACGTTTTGATAAAACTAAAGATGTTGAGTTTATTTTGCATGTCTTTAAAAAGTCATTGAAAAATTCTGTTGATCACTGATACTGATACAATACAATACGATAAAATAAGTATATTAGCATATCCCAACAGGGATTTTCAATACTAATTTGCAAGTACCAAAAATCCTAGTAAACGTATAATTCTAATCCTAAGTTTGACTAAATTAAGCCCGCCGCACACGTTGAAAAATTGCGTGAGGAAACTGCCACGCGAGGTACTTAGCTCAGACGATTTCTCTCCGCAGATGTTGCATCTTTGGCTAAGCGAGGCCAAAAATAGAGCAGGTAAAAGAGCACACGGCGAGAAAAGTGCCTCACGTGGCAGTTTCCTTTCCTTACACAGTTGCACGATGTTTTTAAAGCGCACACGCTAACCAGTTTATGAAATGCAAATGCATATTTGTGTTGAAGCTCAGCAAATACGAAAACGAGCAACAAAGAACAAATTAAACGTGGAGAATAAGCAAGTCCTTGGCCGTTTTTAATGTGACTTTTAATTGATTTTCCATCACAAGGATCGATCAACTGACTATTGACGTTTCTTCAGGTGACTATTATATGCAAGAAAGCCTTTAATTTTGGTTGTTATTAAGAAACAGGTTGATCTTAAAGCCAATTAAATTGCTAGATAATTAAAATAACTGATTCAAAGAAAATCTTTGCTATGTCTATATTCAGCTAATTCAAAATTTAAAATAAAAAAACCTACTATAAAAAAAGACTTTACACAGGTTAAAAAAGACCTTAAATAAGAAGGTACCTTTCTAATTATTGTTTTATGTTGTATTTGCCTTGGCTTAGTTTTAGATGAAGTTAGTGTGTCTATATAACTATTATTAAACAGTTACGCCAATGGCTCAGACGAAACATCGTTTGCCAAACATGTCACTTGTAACACACCCATACCTGCTAAAAATAATCGGTCACTTTTTTCCCTAGCCCAACGGTTATCGTAAAAATACCTTAATCAACAGTCCACATATAAACATTTTTGAAAATTTAACCACTTCTTCTTAGATATATCTTAATTAAAGCAATTCATCGATATTTCTTTCCTCCCTAAAAAATTAAATCAAGTAGAATTAGTTATGACTATGGAATGAACTGCTAAGTAAAATTAATAACCTACTAAATATATAAACAACATAAATATCTGTAACAAGTACGACTTTTTGCTATCATGAATTTATTCATACCACCCGTTTTTAAAGTGGTTCATAAACCGTTAACCAATTTCTACTTCTTCACACTTGTTTCTGGCTATCAAGGAGATAAGTACTACAGGTGAAATAAGGTAAAGCGACACTTCTTTTATGGTTATTCTTGGTTTGCATGTGACGTCATCGAAAAGCTAAAATCTAAACTATTCATCACACGAAACTGTTTCCTAGATATGTTATTTATATCATTAAGAAAAGTCCTCACACAAAAAACTGAGTTCTTTCGATGAATGGTTTTCGATTTATTGCGAGTCAATTTCTGTCACGCAACACTGTCACGTATATCGTAAAGACGCAGAAATATAGTCAAATATGATTCAAATCGTACGACTTTAACTTTGTTAGTGATAAATAAGTTTGTTTTGGTGAATATTTGCATAGAAAACACGAATTATAGCGATATTAACGTGATTTTGGTCCTTCGTGTTACTGTCGGCCATGTTGGTGTACAAAGGTTGTGCACCAAGATGGCGGACCCATACATTTCACACCAAATAATGAAGATATTTGATCGCTCGTATCTCATTATCAAAATATTCTTATGACTAAAAATTTCGTATAGATACAAACCTTCAACTGCTTTTTTTGATGCAGGATATTTTATTTAAAAATATTCTATATTAAGCCCGAAAAATTTATGATTACGTCAGTGCAAACCAAGAATTGATACCCTTATTTATAAATAGCTTGAATTGAGCGGAGTAGTATAGGACGCATAAAACTAGCCTATTTTAGAGGGAGTGTCTCATTTTTAAGCATTGTACAAAAGGCGGAATACATTTACTACGTTCACTGATGTTCAATGGCTGTTGTTAAGTTTAGTTATGATCCTCGGACATTTCTTCGGAGTCCATACATAAGTTGCTGGTTTCAAAAAGCGTTCAAAACTTACAAGTACTCGGTGTACATCCCTTAAACCGTAACGTTTTCTTGGGGATTTTAAAACTGTTTTCTTGTTATTTTTTGTTGCTTTTGTAAATTACCTTGTTTACAATGATTTCGAAAATGTTCGACTTAATTTACAAGAACGCGAGTCACGCACAGTTTGTTAATAAGACTACGAGTATCCAAAATATTATGCAAGGTCGACGAAAAAATTAACGAAAGAACCCGCACAGTAGTACTCTGTCACACCAGAAATGAAGGTGTCAAAAAATTATACATATTTATTCGAGTTGTTCTTACGAAGATCCAAAAACGTTTTTTTTAAATCAAAATGCTCCAAACGTTCTCTCAATTAGCTGTCATTCCGTTTCTACTTACCCGTCAGTGAAACAGACTATGTACTTATTGACTGAGTGGGAGGGTCGGACGGGGAATATTTGGCTCGAGGTTATGCCGTACGACCACAGCGCGCTCGGGCCGTACAAATGACCAAGCTAGAGCCAAATATTTTCCCGTCCGGCCCTCCCACTAAGTCAATAAGCATTTTATCATATGACTGTTTTTAATCGCTATTACGATTACGATACCTGAAAAAAATCCGTCACTTGTTGGTTTTGCCTGATTGAATTTTATTAGTCAAAAAAATTAAAAATACAAAGAAAGAAGAAGGGAATTTTGTTGCGCATGCGCAATTCCATCCTATTTGATTTGTCATCCAAAACTTCCGCCCCTACATTACTGTTCTAATTCTTCCATGGTAATCCAGGTTTTTCCATGGTAATCCAGGTTTCATAAATTGTTACAACGGTCATCATGATCAATTCCAATGGATTTTAAGGTTTATTAAAGTGAGATGATAATGTACCTGGAGGTATATAGTTTGGGGTACCTGTCAGTAACGTGTCCGATAACACTTGGATACCTGCCAAGAAATATCGGTTCGTTTTTTTAATATGGTGAATTTTATCGATTCATGTCAAACAGACAATATAATTGTTATCTAATCATCCTGTTGGTTTCTGGGAAATTCATCTCAGTCACTTAACATTCATTTTCATTATCGTTAACTTCATTTTATCATCTTCAAACTAACAATAAAAAATATATATATGAAACCCTTAATTTTCACCGTCAAAACCTTTTTGAAAATTGAGCCATCGTATCCCAAATGTAAACAAAGTGTTGGTGCACGAATGTTTTGCCTTTTCAACATCACCGTGGCTGAGACAAACACAAGAATAACAATGTGGAACTTTCTCTAGAGATACTCAGAGTACACAGAGTTAACCTTAGTGCTGGTGTTACTCCCAGCTGGTGTTTGCTCAAACGAGCTCTAATGGTGCTGACAACTAGCAAGGGCGGATCCAGGGGGAGGGTCGCGGGGGTCAGGACCCCCTGTGTTTATCAATGAATATGTCATGAATTTGCGACAGCAGTAATTTTTTTCTGTGAATTAAAAGACTCACTTTTAACATTCATTGAAATATCACTAAGCAATGCCAACCCTCTATTCATTCAGTTGTAAATATAATATTTTTGTTTCTAATAAAAAGTGTTAAAAAATCACTAGTCTAAGCAACTTAATGTCATATTTTCAGCGAGTTTCAATGGCTTAAGACCTTTTCGTTTGGGTTCCCTGTTTGTAAACGTCACGTGACCCCCACTTTTGAAAAATCCTGGATCCGCCCTTGACTAGAATGACTTTTACTAGATTTGCGGGAAAAAACATAGCTATTGATTTTGTATTAATAAATTTTGTTTAACTTTGATTAAAGGATTTGGCAATCACAATGAGAGGCGTGTTACTGCTACTGGCTGTAACAGCTGCTCAAGCCGAAGGTTAGAAATAATGCAGTAAAATTCCAAAAAACAAGCTGTTAGCTTAACTTAACATACCACAAGAATTGTGCTGGACTTCGATACATTTTATACTCTAGATTTCAGAGTTTTGGCTTGTAATTGTGTTATTACCTTTTCGAGTTTGTTTTATCAGATAATAGAGAGCTTAAGGCCTAGTTCAAACGTCGCATCTCACATGTGCTGAATTCAATGCAAATGAGATGATAATGAGAAGAAACAAAATATTTGACTAATTTGCATTGAGTTTGGCACATGTGAGGTGCGACGTTTGAACTAGGCCTAAGCTTTGCGTACACGGGGAATTAACGGCAGACGGCAAAGAGGATTACGTGACCTGCTTTTCTCGTGTGATCAAAGGTGAGCAGGTTAGTCATTTCGCGTTTTCACTAAACACGAAAAAGCAGGCCAAGTGATCCTCTTTGCCGTTTACGTAAAGTTTAAGCTCTCTAATCATTAACGAAAAATAACACGACGAGGAGAGGGGAGACTTTGTAAAGGCTATAAAGAGTGAGTGGGTGGTTCAAAAAGGTGTTAGATGACATCTTGCTTGTCCGAAATTACTGATTTTACCAAAACAGCTCAATTCAAAACTTTTTGACTGGATTTGAAGTAATGCTAATATTTGCAGGATTTGAAAGCAAGATTAACTTGCTTAAATCTGAAGGAGAACCAGGCTGGCTGGAAAACGTTATTGAACAGGTAATTCTTAAAGAGCTTTAGTTGTGTCCAAAACTAAGTACTGCTATAATATTTGCACACGCAATTTCTAGTAAAAACAATACAAAAACGATAATAACTAATAAAACTAACACACATATATAAATATATATTTTTTCTTTAACATTTCAATTGATCATGAAAAATAAATTTTAATATTTGTATAAAATTTCCCAAATAATGAATGTCGAAATAAATGGATAAACATCTTCATAATGATATATTTACGTCGTCTTTCTTGTTTATACAGGGCAAAACAATCGAACCAGACCACGATGAAGAACTATTACGAGAGACTCGAACCAATGTCGATCCATACACTCGTATGTGCTAATTTGAGTGAAAGTCCTACTCCCAACCTAAACGTAGCCTTAAGTTACACAGTCGCCTTAAATCGTTCAAAGTCGCCTTAAATTGGACAAAGTCGCCTTAAATTGGACAAAGTCGCCTTAAATTGGACAAAGTCGCCTTAAGTCCCATCGACTATGTGGCCAATGTTTGCTTAAATCGCCTAAAAGTCGCCCAGTGTCACCTTAAGTTGCCCAAAGTTACGGCGACTTTACGGCCGAAGTAGGCCTTAGAAGGAAAAAAAAAATGCGCTCTGTTCTGTATAGCGATACATATAGTTTTATATGCGTTACAAAAAGTTTGAAACGTCCGAGCGCAGCCATGTTATGTGCTCTCATACTTGCTAGCTTTCGGCAATCATAGCGCTAGTTACATCACATTTATTTAATAAAAGAGAACATGGAAAATATACACATATTCAAATCATCTTAGTTGGTAACTGAACAACACAAACAAACAAACGCAAAGTAAGTAATCATGAGAAAAAAATCCCACAGATAAGCTTAAACGTAGCAAAATTTACAAAGATCCTGTTGGCCTTAATTGTTCCCTTGGATTATGGGCAGCTTATTCACTAGAAGTAATCTTAGTCTTTCCGGCTTTATTTGCAGTTGAAAAATTGTCTCCAAAAATGCAAGCACTAGATCTGGCTATTACAAAAGACTTCCAGCCCAACGCCGCAAAACGACCCAAAAAGTGGCTTGGAAAATTCAAAGAAAACTGGAATTCAAAGAACTTTAATGAGAGACAAGCACGAGCGACTGCATTGATATCGGCTACAAGCAACATCCCAAAGCTTGCCAATGCTAAAGAAGATCCAGTTGGAGCTATTCAAGGCGCTTTAAACATAATGGCCTCGGTAGCTCAAGTAGCAGGACCAACTGGACAACTCGTAAGCATTGGGTTCATGTTTGTTTCTAGTTTGTTGGGTTTGTTTGGTTTGGGTAAAAAACCTAAGCCTATTGGGGAAATTGTGCGCGAGCAGATTAACGAAGCTTTGGGGGAATTTCATGATCAGCTCATTTCCGACGAATCGGGAGCGGCCATTTATGCTTTCAGAGTGTCCAAAGCCTATGTTGATGGAGCTGGAAGAGATCGTGATAAAATCAGCGATAATGATGTAGGTCCTCTCGCTACGAATGTTCCCGTTCTTAGTGGTGTGAGAGTTATGGGACTGCTGGCAACACAAATAGACAAACTGAAACGAGAAAATAACCTGAAAAAAGCCAAAAAGTGTTTTAAATACGTGGAACTTTATTTTACACTGGCTACTTTGAGACAAATGATAATGTCTCAAGTGATTGGACTCATCCCTGAAACGTTTCCTGCGACAATTGATGGCTATGCCAATGCTCAAAAGGTCCTCCAAAGTGCTACCAAAGAGATGGTAACGTTTCTTTTCGATGCTAACGAAAAAAGTAAACTCATGCCGTACTTTGATGGTGAAAGTTACCCTTATGCAAACGCTTACATGAAAGAAGCCCTAAAAATTCCAAGACCAAACCATTTTCCTGGTTCAGGTTACTGTATCACTGCTTATTCATGGAGTAAAGACTACCTAGGCAAGTTCTATAATACTTATGTGAGTCCAAGCATGAGTCATCCAATAGCCCAAGTGTCCAATACAGCGCATTGTAAATGGAGGGTTGTTCCTCATGGTAACAATCTCTTCAGCATTACAAGCGAAGACGGTATGTTGTCCTATGATAACGGTGATGTGCCAGTGGTATCTATTGAGAAAGAAGACCCAGTGCTATGGGAAATAAGGTCGGCTGGTGGATCAAGTTATTGGTAAGACGAAATATTGTTAGGGAACTGTTGTAGAGATCTCTGAGGTCGAGAGCTATAAGAAGCTAGAGAGGTACCGGGATCGATAGTCGGTTCTCCACCAATTTCTTAGGGAAATTTTGTAGGGATCTCTGATGTCGGGAACTGTAAGAAGCTATGGACTTAAGAATTCTTGGACAAACTGATAATTCTTTCTTTGTTGGAGTTCTTTGTTCTGTAACTTTTGCTCTCACCTGAGCTGCACAAAACTAGCTTATACTATTAATTAAAACTATCTAAAAGCGAAACATTTAACTTTCTAAACTAGCAAACCATTTCCATTTTAGGAAAACGGCTTAAGTTACAAACTTTGACATATACTGCAAAGGAAAATTCCCCTTGCTAGGTTAACTTTGGACTTCTATCAACTTTCTACTTAAGAAACATTTTTTATGCTGGCTCTCTCTTCTCCCTCTAGTTTTGTTGTTGTTGTTGTTGTTGTTGTTGTTGCTTCTCTCTCCTCCCTGTACGTTTTAAACTGCTTTTCCCCTTCTCTGATCCGTTCGATCCTCTTCATTTTGTTAAGCAAATAGTTAACGATAGATTCCTACAACCAACATAAGAAAGCCAAGCCTGAATGGAAAACTGATTGAGAAATATATTACCAATTACCTACGATAATTCAGAACCTGTTAAAAGATCGACAATCCATTAAATGCTTATTTTCTTGATATTTAACCCAACAGGATAAAGATCAAATACTTCTGTGAAACCGGCAACAGATGCAATTACGGCCTCCGATATAAGTGGTACAACAAATACTATTATTATTCCGGTGGAATGTTTCCCGATTATCAGAATATTCCTGTATTAGCGGCCTATCTTCACGAAGTCGCTAATACGTATGTTCCTTGGGTTATTTACAAGGTAGGTGGTGTCTGCTGAAATTATTGAGATTAATCGAGACTACTGATAACAGTTCATAGAGTGGATTTCGTATGACTTTGAAAAACTACGGCACGGTCACGGCACGGCACGGCCACGGCACGGAACCTCGCCTGCTGATTTCTTCGCAAATTTGTAAAGAAATCAGCAGGCGAGGTTCCGTACCGTGGTCGTGCCGTGCCGTGACCGTGCCGTAGTTTTTCAAAGTCATACGAAATCCACTCTATTACTAAATACAATCGCGAATTCCCATTCGTTTTGGATCATTAATTGAGCAAAAAGATCAAAAATGACCGTGAAAGAAAAATGATTATTTAGTTTGTAGTAGTTGCTAAGAAACAAAAGAAAACAATGGCTTTAGAGTGCACTACCAACTATTAGTTTGTCTATTGCTTCATGGTCAAATGAAAACCACTCTAAGTTTTAGCATTGTGCACCACCTCAGGTCAAATCTTTGCCATTTTATCAAGGTTGAAATTAATGACTCTCACCATCAAAAGCTCGTGAATCCTGCTGCGTAAAATGGGGATTAATGCTTAGGGGCTCAAATGCATGAAGTAATGATATTTGAACAAACTGTAATTTCTTTAAAGGGACTTTTGCAACTTGGACCCACTGAAATAGAAAAGACAGACTGTCTCAGCCAATCCGTGAATGCGATTTTAATGTATATTTTTTGTAAATAGTGCTTTAAACCAACGCTTGACAAGACATATAATTCTAAATTGCGAAATTTATACAGAATATATTTCTAGATTACGAATGTTTCATCATTTGTATTAGGGCTCATCTGATATGCCTGCTAATAAAGATCATGACGAGCAAAGGAACGTTGAGCGTAAGTTAATAAATACAATAATTCACACATTCATACCTGAAACTTATACATACTTTTAAAAGATAAATCTTTCTCTTTATATTTTAGAAAAGCGTATCCCAGGCGATCATGAGTCTTGGGAGCCATGGAAACTCAAGGATGATAGCGCCATTGGGCACAACATCACAGAAGAAGAGGTAACTTATCTCCCATATATTTCGGTGGTTTTAAAAAGCAACGGTGTCCAATTGCACGCGGTGAGAGCGCCGATCTGTCAGCTCTGTGGTCTCGAGTTCGATTCCCGGACAGTGCATAACAGTACTCCAGACCCAGGCCTCTTTTTTATCCCGCTGCGCTTCGTCCAAAGTCCAGAAGAACTTGCATTTGCATGCGTTACATGAACCAATCAGACACCGTAAAATTTTGGTTTGACCTGGTTACAAAGCTATCGTTCAATATGGCGCTGTTTACCAAGGGTTAGAGAAAGGTTATCTGAATTAAATCAGCTATATGGGGTTCATTTTGAAAACGAATTCATCGAAGCAGTTAAGTGTAAGAGAGCGTAATTAGTGTGTGTATTGTATTGTTTGTTACATGTTATGTATTGTATTGTTTGTGTGTCACGTGGGTTGGGCGTATTTAACAGCGCAGCCATTCACCGGATGAGAGAATTGGGGCTCGTGGTGCAAAGTAAGAGAGCGGCGCAAAAGGCTAGACTAAAAACTCAAGAAGCACTCACTCTATTGCTCTTCGTTAAATGAAGAGGGAAAGACACCTCGAACTGGGATAACTAAGAGTTCATCTAGTTATCTGTAGAGTTATCCGTAACCTGAATAAAGAAGTTGTTACATTTGGCGCCCAACGTGGGGCAAGATCGAGAAAAGTTGGCCGACCGTCGCCCTCTTTTGAGCCATCGTCTCAGTAGACTGAGAATCTATACGTGGTTGAAGATTCTTGAAGAATTTCTAATAGTTCAAGTTCTACGTTGAAAAACTTCGAGGGACTGAGTTTGATGAGAGAACTGTTAGCTACAAGGCATTATCATCTTTGAATTGCTTGGAAAGAGTGGTCAATTGTATGTACTAAAGTCATATATTAGTGATTGAACTTGACCAATTAGTGGAGGAATGGTTAGAAGTTAAGTGGAGGAGCGAAAGCGAAAGTCTTGGACCCTTCAGCAAGCAAGGATTGGAAACTATCTTGGACCTTTCAGCAAGCAAGGATTGGAAACTATCTTGGACCTTTCAGCAAGCAAGGATTGGAAACTATCTTGGACCTTTCAGCAAGCAAGGATTGGAAACTATCTTGGACCCTTCAGCAAGCAAGGATTGGAAACTATCTTGGACCTTTTTTTCTTAAGCTAAGTGCATTGGAATTTATTTGCAACTGTAATATATTTGATTTTTGTTGTAAGAATTTATATCTTAAGTAACTTAGTATTTAAGCTTATTTAATCAAAGTTCATATTTGAAAGTTATAAAGTTGTCGCTTAAGTTTTTGAGTTGAATTTGAATTGCTAATATATCATTAATTAATATCTATTCAATTAGTATAATATAAGTTTATTTAAGTTAGAGGAACAATAGATTGCTTATTTAGTACCAATTCAATTAGTTTAATATAAGTTGATTAATTAGGATACAATAGGTTGCGGTGTTTTAAAGAAACGTTTACCGCATTGGACATTTATGTTATTAGATTTGTTTATTTTTGTAAGTTACGTAATTGCAGAATATTGTTTAATCAAGATTTATATTTTTGTAGGAATATTCCAGCTTCAGTGTGTTTTTCTTTTTCGTTTGGATTGGCATCGAATTGGCTTCGCCGCGACTACGACTCTTGTTTGATTGTCTAGTGCTTGGCTTTGTTGATAAATACACGTGGAAGAGTGGGGGTTTGGGTATCTTCGTATGTGTGTGTTTGTGGAACTTTTTGGCGCTTTGATCAAGAAGCAACAACGCTTAACGATAAGTATTCAGATTTTCTTATTGATAATTATAGTAAGTGTTATATTTTACACAATGGCCGAAGCATCGACACGTGTAGAATTTGAAGAAGACGAAACCGATCGTCTGGCTGAGGCCGTAATGACACTCAGGCGATCAGGGCTGTTTTCTGTGGAGCCCATAGAACAGCTACCTGAGCACTCAGAACAGTTATCGGAGGAAAATCTATTTGGCTTCAATTTGAATACCACGAACATAAAAGAGACCACCCAATATGAAATGACTTCTACGCCCACACGATTCAAAACTATGTTGCTCCCACCCTCGAGTTTTATTGTGCCCGTTAAGTCCAGCACCCCTACGTTGCAGGAAACTAGAATGACGCAGACTGAACCTTTTGAACGCGGTCCGTCCAAAAGCTTCCGAATTGACTCAGACAAGACTAAAGAAATTGCTAAGTCCACAAGTCTAGAAATAGATCCTGTTGTATATGGTCGAGCGCCTAGAATTTCTAATTTTTCAGGAAGTATCTCCAAAGGGGAGGTAAGCTTCGAAGCTTGGAAGTTTGAAGTTAGATGCCTAATGAAAGATAAAGTGTGCCATAAAGATTTGCTTCTTCAAAGCGTCCGCCGTTCTTTGAAAGGAGAAGCAAGTCGTGTTGCCATGCACCTCGGGGAGGATGCCACCTTGGATGTCATCCTACAAAAGCTCGAGACGGTTTACGGCATTGTACAAAGTGGTACAACTTTACTTCAGCAGTTCTACAATTCCAAGCAGGAAGTAGATGAAACAGTAGCTGCTTATGGGTGTAAGTTGGAAGATATTCTAAACAAAGCCATTAGTCGAGGAGCTGTCGCCAAAGAGCAAGCTGACGAGATGCTAAGGAGTAAATTATGGACCGGCCTAAGAGACGAACGGGTAAGAAACGCCACGCGCCATAAGTATGATAGCATACGTGACTTCGATAAGCTGAGAGCTGAACTCAGAGCTATGGAACAAGGAATACATGAGCTCGATGGTGTGCGCGGGAAAGTGCCGAAAGTACAGAAAGCAACGTACATGCCGCAAACGAAAACTGCTCGTGAATACCCAAAGACAACTGGTGTGAGCGAAATTTCGGACAAAAGCACTTTAGAAGAATTAGCAAAAAAAGTCAACGCGCTAGAAGCTAAGGTGAAGGAACTTCCAGACAATACAAAGATGCTAAGTAGGATTTTGGAAAAAATCGAGAAATTAGAGAAAAATCCTAGTCACGGAAAGGACACACCTAAAGAAAAAGAGTCGGCCAAACCGTCAAACTCTGGGAGACATCTGGCGAGGGACAGGCAGTAGGTCTTGGAGAGAAGAAACGTCCCGACATGTCTGACCTATTGGGAGATGTTAATGTAAGTTTACTGTATGTAGAAAATGTTCCTTGCCTTGTATTAGTTGATACAGGTTCTCAAATTTCCACTGTTAGTGAAAATTTCTATAACGAGTATCTTTCAGATTGTCCCCTACAACAGTTGGATCTTTTAGTGAAGATTGAAGGTGCAGGTGGTCAAGAGGTACCTTTTAAAGGTTTTATCGAGGTTGAAGTCTCGTTTCCAGAGCAAAGTAGCGGTGTTGATGAAAGAGTCCAGGCATTACTACTAGTTGTTCCCAACACAGCGTTTAACAAGCAAGTGCCAGTGGTTCTAGGGACTAATTTAATTAAGCAATGTAAAGACAGATGTATCGAACATCATGGACAATCTTATCTTCGTCGAGCAAAACCCGATTTGGCTTGGAGATTGGCTTACCAGAACTTGGCGCACCGAGATAAAAAGTCCAGAAAAGCGTTAAAAACCAACAAGGTGAGAGTAGAATCAGATAATCCAATAGTAATCCATGCCAACGAAACCACAGTTGTTTGGTCAAAAGTTAAGACACAGAAAATTAGCTGTGTATCTCTGTGTGCCTTAGTAGAGCCTGATAGCGAAGAATTACTATCTCCCTTAGAAGTGATCCCAACATTAGTTAGAGTGAATATGGATGGAAAGCGGAACTTTATTCCAATCAAAGTTCATAATCCTTCACCGAAAGATGTCACAATACCACCTAGAGCGGTTTTTGCTTCCCTGCAACAGGTAAGTATAGTGGGCGAGTCCGAGGAATCAGTTGAGCCAGAGCAGATTGACCCTGCAGCTTGCCAATTTGAATTTAGTGACTCACCAATGAATGAAGAACAGAAAAAAACGGCGTTGGATATGTTAGGCAAGTGGGAGAGCAGGGTTTTTGCAAGAAGTTCTAACGACCTAGGTTGTACATCATCTGTAAAACACAAAATTCACTTGACCGATAATGTGCCATTTAAACAGCGACATCGTCGTATTCCGCCATCACAATATGAAGAAGTGCGTCAACACTTAAAAGAAATGCTAGACTGTGGTGTAATACGTGAATCGCATAGCCCCTGGTCCTCACCCGTTGTTTTGGTACGCAAACGAGACGGCAGTTTAAGATTTTGCATAGACTTCCGAAAACTGAATTTGCGAACCATCAAGGACGCCTATTCCATCCCTAGAATAGACGAGGCTTTGGAGGCAATGGGAGGGTCTTCATGGTTCACGGTATTGGATCTAAAAAGTGGGTATTGGCAGATTGAAGTAGAGGAGGAGGACAAGCCCAAAACAGCCTTTACGGTAGGGCCGCTTGGCTTTTATGAGTGTAACAGAATGGCTTTTGGGTTAACCAACGCCCCTGCAACATTCCAACGTTTAATGGAACACTGTATGTCTGACTTGAATTTCAGGAAATGCATAGTTTATATAGACGACATCGTAGTCTACGCTAAGACATTTCAAGAACACTTAGAGAGATTAGAAGCTGTATTTGAAAGACTTGAAAGATATGGTTTGAAACTCAAGTCCTCGAAATGTTCATTCTTCCAGAATAAGGTAAAGTATTTGGGTCATGTTATTTCCTCAGAAGGAATAGAGACGGATCCGGATAAAATAGAAGCCGTTAAAAACTGGCCAATCCCAAAGAATCTAGCAGATTTGAGAACATTTCTTGGCTTCGCAGGCTACTATAGGAAATTCGTACCGAACTTTACTCGACTGGTTAAACCATTAAACGATCTGGTAACACGCATGCTCAAGTCGGGTAAGAAAAGTGAAAAGGAATGGGAATGGACGGAGGAGTGCCAGAGAGCTTTCGAACGTGTTGTAGAGATTTTGTCGTCGCCTCTTGTTCTGGGATATCCTGATTTTAAGAAACCATTTGTATTAAACACTGATGCAAGTAAGGATGGATTAGGTGCGACATTGAGCCAGAAAGAAGATGGGAGGGAAAAGGTGATTGCCTTTGCCAGTAGGGCTTTGCGTAAAAGCGAGCAGAACTACCCTGCACACAAGCTGGAGTTTCTTTGCATGAAATGGGCTGTAACAGAAAAGTTTCACGATTATCTGTATGGTAACACTTTTACAGTCCACACTGACAATAACCCCTTGACGTACGTAACAACCTCTGCAAAATTAGACGCAACGGGACACCGTTGGTTAGCTGCCCTAGCCACTTACAATTTTGACATTGTGTATCGTTCAGGTAGGAAGAACGTTGACGCAGATGCTTTGTCCAGAAGACCGCACGAAGACATGTGTACCATTAAAGAGGATACTATCAAAGCCATTTCACAGTCTTTGTCTCTGGATGGTGTCCCATGTATTGAGAATTTTCTTGTTGACATAGATAGTATTACAGAAGGATCTGGAATTTGTTGCCAGTCTCAGACTTCAATACCTGCTTTGAGTCATGAAGATCTCCGTTCGCTGGTACAGGATGATAAAGTTCTTGCAAAGGTAAAAATGTACTTGGAGAAAGGAAGTAAGCCATCTAGAAGGGAAGCCAGGAACGAGGAAAACAAGGTATTAAGAATACTCAAATCCTGGGACCAACTTATTCTTGATAAAGGTGTTATTTACAGGCGTGGCAAAACAGGCCCTCAAGGTGAACATGTTCTGCAACTACTTGTACCGGAGAAATTGAAGAGGAAGGCTTTATCTGGAGTTCACGATGATTCGGGCCATTTTTCAGTTGAGCGCACATTAGACCTAGCTAGATCGAGATTCTATTGGCCTGGGATGGCTAAAGATGTTGAAAACTGGGTGAAGAACTGCAAGGCTTGTGTCCTACGAAAGAATCCACGTAGGGTAGCCCCTCTAGTGAGCGTGACGACATCAGAGCCTCTTGAACTTGTCTGCATGGACTTCTTAAAGCTTGAAAAATGCAAAGGAGGATATGAGAATATTCTTATAATAACTGACCACTTCACCAGGTACGCACAGGCTATTCCCACCCTGAACCAAACAGCCAAGACAACAGCTAAAGCACTATTCAATAACTTTATAGTTCATTATGGTTTTCCAGCTAGAATTCATAGCGACCAGGGAAGGAACTTCGAATCGAAGATCATTAGTCAGTTGTGTAAAATGGCGAACACCACTAAAACGAGGACCACGCCCTATCATCCAATGGGAAACGGTATGTGTGAACGTTTTAATCGTACATTGCTGCACATGCTGGGAACGTTGGGAAAAGAACAGAAAGCAAATTGGAAAGAATTTGTGGCACCAGTCGTTCACGCTTATAATGCAACCAAGCACGACAGTACTGGAGTCTCACCGTTTTATTTGATGTTTGGTCGCCACCCCAGATTAGCGATAGACCTGTACTTCAGCCATGATCCTAATGCTTTTCAAGGTAAGGATGAATCAGTCTTTATTGAAGATCTACGGAAACGTTTGGATTACGCCTATAAGCTAGCAAAGGGCAACGCCACAACTTCATCGAGACACCAGAAAGAGATATATGATCGTCGCAGACCAACATCAGGCACGCTTGGCCCTGGTGATAAGGTACTGGTGAAAAACGTGACCCCTCAAGGGAAACTGGATAATTACTGGGAAGATGACATATATATTGTGGTAGACAAACCAAATGAAGATATTCCAGTTTATAACGTTAAACGTGAAGACGGAAAAGGACGTACTAAGAGACTTCATAGAAATCTCCTTTTGCCGTGCCCAACTTCAGGTTTGCATTCTTCACACAGTTCGTATGAGAGACAGGAACGGACACACGATTCCGAGATGAGAAATAGACACAGCTATGAGCCATCAAATACCGAAAGTAATAGTGACTCTGAAGAAACGGATGACGAAAAACGTACAGATAGACCACAACGTAATCGAAGGAAACCCACTTGGATGAGAAATTCAAGTTGGATCTTCTCATAGTAGTCAAGGCAAGTTCATTTTGTTATTTCTCTTTCAGCATCGGGTCTTCGGGTCTTCCTGAGAATGAAAGGTGAGTAACCATATTTTCCCATTTAGTAAAGAGAAGAGGAGGAAAAAAAACAGGGAAAGGTGTAAGAGAGCGTAATTAGTGTGTGTATTGTATTGTTTGTTACATGTTATGTATTGTATTGTTTGTGTGTCACGTGGGTTGGGCGTATTTAACAGCGCAGCCATTCACCGGATGAGAGAATTGGGGCTCGTGGTGCAAAGTAAGAGAGCGGCGCAAAAGGCTAGACTAAAAACTCAAGAAGCACTCACTCTATTGCTCTTCGTTAAATGAAGAGGGAAAGACACCTCGAACTGGGATAACTAAGAGTTCATCTAGTTATCTGTAGAGTTATCCGTAACCTGAATAAAGAAGTTGTTACATAAGTATGCCTTCACTTGTACGAAACACACGTTTTTACCCAAATTGGAGCACATCCAAGCCCTGTCTGACTTGTCAAAAGGTCTTGTAACTAGAATTCACCAAAACTTTACGGTAATAATAATAAAATAATAATAATATATTGCTTGTATAGCGCTTATACAAAAGTTCTAAGCGCTTTAACACAAAAATGATGCATATCTAAACAAATGAGTTTTTTTTTACGGTGTCTGATTGGTTCATGTAACGCATGCGCATGCAAGTTCTTCTGGACTCTGTTTTACCGAAACGGAGCGGGGTAAAAAGAGGCCTGGTTCTGGACTAGGCATCACAGGCAAACTTGAGTTTGTTAGTTCCTTCTCTCACTTGCTTGGAATGGTTTTCTCCTGTTCCTCCGAACTAGTGACCTGAGAGTTGTGTGAGTAAGAGTGGAGTAGTAGCTATAGTGTGTGTACAGTATCCCTCAAATTTTGCATGTGAAAGTGCTAGAAGACATTAGATACTTAAAATAAACAGTAACCATTTCTTTTGCTTCTGTACGCTATTAGAGTATCCTTAAAATATGATATTTTTAGGACTAATTCTTTCTCGGAAACCCAGGATGCAACCAATCAGTTAATTAGCAGAAAACAGTCCGATTTTACATTTCAGTTTTCAGTTTTCCGACCACAGTGAAAAGGAATATTAATTATTGTGGTCGAACGTGGTCTTTGTTTCATGATACATCAAGAAATTAGTGAACATCAAAACTTGGTTGTTTCAACGAGAAAATATATAATTAACAAGGAAGAGCTTTATAACGGAGTGACGGCGATATGGGTGAAATATGAATTGGGATCCATATTGGTAATGATCGACTTTCTTTTACAGGTGAATAAAACATCACCGTTGCCTAAAGGGAAACCAGGGCAACCACCACAGGGAAACCAAGGCTCGTCTTATTATGATGAATCAAATGGTGGAGGTACAGAAATCCTGGAAAATGAAGGCAAACCAGACTGGTTGGAGAATCTCCTTCAGAAGGTCACTCTCTCTTTTTGAATAATAACACAAATCATGTTTTCCCTCTGCTAGCTCAGCTTTCTGCCAGTTTTCATTCACCTCCTAACCACTCGACGGGCGTAGCCGGCCGAGTCATAATATGTAGTTTTATTCGTTATGCAGCGGACAGGTCTTTATAGCGCATGCTCAGCCCGCCGAGTGCACTTTGAAACGAATGTTTGTTTTTATCTTCTTTTGCTATCTCTCTCGTCCTTTTTATAGCATTGAGGATTAATTCAGGTGAAAGAATTCAGTTAAGAAGCCGTCTTCGCTTTTAGCTTTTACAATAAACTGGTGCTACTCTTATAAAAAATGATGTTGGCTCTCCAGACTTCATGAGACCCATCAAAAAATTGGTGTAAATTTTTTCTAGTGTAATGATAAAACACCCGATCAATGAAGTACCCTATGAATTCCCGATTTTTGCTTTTCTTTAGGCAAAAGAAAAAGCATCGGAGAATGAAGGTGGGTCAGTAACTCCTAACCAAGGTGGGTCAGCACCTCCCAACCAAGGTAAGTACCCTCTCGTAAACGACTATGGGTAATTGAAATCAATGACGCCATTGCTCGAGCCAAAACTTAGAAATTAGATTTGTGACTCTCTCCCACCCCCCTGGAACCTCAAATGTCGATTTAACAAATTATTGGATATTTTGTGTGACTCGTGTTCACACACAAGAAAATTTTGTATCTCGCATCCTCGCAGTTTTAAGTCTTGTAATAGTTTGTAATTCTTGTAATAAATTGCTGTTGGATTAACAGCCATCACCATTCCTCAGTATTTTATCTATGCTGTTTTTTTCTATTTCCTTATAGCCAAAGAAGTATTTAACTTTCTTCTTTGTTTTAAATAGGTGGACAAAGAAGGGACATTTACAACAAGCAGAAGCCGGGCAATAGGCAAGGTATATTCGAAAATATTATATTGATATAAACCATTTGTTTTTGAAACTGAAAATAACATACCGACGAACCAACCGACCGACCGACAAACAAATAAATAAACAAAAAACAACGTACCAACCAACAAAATAAACAAACAAACAAATAAAAACAAACAGACAAAAACAGACAGACAGACAATATAACTGAAAAACAAACAGCATCTTGTAGTTCTTAGTACATGTTTCTATGACTCGTTGCACTTCTCACATTTCTTCTCGTACTCTGCTTTGGACGTGATAAACATGGTTGCTTCCTGCTATAAATTAATGACATGGAAGACTCCTATTGGTTGATTATATTATTTATATCGATTTTCGGTTTCTTATTTTCTTATTTTCGTAGTTTTCGTAGTTTTCGTATTTCGTATGTTAATATATGTGTTCTTGTTCTAGGGTGAGCCTCAAAGCGACCTATGGCCAATGTATTAACACTCATCTTAGTATATAGCCGTAAAGGAAATACAACTAGTGTTAACTGAATATAAAAGGAAATAAATAGATGAAATCGCAAATGTCTTTTGTTTTCTTTCAAAGGGTGGGTCATGGCAGCAAAACACATATTTTTGCATCAGTAGTAAATTTTGGACTTCTTTTAAGGCCCGCGTTAACACTAAGCTTTATGTCAGTAACACCACGGTCTAACATTTTTCAGCCGAGAAAGCCTAGGTACAAATTTTCAAGAAAACTTTCGCCAAAAACGAAAGAAAACTGGCTCTTTCTTGGTGTTGCAAGGCACCTTATCAATGAAGATAATAAAACAATAGCCGAGAACATAGAACTTTGAACGAAAAAATACCCTGCAGAACTCGAGCTCAAAAAACAATACATCTGGCACCACTAAGAAAGACCCAGACAACATGTCTAAGTTCAAACCTGGATGTCTAAGCTTTATATTCTGTAAGGTAAAGAAAATCTAAACTGATAGCAGCCAACAACTGGCTCAAAAACGCCCATACATATGTAACAAGCAACAATGAGACTAAAAAACTCCTAAATTGTAATAACTCGAAAAATATTGGAAATAGATATTCTATGGACTTCCTGTGGCCAAGGCGCGTCCGCGCAATTCAAAAGTACGCGAAATCTGGCGCATGCGCAGATTTTTCCGCGGTGTTCATGTTCATGCTAAGTTCTATATTCAGCTAAATCTAAAATAACGTACGTCAGAAAGACGTAAAAAAACAATCACGCATTAAACAATAGCGTCTGCCAAGGTACCTTTCTAATTGTTGTTTTTTTGTATGTACGTTGGCTTAGTTGGTTGATGTGTCTATATACCCGTTATTGAACAATCACGCCAATGGCTCAGACGTAATAGCGTCTGCCAAAAATATCTCTAGTAACATATCTGTACCTGCATACCAAAAAATAATCAGTCACTTGTTTCCCTTGGCCCAGACGGTTATTATATATACTTAGTTCAAAAAACGCTGTCGCAGTTCACACTGCTAATTGTATTAGTCTCATTATGTTCTGTATTGAGGGGGACATGAGGGTTGCCAAAAATCCGCAAGAAAAATCATTTCAAACCGCAAATCCGCTTGGGAAATTGATTAAAATCTGCATGTGTGATTTCTGTAATAAAAGCACTTGAAAACTTCTATATAGATCTGTGAAAGAATATTAAAACAAATGCTTATTTATACACATTTGCATGCCATGATTTGATGTAAAGTTTGTTCCGCAATGGAATATTGTTAAACAAAGCGATTTCTCTGACGCAAAGTACGTTATACATGTCCGCAAATAGCATGGCCATATAAATTATAGTTTCATATGATCATTTCTTCAAATCCGCGATTTTTACCATTGTGGATGAATCCGCAAATCCGTTCTTAAAAATATCATTATCCGAGAATCTGCACGTAAAAGAAGGCTCCAACCCCCATGTCCCCCTCTATATTGTGTATAAATGGTAAGTTAATCAAACGTTTAATAACGCCGCTTGCTAAAGAAATAATGCTAGGCTGGCTTCTCGCCCCGGTCGAGTTATTCAACTTATATTTATATTCAATTTATATAGTTACCGAGAGAGCATAGTCTTTTTGTATGCATAAACTATCTACATATCCACTATGGATATGTTTCATGCTGTTCGCATGTGTCTATATGTATAGCCCATGCATACTATGTACATATACGTCCGTCTTTATCTACATAAGCATAAATGATCCTCTATCCATGATATTCTATTTAAATGTGTTTTTACATGTGTATAACCTTTATAAATATTTCACTTAATTATGTTTCATCTTTATTTTCTTAGTATTGAAGATGTAGAGCTACCCTGTAGATATGCTTCAATAAATCGTTATTATTATTATTATTATTTATTATTATGCAGTAATTATAATGGTACTCGGATTTCAACCCTCTCCATTCAGAGATCGAAAAGGGTTAAAATTCGATCTATGTTCATATCTAGGCTGTCACGAAAACGAAAGCCACGTTTTATGTCGGATCCGTTAACGATATAAATCAGAAAACCGTTTTATCTATCAAACGTTTAATAGCGCTGCTTGCTAAAAAATAATGCATCATTTAGAATACATAGTGCCATATTTCCACCTTCTCCATCCAGCCCATCCAGAGAAGAAGGTTAAAATCCAGACTATGCTCATATCTAGGCTGTCAAGGAAACGATAGGTGTCAGTAGACAAGCACAAGGAAAAAGCATACGGACTTAAAAGACGTTTATCAGAAAACTGTCTTTATCTACGATTATAAGTGCTTCATTTTAAAACATGTGTAAGAATTTTTGTTCGGGCGACGTTTGAACTCTGGCCCTACCCACAACAGACGTATGCTTACTTGAGTAAAAGAACGAAAAAAAATCGTCGAAATTTATCCGAATTTTCGTTACTGAAGCTCCGCGCCATCTGGAATGTGTGCATTAGCTCTGGAAATGGTAGCCACTAAGGTTTGAAATACCAAAATCCAACTCATAACAATTTAAGTAGTCCAAGGTTATTGCAATGTTGCGCGTACCAGAACGTGTGTTAACCTCTGCAACAGGCGCGCGCAATGCCCCAGAAAAAGCTCGGTTGTACTTCTGTAGCTGTTGCGCAAAACGTTGAGCGATCTGTTGGTATAGCTTCAGAAAAAGAACTCGTTTCTACTTCTCTAACTGTTGCGCGCACCTGTTGCAGGGTCGGACACACACACGATGCATGTTGTGTACAATGTTACAAGCTACAGGGAAAATAACATCTTGTGTGCTGGGTTTCTACAAATTATGCAACAAGCCCATTAACAATAGCCCCAGCGCAGGTCGCATGAGACTATGTATAGGATAATTCGTCAGGCAGAGCAGTGAACTGACTTGAAAGATTCCATCATGTAATGAAAGCACTATGAAAGATTTAAAAGGTTTACTTTTTTGTGTTATTACGTTTCTAGGCAGAAATGGTATTTCCCAATATTTTGAATACGACAATATATAAACTTGCGCGAGTTTGGCATTCTGCATCACGAGATTCTCTGTGGAGATTTCGGGGATACATTTTGACGAAATCAGTTATAATTTAATTTCTCGTCCACTTACACAATTAAACTCAAATCGACCATGTTACTAACAAATTTGGTGTTAATATTGAAGACCAAACGTGTACATGTAAACAACTACGAGCTTTGTTTTAAAACGATGAGCTAAAAGTATCAATCCAAATTTTAAATCACCTTAACTTATAAAATAACTTACCTTTGCTGATGTCTTAATCTGATTAGCTCTAGAGATATTCCTGGAATAAGAAACGTGGATTCCAACTGAACATCCTCAGTGAGGCCGATCATTTCACTTTGGAACGGAAATAAAAATCCATAAGTAATAGCGTACGTAACGGCTTGAAGCTTGCTGTACTTAAAATAATCATGGAAATTTATTGATCCCTCTTCAATCGACTAGATTTTGATTGGTTCTTCTATCTCCCTGGGGGATTGGGACAAATCGATGGAGTAAAACAATGCAGACAAGCTCGATGTTCCTGAAAACTTATTCTTTTATTTTCTCTTTCTATTTATTTACAAAACAGCTATTTTTTGATAGCTGGACTCTGATTATTTCTTTCCCTGGGGAGTATTAGCATTGCAATGAAACTTCGCCGAATAGACTACCCCGATTAGTCAATAAATTTATTAAGTGTCTAGGTAGCGCAGCGGTCTAAGGTGATATCTAAAGGTATGGATTAGGGTCCGGATATCGTCTCCCTCCCTGGCCTTCGGGCTAAGATAACTGTAATATGTAGCACCGGGATAGCGTGGATGGGGCCGAAACCTCCATCCGTAACGTAAGTCGATTCGATGTCTCAGCTTCTCAGAATGTCTCGGGAGAATCGTCCCAAAATTTCATTTTCTTTTTTTCTTTTTATAATTATTCATTCAGTCTGT
The DNA here is from genome assembly GCA_029948255.1 of Telmatactis stephensoni. Classification (NCBI taxonomy): domain Eukaryota; kingdom Metazoa; phylum Cnidaria; class Anthozoa; order Actiniaria; family Isophelliidae; genus Telmatactis; species Telmatactis stephensoni. The sequence continues at coordinate 57,831 of JALIZF010001767.1, forward strand.
TATTTTATTTCCGGGGGGTGCTCTTTTAGGGGTTACAGGTTCGATCCTCGTCGACGCCGGGTTCTTTTCTGACTTCTTTTTTTCTTCATTTTTCCGTTTCTTTCCCAAGCTTTAAGTTAAAATTACATCTTTTTGAACTTGTTTTTAAATGTTTGGTGTTTTTAATATTTTTTTCTGATAAATTTCATTTTCATTTTTTATTTTTAATTATAATTATTCATATATCTCACTGCATTGTTTCTGTGGGGTGCATTTCCTAGACATTACAAATTTCTTTCTTTTTTTTCCTTTTTTCCTTTTCTTTTTTCGAATGTCTGGACGTTTTTTCCTATTTTTTTCTTTTTTCGAATATCAGGACTTTTCTTCGCGCAAGTGATAATATCTTTACTTTTAAATACCTATTTGAATAATACAATTGGAAACCGTTTCTTACAAAATTCCTGACTTACATTAGAATTTGTCCCCGCAACATGAATTCAAATCGCTTTGATTTGATTTTATGCGTCAGGTAGCAAATACATACAATTATTTTATCCTACACTAAGCCCACGCCATAGAAAATACAGCAAGTTGAATACCGCCTAATATACAACGGCTTTCTTGCTTTCTGATTGGTTGCATTTCCTATGGTGTGGGATAAAACACGACATAATGCCTGGTTAACGCCAACGACGCAAGACGACGCAAGACAACGGAAAACCACGCAAGACCACGCACGATGACTCAACACAAAGCATGCAAGACGACGCAAGACAACGAAAGACGACGCAAGACACAGGGTCTGGATGTGGGGGGAGGTGGGGGGGGGGGGGGGGGGGTCCGCATGTCGGTTGTCGGTTAAAATTTGAGCAATTTGTCGGTTGTCAGTTAAAATTTTCGGTCTTTGTCGGTTGTCGGTAAATATAGTTTAATTATGAAAAACATTTAGTTAAACTATCGAAATATTAAGTCAAATATTTATAAAAGTGCATTTTATCGTTATTCGTAATTCTCTTTGTAGAATCAGATGTAACAGTACGAATACCGGAAAATAAAAGTATAATTTTAATAGCTGTAATAAACTACTAACTGGCCTATATGATCATGACCAGTATCGAGACGAGTAATCTTTCTTCATTTACTTACCATTTAGCTCACTTGTGCCATAGTCTGCCAGTAAATGTATGGCATACTTTTCGCATTTGCCATACGATTTTGAAAGCCGAAAAAGCTAGTTTTAGTGAAAACCCGCCAATGACGTATCGAATTGGGCTTGCTCCTTTGACAGACCTAAAAACTCGGTCAACCACTCGTCTCTGCTTATCATTGTCGACCGGCATGCGACTAAAGTAAGATGCCGCTCGATTGTTTTTTTTTTTTTTGGCCTTGTCTATAAAGAAACTAGCAATGACCTTTACGATCCCGGTGTTATTAATCTCGAACTCGGATTTCACCCTTACAATTATGCAATGGTACCTATTGGCACGAGTAATTTGATACTTCGATACTTCGATAGACTGCGAGCAGTCCTTCTTTTCCCTCCAGAATCCCAAAATACGAGTCCGATCGGAAACACGGCTCGTCCGTGTTTCCGATCGGACTCGTATTTTGGGATTCTGGAGGGAAAAGGAGGACTGCTCGCAGTCTAATACTTCGATGACTTTACTCCTAAAAATAGTTTTCACTAATACTAGGAGATTAACAAAATAGTAAATAAATAAATAATAAATACAAAATAATAGAAATTTACAATAAGTATCTAGAAAGTTTACAAGAATAAATAAATAATACCGAATCGAGATCTGGCGGCAGATCCGAATAAGCATCGTCCCGCGCCGACCAGCCCCCGCGAGGCCAGGTCAGCACAGGGCAAAGCCACCCAAATCCGCCGCCATACCTCGATACCTAGACGGGACTAGACGAGGTCATGGGAGACAAGGTATAAATTGACAGAATGAAGGAAGACAATGGAAAAACATAAGTAAGGAGTAATATATGTATATGTATAACTGCTATGAATAACAGGTCTATAGCCTGCGGAGGTGATTAGGCACCTGGAAAGATCTAATGGCAGGTTTTGCGGCTGCGGTAATAGATTCCAAACTCTGATGGCTCTTGGAAAAAAGGAATAACTATAAGCTAAGATATTTGCTTGTAATTGATCATATGTAAGTTGATGACGCCTAGAAAATCTAGATGATTGCTTAATAGGATTAGGAAAGGTACAATTAATTTATGGGGCGCCATCCGTAAAAAAATTCCGAGTTCGAAATGGTTCCGAGAAACCTTTCGAAACCCCTTTCGAGCTCAGAATCATTCCGACTCGGAACCATTTCGAAATCGGAACCATTCCGATTCGGAACCATTTTGAACTCGGAATCATTCCGACTCGGAACCATTTCGAACCAAAACCATTTCGAATCGGAACCATTTCGAACCAAAACCATTTCGAAAAGGAGCCGCAAAGCACCATGGGCTCGGAATATTGTCGGAACAACTTCGACAACTTCGCTTCCTCTCGGAAGTAATTCGGTAAACTTCAAATACATAGATTTTCAGCTTTGTAAATTGTTAATCCCAACTATAAGCATATGTACGCTTTTCACGACTGTAAAATCATTATTGGAGATTGTTCTTTATGTTTTTTCTACGAAGTATTAGCTCTGGACAACTGCTCTGGACTTAACTCGGAACTATTTCGGAAGAGAATCGGCCCGGTGATCATGGCTCAAAAAAACATTGCGCATGCGCAGTAAGAGCCAAAACAAAATGGCGGACGAAAATGGTATTAGGTTACGCGTTCCTTGGGTGTTGGGTTGTGTGTGTCTTTGTCAAGCCTTTGAAATGGCTTTTTACTGTAAAATAATCAAACAAGCTCCGTTTTTGGCTAGCTTACAGATTTTGAAGTATGTTATTTTATGATCATCGTTTGTTTTTATGACGGTTTACGTCGCTTGAAGCCGAAAATAGTTGGAGCTTCATTCGAGAGCACATGGTTGCTGTTGGACGCTGTTTGATGCCGCCGATGATTAAAGGTAAGTTTCAAGTTCTTGTTTGTGTTATAGCTGCAGTTTTTGCTTGAATATTCCTAGCCTGATAGTTGTAATATACATAAATAACCACTTTTGCAGTTAACATTCTACGAGTAATAAACTTGTTGCAGAATTACATTAACTTTCCGCCGTATCACCTTGAAACGATCATCGAAAGCTCATGTTTAGAAAATTATGTGGATATCCTTTGATATCTGAATCATTCCTCGGTAATTAACCCAACTTGATAAAATAATTTATTATGAAGTTGACAGAATGTATGTACTGTTTTATTGTCTTCGTACCTCCAGTGCCCTGGAACGCTAAATGTATTTATAAACACTAAATACAAAGGTGACAGAGTTGGGATGTAGATCTGCATTGGTTTTTAAATTCATCTGTTAATATAAAAATTAGGTACTACCTAATAGTGGAGCTACCATTTAAATAAATAATAATAATTCTAAATACTTTATTTTTGACGTCTGTGATTCAAATGAAGTGGGCTTCCTGTGGTATTAGGCAAACAAAGATTGCATTTTGTTGTAAAAGTTGAAACAAACATAGATCAAGCTTTATAGCATTTGCTTTAGGGTTTGAAAAAACTCTTGCCCTTCAGTCTCCTGTGAATTATAAGCTTTCAAGCTCAGTCGCTACAGTGATATTTATTCAGATTCAGTCAGGTTTTATAATTGACTTTGTAGTAGTGGTTCATAATTCTCAGAAATAGAATGCAAAAATCCCTCAAACTCATTTGATTTACATAAATACTGAACCATTTCAACATCCTGCAATTAAAGTGGACATTGCAGAACATTATATTTAGATTTTGTCTTTACAGTATTGTGGCATCTTGTCTTTTTGTACTATGTAGAATAGAATGACACATATCAGGGTCCGAAATTAACTTTTGAAATAGGTTGTCCTTGGGACAACCATGTTCTAGTTCTTAGGTGTCCAGAGCAAAACTTAGGAGTCCCATTTATTATGTCACAAAATTGAACAATACATTTGTATAAACAGCATTAAAAAAACACAAACACCTCAAGGAGAAAATGAAGAGTCTATCAGCAATGAAAACATTTTAGAAGATTGAACTTGATCAGCCAGGTTTACTTTATATATTTCAGCAATGAACTGAATGAAAACTGCAGCTTGCTTATCATTTCTATAAGTTTCTCCTAGATCAACATCAATACATTCCATTAGATTGCAAAGGTAATCACCGGTCGCTGGTCTTTGCAATCGAATGCCGGTCATTTCGATCCAAAGTCATCTCGATCCAGGTCAATTCAATCCACATCGGTCAATTCGATCCATATGGCAGGTCAATTCGATCCACATGTATATTGAACATAGTAATCAAGTATCTGTAAGTAAGTGTAAGTGTTTTAGTTTAGATAACCACTTAAGAAGTTTCTAAGAGTTTATAGGAGTGAATTTTACTTTTGACAAAGCAGTTACAATTGTTGTCATTACAGACATTACGAATGTACACTACAGTATAAGCCAAATTCAGTTCTTTTTTCTCATAAAATACTTTACATACTTGATTTTTTTTTTCTACTGTTGAATTTTTTATTACTGAGGAATGGACCAACACTATTACAGAAATCGTTTTTCGAAGTCAATCCACACAAACCAACTCGACGAGTTGACGTGAGTTGAGTAACACGAACTTCAAGGCAAAACAATCACTGATGGATGTAGTAACTTCAAACACACTTGTTACTGCTAAACATTGCCATTTTTAAAACATTCCATCTTTCTACAATCAACAGCTTAGTTAACTTTAAAAGTAACAAAACTCAATCAAGTTTTTAGACACGATCGTGGACGAGAGGTTTTCGCTAACAATGTAGATTTCACGAAACGATTTCATGCCTTGTTTACTCCTATCAGGATAGAAGCGGACACCTTTTAGATGATTTGAAACTTCATGTTACTAAAGTTCGCTTTTTAAACTGTCCTTTACAATGATCTAAAACTTGAAAGAATTAAGACAAAATCTGAAAGTCTGTTGTTGTCAAATCAAGTAATTAATCAAAGCAAAACCACCAAAACCAGTAAAACTCAAAGCCGACAAGAAAGACGCCAAAGTTTTGTTTACGATACCAATGTGACAAAGTCAAAGTATCTATGTGATTCGTAGTGTAACTTAAGAAACTCTGACTGTTGATAAATTTCATATATCAAAATAAATGAAACTTTTACTCGAAAATCTTGATTCAGTATCGCCTACAAGGACTTTTCATTTAGCGCGAATAATCTCAAATTACGTTCAAATTTGTCAACTAAAGTCGAGGTACCTCAAGTTTATTATTTTGATGTACACAATTCTAACCAAAGTATTCCTGAACTCAAGACCTTTGAATTTCTAAGCTTTGAATGGAAGTTAAACAGAAAATCATATTTAAGCTTACATGTAAGACTGTCTGTGTCCTTCGGTCTTTCGAGCAGTTTTTGAAACGACACTGGGTCCGAAAAAAACAAAAACAATAGTTTATTCACACAATATACAATTATTTACAATTTAACCTGCAAATAGCAAAGGCTAGTCGAGGCAGGTAATTAGATGGTAACTATACAGATGTCATAATTAGGTTACAAATAGATTATACAGGAAAGGATGAAAAATATATATACTGACTATATATAAAATTAAATTACACTACAGATTGGAAAATATAGAAGAAGAAAAAAAAAATATATATAGAAACAAAACTTATCAAATAGGTAAGTTTCAAGGAACTCTTGTAGTATTGTTATGGTATTTTGTATTGTAATTATTTTAATGAGAGCCTGGAGATTTCGCCATGATACCCATTCGTTGTTAAATTATAAAGGAGAAGCTGTTTAAATTCTTTTTAAAGTTGTTTCTAGAAAGGTTTTTTAATCGATGAGGTATTTTATTCCACAGATTAGCACGAGCGAAAGAACGTTTTTGCAATTCAAGTCTAGAGAAGTGTCAGCATGTGGCAAGTTTGCGCCAAAAATCAATCAACCAATCAGCATCGCGATGTACACGGGCAGATGGACGGACGTACAGCCGTTGAGCTTCCTGTGTGTCCATGAAAAATCAACTCTATGGGTTACCATTTTTTCTTAGGTATGGGAGCTCTGCTATTGATTGTGGCAGATAGCATTTTTTCCTTGCAGTAATTTTTAAATTCCCTTTCAGGCTCTAGAGTAAAGACCAGGATTTTATCCATGATCAATGTAAGTACACAATTCTAGTTGTACTTACTGGGCAAAGGCATGAATAATGCTAATTTGTTTTCTTGTTTCCTAATATTAGAAATATTGTAGTAACGTAATACTGTAGATATTATATAGGGATTGGGTGTTTTGTTGTGATAAGTCATTCCTATATTGCTTATTAAATGAAGTTGAGTGTAGTGAATATGTGCTTGTATTGCTTAAAGTAAGTACAATTGGAAAGGACCGGTGGAGTTATCGGCTGGACTTGACCTTTTGCCATTAAGCAATCGGGTCTCTTGTGTGTAGTGAATGTGCTTGTATTGCTTAAAGTAAGTACAATTGGAAAGGACCGGTGGAGTTATCGGCTGGACTTGACCTTTTGCCATTAAGCAATCGGGTCTCTTGAGTGTAGTGAATGTGCTTGTATTGCTTAAAGTAAGTACAATTGGAAAGGACCGGTGGAGTTATCGGCTGGACTTGACCTTTTGCCATTAAGCAATCGGGTCTCTTGAGTGTAGTGAATATGTGCTTGTATTGCTTAAAGTAAGTACAATTGGAAAGGACCGGTGGAGTTATCGGCTGGACTTGACCTTTTGCCATTAAGCAATCGGGTCTCTTGAGTGTAGTGAATGTGCTTGTATTGCTTAAAGTAAGTACAATTGGAAAGGACCGGTGGAGTTATCGGCTGGACTTGACCTTTTGCCATTAAGCAATCGGGTCTCTTGAGTGTAGTGAATATGTGCTTGTATTGCTTAAAGTAAGTACAATTGGAAAGGACCGGTGGAGTTATCGGCTGGACTTGACCTTTTGCCATTAAGCAATCGGGTCTCTTGAGTGTAGTGAATGTGCTTGTATTGCTTAAAGTAAGTACAATTGGAAAGGACCGGTGGAGTTATCGGCTGGACTTGACCTTTTGCCATTAAGCAATCGGGTCTCTTGAGTGTAGTGAATGTGCTTGTATTGCTTAAAGTAAGTACAATTGGAAAGGACCGGTGGAGTTATCGGCTGGACTTGACCTTTTGCCATTAAGCAATCGGGTCTCTTGAGTGTAGTGAATATGTGCTTCTATTGCTTAAAGTAAGTACAATTGGAAAGGACCGGTGGAGTTATCGGCTGGACTTGACCTTTTGCCATTAAGCAATCGGGTCTCTTGTGTGTAGTGAATGTGCTTGTATTGCTTAAAGTAAGTACAATTGGAAAGGACCGGTGGAGTTATCGGCTGGACTTGACCTTTTGCCATTAAGCAATCGGGTCTCTTGAGTGTAGTGAATGTGCTTGTATTGCTTAAAGTAAGTACAATTGGAAAGGACCGGTGGAGTTATCGGCTGGACTTGACCTTTTGCCATTAAGCAATCGGGTCTCTTGAGTGTAGTGAATATGTGCTTGTATTGCTTAAAGTAAGTACAATTGGAAAGGACCGGTGGAGTTATCGGCTGGACTTGACCTTTTGCCATTAAGCAATCGGGTCTCTTGAGTGTAGTGAATGTGCTTGTATTGCTTAAAGTAAGTACAATTGGAAAGGACCGGTGGAGTTATCGGCTGGACTTGACCTTTTGCCATTAAGCAATCGGGTCTCTTGAGTGTAGTGAATATGTGCTTGTATTGCTTAAAGTAAGTACAATTGGAAAGGACCGGTGGAGTTATCGGCTGGACTTGACCTTTTGCCATTAAGCAATCGGGTCTCTTGAGTGTAGTGAATGTGCTTGTATTGCTTAAAGTAAGTACAATTGGAAAGGACCGGTGGAGTTATCGGCTGGACTTGACCTTTTGCCATTAAGCAATCGGGTCTCTTGAGTGTAGTGAATGTGCTTGTATTGCTTAAAGTAAGTACAATTGGAAAGGACCGGTGGAGTTATCGGCTGGACTTGACCTTTTGCCATTAAGCAATCGGGTCTCTTGAGTGTAGTGAATATGTGCTTCTATTGCTTAAAGTAAGTACAATTGGAAAGGACCGGTGGAGTTATCGGCTGGACTTGACCTTTTGCCATTAAGCAATCGGGTCTCTTGTGTGTAGTGAATGTGCTTGTATTGCTTAAAGTAAGTACAATTGGAAAGGACCGGTGGAGTTATCGGCTGGACTTGACCTTTTGCCATTAAGCAATCAGGTCTCTTGAGTGTAGTGAATATGTGCTTGTATTGCTTAAAGTAAGTACAATTGGAAAGGACCGGTGGAGTTATCGGCTGGACTTGACCTTTTGCCATTAAGCAATCGGGTCTCTTGAGTGTAGTGAATATGTGCTTGTATTGCTTAAAGTAAGTACAATTGGAAAGGACCGGTGGAGTTATCGGCTGGACTTGACCTTTTGCCATTAAGCAATCGGGTCTCTTGAGTGTAGTGAATATGTGCTTGTATTGCTTAAAGTAAGTACAATTGGAAAGGACCGGTGGAGTTATCGGCTGGACTTGACCTTTTGCCATTAAGCAATCGGGTCTCTTGAGTGTAGTGAATATGTGCTTGTATTGCTTAAAGTAAGTACAATTGGAAAGGACCGGTGGAGTTATCGGCTGGACTTGACCTTTTGCCATTAAGCAATCGGGTCTCTTGAGTGTAGTGAATATGTGCTTGTATTGCTTAAAGTAAGTACAATTGGAAAGGACCGGTGGAGTTATCGGCTGGACTTGACCTTTTGCCATTAAGCAATCGGGTCTCTTGAGTGTAGTGAATGTGCTTGTATTGCTTAAAGTAAGTACAATTGGAAAGGACCGGTGGAGTTATCGGCTGGACTTGACCTTTTGCCATTAAGCAATCAGGTCTCTTGTGTGTAGTGAATATGTGCTTGTATTGCTTAAAGTAAGTACAATTGGAAAGGACCGGTGGAGTTATCGGCTGGACTTGACCTTTTGCCATTAAGCAATCGGGTCTCTTGAGTGTAGTGAATATGTGCTTGTATTGCTTAAAGTAAGTACAATTGGAAAGGACCGGTGGAGTTATCGGCTGGACTTGACCTTTTGCCATTAAGCAATCAGGTCTCTTGAGTGTAGTGAATATGCTTGTATTGCTTAAAGTAAGTACAATTGGAAAGGACCGAATGTTGTTGCCGTTTGTGTTCTTGATGTGCTCAGTTTATGTGAGTATATATTATATGAATTATCAAGATTGTTTATTTTTGTTATTATTATTATTATTGCTATTATTGTTATAAATATTACGGTTATTATTGTTATTCCTATTTCACGGTACATGTATTATTGTTACATATATTATTTTTGTTGACATTGTTACTGTTTGTTGTCATATTATATTCTCTTTATTAAAATTATAATTAACAGAGTCATTATTATTATTATTATTTTATTATTATCATCATTATTATTATTATTATTGTTGTTATCATTATTGTTATGATCATTGTTACTACTATTTTTATCATCATCATCATCATTCATAATTATATTAAGAAGCTGTGATAATGGTTCCAGTGCATATTATTGTTTGTCAATACCATGATTTTATTGTTCTTTAACAAGTTAGGGTTATTGATGTCTTTTTGCTCAAACTTTTCATTCTTATTTTTGCAGTTTCATCTATTAAAGTTCTTAAAACAACACATTGGAGTAGAAAAGTATGTTATTTATGCATTTTTGAAGGACTTAAATATTGTAAACGACCCCTTGCTCAAATGCTTTAATATTGATAAAGGAAAGATATCATAGTTTATAATTTGTGGATAATTTATTTTGGACTGTCATTTTTATAGTGAAAATTTATGTATCACAACTGTATATATCTTTTTTCTTTCTTTCTGATCCAAATATCAATCATGTTGTTGTGACAGCACCACTCATTCAAACTAAGTCCCAAGTGTGATTAACAAAGTGAAGATGGTTTTGAGTTATTCTTGATGTTATAAAATGTTCAAAACTCAAGTGGAATCATGAGCACAGCGAGTGGTTTCACTGCAAAGTTTTAAACATTTTATGGCGTCAAGAGTGTGTCAATAAGGAGAGACAACTCAAAACCATCTTCAATTCGTTTTTTACAACAATTATTTGAGATTTAAAAAAAAGCCTTTTCAAACGAGGTAACAGAATAAGCGAGCACACTGAAACGCGTCAGCAGTGTGTCTGTCCTCTTATTGACACACTCTAATCAACCAATGAGATCGCGAGATTAGTATCAAGTGTTGTAAAATGATCTTTTGAAGAGGCAGGTTAAAAATTGGATTGGATTCATTCCGAGTCGGACCGGATCGGATCGGAATATTTACATAAGTTAATATTTGGATAAATATAAATAAACCTTTGTCAAAACCAAATCTTCTTTCGACAGTTTGCCATCGATATTTCCTGGGAAAACAGTGAAAAGTTGAAAACTCTCCCAAAAGTGTTTTGCCGCCATTTTGATCTGTAGCCTCGTTCCGAAGTAGAACACAGAGTGACTGCAAGTAAAACGGGGATTTTTGATGAAACTGTTTGTTTGGTTTGGTTTAGTTTTATTTGTTTGTGTGTTTTTTTGTTGTTTTTGTTTTGACTATGAATTGGAAATTAGTCGCTAGTAGAAACGATTCATCTTTTAAATAGAGAGGTCTAAATGAATTCTGCTGTATCTCCAACCTCGTCACCAGGCCTCCTCTCTTCGCTACTCGTTCCTCAAATTACGCTCGAAGCTCGGAGCTGGCAGAATGGATTCTGAAGGTAAAAATCCATACCATCCTAATTGGATTTTTGTCTATATTTCATTATTTACAAAGTAAATTATATTTTTATCATGATCTTTTAGAGGAAAGCAGTATTTCATATCTCGAAGGAATGTTTCCCCCAAGTACACTAAAGGAAGACAAACATATGTCACTATCTGTGAGTCAGATCGGATGCTAGCTTTGTACTTCGAATTGTTCTTATAGCTTTGGTGAGACTTATGGGCCCATCACTCAGTGTGAGATTTATTGATTGAAAGCAAGGCTCACTGGATAATAAATTACAGTGCGACTACTGAAACCGGGGCCACTTCAACAACGTGAACCAATCATAATTTAGTATAGCAACAATACATTGAAACATTGCATGTAACTTATGAAAAAATTGGCAAGGACATGATATTTATCACTCACGAGAACTCTTTGTTTTAACGAAAGATATTAGTATCTTCAACTCACTGAAAAGGTAATTCTATCAATATTTTGGTGAGCAGTCTTTGGTGAGGAAATGCAAATTGTCATCAATAACAGTCACGCTTGATTGCTTCGGCTTTTTGACTAGCTCAGGAAACTGTTTCAGATATCTCAAAAGTGTATAATCTTCTCTAAAGATAGTCAATATATCAATTCTAATTAATCAGTGAAAGGAGAAACAATTTTGTCTTTTTTTCCACAGTTGAACATACACATTTGAAGAGTACTGTGCACTGACATAGCAAATAAAGTCGGCCGTGATTACATTCTCCATGTCACCAAATTATCGCAAATAAAACTGATACAAACATTGGTATTTCTTTCTTTTATTTGGTAGTCATACTGAATTGTCCTAAGCCATTTTTTTGAAGAAGAAATGAAGATCACTTTGGGTTGTTTCACATCCTAATTGGCATACGATTGATCGTTGACTTTTGACTTGACTTGACTTTTTTCAACTTTATTACCATAAATTAACATTTAACTATTTACATATATACACATTAAACATATCTAAAAGGTAAAGGATGCTCAGAATAACTTTGAAGCTAATCTAGCTGAGCATCCACATATATTATTAAAACAGGTATACAGCAGGTTGAAAGGATGAGACTGAAGTATATCAAAGACAAACACATGCGTACAGATAAAGAGAAAATAAAAATTAAAAATATTACAATATAAGATGATACCAGCTGAAAACTCAGACTATATTTTAGTGATGTTTAGTGGAATAAATTATTATTTAGTGATATGACTCTAATACAAATGATTTAACTTTAGATTTGAAAGATTTGAAAGAAAGTTTTTTGAAGTCTTCATTTAGTTTATTCCAAGCAGTAATGGCTGAAAACTGTATGTTAAATTTGCCGTAATTTGTTCTAACAGGGTTTATATAGTAGGACTGCCTTGAGGCCAGCCTTGTATTGTGTTGGTGTACAGAAGTGACAGACTTGAAGTAATTTTCAAAAGCTTTCACGGTTTTAGTGCTATCGCTCTATGTACTGTGAGCTATGCAACTTTTGACAAGAGAAATTAATGCACATAATTCTATGACTTCATTGACATAATATTAGGAATAATTGATCACTTTGCAAGTGAGCATAATTGCTGGCAATCAAGTGCATACAGGGCTGTCAACCCCCAAGGCTTTCGTATCTGGAGATCAACATTTTTACTCGTGCCCAGGCCATAGGCAGTTTTTACAGCAAACAATTTAGATATAATATATATAGTGAAATAAATAGTTGAATAAACTGGACGATGCAGGTAATATTTTTGCATGTGAGATATTATATATAGAGCATTTTTCCAAACAAATCTTAAGAAATTATCTAACATTATATTTGCTGTCATCTTTCATGTTCTTTCTTTATTGAGACTTTGCACTTTTACTAATTTCGAGGTACTCTTTCCATTTCTGGATTTCAATTTAACTAGCTGCTTGACTGAGGGCAACTAGCTGCAAAGGGCCTATTGTTTATATTAAGAGTTGAAAACAAAGCGAAGAAAAGCTACTTCTCTTCAAGTGTGCTGTTCAGCCAGATTTGTCAAAAATAATTTTCATCAACTGATCAACTCTATTTTTTAGTTAAATCATCAGTTTAATTGCAAGAAAACACAGCAATCACATAGTGACAGTGAAACAGATGTAAAATAATCTTTCATAGGGCTTGTTATTTTTCAAAGCATTACCCATAAAATGTCTTATTTTGGACTGTTATTAGGTTCCTTGAATGAGAAATTTCATCAATTGTTGCCATACATTTACAATACAGTTCTTCAAAGCCAGGCAGTTGCTGAAGACAGTAAAGTTTTGTTTTTCTTTGGCGACTGAAAGTCCACAAGCCTTCTCTGCAGTCTGTCGCCTTCTTTGACCGACATTTTTACAAGGAATAAGAAAAGAAAACTCGCCAGTTATATAGTTATTCAATGTCCACTAGGAGACTCCTTGATGCCAGTGTTTAAGCCAAATAGTTTACACAAAAAGTGTCATAAATGCAAAAAGTCACGTTGTCAAGGAAATCAAATATCCTGAATTTACTTTCATATGTCCCAATGGCTCAGCCACCACAATACTATTCATTTACTCTCAATGTGGTGTGTCAGATTGCATCCAACTAAGGTCATAAAATCATTCACAAATCCATTTGAAAGTTCACTCCAGTCCGTGTCTAAAATAATGTTATTCATTGTTTGGTCTATTCGATCTTCCCTTTTTTGATCTTTTGCTTTTGCATAGATTGTCTCCTCCACACTTGTAGCAATTACTTGACAAATTGATGGTTTTAGAAGAATTTTTGTCTTGTAAGTTCATGCAAATGCTGCCCATTTCATGTCCAACTGGTTGTCAAAAGAAGTCAGCCAAGTAAAAATACTGAGAAGCCAATCAAATGTTTTACATGTGCTTGAAAATGTAAAATGAATTAACAAAAGAATGTGATTTTTTCTTTATTTTAGAAAAAAGGTCATATAATAAAACTCTTATTAACTGAGCTTGGTTGGTCTGCATGGGAGATTATCTTAACTGAGGTCGGAATCCACAGACCTAGTACAGACCTCCTGCTCAGATAATAAGACCTAAATATAAATGTATTCTTTATTGTCATTATCAAGGTGTGTGAGTCTGAGTTGTTTAGTCATGAGTAGGGTAGCCATTTGAGGATCCCAGCACACCCCACCCTACCCCTCCAGGATGTAGTAGTTGAGCTGTAGCAGTGGTTTTGCCATATTTGCACATTTCTGAAAAGATGCCAATTTTGACTAACAATTCTCTAATAGTATATATTAATAACAATAGCAACAATGTAAATATTTTTACTTGTTTAATTCATTTCTTTCCAGATCAGTTTTACAATGAAGACACATGCAGATGCACAAGAAATCTCAATATATAAAGAAAAGAAAATGATACTTGATTGGTGCACTCACTCAATTACTGTATGACAGAAATTAACTAACATTTACTGTCAGTAGTTTATTTTCTTGTACGCAAGCTCTATTTTCTTTATCAATCCATGAACATGTGTATCACAGGTCACGTGTAATTGTATATCATAATTTCAGAGTTAATTGAATAAAATTTTGTTGTTTAGAATTAATGAGCCTTTTTTCTGTTTTATATACAGTATACTAGTTATATTCTACCATCAAATTATGGATTTTCCATGTGCTGTTTCATTCACACATCTATTATTTTGCAGTATTACAAAACATAAACTGATGACTGGCAGTGTTTCACACATTTCCTCTTGCGGCTGCAATTTTCTTTCATTTTTTAATTTGTTTCAAATACAGGAGATGAGTTGTGGACTCAGCGGCGGATCTAGACCTTTTGAAAGGGAGGTGCACCATTTTACAAAACACAGATGGCATAATATCCTGAAGCCCCCTTCTAAAGTAACATCGCAGGGCTGTACATTGTTAGCAAGCCATAAAATTCTGAGAGGCTAAAACAACCAATATTATAATAGTTATCCTTTTTCGCAAGCATAGCAAGCATGAAATTTGGGCTAAGGTGCGTCAATTTGATAAACAATACGATAAAACCAAAAACAAACATTTAGAAAGTAAAGCTTTGGGAAAGTATATTGTTCTACACGTTTAGACAAGATATAGAGAGTGAGTGAGAGAGAGAAAGAGAAAAATAAGTACAGGGTGTCAAGTTCCTATTATTTCCTATTATTTCCTATTTTTTTAACTGATTCCTATTTCCTCCTCTTTTTTTGAGAAAACCTCCTATTTCTCCTATTTATTCAGCTTAGAACCAAAGAAAAATATAAATAAATTTAAAGAATGTTGTTTGCACTCTAGCACTTATTTTCATGTACAAATTATACAATTTAAAGTGCCTATAAAGTCTAGCCAGAAATAATTTCTCTCAAAAGAACTTGGCCTCTCAAACAAAAATATTTTGAAAAGTGGGTCTTTCAATTCTGTTGATCGGGAAAAACCGCTGCAAAGTTGGAGAAAAGGCACATTTTGGGCATCCTGTGGAAAAATTTGTGAGAACCCTGGGAGACTGAGACCCAGGAATGAAGTTTAATTTCTAAAGACGCTACAAGCTCTTAATATTGTTGTTGGTATACACTATTAATATTTAACTTCTGCTTCAAATTCTACTACTTTGATATAGCTATTTTCAGCTCTTTCTTTGAGTCTAAATGCCGTGATTCCTGACATTACGTCACAATATGCCTTACATTACGTCACAATGTCAAAGTTTATTATCAACCAAATGAGTTTATTATTAACCAAATTCGTCCCAGCCTTCCAAAGAACGCGGATTTTTGTCTGGAGCGACAGCTTTGAACAGACAGATACATTGGAAAAAACCTTACATCTTTGATGTCGCTTTAATTATATTTTGCCAAGATACTCAACTTTTAAAAAATATACATTTTCGCTAGGGCTGATTCTATGACAACACTTGATGTTATGGGATGTATGTGGAAACATGTTCATATTGATTTAATTTTTATGCACTGTCACATAAAGTGTTCTGAAGCTAGCTGAAATACTAAAAATGTTGTTGTTAATATCAAATTCAAAAACAAATGTATATGTTACTATTTAAAAGAGTCATTATTCTATCCACTACTAACAGTTCTATAGGAGGAGTGCTATTAGATTGCCTATCTAACCACTACCAATAATCCTATTTTTTTCCTATTTATGAGCATATTTTCCTATTTTCTTCCTGTTTTTCCCTTCAAATTTTCCTATTTTCCTATTAATTTTTGCAAGCTTAGTGCTTGACACCCTGTAAGTAGGACCCAACTGAAAAGGAGAGGGCACCAGTCCCCCTGGACCCCCCCCTTGGATCCGCCACTGAGATTCTCATTCCATAAGTTACCAAATAGAAACAAACTAGATATTTCACTATTTCCTGACAGCATTATTAAAGGTTGCTTAAAAGAAATCATGATATTTTGTTGCTATTATAGTTCCCATATATTTTGGAACATTGTATAATTTTGATTTAGAGATCATTCACATGCATATCTGATAGTTGACAGCATTAAGGTGGCTCGAAATAGTTTTTTATTGACAATGCCTCCATTTTTCACTTCACAAATTGAGCAACTTAATCTTGACCAAATGGTTTTAACATAAATTTTTGAACTCAAATCAAAGTTTTGATTTTTGTCTATTTCATTTCTATTAGTGGTGCCACAGCGATGGTAAACAAAGATGGCCAAAATCAATTTTTCTTAAATATCTCAAACTCGAGAAGCCCTAGAAAAGGGACTACATGGCCATTCAAACTACACACTAAGGCAAAGAAATTAAGGTCAAATAATTTTTTTTTACCAAGCTGTTTTTGAATAAATTACAATACAAAAAATGAAAATTATTATTGATTAGCTTTTTAATATTAAGTGATACCCTAGTTTAATCACTATGATTTTCCTTTCAGTAGATAAATTGAGGTCAAGGTTTTGTGTTTGTCAGTTACAGTGTAATTGCTGTTACCATGGCAACATAATATAAGGCTGAAATCAGTTTTTCTGAAATATCTCTTGATTTCAAAGTATTCTGGGCACCCAAATACTATGTAACAAAGTACATACCAAGGTAAAGTAGCTAACACAGAATTAAAACTCTTTGATTAAAGTGATTTGGAATAAAGGACTGGAAATTGGCAAATTCAAATTCGCATTATTTATGTTTTCACGATTTATTCGAAAATGGCTTTGTTAAAAGTGTTGGATTTAGCCTTACTTTCTTTGTCAGTGTGTAGTTTATTGTCCATAATAGTCCCTTGTCTAGAGCTACTTGAGTTCAAAAGATATTTTTAGACAAGTTGATTTCAGCCATCTTTGTTTATGGTCGCTGTCAAAACAAATCAAAGTGAAATAGACAAAAATATAAACTTTGATTTAAGTCCAACAACTACTAAGGGTAAAAACCATTTTGGTTGGTCAAGAGTAAGTTGCTCAATTTGTGGAATGTAAAATGGAAGCACAGCCAATAAAAAAAACTATACCAAGCCACCTTAAATAAACAAAATGTACATTGTAACTTGAAAAAGAAAGGTAAACTGAAACCATCAAAATAACCAACCTGCTTGATAAGGACAAATCTATGACTAATTTGAGTAGAACTTTGTTTTCTACATGTATATAGAGCATGTCACTCACAGTACTTGGAGTGACATTTATGAATGTGGATTTGGGTCCTCTCTGTAAACACTCTTTTTTATTTTTTCTGCAAATAAAGTTATAAATATATGTAAATAAATATAAATAGATAAATTATCTTTTTACATTTATTTACATATATTTATAACTTTATTTACAGGAAAAATAAAAAAAGGGTGTTTACATGGAGGAACCAAATCCACATGATTAAAGTGACCTAATCCTTGATATGAAATTTTCATGATCATTTCTTCATGGATTGAAAAGCTGAGGTGGTTTAATGTTCTTGAATGAAGATGTCTAATTTCTGATTTATAAGCAATTGGAAAATGCAACTGAGGTGACTTCAACCCAGGAATTTGCCAATATTGTAATTATTGTTTCTAATTTTGCAACTGTGTTTGGCAATGTGTAATGATCATTACACTTTGTAATAGCTGTCACACTTTTGAATACGTAACCGTTTTTCACAATTTGTAATCCTATCACACTTTGTAATTGATGTTACTTTCCAGGTTGTAATAATAAAGCTGTCACTTTGTAATATACTTTGTTGCACTTAATTTGTAATAAACATAGCTGTCACACTTTGTAATAATTCTGTGAACTTTGTAATAACCATGTCTAATTGTTGTTGACGTTTCGTATCCTACTGGTCACGTGACTTGTCAAAAAGTCTAAGGTAAATATTGCACTTTGAAGCCATGCACCAAACTGTCAATCCCAACAGTTGGATAGCATAATCAATACTAGTATACTTGACTATTTTAACTGTAAAAATATAATTGTGATCAACAGTTTGGTGTGTGGGTTAAGAGCAGTATTTACTGTGGCACTTTCAACGAGTCACATCCATTAGGATACTAGGATAAATTTTCACCATCGAATTTATGAAAAACTACTTTTGGGTATAATTATTACAAAGTGCAACAGTATAATATTATTACAAAATGACAAAGTGTGACAAAGTTTATTACAAAGTGTGACAGGTTTATTATTACAAAGGGTGACAGAGTTTATGCACCTTATAACAAGGGGATTTGATCTAGTAACGGCACTTACAGGTAAATTAGACTTCTAATATTAGTTTTTATTAAAATTTATATGAGACATATTTCTATTACTACAATATTAAACCTTCATCAAGGAGGCCGGTTCCTCTCTTCGTGAAGTTGGCTGCAGAATTCATCGGCATTGATTTTACACCATGTACATCTCTTGCTACATCGAGTACTTCATTCAGACACTTTACCTAATACTATTTTCTTCGGCTGACTACGAAAATATTTCGTCTCTTCTTTCTAGGATTTATTTGCCAGCAAACCTCACTAATCTCGAAGCCATCTTCGTCCGCCATTTTGTTTTGGCTCTTACTGCGCATGCGCAATGTTTTTTTTGAGCCATGATCACCGGGCCGATTCTCTTCCGAAATAGTTCCGAGTTAAGTCCAGAGCAGTTGTCCAGAGCTAATACTTCGTAGAAAAAACATAAAGAACAATCTCCAATAATGATTTTACAGTCGTGAAAAGCGTACATATGCTTATAGTTGGGATTAACAATTTACAAAGCTGAAATCTATGTATTTGAAGTTTACCGAATTACTTCCGAGAGGAATCGAAGTTGTTCCGACAATATTCCGAGCCCATGGTGCTTTGCGGCTCCTTTTCGAAATGGTTTTGGTTCGAAATGGTTCCGATTCGAAATGGTTTTGGTTCGAAATGGTTCCGAGTCGGAATGATTCCGAGTTCAAAATGGTTCCGAATCGAAATGGTTCCGATTTCGAAATGGTTCCGAGTCGGAATGATTCTGAGCTCAAAATGGTTTCGAAAGGCTTCTCGGAACCATTTCGAACTCGGAATTTTTTTACGGATGGCGCCCCATAGAATCGAAGTGGTTCCGATTTCGAAATGGTTCCGAGTCGGAATGATTCTGAGCTCAAAATGGTTTCGAAAGGCTTCTCGGAACCATTTCGAACTCGGAATTTTTTTACGGATGGCGCCCCATATTAATTAGCTTATTGTGAACACAACAAAGTTTCGTGGAACGCAACAATCTTTCACTGAACACAACAAAGTTTCGTGGAACGCAACAATCTTTCACTGAACACAACAAAGTCACAACAAAGTCAGGAAATGTCAGAAAACAATTGAAATTGGTACCTTGACATGTCGGATCTATGCCCAGGCTGGAAAGAAGGTCAAAGCACTAGCCACGTTCCCTAAATAATTATTTTACTTGATATGACTAACCGAATTTTTACTAGTCAGGAGATATTTTTTTGTCGGTAATCAGTAAATTTCTCTCAAGTTTGTCGGTAGTCAGTTAATTTTTTGTCCGTTTGTCGCTAGTCGGTTAACCCCATCCAGACCCTGAAGACAACGCAAGACAACGAAAGACAACGCAAGACGACGCAAGACGACGAAAGACAGCGCAAGAAAAATATATCCTTCCGTTCGTTTGCACTAGCGTTTAATATGCTTCGGTCGCTACTTTTAGAAGTGAAAACACGAGCTTGGCGTTGTCTTGCTTCGATAGTGTAAACCAGGCTTTCGTTTTCACTGTTCTCCGATTGTGCTGTATGTGCCACCTGATCGACGTACACCAGAACGTTCCATTTGAACACGCAAATAGGGGTGAGGGGAGGAGAGGGATGTGGGAAAGAGGTAACAAGCTATCCCTGAGTTCCGAGACTTAAATGAGCATTAATCTTTATTTTTGAACTCAATATTTGCCATGATGTTTGAAAAAATCAGTCATTTTGAGAGCATTTCTAACAGAGTATATTTGGCTTTCAACCTGGAAATGACCGTTACTAGACATAATCCACAGATTATCAGACTGGGAAGCCTGTAGCAGCTGTGCTTGTGAAAGAGTGTTGCCCCGTGAAAGATTTTAGTTGCTTGTGAAAGACTTGTGTACTGTGAAACTTTGTTGTGTTCTGTGAGAGATTGTTGTGTTCTACGAAACTTCGTTGTGTTCAGTGAAAGATTGTTGTGTTCTACGAAACTTTGTTG
Source organism: Telmatactis stephensoni (assembly GCA_029948255.1). NCBI lineage: Eukaryota > Metazoa > Cnidaria > Anthozoa > Actiniaria > Isophelliidae > Telmatactis > Telmatactis stephensoni. Next base: position 78,311 of record JALIZF010001767.1, read on the forward strand.
TGTTCAGTGAAAGACTGTTGAGTTCCATAAAACTTTGTTGTGTTCAGTGAAATTAAAGACTGTACTGTTGTGTTCCACGAAACTTTGTTGTCTTTTCAAAGGAATTTTGCAGATTGTGTTTTGCCCCTGTGGGCCACCGTATCTTCGTACGTCGCGTTGCTAAACAACAAAATTTGAATTCGAAGTGCAACAATTTTAATTAGGGAAATTGAAGTGGCCCGTTACTATTTATTGGAGCGTCGGAGATACACGCTTTTCGTTAGCTAAATTTTATCGATTTCTGTAATATTCTTTATCTTAAACCAAGAATTAAGGTTTGAGCTTTAAGAGAAAGTTATCACCGATGAAGACAAAATAACTTTTTCTTCAAACTCAAACTTTCTTGATTGAAAAAAATACAGAAATCGATAAAGTTTTAATTGACGAAAAACACGCATGCGTCCAATGATCTAATAATTATAAAATTGTAACGGGCCACATTAAGTTGTAATTCAAAGAAATCTTTGCTTTTCTTTTTCGATTCCACATTTCAATAAAATGACTTGGTGAATCTTGTTAGTGCTAGATATAAAGTCAACAATATTTGAATATAGAAATTGACTGAAGTACCTGTTGCAATAATATAGACAGTGGATGATCTGAAATCTGAAATCTGAAACTGAGACAAAATTAAATTATGGGGCATTTTGTGCTTTCTTAATATTATATGGAAGAAAACTGTCGTTCAATTACTTCCGACATGTCGATGTAGAGTACATTTAAAACTTTAAAAGTCCAGTCCATAAAACAAAAGCACAGCCAGCTTTTCGCTAACACTTTTCTATATATATATATATACGTATTTGCACAACTATTGACCCTTTCAAAATTATCGAAACTGAGACTGAAATGGCTCCTGGGTACACTAGTAATGCATGGATTTTCATATGTTTTATAAATGAATTCGCTACATAATCGTGTTTGGAATACCGAACATTTCTCTCAGTCCACGCGCTTTTTTAAGATTAAATAATCAAAAAATTACCCAATGTTCATTTTGGTCTCATCTCCTTTGTTTTGAAGTGACTATGTTTGTGCAAATAGGTGTATATAAGGGAAGGCCAGCTAAAATTACCAGTTGGGTGATGGTGCTCGCTTACAAATAAAGTTGTTAAAGTTATATTATTAAAATATTTTGAATTTGCAGCTAGGATTATTCATTATAATTTATTTGGTTGTCTCTAGCGGTTTTTTTTTTGGGGGGGGGGAAGTTGACATAATAATAATAATAATAATAATAATAATAATAATAATAATAATAATAATAATAATAATAATAATAATAATAATAATAATAATAATAATAATAATAATAATAATAGAGTTTATTTTACGGGCTAATGAAGAGCACTCTTCTGATAAGAAATGTACATGTAATTTTTGTAGCTTTTGGTTTTGAATGTCTGAGGCTTTAGGCTAAAGCCTGACTAGAGTAGAACCAGGAAATTTGTAAATAAGAAATATCCTGTGATTAAATAAAATAATAATAATAATAATAATAATAATAATAATAATAATAATAATAATAATAATAATAATAACTTTATTTACTCATCTTAATTAAAAACGTACGATGAATTTACAATTATCGATAGAAAAAAGAAAAAAGGAAACTAATAGCACGATCAGGTCTCGCGACCTGATCTCTAGATATGAAAAATATATATTTATCTGCATAAAAATTCTTTATCTGTTCAATACTAATAAAATGTACGAAGTAATGATAATTAATTTCAGAATTTAATTTTAGTGCTCTTGGAAGAAAGCTATTTTGGTGTCTACTAGTGCCAGAAAAGGGCAAATTCAGATAACTTCTTTTTGGACGAAAATTATATTTACAAGACTTAGTTTCTACTGCCCTGTCATGAAGAGCATGGCTCGAATCATTTCTAATGTTCTGGAACTCTCTTGCAGTGGCTTCATTTCTTCTTGTCTCTAGGGCCGGAAGGTAGTCTCTTGGAAGGCCAATGATCCTTAAGCATCTTCTCTGTATACGCTCTATTTCCTCCTTCAGGTATGAGGGAATTCCTCCCCATACTGGAGCACCATATTCCAAGACGGGTCTTATTAAGGTAGTATAGATGTTGAGACCAACTTCAGAAGGCAACTGGGCCCTTCTACATTCTCGTAGGTAGAAAATTCTCTTAGAGGCCTTCTTTGTGATATTGTCAACATGGGCATTCCACTTTAGATCATTTTGGAACCACACACCCAGCAACTTGAAATGCTCAACTCTTTCGATGCCTGTCGATCCAATTTGGAGTAGCGGAGGCTCTGGAACTTGACGGAAGTTAATCCACATATCTTTAGTTTTCTTTGCATTCAGTATCAATTTATTGTCATTAGCCCAATGAATCACAGAGTCAAGTACACTTTGCATTTCGCTAGTCTCGCCAGATTTCATACATATATATGCATGGTGCAGTCATCAGCGTACTTACAGGTATTCACATTAATCTGATTTTGGATGGCGTTCTCCAAGTCATCTATATGGATATTAAAGAGAGTAGGCGAGATGACGGAGCCTTGAGGGACACCAGCAGGACACAAAGCCGTGAAGGAACGTACATCACCAAGTCTGACCTGTTATGTTCTGTCTTCTAGAAAACTCTTTATCCAGATCCATAGGTGTTTGTTGATGTTTCTTTGTGCAAGTTTTTCCATAAGAATCCTATGGTTGACAAGGTCGAACGCCTTTCGAAAATCAATAAACAGAGCATGGACACCATTTCTGCCAGTATTAGAGTTGTCTGTTGAGTCGAACCAAATTTGAGATGTTGTAATAGAGATCTTTCGCATAAGACCACTCATTCCACTATTAGTGGAACCATCCACTAAATATGATAATGAGGAAAATCAGAGCGTGTAGCTATTGTTTTAAACAGAAAACGACGAACACCTTGAAACAACTGCAGTTTTATATTTAAACCTATTGTAATTTTGGCCTCAAACAACAAAACAGGTACAAGAAAATAATTTAAATTAAAGGCGTTGCGCCATCATTGTTATCTCAAAATTAAATACAAGAAGCAACTATAGAATACCACAAAATTGATTATCATGTAGTCGATCTTTTGAAAACGACGCAGAAACACAATTGAAACACAATAGTATGAATACCACGAATATCATTAGCGGCCGGGGCATCCTATAGTTGTACCGTCGTACGTGGCGCCAGCACCCACTAAATATGATGATACAATTGCACGTGTAACAATTGTTTTATTTAGGAAAAAACAAGATAGTTTCAGTACAACTGAGATTTTGTAAAGCTATTGTATTTTCATCTTTGGCGTGAAATGAGCAAGAATTGTGAAAAAAGGATATCGAGAGCCAATTAAACTACCTTTAAGGTAAAAGACTAGACCACGTTTGTCCTTATATCTGTTCGAAAAGTATAACATGTCTCTGGGCTAAGAATGTACAAAGCTCTACCACTATGGGCTGAAACCAACGAGGATGGCTCCAGATAGTGCTGATGGCCCGATAGGTTTTAACGTGTTTGATAGTGTGTTCCACTATAGACGACTTTCAAAAATGGCGGCTCATTGTTCACGAGAACGAGGCCAGAAAGGCCTCAAAATTTTCATGGCATCAAATGAGTCTAAGTCTATCCTGTAAAATGCACAGAAAATAGTTATTTCAAAAGGAAGAGGAACACATCATCTTTGATAAAAATAGACGTTTCGCCACGCTTATTTTCTGGTAACAAGGCCTTTGTGGCCTCGTTCTCATGTACTAGGCCGCCATTTTTGAAAGTCGTCAATAATTCGGCACTTCGATAGTTTACGATTAAAACATCGTGCGCGTCTCTGATCGGCCCTCGTCATACGACGGATTTGTGTTGTACGAAAAGGAGTTATAAGAGGGGGCGTATCGGCATATCCTTTATCAGCTAACAGGAAAACATCGGCAGGCATATTTGTCCCAGGGCCGATTCTGTCCATGGGATTAAAGTTTCCAGCATCGTTCATTGATCCCAAAAATCCTGCTTGCAAAAAGACAATATTTCCAAGGTTATCAACAATTAATTGTGTATTCATTAAATGGTAGTGACGATGACCGCTGTAGAATTGCCATTGTGGTTCCACTTTAGGTCTGAGTATCTCGTGCGGGGTTCCATCGATGCAACCCACTGCATTTGGAAATTCTCTCCAGTTACCCCGGAGAGCATCCCATTCAGCATTTGTTGGCCATCTAACCTGGTTCTGAAAGTATCTCCATAAAATTGGGATTACTCTGTGAATTGTGGTAGAAACAGTGGAAGGACTTATGTCAAAGATGAGGGCCAGTGTGTCTAAGTATGGATATTTCCTGAGCCACATTATTGTCAACAATACTTGATTGACATTGCTGAGCACACATCTACTTCGTCTTTGTCTTACCAAGCCACGCCTATTTACCCTTGTCAAAGCCCATGATACATGTTCGGTTATTTCTTCCAAAGTTTCTGGAAGTTCGCCTGTGTTGATCCAAAACAAATACCTTTGATTTTGTATCCTTGCAAAAAAGTCCACACCTCTAAATTGATAACCGTGGAATGTAGGGTCAAGACGTCGCATGAGCTGACATTCTTGAGAACTAAAGGGCGCACATAACGCTACAAGAAACATAAAAACAGGAATAATGCATCGTAGATATTGAAGATGGCGAAGACGATCGGCTTGAATTGGAGTTGGGATAGAAACTACTATATTTAACAGCATACAGGAAATGAGAAGTACTCGTCTTAACACTCTATCCATGACTGAGTGCAAATCAATCTGACATATGTTCAAACTTAGTCAGCTGTAAAGTAAATCACATATTGTAAAACCGTAAGGTATAAAAATAAAGTTGTTGTTGTTGTTATATTGTATTCCAGGATCGTTTCTAAACAATACGAAACTAGACGCACACGTGCGTTCACTCGTGCCTATGCCTGGAGCCCTTTTTAAGAGAGGCTCCAATGACCGGCTCCGTTCGTACTCTTCCCCTAGCCGTTTCACGCATTCTTCACCATTCCGGGAAATAGCTAACCGTAACAAATGACCTTTTTTGAATCGGCTAACTTAAACTAAAAAATATCTTGATTAGTTAGTTTGTCTGTCAACAGCTATTAGTGCCTTTGTCTTTCTATTATCATGCATAGGTATTAGATATCTCCAACATGCAAAAATATACCAGTTTTATATTCAACTTCTTATTTCACTATATATCTCAATTGTTTGCTGTAAAGACTTCTACAACGGCATATTTGACACAATAACAAATCGTGTATTTTTTCGTTCATGTTTCGGATGTTATATATATGAATAAAAGACGTTACGTGACCAAACGCGAAATACAAGGTCAATGGAATCTAGTTTCATGCCATTCCGATATTAAATTAAAATTCACTACAAAAACCTCTCAAGATCTCTTGAATGCTTGAATGAGGAATATAATTGACTTGCTTCTATGTATGTTCGTTTAGCAACATGTAGGATGAGAAATTCGTAGTTTTCCAGCTCATAGGAAATAGTCGTTATCGCGAGGGCCTCGGCTTTCAAGTACTCCATTTAGAGTTCGATATTTGGTCAAAGTATTGGAGATGAAGCTCAAAATAACAGCCCATCCTGAAGCTCTTATAAGTATATAGGTATTTCTCGAGTTAAAAGCTCCAAATTACATTGTTCTACTGCAGGAAAAGCCCGTCTCTGAAAGCTATTTTCTTTGTAGTCGGCCATCTTGCATTCCTAAAGTTCCTGGCTTGCGTTCGCTGTCGTTCAAAGGTGATGAATGAAGGGCATTGTTTTTACGTTCTTAACCAATCAGAAGTCCCTCAGGACGAACAGAGGAAAAAAAAAAAAAAAAAAAAAAAAAAACATTTGCAGTTTATAACTCGTTCCCGGCCTAAAGGCCTGGGCACGAGTAAAAATGAAGGGATCAGAGTAGTTATAAACCTTTGTAGCATTCCTCTATGCACGACGCAAAACACAAGCACATAGAAAATACCGCCCACAACGATGGCATCTATGAATACGACGTACTTCCAAATTCTCTGTCCATACCACGTTGGAAGGATTGAAATTATGGCTAAATTATGGCGACCCTTTGACGTAGAGGACGAAGGAGATGACGAAGAAGCAGTTGGTTTACAAAGTGAGTATTTATACTGAGATTGTTTAGAAATGTTGTACTTTCGTATAGGTTTTCTTCTTTTTTTTTTCAAAAACCACTATGAAAATACAGTCTTGTTTCATTTTAGCTTCAGGAAAACCAAATAAACGGTCGACGCGTTGTAGTGTAAGCAAGGAAGAGGAGCGCATTGTTTTACATGTCTATAGAAATTGTACCGGTGGTTGGGATGAAATATTAAAATTTGTACACCAAAAGGTGGAGGTGATAAAACCAGGAAACTACATAAATCAATCCAAGACCAGGGACTACTACAAGAAGGCAACCAAAAAGCAAGCCATTAAACGAATTCAACGAATTATAAACTAAATGTTGCAACGGTCGAAGACAGTGAGGCAGCTATTCCCCAACTATCCACCAGCATGGCCAGTTCAATCAGGAAAGGAAAGACGCGATATTCCGAGAAACTGCAACCGGAGGAACGGCAGCAGCAGAAATTAGCATTGGTGAGTTTGGACAGCAGCTCAGGCGACGAGCAAAGTGGTAATCAAAGCGACAAACCGGAGTCAGATGCGAATGAAAACAAAGAAAAGAAATTAAAGCTGACCACTTTACCAAAGAAAAGAAAACGACACCAAAGACAAGACGCAGCTCAAGAAGCACACACCAAAATGTGTGAGCGCGCCATGGGTGTCATGGACAAAATTTCCAAGGTACTTGAGAAATTCGACTCAGGGAGCGACTGAGCGGACTTGACAATGGGATTTTGACTTGAATATATTTAGGGCTAAGAAGAAATTAGCAAAAACTAATTACTATACTCAGTTGTACTGAAACTATCTTGGTTTCTTTTTCTAAATAAAACAATTGTTACACGTGCCATTGTACCTGTTTTGTTTGTTTGAGGCCAAAAATACAATAGCTTTAAATATAAAATTGAAGTTGTTTCAAGGTGTTCGTCGTTTTTTTGGGTAAAACAATAGCTACACGCTCTGATTTTCCTCATTATCATATTTAGTGGATGGTTCCACTAATAGTGGAATGAGTGGTCTTATGCGAAAGATCTCTAATAAGCGCAGACATAGTAGAGCGACCACTTCTAAATGCGTGTTGGTTATCCTTTGCTCTTAAAGCTTCATTGTTAAGGCTTAACTTAACTTTCGGCCAAAACGCAGACCTTCTTCAGTGTGACAAAAACGTTTGCACGCGCGATTATAATGGTAACAATTAGCGCGCGCGAGATTTGTAAGAATCTACAGGTGTTCTATAAATTATAGAATAAGCGCGCGTCCGCCAAAAGAGCTTGACCTTGGGATTTTAACGAGTCGGCGACGGGCTTATCCGGACTTCTCCGTACTAACCCCGTGCTGAGTTCGTGGCGGTTCCCAGACGAATCCCGACGGAAAGGCGTTAATCCGTGCACAGGCAGGTCTGGCCACGGTTCGGATCAAGCGAAACATTGACCGAAAATTGTGATTTTCAACCCTTGAAAAGTCGGGGGAGGAGCGATGAAATGATCAAGACCGTGCAAATGTGGCTAAAAGATTTTTGTGGTTTTATGTGGATCAAGACGGATTTCGGGGAGTTTTGAGAAGTTGAAGAAAGAATCGTGGCAGCTAGGGAGATCGTGAGTTGCCAACCTTTAGTTATTGCTCTGGCCCGAAGGGCCCAGAGCTGAGGATTGCAAACCGATCGTTCGGAGGGTCAGAAAATGATTTTCCCTTTACTACGCACCCTCGTGAAAAAACGTGATAAGACGAAGACATCCGAAGACGTACGAAGTAGTATCGGCACATCTACGCCTATTGTCCGGAAAATCGAAATGTCTCCGAACTGCCGCGATCACTACCGATCTCGTTTTTCCATATGCCATCGGGCATAATTCGGAAAACAGGCACATGTTCGATGTGTTCTTAGCTCCTTTCCCGCAGTTAAACGCCAGAAATACAGTGCGTGATGACAATGCTAGGCCGTTGTACCCGTTCATCAGCTCTGAAGATGTTGATTGAATAAAGTAGCTTAGAAAGGCAAGTTATTTTCTGCATATTATGCTCAACTGTTGTCTGCAAAAGCTAAAGCTGTCTTAGGACTTTTTAATTTGTTTATGTGACATTTTTTCGTGACGCCATACTTTATGTATGATTCACGTCGAACAATTTGTCCATTTGCTTCTGAGATTTGTCGCCCACTCTCTGTGCAATTCACTTCTAAGCTTAACTAGCTTTATATAAGCAAGCTGTTTAGATGAAATTTAGAAATTAGTAATCAGTACCGGGAATCAGTACAGGCGATCGCCGAAAACGGCCATCATTCAGAACTAAAAAGCGTTTTGCCCATTGCATTTTACTAACGCATTTGTTTATAATGATGTTTTCTTGTTCTCGGTTACCTCTCAAAATTGTTTTCATCGATACCAAAAATAGTAAACTTCACTGTGACCGACGACATTGACAAATAGAATATTTAATTTGACCTTTGATTTGTCTATCAGTGTCACGCAACTGCAAATATATCCTTGTGCCTCAAGTCAACAAAATACCTTAGCATAAGTATATCAAATAGAATCTCCTTTAAAAACAGAAGAATAAAAAAAATAATAATAATCAACTTAAGTATGGACGTCACTCCCAGGTTCGTGTCACACAACTGAGCTAAGTAGTTTCACTTCAGAAACACATAACCAGAAACACATAAGGGAGCAGTTTCTGTCGAAACCCAAAGGCTCAAACGCCGGTGAGAGAAATAAAAACTTCACAGAAAAATTCAAACATTTTATTCCAAAAAGCGGCCAGAGCGAGAAGCCATTTTGGCTCTTGTTATATTACTAAAGGGGGAAAACAAATTTAAAAAACGGCAAAATCGGATAACCAATAACATAGGGCGAAAGAGGAAGTTTATTTAAACATTCAGACTCAGTTTCTTGAATGATTTGTCATTTTTGATATTTCTATTTAGTGAAAATTCATTTTCTCCATACATTCTCTTATAAATTATATAAGCTTGGGCTACCTGTGTGATCTTAGATGATGGTTGGTTGTGGCATACTGCCCTCCTATGCTCCGCAATTCTTGTATGCAGGGACCTTTCCGTCTGACCGTAGTACACAAAGTCACAATCTTGACATTTTATCTTGTAGACAATTCCAGTTTTGTCACACTGAAGAAGGTCCGCGTTTGGGCCGAAACGTCTGTCAACCTTTCATCAAATAAACGAAGCTAGAGACAACTAAATAAATTATCAGTTATATTATTAGTTAAAACGTAATTAAAGTTAAAACTTTTGATCAGAAAATCTAGGGATGATAAAACTAAAGGTGTTTATTTTGCATGTCTTAAAAAAGTCACTGAAAACTTTTGTTGATCACTGGTACTGATACAATACAATACGATAAAATAAGTATATTAGCATATCCCAACAGGGATTTTCAATCCTAGTAAACGTTATTCTAATCCTAAGTTTGACTAAAGCTCGCCGCACACGTTGAGAAACTGCGTGAGCAAACTGCCACGCGAGGCACTAAGCTCAGACGATTTTTCGCCGCAGACGTTGCATCTTTGGCTACGCGAGGCCAAAAATAGAGCAGGTAAAAGAGCACATGGTGAGAAAAGTGCCTCACGTGGCAGTTTCCTTTCCTTACACAGTTGCACGATGTTTTTAAAGCGCACACGCTAACCAGTTTATGAAATGCAAATGCATATTTGTGTTGAAGCTCAGCAAATACGAAAACGAGCAACAAAGAACAAACGTGGAGAATAAGCAAGTCCTTGGCCGTATTTAATATGACTTTTAATTGATTTTCCATCACAAGGAACGATCAACTGGCTATTGACGTTTCTTCAGGTGACTATTATATGCAAGGACGCCTTTAATTTTGGTTGTTATTAAGAAACAGGTTGATCTTAAAGCCAATTAAATTGCTAGATAATTAAAATAACTGATTCAAAGAAAATCTTTGCTATGTCTATATTCAGCTAATTCAAAATCTAAAATAAAAAAACTACTTTAAAAAAGACTTTACACAGGTTAAAAAAGACCTAAAGTAACAAGTTACCTTTTTAATTTAAGAAATATAAAACGGTTTTCCGTGTTTATATAGCCTGATCTAAACACGCGTGATGTTGGGAGAACACGAGAGAGCGTAGGGAAAGCACGAGCCGTAGGCGAGTGCTTTTCCAGCTCTTGAGTGTTCTCCCAACATCACAAGTGTTTAGATCAGGCTATATAAACACGGAAAACCGTTTTATATTTCTTTTATAAAATAATCCAGCAATAATCAAGGCAATATTTTGATGAAAAGCGGCTTTTTACTTGCTGATCAAAGTAGCGACTCTCGATACAATCATCACCGACCAATGAAATTCGAGTTTAGATGAGAGCGGCTGAATGAAATTTACAAGCAAACCGAAAAGACTGGCGAAGATGATTCAAGTGAAAACTTTCGCTAAAATGCAAGAAAACCGAGACATATCTCATTCACTCAAGGAAAAGAATGTTCTTTTATTGAAAAGTCATAAGAGTGGCTGAAAACTATCAAAATTGTTTACTCTTTTTGAAGAAGAAAAGCACTCAGAGAGCAACTATCATTGCCGAGTCGGAGCAAGCTGGCGAAAAGTCATTTCTTGTGCAGAAAAATTGCTGTTTATGAAGCCTTAGGACACCTGGTTGGCTAAATAAGACTGATTTTCCGGCTGAAATAAGATGGTTAGTCCTCAATGTTTGTTGTTTAATAGACTTTTTTGTCTTGAGGTTGTTGTAAACCCTTTGTCAATGAAAAACAACTTTCGCGACGAAACGGAGCTTGAAACCGAAAGAAAATGATAAAGAGTTATACAAATATATTTTTCCTTGTTTACTACATTATCTCAGTTGTATTTATGTAAAAACGATTAGTAAAAAATAAAGAAATCTGAGTTTGAAAATGTTTTATCTGGTCTTTTGCTGCTTTGCTCCACTGTTTTGCATGCAGTGTTTATTGAAGTTTTTGTTAGGAATTTACGGATAATTCCTAGCTTTTCCTCTTTATCGACGAGCTTTTGCTTGCTTGTTTGCTTTTTTGTTTGTTTGTTTTTCTATTTGTTTGTATTGTAAAAACGTATTTGGATCATGTCAAGGATATTTTGGTGTGCTAGATTTCAGTTTGCTAGCTAGCGATGACTCGCGACGTCGGGAAATTCTTGACTGCTCACACTTTTTTCCGTCTGGATTCTAATTTGTTTACCTTGATTTTGCTATAACCAATATTTTAATTTATCAGGGTTTTTTATTTCCTTGCAGACAGTTCTTTTTATATTTTGAAACTGGAATGCTTTAGTTGAAATAAAAGTGTGATGTTCAAATGAGATTGTTTGACTTATTTGACTGATTGATGGCGTAGCGTGTTTAGATAGCCTCATCTAGAACACTTCTGGGCCAATCAGAGTGGGCGTACTATCCAAATTATTTCATAATATTGTTTTATGTTGTATTTACATTGGCTTAGTTTTAGATGAAGTTAGTGTGTCTATATAACTATTATTAAACAGTTACGCCAATGGCTCAGACGAAACATCGTTTGCCAAACATGTCACTTGTAACACACCCATACCTGCTAAAAATAATCGGTCACTTTTTTCCCTAGCCCAACGGTTATCGTAAAAATACCTTAATCAACAGTCCACATATAAACATTTTTGAAAATGTAACCACTTGTTCTTAGATATATCTTAATCAAAGCAATTATTCATCGATATTTCTTTCCTCCCTAAAAAATTATATCAAGTAGAATTAGTTATGACTATGGAATGAACTGCTAAGTAAAATTAATAACCTACTAAATAAACAACATAAATATCTGTAACAAGTACGACTTTTTGCTATCATGAATTTATTCATACCACCCGTTATTAAAGTGTTTCATAAACCGTTAACCAATTTCCACTTCTTCACACTTGTTTCTGGCTATCAAGGAGATAAGTACTACAGGTGAAATAAGGTAAAGCTACACTTATTTTATGGTTATTGATCATATCAAGCTTTTGGTTGCACAAAAACAATAGACAAATGCTCTAATATGGCAATTTCTTTTGTTCTTTCGCAACCAGAACAATAGAAAAAGCTTGATATGATACCCATATTTACAAATAGCTTGGGTTGAGCGGAGTAGTATAGGACGCATAAAACTAGCCTATTTTAGAGGGAGTGTCTCATTTTTAAGCATTGTACAAAAGGCGGAATACATTTACTACGTTCACTGATGTTCAATGGCTGTTGTTAAGTTAAGTTACACAAAAGTGTTTGATGACCTTAAGTCCTTTATAATTTACAATTACATTTGTCATCTATATTTTGTTGATCCTTGGACATTTCTTCGGAGTCCATACATTAGTTGCTGGTTTCAAAAATTCGTTCAAAACTTACAAGTACTCGGTGTACATCCCTTAAACCGTAATGTTTTCTTGGTGATTTTAAAACTGTTTTCTTGTTATTTTTTGTTACTTTTGTAAATGACCTTGTTTACTATGATTTCGAAAATGTTCGACTTAATTTACAAGAACGCGCAAGTCACGCACAATTTGTTAACGAGGACCAGATTTGCGATAAAACTACGAGTATACAAAATATTACGCAAGGACGAAAAATTTAACTAAAGAACCCGCACAGTACTCTATCACACCACAAATGGAGGTATCAAAAAATTATAAATATTGATTCAAGTTGGTCTTACGAAGATCCAAAAACGTTTATTTTAAATCAAAATGCTCCAAAAGTTTTCTCAATTAGCTGTCATTCCGTTGTTATTTATCCTTCAGTGACTCAGGCTATGTACTTATTGACTGAGTGGGAGGGTCGGACGGGGAATATTTGGCTCGAGGTTATGCCGTACGACCCGAGCGCGCTCGGGCCGTACAAATGACCACGCTAGAGCCAAATATTTTCTCGTCCGGCCCTTCCACTCAGTCAATAAGCATTTTATCATATGACCGTTTTTAATCGCTTGACCATTACGATACCTGAAAAAAAAACTGTCACTTGTTTGGTTTTGCCTGATTGAATTTTATATATATACCAAAAAAAAAAAAAAAAAATACAACGAAAGAAGGGAATTTTGTTACGCATGCGCAATTCCATTATATTTGATTGGTCATCCAAAACTCCCGCCGCTACTTTAGTACTGTTCTAATTCTTCCATGGTAATCCAGATTTTCCCATGGTAATCCATGCAGGTTTCATAAATCGTTACAACGGTCACCAATTCCAAAGGATTTTAAGGTTTATTAAAGTGAGATAATAATGTACCTGGAGTTATAGTTTGGGGTACCTGTCAGTAACGTGTCCGATAACACTTGGATACCTGCCAAGAAATATTGGTTCGTTTTTTAATATGGTGGATTTTATCGATTCATGTGAAACAGACAATATAATTGTTATTTTATCATCCTGTTGGTTTCTGGGAAATTCATCTCAGTCACTTAACATTCATTTTCATTATCGTTAACTTCATTTTATCATCTTCAAACTAACAAAAAAATATATATATGAAACCCTTAATTTTCACCGTCAAAACCTTTTTGAAAATGGGCCATATTATCCCAAATGTAAATAAAGTGTTGGTGCACGAATGTTTTGCCTTTTCAACATCACCGTGGCTGAGACAAACACAAGAATAACAATATGGAACTTTCTCTAGAGATACTCAGAGTACACAGAGTTAACCTTAGTGCTAGTGTTACCCCCAGCTGGTGCTACGAGCTCTAATGGTGCTGACAACTAGAATGACTTTTACTAGATTTGCGGAAAAAAAACTATTTATTTTGTATTAATAAATTGTGTTTAACTTTGATTAAAGGTTTTGGCAATCACAATGAGAGGAGTTTTGTTACTGCTACTGGCTGTAACAGCTGCTCAAGCCGAAGGTTAGAAATAATGCAGTAAAATTCCAAAAACACAAGCTGTTAGCTTAACTTAACATACCACAAGAATTGTGCTGGACTTCGATACATTTTTATACTCTAGATTTCAGAGTTTTGGCTTGTGTTATTACCTTTTCGAGTTTGTTTTACCAGATAATAGAGAGCTTAAGCTTTGCGTACACGGGGAATTAACGGCAGACGGCAAAGAGGATTACGTGACCTACTTTTCTCGCGTGAGCAAAGGTGAGCAGGTTAGTCATTTCGCGTTTTCACTAAACACGAAAAAGTAGGCCGAGTGATCCCGTTTGCCGTTTACGTAAAGTTTAAGCTCTCTAATCATTAACGAAAAATAACACGAGGACGGGGAGGGAGGCTTTGTAAAGGCTAGAGGGTGAGTGGGTGGTTCAAAAAGGAGGTGTTACTAAGTAGATGACATCTTGCTTGTCCGAAATGACTGATTTTACCAAAACAATTCAATCAATTCAAAACTTTTTGACTGGATTTGAAGTAATGCTAATATTTGCAGGATTTGAAAGCAAGATTAACTTGCTTAAATCTGAAGGAGAACCAGGCTGGCTGGAAAACGTTATTGAACAGGTAATTCTTAAAGAGCTTCAGTTGTGTCCAAAACTAAATACTGCTATAATATTTGCACACGCAATTCCTAGTAAAAAAATACAAAAACAATAATAACTAATAAAACTAACACACATATATAAATATATATTTTTTCTTTAACATTTCAATTGATCATGAAAAAGAAATTTTAATATTTGTATAAAATTTCCCAAATAATGAATGTTGAAATAAATGGCTAAACATCTTCATAATGATATATTTACGTCGTCTTTCTTGTTTATACAGGGCAAAACAATCGAACCAGACCACGATGAAGAACTATTACGAGAGACTCGAACCAATGTCGATCCATACACTCGTATGTGCTAACTTGAGTGAAAGTCCTACTCCCAACCTAAACGTAGCCTTAAGTTACACAGTCGCCTTAAATCGTTCAAAGTCGCCTTAAATTGGACAAAGTCGCCTTAAGTCCCATCGACTATGTGGCCAATTTTTGCTTAAATCGCCTAAAGTCGCCCTTAGTCACCTTCAGTTGCCCAAAGTTACGGCGACTTTACGGCCGGAGTAGGCCTTGGAAGGAAAGGAAAAAAAAATGCGTTCTGTTCTGTATAGTGATACATATAGTTTTATATGCGTTACAAAAAGTTTGAAACGTCCGAGCGCATGTTATGTGCTCTCATACTTGCTAGCTTTCGACAATCATAGCGCTAGTTACATCACATTTATTTAATAAAAGAGAACATGGAAAATATACACATATTCAAATCGTCTTAGTTGGTAACTGAACAACACAAACAAACAAACGCAAAGTAAGTAATCATGAGAAAAAAATCCCACAGATAAGCTTAAGCGAAGCGAAATTTACAAAGGTCCTGTTGGCCTTAATTGTTCCCTTGGATTATGGGCAGTTTATTCACTAGAAGTAATCTTAGTATTTCTTTATTTGCAGTTGAAAAATTGTCTCCAAAAATGCAAGCACTAGATCTGGCTATTACAAAAGACTTCCAGCCCAACGCCGCAAAACGACCCAAAAAGTGGCTTGGAAAATTCAAAGAAAACTGGAATTCAAAGAACTTTAATGAGAGACAAGCACGAGCGTCGGCATTGATATCGGCTACAACAAACATCCCAAAGCTTGCCAATGCTAAAGAAGACCCAGTTGGAGCTATTCAAGGCGCTTTAAACATAATGGCCTCGGTAGCTCAAGTAGCAGGACCAACTGGACAGCTCATAAGCATTGGATTCATGTTTGTTTCAAGTTTGTTGGGTTTGTTTGGTTTGGGTAAAAAACCTAAGCCTATTGGAGAAATTGTGCGCGAGCAGATTAACGAAGCTTTGGGGGAATTTCATGATCAGCTCATTTCCGACGAATCGGGAGCGGCCATTTATGCTTTCAGAGTGTCCAAAGCCTATGTTGATGGAGCTGGAAGAGATCGTGATAAAATCAGCGATAATGATGTAGGTCCTCTCGCTACGAATGTTCCTGTTCTTAGTGGCGTGAGAGTTATGGGACTGCTGGCAACACAAATAGACAAACTGAAACGAGAAAATAAACTGAAAAATGCCAAAAAGTGTTTTAAATACGTAGAACTGTATTTTACATTGGCTACTTTGAGACAAATGATAATGTCTCAAGTGATTGGATTGATCCCTGAAACGTTCCCTGCGACAATTGATGGCTATGCCAATGCTCAAAAGGTCCTCCAAGGTGCTACCAAAGAGATGGTAACGTTTCTTTTCGATGCTAACGAAAAAAGTAAACTCATGCCGTACTTTGATGGTGAAAGTTACCCTTATGCAAACGCTTACATGAAAGAAGCCCTAAAAATTCCAAGACCAAACCATTTTCCTGGTTCAGGTTACTGTATCACTGCTTATTCATGGAGTAAAGACTACTTAGGCAAGTTCTATAATAATTATGTGAGTCCAAGCATGAGTCATCCAATAGCCCAAGTGTCCGATACAGCGCATTGTAAATGGAGGGTTGTTCCTCATGGTAACAATCTCTTCAGCATTACAAGCGAAGACGGTATGTTGTCCTATGATAACGGTGATGTGCCAGTGGTATCTATTGAGAAAGAAGACCCAGTGCTATGGGAAATAAGTTCGGCTGGTGGATCAAGTTATTGGTAAGACGACATATTATGATAAACTATTCTGTGTGATCATATTACACAATCTTTTTTTGTCACAATTGTGAGTAATAAAATAAAGTAAACTTTACCCACAGCCTCTGGGAGAGTCTTAGTTATAGACCAAGGGCATAAAAACTCATATGAAGTAGTGTTGCTAAATCAAAGGTTAAAAATATCACACACGACTGGTATCTGATGTCTGGACCACAAATGTTTGAGTTTCGATTCGGCCGCAAACACAACTGAAAAGTAAAAAAGATTTCATGCTGATTCTCTCTTCTGCCTCTAGTTTTGTTATTGCTAGCGCTGTTGCTGTTGCTGTTGTTGTTGTTGTTGTTGTTGTTGTTGTTGTTGTTGCTTCTCTCTCTTCCTTGTATGTTTTAAACTGTTTCCCTGTTCCGGTCTTCTTCACTTTGTTCAGCAAATAGATAGCAATAGATTCCTATATAACCAACATAAGGAGGCCAAACAATGAAAAACTGATTGGGAAATGTTTTACCAATTATCTAGGATTCAGAAGAACCTGTTAAAAGATCAATAGTCCATCAAATGCTTACTTTTCTTAATATTCAACCTAACAGGATAAAGATCAAATACTTCTGTGAAACCGGCAACAGATGCAATTACGGCCTCCGATATAAGTGGTACAACAAATACTATTATGACGCCGGCGTCGGATTATTTCCTGATTATCAGGATTATCCTGTATTAGCTGCCTATCTTCACGAAGTCTCTAATACATATGTTCCTTGGGTTATTTACAAGGTAGGCGATGTCCGCTGAAATTATTGAGACTGAGTATTCGAGACGACTGACAACAGTTCATATTACCAAATGCAACCACGAACTCCCATACTTTTTGGATCATTTACTGAGCAAAAAGGCAAAAAAAAAAAAACCTCTAAGAAGACGGGGATAATAAGTATTAAAACGTATATTTTTGATGTGACAATTTTGGCATTTGTGCACCACCTCCAGTCGACTCATTTTATCAAGGTCAAAATTGATGAATCTCACCATCAAAAGCTTGTTAATCCTGTTGCGCAAACTGGGAAGTAATGCTTAGGGGCTCAAATGCACACGAAGTTATGATATTTCAACAAGCTGTAATTTCTTTAAAGGTCTTAAAGGGACTTTTAACTGGACCCACCGAAATAGAATAGACAGAATGTCTCAGCCAATCAGTGAATGCGATTTTACTTTATTTACTGTAAATAGTTTATGAAATAAACACTTGACAAGACATATCATTCTCAATTGCGAAATTTATATAGAATATAATTCTAGACTACAGATGTTTTATTATTTGTATTAGGGATCATCTGATATGCCTGCTAATAAAGATCATGACAAGCAAAAGGACGTTGTTGAGCGTATGTTGATAAATTCGTTAATTCTCATATTCATACATATTCATATAAACATACCTTTAAAAGATAAATATTTCTCTTTATATTTTAGAGAAGGGAAAACGTATCACAGGCGATAATGAGTCTTGGGAGCCAGGGAAACTCAAGGGTGAGAGCGCCATTGGGCACAACATCACAGAAAAAGAGGTAACTTATCTCCCTTATATTTCGCTGATTTTAGAAACTTAACGGTGGACAAGCGGTGAGAGCGCCGATCTGTCAGCTCTGTGGTCCCGAGTACAATTCCCGGACAGGGCATCACAGTAGTCCAGATCCAGGCCTCTTTTTACCCTGCTTAACGGTAAAACAGAGTCAATCAATCAATCAATCAATCAATCAATCAATCAATCAATCAATCAATCAATCAATCAATCAATCAATCAATCAATCAATCAACTTTATTTACCCACGGTAAACGCCATCAGTAGGACTGTTTTTCAGACGTGCCGTGCTAAAAAAATATATTTATATAATAATTGGCACATTACGCGCGCCCTGATTGGTTGAACAACCATATGTAATTAGAGTACACACACATAGATGGCGTCATCGAATCTTACGCGCCTCGACTTCGACTCGACTTCGTCTCGTGGCGTACTTTTTTGTTCTCACCACATTTTGACGTCATCTGTGCAACGATTAGAGTACAGACGCACGGAAAAATGGAATCTATTTGTTAAGTATACAATGTAAAAAGCTAATGTCTATAAAAAAATTATATATACATAAATACATAATAGTGGTATTATGTACATATGTATATACAATCTTATTATATATTTATATAAATACTTGATAAACTATATCTAAACTATCTAGTCCAGAAGAACTTGCATGCGCATGCGTTACATGAACCAATTAGACACCGTGGTGTGACCAGGTTACAAGGCTATTGTTCAATATGGCGCTGTTTACGAAGGGTTAGACGAAAGGTTATCGATATCTGAATGATATCTTAGATGTGCTACTTTCTTTTTAATTGTAGGAGATTTAAAAAGTTGTTTTGTTTACACTTAATTTCTGCAGTTAAATCTCTCATCAATGATATCTCGAAAACGCTCTCTCAGAATTTGATTTAATTCTCTAGAGTTAAAGGCAATGATGTTAACTACAAGATCACAAGAGCATTTTTCAAGAATAAGCCTAGAACTCATTAATTAAAATCGAGAATGTGTAAAAAGGAGAATTCTTTTAAGGCGTCGCCATAATAGCGCTGATCTCCATATAACATACGTCATCATAAACTTTGATCTTTGTCTGATAAGGGGGCAATACTTCATTTACTATCAGACTGTTCATGAACAAATAGTTTTCACTCAAAGACGACTGGTAGCTCTACTGAAAAACTCGATCGAGCCACCTTAAATTGGATATTTTTTACGACTAATTCTTTCTTGGGAACCCAGGATGCAACCAATCAGTAAATTATCAGAAAACAGTCCAATTTTACATTTAACTTTTCAGTTTTCCCACCACAGTGAAAATAAATATTTTAGCGCTGCGCCTCGAACCGTTGCCACTACCACAAAGTTTTTGATTACTTTTTGACATCTTTTGGACAACTTTGAATACCGCTAACCAATTAGATACTGGCGCTTCACTTTGATGTTTCAATAGGCGGAGTTTGTACATCATATCGAAACATCAGTGAAGCGACGATATTTAATTGGTTAGCGGTATTCAAGGTTGTCAAAAAGATGTCAAAAATTAATCAAAAACTTTGTGGAAGTGCATGGTAACGGTTTGAAGCGCAGCACTGTAATTATACCTAAAAAAGGAAGAGCTTTATAACGAAGTGACGACGAAATGAGTGAAATATGAATTGGGATCCGTATTGGTAATGATTGACTAATCTTTTACAGTTGAATAAAACATCACCGTTGCCTAAAGGGAAACCACCACAGGAAAACCAAGGCTCGTCTTATTATGATGAATCAAATGGTTTTCAAGAATAAGCCTAGAACTCATTAATTAAAATCGAGAATGTGTAAAAAGGAGAATTCTTTTAAGGCGTCGCCATAATAGCGCTGATCTCCATATAACATACGTCATCATAAACTTTGATCTTTGTCTGATAAGGGGGCAATACTTCATTTACTATCAGACTGTTCATGAACAAATAGTTTTCACTCAAAGACGACTGGTAGCTCTACTGAAAAACTCGATCGAGCCACCTTAAATTGGATATTTTTTACGACTAATTCTTTCTTGGGAACCCAGGATGCAACCAATCAGTAAATTATCAGAAAACAGTCCAATTTTACATTTAACTTTTCAGTTTTCCCACCACAGTGAAAATAAATATTTTAGCGCTGCGCCTCGAACCGTTGCCACTACCACAAAGTTTTTGATTACTTTTTGACATCTTTTGGACAACTTTGAATACCGCTAACCAATTAGATACTGGCGCTTCACTTTGATGTTTCAATAGGCGGAGTTTGTACATCATATCGAAACATCAGTGAAGCGACGATATTTAATTGGTTAGCGGTATTCAAGGTTGTCAAAAAGATGTCAAAAATTAATCAAAAACTTTGTGGAAGTGGTAACGGATTGAAGCGCAGCACTGTAATTATACCTAAAAAAGGAAGAGCTTTATAACGAAGTGACGACGAAATGAGTGAAATATGAATTGGGATCCGTATTGGTAATGATTGACTAATCTTTTACAGTTGAATAAAACATCACCGTTGCCTAAAGGGAAACCACCACAGGGAAACCAAGGCTCGTCTTATTATGATGAATCAAATGGTGGAGGTACAGAAATCCTGAAAAATGAAGGCAAACCAGACTGGTTGGAGAATCTCCTTCAGAAGGTCACTCTCTTTCTCTCTCTCTCTCTCTTTGGTTAATAACACAAATCACTTTATCCGTCTGTCAGCTCCTAAACACTCGACGGGTGTCTGTCAGCTGCCTGTTAGTCGACCTCTTAATCGTCACAAAATGCAGACAGGTCTTTATAGCACATGCTCAGCCGAGGAAGGTAGACAGCCCGCCGAGTGTACTTTGAAACGAATGTTTGTTTTTATCTTTTTATCGCATTTAGAAGAAGCCGTCATCACTTAATTTTACAATAAATTAGTGCTACTCTTATAAAAAATGATGTTGGCTCACCAGAGACCCATCAAATTAAAAATTGATGTAATTTTTTTCTAGTTTAATGATAAAACATCCGATCAATAAAATACCCCGATGAATTCCCGATTTTTTCTCTTCTTTAGGCGAAAGAAAAAGCATCGAAGAATGAAGGTGGGTCAGTAACTCCTAACCAAGGTGGGTCAGCACCTCCCAACCAAGGTAAGCCTCCTCTCGTAAAGGACTATGGGTAATTGAAATCAATGACGCCATTGCTCGAGCCAAAACTTAGAAATTAGATTTGTGACTCTCTTCCACCCCCCTGGAACCTCATATGTTGATTTAACAAATTATTGGATATTTTGTGTGACTCGTATTCACACACACGAAAATTTTGAATCTCGCATCCTCGCAGTTTTAAGTCTTGTAATAGTTCGTAACTCTTGTAATAAATTGCTGTTGGATTAACAGCCATCACCATTCCTCAGTATTTCATCTATGCTGTTTTTTTCTATTTCCTTATAGCCAAAGAAGTATTCAACTTTTTTCTTTGTTTTAAATAGGTGGACAAAGAAAGGACATTTACAACAAGAAGCCGGGCAATAGGCAAGGTATATTCGAAAATATTATATTGATATGAACCATTTGTTTTTGAAACTTAAAAAACATTCCGACAAACCAACCGACCGACAAACAAATAACCAACCAACCAACCAACCAACCAACCACTGAGCAACCAACCAACCAACCAACCAATAGCAACTAACCAACCAACCAACCAACCAACCAGCCAACCAACCAACCAACCAACCAACCAACCAACCAACCACTGAGCAACCAACCAACCAACCAACCAACCAACCAACCAACCAACCAACCAACCAACCAACCAACCAACCAACCAACCAACCATTGAGCAACCAACCAACCGACCGACCAAAAACAGACAGACAGATAATATAAAAAACAAACAGCATCTTTTAGTTGTTAGGGCATATTTCTATGACACTGCATATGATCTATAAAAAGCATGTTCTCTCACTCCTTCTCGTACTCTACTTTGGATGTAAAAACATGGTTGCTTAGCTTTGTGCTGTAAATGAATAACATGGAAGACCCTTATTGGTTGATTATATCTTTTATATCAATTTTCGGTTTTTCATATTCTTGTTAATATATGTGTTCTTGTTCTAGGGTGAGCCTCAAAGCGACTTATGGCTAGTGTATTAACACTCATCTTAGAATATAGCCGTAAAGGAAATACAACTAGTGTTAACTGAAGATAAAAGGAAATAAATCGATTAAATCGCAAATGTCCTTTG
This sequence comes from Telmatactis stephensoni, assembly GCA_029948255.1. Lineage (NCBI taxonomy): Eukaryota > Metazoa > Cnidaria > Anthozoa > Actiniaria > Isophelliidae > Telmatactis > Telmatactis stephensoni. Next base: position 100,858 of record JALIZF010001767.1, read on the forward strand.
TGTTCTTTCAAAGGGTGGGTAATGGCAGCAGAAAACTTATTTTTGCATTAGTAGTAAATTTTGGACTTCTTAATTAAGGCCCGCGTTAACACTAAGGTTTATGTCAGTAACACCACGGTCTAACATTTTTCAGCCGAGGAAGCCTAGGTACAAATTTTTAAGAAAACTTTCGCCAGAAACGAAAGAAAACTGGCTCTTTCTTGGTGTTGCAAGGCACCTTATCCATGAAGATAATAAAACAATAGCCGAGAACATAGAACTTTGAACGAAAAAATACCCTGCAGAACTCGAACTCAAGAAACAATACATCTGGCAACACTAAGACCCAGACAACTTGGTCATGTCTAAGCTCAGAACCTGGGTGTCTAAGCTATATTCTGTAAGGTAAAGAAAATCTAAATAGCAGCAAACAACTGGCTCAAAAACAAGCAACAATGAGATTAAAAACTCCTAAATTGTAATAACTCGAAAGATATTGGAAATAGATATTCTATGGGCTTCCTGTGGTCAAGGCGTTGCCGCGCAAAAGCTCGCGAAATCTGGCGCATGCGCAGAATTTTCCGCAGTGTTCAAGTTCTTGCTAAGTTCTATATTCAACTAGATTAACGAAGGTTAATGAAAACTTAACGTATGTTTCAAAAATATTTCAGGTACCAAGGTACCTTTCTATAATTATTGTTATTTTGTATGTACGTTGGCTTAGTTGGTTGATGTGTCTATATACCCGTTATTGAACAATCACGCCAATGGCTCAGACGTAATAGCGTCTGCCAAAAATGTCTCTAGTAACATATCCGTACCTGCATACCAAAAAATAATCAGTCACTTGTTTCCCTTGGCCCAGACGGTTATCATATATACTTAGTTCAAAAAACGCTGTCGCAGTTCAGAGCAACAAGCTAGCGTCAAGCCAAGACCGAAATGAGTGTTAGTTTTGTATGTAATCCTTGTATACCACACTCAACTCTTTTGATAAGAAGTCTGATTTGAGTATGTTATCGATTATTAGCAGCACAAAACCAGCATTCATTTCGGGCTTGCCTTGACGCTTTTTGCTTTAAACAACCTTTGAAAACATGATCAGTATTTCTTTAATAGATATATATGATATATATCTTAAACAATTCACCGATATTTTTCCATTCCTAAAAATATTTATATAGAGAAGATTTATGTTTTCATACCTTCGGCCTTATCAGATCAGAGGCGGGCTTTTGAGATTAGCATGAACCCGTCAGACGTCAAGTCAGAATGGTGCTGTATACAATACTGTAAATTAAATTTACAGGAAAATGGGACTCCGATCAGAAATGGGCGGGGATGGTACGTCGTCGTACACATCTGATTTGAGTATGTTATCGATTATTAGCAGCACAAAACCAGCATTCATTTCGGGCTTGCCTTGACGCTTTTTGCTTTAAACAACCTTTGAAAACATGATCAGTATTTCTTTAATAGATATATATGATATATATCTTAAACAATTCACCGATATTTTTCCATTCCTAAAAATATTTATATAGAGAAGATTTATGTTTTCATACCTTCGGCCTTATCAGATCAGAGGCGGGCTTTTGAGATTAGCATGAACCCGTCAGACGTCAAGTCAGAATGGTGCTGTATACAATACTGTAAATTAAATTTACAGGAAAATGGGACTCCGATCAGAAATGGGCGGGGATGGTACGTCGTCGTACCTTTTAGGGGTCCCAACCAGTGACCTGGTACCTTTTAGGTTGTCTCAGACTTTAGTGGAATACCAAAGGCTTAGCTGGTACCTTTTAAAATACCTAACATAAGCATTACTGGGACGATTATAATGGTCTGACTTGTGTCTTTTGAGCACGTCGATATAGGAGTCCCCCTCCCCTCCCCCCCGGAAAAATAACCTTCAAATCAAAACTGTTTGACTGGTTTTAAAAGGTAATAATAACATTTGCAGGATTTGAAAGCAAGATGAACTTGCCTAAATCTGAAGTCAGGCTGATTGGAAAAGGTGATTGAACAGGTAATTCTTGATGACCTTCACTGAGTTGTATCCAAAACTAAATACTGCTATAAGATAATAGACAAGACATACTTACATCAAAAGTTAATCATTCGCGTGCCCCTGGTAAAAGATAATTTACTACTGCATATTATATACCGACAAATATATGTGTAAACAATTCGCGGTGATTGAACACATATCATTCGAAAACTTACTCACATTCAAATTTTATTCCCATTGTGAATTCAAACACAGAGAAGAAACCTTCTTAAAGGCTTCTGAACATCTCATCTACCAAAGCCCTCTGGTTAACAGGTGATAATATTGACCACATGTGATTTTCGAGGCCATACTCTATGAGCCACTTTGTTTATTTTTGTATTTTTCTTCACAATTTCAAATTTGATTTGCCGATTCTGTATCGATTAACTGAATATGTGCAGTAATTGAATTTGCATATCGTTTTTTCAATTGATTCTTCCCAATGTTCCCAAATTATTAATAAGTCGAAAAAATATTAGACAAGGCGCAAAACTGAAAAAGTCGATCGAAAAAAGTGCAGAAGGCATTTTGGGGTAGAGGCTGGTAACATAACTGTTCTAAACTAATTTTTCATGCTGAATCCGAATATGACTGTTACCAAGACGTATTCTGCAATTTTATCGTGTAAATGACGCATTTTGTGAATTGCTACAGTCATTTCATACTAACGGCTTTTTCATGTAATTCCAAAAGCTCCCAAACTTAAAAACAATACCATAGCTGGAAAGAGCATATCAAAATCAGTAAAACTGTGCAGTTTGAAGGATATCAGTTGAAAACTCAAGGAGATACGAATTTTCAAAAAACGAAATTTTGTATGAAAACACTTACAGTCATCCAAGAGATACAAACAAATTTCGTTTTTTGAAAATTCGTATCTCCTTGAGATTTCAACTGATACCCTTCAAACTGCACAGTTTTACTGATTTTGATATGCTCTTTCCAGCTATGGTAAATGTTTTTAAGTCTGGGAACTTTTCAGTGGAATTACATGAAAAAGCCGTTAGTATGAAATGACTGTAGCAATACACAAAATACGTCATTTACACGATAAGATTGCAGAATACGTCTTGGTAACAGTCATATTCGGATTCAGCATGAAAAATTAGTTTAGAATAGATGTGTTACCAGCCTCTACCCCAAAATGCCTCCAGGTATCTGATTTTTTGAAAATGCGCCTTGTCTATATATCTAAACATCGCCATCTTATCTGTAACGAAATATCTACGTCGTCTCTCTTGTTTATACAGGGCAAGATAATCGAACCAGACAACGACGAAGAACGAAAAACTATATCTGATTATCATCCATACACTCGTACGTAATTAATACTTACTTATCGATATTTTGGAATAAATTATCTCAGAAACAAATTAAAGATAAAGAGCATCTAATGTTAATACAAAAAGGTGTAATGAAGGATGGTGATAAGGTAGAGTATACTGAGTAATTTTTTGTTTTATGCTACTTGGACTGAGAACTATAGCTATGGAATACATTATAAATGTACTGATACCAAAGGTTTTTCCTCTTGTGGTGTCAATGTGAAATTTTGCACAGTGTTTTAAGCATACCCTTTGTTTTCACTTGGTCTAGTGGCAATTGTCTGGTGTGCAGCCAGTTCCAGTTGAGTCACGGTACCAGTCTTTGCAATGTTTCTGGAAGCCACAGGAACAGCCACTTTTCTGTAGTTTGCATGCAGGACAGATAGAGGCTGCAGAGACAACACGAAAAAATATTATTCACTACAACATACTTCATAGTCAACAGTTAAGATATGATCCCTGTACTGTCTAGTACCAAACCACCATTTTATACCAATAGCACTGAGTTCCCCAAGATACAGTTGAGTGAGTCCTGTATTAGTGAAAACCTTGGTTTCAGTATTCTATCGCCCGGAGTACTAATCTTACAATGACAATCGCCAATAATGCAGCTTTAGTCGCTAAATAATATATAATCTACATAATAACAAAACATAGAAACAGCTAGTGCATGGAACGAGAACGAGGCTTTAGCTAGTACAGGATTCCGCACTCAACTGTATCCTGGGAAACAGCTATTATAAATGGTCTAAATATCCTACTTGTTCATTTGTGGGTTCAGTTAGGTATCTTTATCAGGATTTAGGAGTTCACTGCGCGCAGTGCGGAGAGTGGAAATGACTCTCAGTGAGAGCAATATTCATCTGCAGCATGATAAGCATAATGCTTTTTAGTATTATTTTAGTTTGATCTAAAGTACCAATATCTCAGAGTCCCAAGAGACAAACTTCAACAATTCGCCAATAAAAATGAATAGGAACCTTGCAACGACCAATTACGATTCATGTTTTACGAGGGCGTAACTGGTCTATGAATAGAAACAATATTGTCTTTAAAATCCATTCATTCATTCATTCATCTCTGTTTTCAAAAGATCCATGCCCAATTGTGTTGAAGCGTCTTTTGGTCAAACGAACATTCTCGTGAAAATTATACCTTCGTCGCTTTAAAAAGCGTTTTGATGAAATAGTGCAAATTATCTGTACTGTGCGTTAATGATCATCTATTCAAAGCTAATGACTAGAGCTTTTTGTTTCTATTAGGCCTAGTTCAAACGTCGCATCTCATATGCGTCGATTTCAATGCAAATTAGTGAAATCTTTTGTTTCTACTCATTACCATCTCATTTGTATTGAATTCAGCACATGTGAGATGCGACGTTTGAACTATAGGCCTTACATCTGGTACATATTCTGCATGTTAAACTGAAAGCTAGCTATAGTCATCCGGGATAATAAAATATATTGATCATGCATGTTGTTGATCATTTATTATTTGGTCGACAACAAAAAATGTTAACATGAACAATTCTTCATAAAAACGATTTTACAATCGATCTATTTAATCAAGAATATTCCACATAAATAATTACTGAAAGGCGGACCTGGAAAAACGATCTCGTGAACACCTTGATATTGACAATAGTTTTTCTGATCAATTTTGTGTCTAAAGGCTTAGGCTTCTTTAGTGTTCTTTTACCTGGAGGCCACAGAACAAAAGACGTCGACAAGCTTTACCGGGCCAGTCCGGTTCACATAATCGGGCCCTTCATAATTCAGCTGAACGATTGAGCTCTGAATAATAGAGTGTAATTAACAATTGTAATAGGAGTATACCCTCTGTATTATTATTACCTACTTGCAAATGAACGATTTTCGTTTCTTTCTTTGTTTTTATTGTACCTTTTCTCCGTGAGCGTCCACCTTGTCCCCTGTGTATTGTTACCACTTATATAATCAATAGTAGTCTAGATTGCAATCAGTTCACCAGAAACTATTGCAGTGATCAGAACTTCAACTTTGTAGCTGCAGTTCATATTGTAAGTATTCTTCTCTTATTTCTAGTAATTTGTACATTTAGTTTAGTTTCCACAAATTGTAATTTGGTATATGTTTAAATTTTGTACTTAAAGCTATGCATGTAATATCAGACTGAAAGTTTTGAAGACTCGAGGAGTTAACCTATTTTGAAGTTCGGGAATTTAGCGCTAATGGCTTGATATAAGTTCAAAAGATAAAGCGTAAGAGATTCCCGAGAGCCAAAGAAAAGATTACAAATTTAAACTGAGGTAAAAGTCATTGAAGAAAAATCAATTTTTCAAAACAGAATAACGAGCGAGCCGTTAAGACTTGTCGTTATTTCAAGAATGAAATAGTTTAGTTTAGTGAGCATTATGACTCGTTGAGTTTTGAAACTGATGAATCCAAAATGTCGCTTTGAAAATATAAAGCCAATGCAATAAAATTCTGTGAAAGTTTTGAACAACACGTAAATTTGCTTTTGGAGTCCTTTTCTTTGATTTCTAATGCTTCAATATCCCCATTCTCGAAAAAAAATTCCTCCTTCGAATAGGAGATTTCAAAGTGATTTTTTTGCAACAAAACTTAAACGAGCAGCCAAGCGCCGCGACAAAATTTTCGCCGGAATCACATAAACGGTTAACATCTAAAACTGATATGAACTTGTTCTCTTTTTCTTTTTAACACTCAATATTTCTCTTTATCTTTAATGTATCACAGGGAATATCGATAAGGGCCTGGCGTCCAAAATGAGAGGGACTCTACTACTGTTACTAGCAGCTGTAATAGCTGGCCAAGCCCAAGGTAAAAAACTGGCCACAAAATTATCAGTGATATCTCCTGTGTGGTTTCTCCAAAAGACGTTTCATTGTGGTATTAAGTTTCCTTTATAAAAGGAAGGCCTTTTGAAGGGAAGGGCGCATGTACTCAGGGAAATTAAATTGCGTATTTGGACCGGTATTTTCTATGATCAAAGTTTTCTTTTAAAAAAACACTAAAGATCACAAAATCGCTAACTGATTGCAGGGCTTGGAAACGAGATGAATTTGCTTCAATCCGAGGGAGAAGAAGGCTGGATGGAAAAGGTGCTCGAAAAGGTAACATTTTTGGAGTTTTTCTCCCATAAGAAATGAACTACTTTCATCATGTAATTTAAACATTGTTATCGTGAAGTAAAATTCGAGTATTAGTTTTTATTAGCTCTTTATTCGAAAACTGAGCTATCGTTTTTTTTTTTTAGAAATGTCATGGTTTTCAAAAGTATAACGATCCTTTACAAAATGAAGGGTTTTTGCTTTTGTTTTACTTTTATTGTTTGTTTGCTTGTTTTGCATTGAAATTCCAACATCTTAGAGTCAAATCAATAATAATTATATCAAATTGTAATTTATTTACTTCTTCTGTTCTTGTTTACAGGGTAAGATAAACAATGTGGAACAAGACCTTGATGAAGAAATGTCACGAACGACTCGAGGAAAGAAAGGCAAATACACTCGTAAGTATTTCGACATTGTTTTTGTTGTAATGGTTTGTCTTTGGGGAGTAGTCCTAAAATGCATACTAGTTCTATGACTTCAAATCTTGACGTGACGTGGCGATCAATGAGGACATTCATGGAACACAACGAAATTTAAACCCTACTAAAAACTCGACTTGACTGGGAAAACATTTTAGGAGATTATAGCTGATAAGACCAATGAATATAAATTCATTCCTTATTTTACTGACCTGGGATGAATCAATTTTGAGATCTCGGTATTTTTCATAGAAAATGAAACGCGCTAGAACGTTTTGTAGACTGTGACTGGATTTTTCTCGAATTTGGCTTGTTTTCACTGTTTAATCAATTTACTATTTATAGGAACATGTCCATGTCCATGCCTATTTCTTACTAAATCTTGGTGGACTCATGAAAATCTTGACGATTCTGGCTTGAAAATCAGTCTAGCCGAAATGATTCAGCGAAAGCATGATCGAACCTGTCGGAGTTTTGTTCTCAAGATTACACTGATACACAAAAACTTGACAAATGCGCCATAAACATCAGAATTTTAGAAATGTTAAATATTTCATCGAGGAATATGCATTAGCAAGATAGATTTTTACTTTAGAATGAACGTCTCGGTGAGATGAGTTTTCATGTATTAAATTATCAAAACTGCGACAAACTGTCAACCCGCGTGTGTTCCAGCAATATATATTCACCGTATCTCACAGCCTAATTTATGCAAAAATCTGTGCAGCCGATGAAAACTCTTTCTTCGCAAAGCCAGTAGTGTTTTGAATTTCTCTTATTTTAATTTTTATATCTTTTGAAGTTTTTTTTTTTAATTTCGTAGCTTTTCATCAATTCCTATACGTTCCTTTCTTTCTTTCTTTATTTGTCTCATCAGTAGTGGTGTATTTGTCATTGTTTCCAAACGAAATACATTAATTATAATATGCTGTAGAATAAACATCTTATTGACCTTGCTTGTTCTGGCCGTACCATAGGTTATGAAACCTCATTTGTTATTTTTACACCTTCGCGCTATGCACTCGGGTCATAAGGCAGTGGAAAAACTTCTTGGTCCATAACGGACTGGTACGGCACGTGCAAGGTTAATAAGAAGTATGTCATATTCTAATATTGTTTCGATTTTTATATGTAGTTGAACAGTTGTCTCCAAAAATGGACCAATTAGATCAGGCTATTACTAAGGATTTCCAGCCCGACGCCGCAAAAAGACCCAAAAAATGGCTGGCCAAAATGAAGGAAAATTGGAATTCCAAGAACTTTAACGAGAGACAGGCACGAGCGACGGCGTTGATATCAGCTGTAAACAACATCCCAAAGCTTGCCAATGCTAAGAACGACCCAGTTGGAGCTATTCAAGGCGTATTGGGCATAATGTCCTCCGTAGCTCAAGTCGCTGGACCGGCAGGACAACTTGTAAGCGTCGGTTTTATGTTTGTTTCAAGTCTATTGAACTTGTTTGGCCTAGGTAAAAAACCCAAACCCATTGGAGAAATTGTGCGCGAGCAGATCGATGAGGCTTTGAAAGAATTTTACGATCGACAAATATCTGACGAGGCTGGAGCAGCTATTTTTGCTTTCAGAGTATCCAAAGCCTATGTTGATGGTGCTGGAAAGGACCGTGATAAAATCGGCGAAAGAGATGTGGGTCCCCTCGCTACGAATGTCCCTGTTCTTAGTGGCGTGAGAGTTATGGGGCTGCTGGCAACACAAATAGACAAACTTAATAGAAAAAATAACCTGAAAGATGCTAAAAAGTGTTTTAAATACGTGGAACTGTATCTTACACTGGCTACTTTGAGTCACATGATAATGAACCAAGTCATTGGACTCATCCCTGAAACGTTTCCTGCGACAATAGCTGGGTATATAAATGCTGAAAAGGTTCTTAGAGATGCTACTAGGAGCATGATCAAATTTCTTCACGATCCTAATGAAAAAAGTTACCTCATGCCATACTTTGATGGTGAAAAGTATCCATTTACAACTGTGTATATGAAGACAGCACTAAACATTCCAAGACCAAACCGTTTCCCTGGTTCAGGCTACTGTATTTGTGCTTGGGGATGGGGAAAAAACTATCTGAATAAGTTCTACAATAAATATCTGTCACCACGTATGCCTCACGCACTTGGTCAAGTCTCTAACTCGAAGTACTGCAAGTGGAAGCTCTATGACCATGGAAACAACATCTTCACCATCATAAGCAAGGACGGTATGCTGTCATACGACAATAGCGATATTCCAGTTGCTTCTATAGAACATGAGGACCCAGTGATGTGGGAGATATTTCGAGCAGGGGGATCAAGTTGGTGGTAAGACGCATTTATGATGTCATGATGGTTATTGTAGTATATTTTGCTTTACCTTTTTGCCTGTTTAGAACATGAAAAGTTTTCCCGACATTTTTTAAACTCACAGGTGCGAGTTATTTTGTTAATGTTTTGATATGAAACAATCATCCTCGTCTGGAAATACTTTGAAACAAGGCGTCGTCGACCATTAATAATATATAATCCAGTAATTCGATTTGCCAGATATCGGGTCGCGTTTGGTATCTCCATGCCATATTTTAGCTCGATTTCGTCTTGCCAAAAAAAAAAAAACAAAAAAAAAAAACCCAAAAAAACCCGGTAAATTCCCTCGCCGGTACATCCTAATGATTCAAGGTTGCATGCATTATGGTATATATAAAAATTGTCACTCCACAAAAAAGGGCAGTACACAATATTTGGCAAAACACCTTAAACATGTCAGCAATGAGGATTCCCAATATAGTTCTATTAAATATGAATGAATCAAAATATCAAATTCTAAACTGTACATGTATTTTTTTTCAATATTGATCTAACAGGATAAGAGTGAAATACTTATGTGGTGCCGGCAACAGATGTAATTACGGACTCCGATACAAATGGTACTATAAGTATTACAGATGGGTTGGCTGGAGGTTCCGTTACCGAAAAACATATCCTTTTGTGGCTGCATATCTTCATCCAGTCAGTAATCAATATGTTCCTTGGGTTATTTACAAGGTTGGTATCTTGTTAGAGTGATTTTATTTCATCCTCAAAACATGGCTATCTGGGTTAGGATTGCTTGGGCGATTTTCGTTGCGCGACTAGATTTAGTACTAAAAAGATCTTTATGTCGATCTGAGTGGACGAGATTCACGTTAACGCCTATGAATCCTTGATAATCTTCTTCAAGTAAATGTTGTCGAGTAAAATTCGTGTCGTATCGAACTCACCGTGGGACGAAATCGGTTTAAGTGAGAAAGAAAATATTCGGAAAAAAAGACAACGGGTTTTGGTACAAGCTATTGGTTTGCCAAATTTTTCGAAGAGCACTAAATTAAACCATCTTATCTTGCTAAGCTTATTTGCAAATTAGTTTATTGATTGTAGTATTGGAAATTAAGCCTAGTTTTTAAGTACTGTGTTATTAATAAATGTATCGAACGAGAATTTTTTATCAGCCATTACGATAGAAAGCGATCTGAAACAGCTATAGCCATGATAGATAAAATCTCACTGTTTTCTCTTTCCTTTATAGCCATCTGGAGCTGCTGATGAAGCCTTGTATGACATGGAAAGGGACAATCAACGTAAGTAGTAATTTCATGACTGTAAATACTAATGAATTAACATAGGCTTGAGTATCTTACGATAAATCTTATTTGATTAGAAGATGAAAGCAATATTCCAAGCGATAATTACGAGGTCCTCGAGGATGAAACCACAGGGAAAAACATTTCAGAAAATGAAGTGAGTTTCAGATTATAGACATGTCATTAAACCACACTACTTTACTAACAAAGTGCTGTTGTCCTAAGCTAGTTTCTTCATACAGTTTGTGTATTTCTTGTAGTTATTACGACGGAAACGTTTTGAAATAGGCCTTTTTCATCAACTGGTCACATGCTACAAATTCTCTTATTCTAGTGGGCAAAATAAAACAAAGACAAGTCAAGTTTGAGGGCCGGTTCACACTAGCGATATAAGCATAAGCAACATACGCAGACTCAGTACTGTCATTTTATCACCGAGGTGTGAGAAAAGACAAGCACCGCTAATGAGCAGTACGCCATTGAGTCTGCGTATGCTTATGTGGTGTGCGAACCGGTCCTAACTGGTTGAGTGGTTGGGATCCTTTTGTTTTTGAGTCTGTTACATTCCTTTGCCCACCATAATAGCAAATGCTTTACCATGTGATCATTCAGTGATGCAAAAGGTCTATTAGAAAGGCTTTTTCCATGAAACTCAAACGAAACGAACAAATAAAGAGTGAAAATAATCCCGTATTGTTTCAAGTTTAATCTTCCGAAATAAGATAATACCTCATTGTGATCTTTAACAGGAGATGGAAATGTCAGCACCAGCCAACAGTAACCCAGATAATTCAGGACAATCACCAGAGAGAAACCAAGATTCATCGTATGGTGGTGATCTAAATGACAACGGTGGAGATACCAATATCCTGGAAAATGAAGGCAAGCCAGGCTGGTTGGAGAATCTCCTTAAGAAGGTCAGCTGCTCTGAATGAAACTTTGAATAAAACACAAAGCTCTATTGATGTTGAACCACATTAAAAAACGCACCTGACAATGAGAAGTACACAAAGGTTGCGTTTGTGCGGTGTGATCTGGCTTGCATGTCGTATATTAGTATTTCTTGACTTTGTTTTAATTTTCTTTGCAGGCGAAACAAAAGGCAAAGAACGAAGGTGCTTCAGCATCTCCTAATCAAGGTAATAACCTCTCGTAGAGACTTATGGTTTCAATGTTCTCTTTTCTCAGTCTTTGCTTTGTGTCTAAACTAGTATATTATACCTATTTGCACAAACATTGACCCTTTCAAATTCATCGAATCTAGAAGATGAGACGGTCGGAAATGGCTCCTGGCTACACTAGTAATGTATGGATGTTTCAGTATGTTTTATCTATGAATTCGCTAATACGTAATCGTGTTCAGAGTACCAAGAACTTGTCTGAATCACTGATTTAAATGTCCACATACACAGATTTCCCATTGTTCATTTCGGTCTTAGCTTCTGGGTTTTGAAAGGCTCGATGTTTGTGCAAATAGGTATATTGATTTTCATATCTCATATATCGTAAATCATATCTCTTATGTATCTCTAATACACATGTCACTTATGTAGTAAATCTTTAGGCTGTTTTCATCAATGCATTGGGCCAAGAGAAAGTGTTATTCATTTACGAATTTAAATATTTTTTACATATTTTATTCAACAATCTTTTAGAGAATCGCAGGTAAGTACTTGGTGTATGCAACACCAAGTGTTTCAATGGTTTCACTTGGTGTTGCATGCAATGCAATTGGTGTTGCATACACCAAGTACTTACCTAATTGCTCTTGCTCGCAGTCAATTATTGCTGTTATTTAGAATGTCATTGTTTAAGAGCTTCGCAGCTTTGAGGCGAGCTAGGACCGATAACATCAAATCAACTATTTGAGATTTACTATACTTATTTACTTTAGCATCTAATTATGAAAAAAAGGCTAATGTTTTTGTTGTGTTCTTTTGTCAGATTGAGTCCAGGATCAATAATGGTCTGACAAGTAAAACGATGCTTAGTCAAAGAATAGAGTAAATGGAGTAAGAAAAGAGGAATGAATAAAAATAAAACAAAAATAACATGACTTGCTCGGTAAAGAATATAACTGAAGTAAAAAAAGAATGCAAACTTGAGAACAAAAATAAAATGAATTGACGATGGAATGTGTTTTCATCTTTTTATTGGGATGGTTGTGCAGCAAATGTTCGGCATCAACTGTGGAGTCGGATTAATCTTGAAAATTTAGGAATCATATTTAGGAACTTTCTTCCAAAACATTTGGGGGGCCATCATAAATATTGCTTCACCAATTATTCTTTAATATTCTCTTAGGGGTCACTAAAATGTTACTAGTAATAGAACAAGAAAACTTGTAGCTCTTTGTCCCTGCATATGGGTTATCATGCATGTATGATATCAGATTTCAACTTCTTGGTTTTCTTGTATATTCACATGCTCTCAAGTATGGGTGCGTGGGTAGGGTGGGGGGTGGGGCCTCATCAAAAACTGATCGAAGGGGGTGGAGGATCATTAAAAAGTATCCTCTTAAAATTTGAAATCCCTATAGCACCCCACTTTCCAACCATAAATTATGAATTGTCCCTAAGGCTGTACAACCATGATTTGGAGAGCTAGATCCTGGTAGAAAAATATCGCCACTTCAGGCAAGGTTGGTAAAATTGGATTGGTAAAGTGTTTTCAATTTTTGGTCTTGAAAGCTAATATATATTCTAGGGATTTGTGTGCAATTACAGTTAAAATGAAATGAAATGAAAATGAAATGAAATTTTAGTATTTATATAGCGCAAATATCTATATGAATATAATCAAATGCGCTTAGAGTTTGTTTGTAGTAAGGACAGACTGTTGTACCGGGCGACAATCTCCTACTCTTTGCCGGCGAACAGTACAACAGGATCTTTTACGTCCACTATACAAGCAGGGTTAGAGTGAAAACAGACGGTTTAACGTCCTTCAGTCCGAGAAGACGTGAAGGTCTAACCGTTTGCAGATGTAATTACAAAGGCAGCATTTTCTCCTCAATTATTTAAAGACCCTGAGTGTTGGTCCGGCCGGAATGCGAACCCCGACCTCCCGGCACGAGATGTCGGTTGTAGCGTTTTGGACAGCGAGTTCTAATGGGCTCTGGGGCATTCAGCTTCGTTACTATTTAATGATTAAAAGCTGCCAGCTCAATAAATTGCCAATAAGCAACAGTTTTGTTGCAATGAAATCAAGTCTAAAACTTATGTTGTTTAATGATTCTGGATTGGAGTTATTTTAACTCCTGTTTTGGAGTTAAAAAAGACTTAAACTTTTACTCCTCCTATAATAAGAGTTAATTTAACCCTCTGGATTGGAGTTATTTCAACTCCTGCTTTGGAGTTAGAGAAGGCGTAAACTTTTACTCCTCTAATAAGAGTTAATTTAACCCTCAAGCTCATATTTTTACTCTTGATAAGAGTTATTTTTAATCCAGTTTTGGAGTGAGATTATACAGAATTTTTAACTCCACCAACAAGAGTAAATTTAACCCTCGAGCTCATATTTTACTCTTTATCGGAGTTATTTTTACTCCAATTTTGGAGTAAAATTAACTCTTAAATTGAACTCGACTATAAAGAGTTAATTTTACTCTTATGGTCGAGTTAAATCAACTCCCTAAAAATAACAGTTCAGTATTAATACATTAGCTAACCCTGATCTCAAACGTTGCACAATGCCTCTTTGACGACCAAATGCAAATTTGATAGTTGTCCGTGTCGAAGAATTCAGTCATCTGAATATTTCTCAAAATAATTGCTTGTTTTCTCTCATAAATTCTCGTGTTTATTTCATCTTACACTGATTTGGAGGAGACTTGTGTAGCAGAACATCTCTAATATCCGTTGTTCATTTTTATCCCTGGTTCAAATTTTATTTTCCTTTATATATTTTTGACCATGGTACTGTATAATAATAAGTATAAAACAAGGGAGAAAATAATTATTGAACCAACGATAATATTAATTCTCAACAACTACAAAGCAAAGACTGGACATGCCGAGCATGAAGACCTTTTGTATATATAGGGTTTCTCTTTTTTTTTTTTTTTTTTTTTTTTTTTTTTTTTTTTTTTTTTTTTTTTTCTTTTTTTCTTTTAATTTTTTCACTTTCGGTGACAAATTCCCAAGTCGCTCAGTTTTATTTACTTAGTGGAGATAAACAAATCAATATCATAAGAAGTAGAATAACTACATTGACAAAACCCGTGGTACAAAAAGCTGAAAGAAAATGGCGGTCAAACCCGGGAAGCTTTCTCCCGCTAAAGAGAAGTGATTTTATCCTAGACAAAACCTGTCAAAAGTCTCAAAAATGAAAGAAGTACAAATTATTTGATGCTTGAGAAGCTTTCTTTTTCCTTTTTCTGCATGGAAAAAAAGGAAAAAAAACTGTCGAACACAGACATGTGAAAGTGAAAGCTTGTCATGTGATCAAAGAAAGCTTGTCCGCCAGAGCAGACAGTGCAGACATGTACAGGTGGACAGGTAGACAATTTAGTAATTTTTTTTGAAAAGCTTATTTTGTATCGTTAAAATTACCAGTGCTGTTAAACTAATTTTGAATTACCATTTTCAGTGACTTGAATTATTTCTCGTGATCTTAGATGTCGTATACTGATAGTAGTGTTAGCCTGCTTCTGCAGTGTATTCAAATTGAATAATAAAAAGGTTAACACACTCTTTGCTCGTGAATTATTAACAAAAGAAAACTTTGAAAATTATTTTTGTATATTTTTGTGTGTGTCTATATAATAAAAAGAAAATTACACGCTGGCTTGAAGATATGAAGTTTGTCTTCTCGTGGTAAAAAATATTTGAAATAATTTGGTGCTCTTTCAAATAAGCTAAAAACATATAGGGCGGTCCCGTGCAAAAATGAAGGTGTTGTGCCGTTGAAGTTGTGAAAAGGCGAAAAAACTATCAATTCTTGTTAATTCGACTAGAAGAAACACGTTATAACGAGGCATTTCATTGGCTGATAAAAACCAGTGATAATCTCTGTTCTATATGATATACCACAATGCCAAGCGGTCTTCATTTTTCAACATGGCAGGGCTTCCGGTTGATAGCTTTTTCGCCTTTTTCAAAACTTTAACGGCACAAAACCCTTCATTTTTGCACGGGACCCTATACAGTTTTTTTATTTGAAAGAGCACCAAACTATTTCAAACATATTATTTTTTTTGAAAATAATTCATCATTGTAACCTATAAAAACTGATTAATTTATGCAAAAAATTTTGTTCGACTTGTGAAGACTTTTCGTTGGGAGTCACGGTACAAAAATCAAGAGGTATTTTTAGTCTTTATATCAAAAAATATTTGTGCCATTAGGTAGAATATACCATTGTCTATTACTTGTGCAGATGTAATTATCTTGCGATTTGTAATTTTTTCCTTGGCACTTCCGGTGACGCTATTTTTGCCTCAAAAACTAGAAAACAGGTATCGATTCAACAAACGAGCTTTCGACAACATTTTTGCTTTGCATTATTGTTATCTTCCTTACAAATAGAAGACTGACAAGCATATTAACAAGATAATACCTAAAAAAGGAGAGACTGCTTGGCGCGCTTGTTTTTAAGGTAGACTCTAAATTTTATTCAAGTTTTTTGAATAAGCTTACTGAAATCAACATATTTCCATCGGCTTGAAAACTGAAGTGCAACGGCTTGCCAAATTCATCTTAACATTTACTGTTTTTTTAGGACTGGTTATCCAAAACCTATCTCATAGAAAGTGTAGAAAGTCTGTCGCCACAAGTTGTCTCAGATGGAGTAAAGAAATTTTATCAAGAATCGAAGAAAACGCCAAACGATCAATTAACATCTGTTCATGATGAATAATCATGAGGGCAGTTCTTGTCATGGAGTTTCCACGCCCCTCAACTTGTTAGTGATTGGTTGTATTGTATTGTTATTCAGTATTTTGGGTACAAATACACCCTGATATTTTCCAGTGTTATTCTTCTCCTGAACCCTCACAACGTCGACAAGAGCAAAGAACTAATAGTCAAAGGTATTCAATTTTGTACTCTGTTTAGAGCAGCATTCGTATGATGTGAAAGGGTAGGCAAGCAATGACCGTATTAAAGTTACTTGATACGTTCCTTGCCGTGACCTTGCCGTTTCGCCTAAGTCTTACAAACATTGCTCCAAATCGCCTTTCCTCCTGCTATGATGACGTGTTTAAAATCATAACTAAAGATCATGCTGCTAGAGCAGTTTTTTCAGTCTGAGTAGCAGTTCTTTGATGGTACACTGTTCGAAATTTCTTTCTTTCCGAAAGGGGAGGGGACCTAAATGGGTGTTTTGTTTCATCTACGTTACATTAACTTAATAATCCAAGCTTTCGAGCCTTCGGCTCATCATTAGGGATTGAAAAAAATTTCGTTACAAGAATTTATACACGTTATATATGTAAGATCGCGTATAGGTGGAGTTTGAGCCGAGAGAAAACAACATAACATGTACATGTAACAACGCTCTACACAAAAACATGGTTGTGACAGCGCTGATTTCTCGGTCTTCCCAAGCCTGACACTAGCTTTAATTGTGATCTTTTTGTCTAGTCCCCAGCGAACGACCAGTCTCTCCAATATATACCGGTTCGCAGTACGTCACCACACGGAATTTCGTATACTATAGCAATCTTCTTTTCTAAAGGGTCATCCTTATCTAATCTTAAGGATGACATCCCTTTAGAAAAGAAGACTGGTGTAGTATACAAAATTCCGTGTGGTGACGTGACTGTGAAGCAGTATATATTGGAAAGACTAGTACTGGTCGTTCGCTGGGGACTAGACAAAAAGAACACAGTTAAAGCTAGTGTCAGGCTTGGGACAACATAAGCTATCTAAAGATCATGAGATCTCTTGGGATGGAACAAAGATAGTGGAAAGTGAGAACTGCCCCATACGAAGAAGATGGAAGGTGGCAAGGTGTATTGCAAATTCTGTTTTGGAAACGGTCGACTGAAGTGGAGCCTGTATATTGATAATATCCCTAAAAAAGGCCCACAAAACTTAGGGAAGGGTTAGTAAAAACTACGCACTTTAATGTTTCGTTACTGATAGTGAAAGGTGTAAAGAATTTATTCAAGGCATTTGTTTTTGTCTCAACATCGGTCAGTGATCCAGTTATTATAGACTAGAAGATAGCCAAATATCGATGTCTAAAGACTAGACACGCTTTCGTTCCCATAATTTTTAAATTAAATTCTATAATTTTTGTTTTGAGTCTAAATGCATGAGGTTTTTCTAACGGATCTTTTATCAGAACAAGTACCAACGGTCTTAAGTATTTGTTGATTGTTGCAAGAAAGTCTTCTTCTCTGGAATAGGACAATAATGTCAATTAAAACCAGAAACCAGACTTCAAAAACTAGTTTTCCTATTTTGTTTCCAGTTCCAGTGAAGACTACAAGATGAAAGCCGTTTATGTCATGCTGTTGGTTGTTCTGGCTGCCATTGTCTTGGAAGCAAAGCCTAGAGCCGAAGGTATTCAAAATTCAAATATTCCTCTTCTATTACTCGGCGGGCACAGCCGACCAATTCTAATAATGGAGTTCAAATAATGGAGTCAAATAATGGAGTCAAATAATGGAGTCAAATAATGGAGTCAAATAATGGAGTCAAATAATGGAGTCAAATAATGGAGTTCAAATAATGGAATCAAATAATGGAGTCAAATAATGGAGGTTTTTCGTTCGTCAAAAAATACACACAGCACATGGTCAGACGAGGAGGGTGAAAACTGCCCCGCCGAGTAAACACCTAAACGAATGTATCAATTTCAATGACCTGAAGAGCCAGTAGTTTCAACATTTTAAAAGTGACTCGATACTAGTGAATTGAGTCATATTGCTACTCGTGATGCATGAGTTTTTTCGGTAGTTCTTTGTAAGATTAACATGCGGTTTTTAAAAAATTATTGACATTATTGATATCAATTCACTGCAAGCTAGTATGGTATAGTCAGTACATGTTTGATTACCCTCGTAGTTAACCATTTCCTTGATCAATCTTTGAATTTCTTTTTAGGGGAGGTGCAAAGGATGCTTGACGATGTTTTGATGCGAAGAGAACGTAAGGAAAAATGCATAACAGACTTTTGATTACCAAGGTCATACCAACTACGTGCTATACCAATTTGTTTTAGAAATGTGTAAATAGTTTAGGAAGGGCTAGCTCGATTACATGGCCTAGGCATTCAGCACACTAGAACCAGCTGGCCGAACAATATGGTTAAGCTAGAGAACAGCGCATGAAAAGTACAGTATCTGATAAGGAATACCTAACTTCCCGGCTATCCAATGGGGCTATTTTCCTTGTCACTGGCTTAGCTGAGCGAGCAAGTGTCAACAGAGCATAGCTGTTTCCCAGGATATATACAGTTGAGTGCGGAATCCTGTACTAGCCAAAGCCTCGTTCTCGTTCCATGCACTAGCTGTTTACTATGTTTTGTTATTA
Organism: Telmatactis stephensoni; assembly: GCA_029948255.1. Lineage (NCBI taxonomy): Eukaryota > Metazoa > Cnidaria > Anthozoa > Actiniaria > Isophelliidae > Telmatactis > Telmatactis stephensoni. Next base: position 119,842 of record JALIZF010001767.1, read on the forward strand.
TATAGATTATATATTATTTAGCGACTAAAGCTGCTTTATTGGCAATTGTCATTGTAAGATTAGTACTCCGGGCAATAGAATACTGAAACCAAGGTTTTCACTAATACAGGACTCACTCAACTGTATCTTGGGGAACTGCTATTGGTATAAAATGGGGGTTTGGTAGTAGACAGCACAGGGATCATATCTTAACTGTTGACTATGAAGTATGATGTAATAAATATTTTTTCTCTGTTCTCTCTGCAGCCTCTATCTGTCCTGCATGCAAACTACAGAAAAGTGGCTGTCCTTGTGGTTTCCAGAAACGGTGCAAAGACTGGTACTGTGACTCAACTGGAAGCTGCACGCCAAGCAATTGCGGCTAGACCAAGTGAAAACAAAGGTATGCTTAACCTTAATAATGATAATTATTATACACTCGATTGCAGAAAGGTTGTAGTCTACATTTATACAAATATCTAATTTATTCAGTATATCTAATGAGATGCAATTTGAGAATTAAGTGCTTACAACACCGAAAATATAGTTTTTTCATACCTGCGGGACTTTAGAAACACTAAAAATATATTTTGGCAAGCATTGTAAGCAAGCAATGCCGATTTATGAAGTATTTTAGGTTTTGCATCTCATTAGATATTTGTATATTTGTATAAATGTAGACTACAACCTTTCTGCAATTGAGTGTAACAATGATGATATATAATTAAAATCTTAATAATAATAACTTTATTGAAAACATATAAATTCTATATACAAATTCCATAACTATTTGTAACAATTTATGACAATTATTATAAGAAACCTAAATTAAAAATTTCTAAAATACTGAGAAAAATATGTTCGCAAACTGAAAACCCTAAAATTCCTAAAAAAATAAAAAAAAACGGACACTCGAGAAATAAAGAGACAATTTCTGCTGCATTAACATTTAAATTAAAATCGTCTGAAACATCATTGCTCTTATGAAAAGGGGTTCGAGAACCTCTAATACACATACACTTATTTCAATAAACATTGTCGGTATCAAGCCTACGCGACTCACCCGAAAGGGAGTATGGGAAGTAATCACTAAAATTATAAAACCACACAAATCCCGCACGATTACTCAAATTCAACTTGCTCTGACCTTATACACTAAAGAACTTCACTTACCGATGCTAAAGTCAATACCAATGCGGAAAAGAAAGTAAAGTTTGCTACTACCCATACTCCTTTGCGGTCTATCGCGTGGGCTTGAGAGCTCTCATACGACAACCTTTTTTTGAAATAGGTGTATGTACTGATTTGATTATCTCAAAAGATAGGCGAGTCCTTATCCATGTAATTGCATAAGCATACGTGTCTCTTGTCTTCTTAGTCAACTTATAATGATGTATAATGATAACAATAATGGAAACTTTATTTCATGTTTTTTTATACAAATTTGCAACAATAACAATAATGATAATAATAGTAATGGAAACTTTATTTTATATTTATACAACAATTACAAATCTCTCCACTTAAAGGCAATTTACAATTGATTACTCGCGTGATACATTCATTTATAAATGTAAACGACAAATAACAATGATTACAACAACAAAAAAATTAATAATAATAACTTTATTTAAGTTTTAACACTTCTAGCCTTGCACACGTGCAACAAATAATCGGGGAGACTAATTAGAAAAAATAAAGACGAAAAGAAAAAAAAATCTTTATTGAATAAAGGTATAAACATTATTACCGGTGACCCGGTAGTTTACATAATGGCCCTCATTTAACAATCCCAACTGGCAAGGAGGCGAACTTGGCTATTTACAAGCATGGTCGAGAAATTGAAGTTGAATAGTCTCAGCTAGTGGAAACTCATTTTCAACCCCCTTATGAATTTCTAGATTCAAGGGCCCTGAAACCGGCGGCAGCGTGTGTTTCATTTAGTTTGTCAAACTCGGTGTCATAAAGATGTCATTATTCATGATTATCAAATGATATCAAAGTATTACGATGCAAACTATTGAGATCAGACCACCTTCGCAGACCTCCCTACTTTTCTTATGCAAATCATGCAAATTATGCAAATCAAATGTTTGTTTTTTTTATTTTACCAGGTCCACGACGAAGGCAGTTATAGTGGTTCCTTCTTGGTCTTTCATAATATAACTATTTCTGTCTTGTCACATGACAATTCTTTTAGTACTTTTAGAATATATGTTGACTATGAACGTTGTATGTGGACAGTGTGTTTGTAGATTTAGAAAATAAATAAAAAATTCAAAAAGCCAAACAAACAAATAGAATCAATCAAAATCAATAAATAGATTCAATAGCTAACAAGGACTGGCTTTGGGTTTTGCCAAAAACGTTGATAAGAATATTTTCAACGTTTATTAATGAGTATATATTGCTTCGTCTAATATATTTATATTGCTTAGCTTTTTTATGATAATCATTACAATGTCCTCAGATCCCATGGCAGATTACTGCTTTTCCTAACAAATGATTATTTTGAAGTCGTAATTAGATGATGGAAAAGACATGCATGCAGCATAAAAACGATCGATGGAAGTTGTCACTTTTCATTGATGACTTTCGCCAGACCATTAGTCTATTTATTAATAACAGTCACGGTTAAACATTTGGTGCGATAGTTCTTGATAGTGAGATCTCAAACACTCGCAATTCCGATCCACATCATTGCATTATTATTAACTGTCATTCATCTTGAGCGCGTTCAAATAAAAGCCCCCTAAGAGGATATGTAGTTAAAACATGATATGTACAACCATCACACCATCTGGTGTAGTTTATTATACCATATGCTACAGGTTGTTACTAAGCAAGAACTGGAAAAGGGAACAATAGCTAACCTAAAGGCTCGCTAAAATACTGCGTGACTCGTAAAATATCCAGCCATACTCCACACAATACTGTCTAATATATATTTATCCTAAAATAATCTTGAAATAATATAAAGTAATCCCTTGCAGTTCTAACATCGATCATCATGCTCTACTTGCGTACGTTACTTAACTTTCCTCAACTACGTATATATATATAAATTCTAAAACTTCACTTTCTTTTATTTTACACACATATATATACAATAAATAATATTAACAATTAATAGCTAGTTTTGTAATAAATAGAATATTATAGTTATATATAATGCATGGTATAAATAATATATAAATGAATGAAATGTGTGTGGCAGCCAAAGTAGTTTAAACTTTCGAGTTGGCTGCCAAATACCTCTTTGCTCAGTATATTGAAATACATGTATTATTATATTTCTCCTAACATCAATTTTTGACAACAAAGTGCATGGCATATACAATAATCTTTCGGTTCCAATCGATTGGTTCTCCCGTATTCAAATATGCGTAGTAGTGTCTATCAACAACTTTGGTAGTATTCCGTTGAATGATTTGGAATACATCGTGATTAGTGAATATAAAACATTATTTAGCACAAAGTAAAAATTGACTCATAACAACGCATAACAACTGGTACTGAAGACGGCTTGCGATTTAGCAGAAACGGCTACTGAATATTTTTGTTATAACATTTCAGTTAGAAACAACAATATTATCACTAATCCTAATGAATCCTGACTGCATTTACTCTGATTTGAAAGATGACTCGTTTGGGTATATTTTGTCGTCAGTTGTTGTAATTGAACAACAACAAGAGACCATGATACTAAAAGAGCAAAACTAAGTATTGATGTCTGTGCAATGCACGCGGTGGTTAACGCGTTTTTAGTAATTTCGTTATTGCGCGCGCAAGGTCATTAAACAATACACTAATTCAAATGCCGAAAGCAAACGGTCCCCTCTGCGCGCACGTCAAAAACCAAATTCTGGTTTTGAGAGCGATGGCGAAATTACAAAAAATATAGCCTTTTCGCCATGAACATCCCACAGACATCAATACTGAGTTTCGCTGTCTTAGTACTATAGTCTCTTGACACCAACTGATGGCTTACACATTATTCAACTTGTTGATCAGCGTCTCAATTAACAAATCACAAGCGGTTTTCCTTTTTCTGTATTTCTGTCGACAATGGATTTGTCGACACAAAATATACAAAACTTAAGTGGAACCACGAGCGCAGCAATTGTTTTTTACAACGATTATATTGTGATGTAAGGTGAAAATCCTTGTCATACGGGGTAAGAGAACGAGCGCGCCCGACGGAACGCGTCAGCACCGTTGACTGAACTCTTGTTAGAGAGAAACGGCCCGGGAAACGGCAGACGGCAGAGAGGAGAACGTGACCTACGAATATCGCGCTTGGCGTTTCACGTTTGGCACTCAAACGAAAGAAGAACTTTTCACTTTTACGACAAATCCGAAACCACTCATTGAAAGAGCAACGCCAGACCGCCATAAAAGCAGGTCATGTGATCATCGTTTGCCGCTTTCCGTGCACGTTATGCTTAATCTTTCTATTGACAATGGCTTTCGACCAACCAGATTAAAAGATTTTGCTCAAGTTTTGTAAAAAGGGTAATTAGGCATGCTTGACAGTGTAACATAAACGGTCAATTAGTTTTCGCGCTCAACAAATAACGTCCATAACTAATTTCCCTTGTGACACAGTATATAAATCGAGAACAGAAGAAGGCACTGTCAGTGTCCTGCTTTGATCTCGACAGCAAAGACGATTTTGCGTTACCGCTAACTAATATTCAAAGGAAAGGTAAGCATTGTATTATCATTAGTTTAACGAATTGTTCAGTCGATAGCAGCAAAGGTCCAAGATCAACCTAGTAGGCCAGGAAATCGTTTAAACAATTAGAAATTTTACTGAAAAACTTGTCATTGTATACTATCAGTTTATGGACCTAAATTTTGTATGCATGTAATGCGAGATTGCTGTAACTATCACAGGGCCGGAAACGCACACTATAGCCAAGAGTAAAAAAAAAAGCATTTTCTTAAAAAATGCCGGCATTTTCCAAAAAGAAAAAAAAGAGGATCCGACTTTAATCTGATACATTCTACCATTTGGCGCCAAAACTTCATGTACCGTAAAAATCAAGTTGAACGATCAGTGTAATGATGGACACCGGCACTTTGAACGATACGATCACTGTGTTCCAAACAATAATCACTTACAAACCAAGAGTAAAAAAAAGCATTTTCTTAAAAAAATGGCATTTTCCAAAAACAAGGTCCGACTTCAATCTGATACATTCTACCGTTTGAACAGTTGGCGCCAAAACTACATGTTCTAAAAATCAAGTTGAGCGACCAGTGTAATGATGGACACACTTTGAACGAAACGATCGCTGTGTTCTAAAAAATAATCACTTACAAACCAATTAGCTTAAATAGTCCGCTTATATTTGCAGCACGCTATAAGTAACTTTTCAAAGTTCCTCAGTCGCTGATAACTGATAACTTACAAAGGTCGATTCTTCACGCAAGACTATCAGGTCGCTTAAGCGAGTTGAGACCAAAAACAGCGCATTTGCTTAAGTTTAGTTTAGTCAGCCGAGATGTCTGGGAAAGCAACTGAATTTGAGCCATCTCAGTAGATGGCTTTTGGCGCCAATTTATAGTAACTGAAGCATGACCTTATAACGGGAAACCTTGAAAGTCATGCTTCAATTACTACAAATTGGCGCTATAACCTCAAAATTCATTCATTATCAGCAATGACACCAGCAACCCAACAGCAATATGATTCCATGCATTAACTCTTCACAACATTCAATTCAAAGTAAGCACAAAGCTATGATTGACAGACATTGCATTGCGCCATTTTTATGTCCGTTACATTCATAGGCCCGCGTGAGCGGAACAATGCATGGTAAACCATCGAGTTGATTTTTTTCATGGCTTACCACAGGAAATCCATGTGTATGTCCATCCGTACGTCTGTCCGTGTACATCGCGATGGTGATTGGCGCGCTCGCCAACTTGAGGCGACAATTTACAAGTTTCCTTGCAGTTTTCACTTACAAAACTGAAAAATATTATTCTGGAAACCTCTGATAAATTTAGTGATTTTCATGGACATTAATCTTTGCCAATTTTGACGTTAAAGTGAAAAGATCGTACGTTTCAATTTTTTCGGCGGGGCCCGGCCGGTGTCGTTTCCAAAACTGCCCGAAAGACGAAGGACATTTTCAAGACTGGATAATTTTTAGTTGGATTTGTAGCTCCAAAAACCTTCTCAGAATTAATAAATTAAATGAGGCATTGAGGATTGTGTATTCCTCGTTTCGTGAAGATGCTTTCAGTAAAACTGAAAATTAAATAAATTGATCATTTATATTTATTTGATCAATTCATCAAGTCATCATGTTGAATTTGACAAAAAACTTTCATGTACGTGAAACTGTGACAAAAGTTTAGACAAACACTCAAGTACATATGTCATGACATTTTATTTTACAGTTAACTTTGTGCACTACTTTTAATAATCAAATTGATAAGAATTGGAATTGGAACTTATTTCAGCCACACTAATGTGTAAATACAGCTCAAGTCTGGGCTCTGGAATGTTTTTAATGAAAAAATTGACAGCAAAAAAGAAGGAATTATGCGTGTAAATTAGAGTTGTTTTACCATATATTAATTACTATTAGCTCTCTTAGACCTTAAATGTAAATTGAAAATACTTAATCCCTTAATAAAAGCCACTGAGCTTGCAAGCCCATGTAATTCTCGGGAGACTCAAGACGAGAGTATATACAAACCAAAGCAAATGCTAATCCATGCTTTATCCAAAATCTTTATTTCAACTTTTACAAGCCTCATACATAGCGCTCAGTTTGTGACGGCTGAGGTTTGCGACCTCGGTTCGGCCGTACTTCAGTACAATTAAGTACACTGAGACAATATCGTTCGTTCTTTTATTGGTTCTCGTAAAGCTATAATAAATCATTTAAAAACTATGTTAAAACTATGATACTAAAGGATCTTGCAACTAATTATTTACTAAGCGATCATATGATTATCTTGTTGTCTTGAACGATTATAGTAGGCAGCATGCGATGCCTATGAAACTTACAATATGTTGAAATAATAGATCTTGAAATTCTTCATCGCGGGTAATCATCATATATTAGATATTTAAATGCTTAAAATCATGAATTACAATCAGCATACCTCCTTGGCTCTTACTGTCATGGTGTCTTGATGAAAGAGGTCGAATTACAAACTTACTTATGAATATAAACCCAGGTAATCAGATTGACAGATAATCAAATAAACAATGTACGAAAGTTACACATTAACACAGTTCATGTAATGTATCAAAGTATTAAAAATCTATTGTGTTCTAGTATTGTTCTCGCGCGCTCTATTTTTATGTGTTTTGTTATATATTTAAATGGTGCATGCTTTTCTATTTTATTTCCAGTTCCAATTAAGACTACAAGATGAAAACCGTTTATGTCATGCTGTTGGTTGTTCTGGCTGCCATTGCCTTGGAAGCAAAGCCTAGAGCCGAAGGTATTCAAAATTCAAACATTCCTCTTCTCTTACTCGGCGGGCACAGCCGACCAATTCTAATAATGGAGTTCAAATAATGGAGTCAAATAATGGAGTCAAATAATGGAGTCAAATAATGGAGGTTTTTGGTCGTTCGTCAAAAACTACACACAGCGCATGGTCAGACGAGGACGGTGAAAACTGCCCCGCCGAGTAAACACCTAAACGAGTGTATCAATTTCAATGACCTGAAGTGCCTGTAGTTTCAACATTTTAAAAGTGACTCGATACTAGTGAATTGAGTCATATTGCCACTCGAGTTTTTTCGGTAGTTCTTTGTAAGATAAACATGCGGTTTTTAAAAAATTATTGACATTATTGATATCCATTCACTGCAAGCTAGTATGGTATTGTCAGTACATGTTTGATTACCCTCATTTTGATTATCCTCGATCGTAGTTAACCACTTCGATTCCTTGATCAATCTTTGAATTTCTTTTCAGGGGAAGTGCAAAGGATGCTTGACGATTTTTTGATGCGAAGAGAACGTAAGGAAAAATGCATAACAGACTTTTGATTACTAAGGTCATACCAACTACGTGCTATACCAATTTGTTTTAGAAATGTGTAAATAGTTTAGGAAGGGCTGGCTCGATTACATTTGGAATGACCTAGGCAATCAGCACACTAGAGCCAACTAGTGAACAATGCAGCACATGAAAAGTTACAGCATTTAAGAAGGCCTAAGCCAACTCCCCGCCAATCCAATGGGGCCATTTTCCTTGTCACTGGCTTAGCTGAGCGAGCAAGTGTCAACAGAGCATAGCTGTTTCCCAGGATACAGTTGAGTGCGGAATCCTGTACTAGCCAAAGCCTCGTTCTCGTTCCATGCACTAGCTGTTTCTATGTTTTGTTATTATATAGATTACATATTATTTAATTAGCGACTAAAGCTGCTTTATTGGCAATTGTCATTGTAAGATTAGTACTCCGGGCGATAGAATACTGAAATCAAGGTTTTCACTAATACAGGACTCACTCAACTGTATCTTTGGGAACAGCTATTGGTATAAAATGGTGGTTTGGTAGTAGACAGTACAGGGATCATATCTTAACTGTTGACTATGAAGTATGTTGTAATAAATTATTTTCTTTGTGTTTCCTCTGCAGCCTCTATCTGTCCTGCATGCAAACTACAGAAAAGTGGATGTTCTTGCGGTTTCCAGAAACAGTGCAAAGACTGGTACTGTGACTCAACTGGAAGCTGCACACCAGACAATTGCCACTAGACCAAGTGAAAACAAAGGGTATGCTTAACCTAATTCGAAAAAAAAAAAAAAAACAGACGAAAAGAAAAAAAATATCTTTCTATTTAATGAGCTGAGGGTATAAACATTATTACCGGTGACCCAGTAGTTTACATAATGGCCCTCAAATAACAATCCCAACTGGCAAGGAGGCAAACTTGGCTATTTACAAGCATGGTCGAGAAATTGAAGTTGAACTAGGAGTTGCCTGGAACAAATTCAGTCTCATCTAGTGGAAACTCATTTTCAACCCCTTATGAATTTCTAGATTCAAGGGCCCTGAAACCGGTGGCAGCGTTTGCTTCATTTCGTTTGTCAAACTCGGTGTCATAAAGATGTCATTATTCATGATTATCAAATGATATCAAAGTATTACGATGCAAACTATTGAGATCAGACCACCTTCGCAGACCTCCCTACTTTTCTTATGCAAATCATGCAAATTATGCAAATCAAATGTTTTTTTTTTTAATTTTACCAGGTCCACGACGAAGGCAGTTATAGTGGTTCCTTCTTGGTCTTTCATAATATAACTATTTCTGTCTTGTCACATGACAATTCTTTTAGTATTAGAATATATGTTGACTATGAACGTTGTATGTGGACAGTGTGTTTGTAGATTTAGAAAATAAATAAAAAATTCAAAAAGCCAAACAAACAAATAGAATCAATCAATCAATGAAAAGATCCAATAGTTAACAAGGACTGGCTTTGGGTTTTGCCAAAAAAGTTGATAAGAATATTTTCAACCGGTTTATTAATGAGTATATATTGCCTGCATAGATAGTCTATTTTATGATAATCATTACAATGTCCTCAGATCCCAAAGTAGATTGCTGCTTTTCCTAACAAATGATTATTTTGAACTAAGTCGTAATTGGATGATGGAAAAGACATTCCTTTAAATGTGCACGTCCGAAAAGGAAACCCTAATCAACAAATGGAGGATACCTTTTATGAAGAGTTTGAACGAAGGTCTGTAAGACCCTTATCACGCTAACGTGACATAATGAAATATTTCATTTATCGATTAAGTTAAATAACGAAGTTATGAATTTTTGAAGCTGGATATTTTTTGTGAAATTTTTATAAACAAATGTATGTGTTTAGCATGATAATGAGACTCGCCAGGCATGTGGTGTCCGTCCACCGTACATTTCTTCATAAAAATGCATTTACGTACATTAGTTATTGGACTTGAATCTAAGTTTTGATTTTTATTTCAGTATTTCATTTTGTTTTTTTATTTCATGTTTCGAATATTCAGATAGTAAGTATTTTGTCCGGATCATGTGGAGAAAAAAACAATATATGGCGGACTCTCAAATCGATTTTCTTTGGCGATTGTAGACTTGTAAAGCTATGGCTCAGCAAAACTAGTCCGATTATTTGGCTCTATTGTGCCGAAATGTTTTGAAACGTCAAAGGACTCGCAAATCGATACAAGTTATATATCAAACGAGACTATGTGCCCAATGTCATAACTTAATTTATCGGATAGCGTTTTTGTTTGATATAGGCCTAACGTATTGCTTACATCGCGTATGTACATCAAGTTTCTTTTTCTCGCAGCTGCATGAACGATTTTGTTTGACTGGTACGTGATGAGAACATTAAATCTTGTACCCACTAGTCTTCAGTTTGCCATAAAAACATTTTGCTGTTTTCATGTTGATGAAAGTGATTTTGGTAGAGAACTTGAGTGATCGAGTTATCATATGTTGAATAATAATGAGGGCAGATCTTGTCAAGGACTAGTTTCCACGCCCCTCAACTTGTTATTGATTGGTTGTAATGTGGTCTGCATTGTTACTCAGTATTTTGGGTACAAATATATTCTGATATTTTCCATTGGTATTATTCTTCTGGACCCTCACAACGTCAACAAGAGCAAAGAACTAATAGTCAAAGGTATCAAATAATTTTGTACTCTGTTTAAAGTAGCATTCGTATGATGAGAAAGGGACCTCAACAGTTATGCATTGACCGTATTAAAGTCCATTGATGCGTTCCTTGCCTTGACCATGCTGTTTTCACAGGAAAAATTGATCGTAATCGTCTGTGATGACGTGTATAAAACTGTAACTAAAGATCATGCTTTTAGAGTAGTTTTTGTTTAACTGTGAAAACGCGCGATCACGACGCTTGGGTAACAGTCCTTTTCCGGTCTTCAAATTTCAAATTATTTGTCTCTGTCGCACTTTCTCATTCTCCTTCATGTTTCCATGGTCGTATCACTAGTAGTATAAAAACGACATTCTGAGGATCGCCGGCTATAACTATGACAATCTCTTTAATTTTCCCATCGTACATTTACATTATTACGATCGCATTTATAGTCGAGATTCGCAAAAATAAAAAAAAATAATTTCTTTCTTTTCTGAGCCAAGATTGGTAAAATTTGCCGTAAGCATAAATTGATTCAAGTAACTAAGAAAAGACTAAAATTTATCTTTTACTGATTACAATAAATACACTGTGAATCGCGCGACAATCCATCAGAAACACTTGCATGGTTGCTTATTTGATTACATGCATCACTCTCTTCCTGACTCCTTTAGTAGAGATGAATACAGGCAAAGGCCAAGTAAAAACAATCGTGCGACGGGCGATGCGAATAACTTTTTAGTCATATCATTAAACTTGCTACATCAACCATTAGCAATTTTATTACCAAGCTTTCGGGCCTAAGGCCCATCATCAGGGTAAATGGAATCAACAACAAAAAAAAAGCTTGGTAGTAAAATTACTTATGGTTGATGTAGGACGTTTAATGATATGACAAAACCAACCAACAGAGAAATATTAGATAAACTTCTTAGTCGTTTATAGTTACATCAAACCAAAACGTTTTTAATAGCTGATTAGTAGAGAAGGAAAAAGAAAATCTAGAAAGCTGGTAGGACTGAAAAAGAGCAGTATCAAAAAAGATTCCAACAAAGTGCTTCGGGCTACCAATACGTGAAAAACCAAATGAAGTTTTCTGCTCAGCGCACTAATAACATATGCATAGCCACACTCAACTTTTTTTCTTTTTAATCTTTCTAAATCCCTAATTTCTGTCCGTCATGATTATTCTCTCAATCTCTACTGCCGTTTTCTGAGTTAGAGTTTATTGCAAAGTACTGTTTTGCTCCAGAATTGTCGTGTTATTCCAGCTATTGTTTTATTCTTTTCAAGCCTCAGGTGCCTTAATTACAATACTGAGAAAGAGTCTAACATTCCAATAAATGAGCTGGATCTTAACTACATTGATCACTGCGGCAGTCCCATCGTTTACAACATACTGTTACAGGGACATTTATAGTCGAGAATTCTTTCTTTGCGAACAGTTTTGGAACAATATTTCCCAGAAGCATAAGATATTCGAGTAACACACGTGGACTGTCCATAAGTAACACGTGGCTCCTTTAGAAGTGATGAATACTTCTTCTCCGATCATGTAGTCATGGATTTATGCATGCCGATAATCGATTTTTTTTTTTTTTTTTTCATTTTTCTAAAAATTCAATTCGGGACTGAGTAAATCTTTGATTTCCAATACCGATAGTTACTCTTACATCAGTGAGAATTCGACCAGGGTCCGTGGCCTGGGCTTTTCGTTCATTCGATTTTCCTCTAAAATCGAAAATTATCATTGAAGACCAATTTTTCTCATTTTCAATTTTTGTTTTTTTTTTATAGAAATTGAAAACCAAATCACAAAATTCGGGGTTTTTTTTTTCGGAAAAACCTTCAAGTTTTATTATCTCTAGAAATGAATAGAATGACGAGAAGTTTTGTGAATAAATGATATTTCGGACAGTCTCCACTGTCCATCATCAGATAATTTATTGCTAAAGTAAGGTTTACGGGTAAGATGGAACATGTCCCATGGGGACCGTGAATTACAAGATATTATTTTTAGTTCAACAATTTTAGCGGAACGGATTGTCCTTGTTCATTTAAGTCAGGCCTTTGTTATTTAATAATTAATGCCTCAGCGATCTTACGTTTTTGCCACCAAGAGTAATGTTCCCCTAAGACTTCAAAGTTTCCAGCGTTGACATGTTCATGCTTTTTGTTTATGCTATGTCTAAGGATGGTGGATTTCTTGTCTCTTCCTTTATGGTCAAGCATTCGTTCTTCAAGTCTTCTGGCTGATTCTCCGATATATCTCTAGAAATCGAAATAAGTTCGCCTGACAAATGTGACTATGGAGGGGAGGGCCCGTGGTCGGCCGCTCAGCTAGTCTATCTTGTAGGGGAGGGTAACTTATTTGTTTGGTGAGTAACTGACTTGGAACCTGGCGAATGTCTAGCGATTTTACTTGATAAAGAGTTTTTCCTTCAAGTTTAATGGGGAAATCTTTGTCGTTTGATCGTCACTTTTTACTCCGACTCTTGTGCACAATTAACCGTACCTCTTGTCATTGAAAAGGAGAATGAGGTGCATGACGAATTCCAGTTGGAAGCTGGGCAAAGGATGAACAACTCTGGCCCGCTGTCTATAAACACCTAGCAATTAGGTGAATCATCTCCTTGAAAAATGAGTTATTTTGTCCACTGATCATCCGTGCCTGCAGTGCATTAGTATAGCTATTATTGGCACTATCAATAAACTAAACAGAAAGAGAGGAAGAAATCAGAGTTTAATTCAGTCGGAGATCCTGGCCGGCAAACACAGTCTTGTTTGATGAAGGTTCTAGGATACAGCTAAAACATCTTTGTAATTTCTCTTTAATATTTGCTCTGAATCCAGGATTCAATACTTAGATTAAGTGACAAAGATTTTGCAATGAAACAAAATTGAAGAAACACCCCCACAGGAAGGTACACAGGGAGCCCAAGGATTCCACTACTCACACCACTGTGATAATGCCTTTCTTAATTTTCGTAAACACAATCTATCTAAATAGTATTTTTTGAACTATTGCAAGAAAGTATTCTCTGAAATAGGACAATAAATTCAGTTGAAAAGAGAAGCAGACTTCAAAAACTAGTTTGTTTCCCATTTTGTTTCCAGCTACAGTGAAGACTACAAGATGAAAGCCGCTTATGTCATGCTGTTGGTTGTTCTGGCTGCCACTGCCTTGGAAGCAAAGCCTAGAGCCGAAGGTATTCAAAATTCAAACATTCCTCTTATCACTCGGCGAGCATATAGCCGACCAAGTCAAATAATGGAGTCAAATAATGATATCAAATAATGGAGTTTTCGTCGTCGTTCGTCAAAAAATACAGACAGCGCATGGTCAGACAAGGAGGGTGAAAACTGCCCCGCCGAGTAAACGCTGATTAAGTCATATTGCCACTCGTGATGCACGAGTTTTTTTGTTAGTTCTTTGTAAGATATTCATTCACTGCAAGCTCAGTAGTGTGGTATAGTCAGTGCATGTTTGATTACCCTCGTTTTGATTATCCTCGTAGTTAATTACGTCCTTGATCAATCTTTAAATTATTTTCAGGAGAAGTACAAAGTATGCGGAGAGGGATAGGATAACAACTTAGTAAAAATCATAACAGACTTTATGGCCATACCAGTCATTCGTTATACTAACTTGTCATAGAAAGTTCAGTGTTTAAATAGTTTTGGAACTGCTTGCTCGATTAGGTTTTGGATGGCCGAGGCATTCAGGAGAGCCAGGCAGCCGAATATTATTGCTTAATTAGCGAAAGCAACTGATATAAGACATATAACTGACTTAGTTGAGACGCAACTCTATTTGCGAAACTTCCCAACATGCAAATGCGTTGTTGTGAGCGAGCAAGCGTCATGACAGAGAAAAGTCGTTTCCCAAGTTGCAGTTTAGTGAATCCTGTATAAATACTCCAGGCTGAAAGCTTCGTTCTCGTTACACTAGCTGTTTTTATATTTTGTTATCATGTAAATTATATATTGTTTAATTAGCGACTAAAGCTGCTTTATTGGCAATTATCACTGTTAGTACTCGGTAGAATACTGAAACCGAAGCTATGACTAGTACAGGACTCACTCAACGGTGTCTAAAATGTCCCCCCTCCCCTCTCCTAAGTGGTTTCAGAGCAGACAGCACGGGGACCATATCTATCTATCATATATCATATCCATATCATATCATATAACTTTTGATTTTGAAGTATGTTGTGAGTTCTCTTCGTTTTCTTTGCAGGGTCTGACGTGTGCTCTCAATGCGCTAAACTGACGAATGGCTGCTGGTGTCGTATGCAGGAGTGGTGCAAATTCAACTCTTGTCCCTCAATTGGAGGCTGCACTGGTAAATGCTCCAACTGAGGAAAATAAAGGGTATGCTTTACCAACTATATACCTTAGGTAAAAACTCATTCCCAACCCCATTATGAATTTCTAGGTTAATTGGACCTTAAATTAAAAGGACAACTTTTCCTGAATTTCGTTGACCAAATCAGTTGTCATCAAAACTAAGACGTCAAATAATATTGCCATGACTTGTGACTCTCAAATAATAACAAAGTATTACGATGCGAGCTATTGAAATCAGACCACAACCTTTGCAGACCCTCCTACTTTGCAAATCACATAGGCAGCACTCATTGTAATTTTTTGGTTTCATTAATTTCTAGTTAAAGCTGTCGACGACGAACGAAGTGATCCAAGATATCGTCCTCGATGAATAGCTTCTTAAAAATTAATAAAAGTAATTTAATTTTAAGATAATAATAAACTTTATTTAAAACACAATTTCACAAATTACAAACTTATTTCCATGAAAGCTGTGCTAACTGAAAACTAAGAAACTAAGAACCCCCTCCCACCTACTCACTAACAGATAGCCCCGATCACCACCCCCAGCCGCCCACTCCTTAAAGATAAATGCAGTAAACTATGAAAGGACTCGCCCCTCATTGTGGTAGCAAAGTGAGAAGCTCTATGTGTTTGTGACTATAGAAAAACGTCAGCTAGCTCGTAGCTCCGGTAAACAAAGTCATTGGGTGGTTAAAGGACGCAGCGTGTCGGAAACAGATAGAGACATTTAGTGTAATACCACATACAAACTAGTTTTCAAAAAAGGTTGTCTGTTACAAATATTTAGATTCATAATACCTTTAACCCTTATTTTAAATTTATTTGATAATCAGTTTCTTCGCTTGAATGAAAAGCTGGATGGTTTCGTATTTCTGGATATATCGACATCTCCTTTCTGAGGTTAAGTATTTAAAATGAGAAAATACCAATAAAGTCAACCCAGAAATTATTAAAGATACAAAAACACTGGCTTTTGTATTCTTATTATCAAACCACAAGGCTCAGGTGCATCGATAAAAACTCGCTGACCATCGTCACGATGGTATTTAATAGTATTTCATCTGTGATTGGCGACGAACGAAATTCGCTCAAACAAAAGCGCAGTATAACATGGTAGAGGCTATTTTGCGAGCTTCAGAACGACATTTCTCGTCAAAGGACCCAATCATTAGAGCTGTATTTTAGGTTTTAGGGTTAGGTTTAGGGCTAGGTTAGGGGTAGACCCTATCCCAGTCCCTAGCCCTAAACCTAACCTTTATCTAGCCCTAATAACGGGATCTTTGGACGCGAACTGATGCCGTTCTGAAGCTCGCGAAATAACCTCTACCATATAACATTGCCCAGTGCGTCGCCGGCTTTAGGCAGGTGAATCAGTCGTTGAGATTCATAAAGTATTTACACTTGAAGTTAGGAAACTGAAAAAAAGTTCCAAATTGTCTCAAAGATAAAAACATTTACAGCTCAAATAGACCTTTGTACTTTAGGAGACACCTCACAGAAGGTTTTATTCTCTTTGATTTTGTTGTTTTGGGGACAGTATACACTTATTTCAAAAAACGTTTTCGCAAGTCAAGCGACAAGCCAAGACCGAAATGAATGCTGGTTTTATGGTGGTAATATATTCAAATCACACTTGTCTTGTTATCAACAGAATAAAGTGCAATAACAAGCACGTGAAAATGACCATATTTTGTAATTAGTTGTATAGAAATAAGTATGATTTGAATACATTATCATCATAAAACCAGCATTCATTTCGGTCTTGGCTTGCGTACGCTTGTAACTTGACTTGTGACAACGATTTTTGAAATAAGTGTATAAATCTTATGAAAAGATCTTGGGAACATAGTGTGTTAGATCTTGTTCCAGTAGTTACGTTTTCTCTCGTTTCCGACTGGTCGACCTGATTAGGTCAACAAATCAGCAGCTAGTATATGTATAGACATCATAATATATTTTGAATTTATCATAACGATTTGAATAAGCATAAAATACATTTTGAAATGAAATGAAATAATAATGGATTTAACTTCCGGGATAAGTTCAAAAAGACAATCAGTTTCCAGAATAATACCCCAGGATGCTTTTAGGGATAATGACAACCTTCATATGTTTCAGTGATTTTCGTTCAAACATCCCTCCTAGTATAATTCCCAGGTTATAGGAAACAAAATTATTAGGTTCTTTTTTAGACCTTGTGAGATCAATAAAGAATGCTTCTATTTGACGAAGTATTACTAGGGATATCAATGGTTGGATGAACAATCGACTCCTTACAAACCCAAGCTGAATAGTAAGACGGGCGTGGCTTATTCTGGTACCATCAGAGAGTGGTCAAAGGGTACAAGTTAAAGTTGGACAAGAGTCTGTGCTTCGCTTCATTACCTTTACCACGTTTCCGACAAAATTACATTCACATTGTTTTATATAGAAATTCTTTGTCTGTGCTATTAAAACAGGAGAACACCATGTATCTGTTGAAGAGCAAGAAAGAGAAACTTCAAATAGGGATGAATGAACAATCGTCTTACAAACACAAGTTGAACTGAATAATCGGTCCAGGTAAATTCTGGTATCATCAATAATCCACCAAAACCTGCTTCACTGATTTACTTCTTTGATGCTAAGGCCATAATCCGTCTTACAAACTTGAATTAACTTCAGATTGGACAGTAGGTCCAGGTAAATTCTGGTACCATCAATAAGTATAGCTAGGGAGTGCTGATTATGGGCGGAACCAAACCTTGCTTCGCTCTATTGATTTACTGCTTTGCTGATAACTAAGTTCCTATGAAGGTTAGACAATTATTTCTCCTGGAGATCAATCGAAAAAACTCACTACATTTTCCCAAGGCTGTTTTGTTCAAGTTAGAAGGGAACTGTATCGATCTAAGGCTAAGTGGGTGTACCATTTTCAGGTAAAGAGTATTTAGACAATTATCAGAAATAATGCTCGTATATTAATTTTGCTCAATCAGGAACAAACTACCTAAAAGCTATTAAGCAAAATTTTTTTGTTATTTTTGTTGTTGTTTTTATTTTGTTTTACTTTTGTTTGTTTGTTGTTGTTGTTATTTTTGGCCTGTTCCGTTCGTTTTGTTTTTGTCTTTGTTTGTTGATTTATCGTTCGTTTGTTTGTTTGTATGTATGTTTGGCCTTTTATAGGAACGTTTTTCAATGAAATTCCCACTGAGAAAAAGAACAGAATTGAATATGAATCAAACAATATAAAAACGGTAAGCGCATTAGTAGTGCAAAATCATAATAAATCAAATACCATTTTGCCAAGCAAGTTGTATGGCCAGTTTTGGAACAAGACATTTAATTTTACATAGAAACCTTCAGGGTCTGGCTCCTTATTGGCTGAGAACACGAAAATCCATCCGTCAGTCGAGGGATTTGAAAATTATGGACCTCTTTTGTAAAATTGAAGCTTTTAAAATGCCTTCATATCCTCAAGAATTTTTCACCGATGAAAATGTTTCTTTGTTAAATATTCAAAAAATTACACAAATCAAATCAAGAAAATTTTAATTGAGCGCGCATCAAAAATATATTCAAGGTTCCAATAAATAATAACGGGCCATCATAACATCTTGTAAGATCAATAATGAATGATTGTATTTGACGCGCGTCGTGAAGTATTAATATGGATGGAAATGGTATATGGACAATCGCCACCCTACAGACCCAAACTCAATAGTAAGTTGGGCGTGACGTATTCTGGTACCATCAGAGAGTGGTCAGTGGGTGCAAGTTAAAGGTGGATCCATAGTCTGTGCTTCGCTTCATTGCCTTTTACGCGATCTGATAAAATCACAACTACGTATAGTGGAGCACTGCTGATATAAAGCCAAATGTGTAGTCCATTTATCCGCTAATTTGTTGTAACCTCTTTTTTATTTATTATTATTATTTTAGAGAGTTGTTCTCACAAACTGATTGCTTGGTATTAAAATGAAGAGAGTGGTACTTTCACTGCTGATTTTAGTGGCTGTGCAAGCTAAAGGTTAATATCACATATGTAATTACATGATTTTGAGCGCAATTAAAAAAGAAGGCACACAAGTAATTGTTATAAAGTAGTATTTCAGTCGAAATCAACTTAGCTCTTGTATTCACTCAACTCAAATCATGTTCGGCTTCAGACTTAGAAATGTTCGACAAAAGAAAGAAAAAGCACGTCCTAAATGTTTTGAATAGCTGCATAGCAGATCAAAGCTTACAAATGTCGCCAATGTCAGAAATGAACTCCGGCTTCAAAATTTGTCTCCTTCAAATGAAAATGCCAGGCGAATCCGGGGGAATGAGTAACTTGAACACATCTCAAAATAGCAGTCGAAGATGATAACTTTACTTTTTCGACGTAAGTGTATTACGTACGGCAGAAATTAAAGAAAATCGACACTTTTTCCAGCCAAAATACAATCATCTTCAAATTCGAATTCAAAGATAATCAAACGAGAAATAATGAGATAATCAAAGCTTACAAATGTCGCCAATGTCAGAAATGAACTCCGGCTTCAAAATTTGTCTCCTTCAAATGAAAATGCCAGGCGAATCCGGGGGAATGAGTAACTTGAACACATCTCAAAATAGCAGTCGAAGATGATAACTTTACTTTTTCGACGTAAGTGTATTACGTACGGCAGAAATTAAAGAAAATCGACACTTTTTCCAGCCAAAATACAATCATCTTCAAATTCGAATTCAAAGATAATCAAACGAGAAAAAAACAAGTTTCTGAAGTTTTTTTTTTTTTTTTTTTTTTTGCTTGCCGTTACTGTCTTTTGTTTTGAAGCTGGATTATCATATATAAATAAAATCAAAGTTGCTGATAAGTATAACTTGTAAGCGAGAAAATACAAGGACAAAGTTTGATATCACTAACACGGCAATTCAAGTTTTCAAAATGACTGATTTCATGTCACGATCACAAATGTCTTCAGACTGCAAAAACTCCGAAAGAAAAGCCTTCAAAGCATTGCCAAAACATTTATAGGGTAGAAAAACGTCTACGTCTCAATACCTGCAGTACACAGCAAAGTCGTTCAGTTGTACTATTAATTTTCAGATTTTAAAAACACATCCAACTGGACAACATCAGGAGATGAATGGATGGACATCGCAACGGAAAAGGTGACTCAATTAATTATTTAATGTAAAATTGAATGAAGATTTCAAAATTTTTTTCAAAAAACTTCTCTTTTCTGGCAGACATTTGAAAAATGAGCTGAGATTTGTTCTTAAAAAACAAGCAAAAAAATCCGCTGCTTTTAAATACTGCAGGCGAAGGCGAAAGGAGTAACCTTTCCGTGTAGCTTGAAGTAGCTTTAATACCCGTAAAATGGAGCACTGATGGAGAGGGGGGGGGGGGGGGGGGAATGAGCGCACCGTCGGCTTCCTGGGAGACCAGCTTCTAGCTAGCTTAGCTTTGCTTCTAGTTAAAGGAACGTCCGACGTTAAGTATAGTCCTCTACCTTTACAGCAGAATATATAGTTAAAATCTAAACTGCAATTACAATTTTAACAAAAATTGCCAATAGGTAATATAATACGCACTAACAGGTGACGTGACCCTATCTCCCCTAAATCAAGCAGCACCATCAAAATGAACTCCAAAAAAATGAAAGAGCATTTCGATATTAGTAATAGCGAATAGTGCAAAGTTTCAGTTTATAAGATGAATAAGAGAAAACATGAGAGCAAGTTAAGATTGGATATTTTCTTAAGATTCGTTCGGAAATATATCCAATCTTAAATTTACTGTCGTTTCTCCTTTATTACATCTTATGAGCTGAAACTTTGCACTTTCACTAATATCGAAGTGCTCTTTCTTTTTCTGGCGTTTATTTTGATGGTGCTGCTTGATTTAGGGGAGATAGGGTCACGTGACCTGTTAGTGCATATGATTTATTATTGTTAAAATTGTAATTGTTGTTTAGATTTGGCCTATTACCAATATAAAACTCAAATTTAAATGTTTTTAACTTTGAGTCTACCCTACTCTGCACATGTTTGTTCGGAAATATTTTTTTACTCGTCTGTATCCAGTTCTACGGGCTCATAATGGCTCAGCCTAAGCAAAACTTTCGCCCCAAAATGTAAAAAGCTAAGCGCCACTCTTCCCAATCCCTCTCCAGAAGGGAGTATGATAGTTTTCTTCTACTATATATAGGGTGAGGACGATCTAATTTATAATGAAGAAGAATTACAATCAGCATCAACTCAATACGAGAATGATGAGGACGATCCATACACCTGTAAGTACTTTCATAAAATTAACTTTGCATGCAATATTTTGTTTCCGAGCTGTGCATGGTATAGGTACCATTAATTTCTTGGCCGGAGGTTTCCAGATGAATGATGAATGAACTACTAACCAATTTGTTTTTGAATTGCTTCAGTTGTTTACTAAACATAACTAGTATGTCAATTTATGAGCGTATTATAAGAGAACCATCATATAACGCGCACTCTCATTGGCCAAAGGACACGTATACTGCGAGCTTTAAATATGCACACAGAACGCGCGCACACTTTTTGATCTTTCGTCAGGTTGAATGAACACTAGATTTGCTCGAAAACGTGTTTTTATAAAAGAAATAGAAAACTTGATCGCTGTGCTATATGGAGATTTAGAGCACTTGGGGATTGAGCACAACACTCGAGAAGCGTTGAGAAGCTGCACTCGACTACGCCTACTCCTCGTGCTTCCCTTAACACTTCTCTCGCGTTCTGATCAATCCCGAAGTGCTCTGAATGTGCACACAGCACGAGCTCGCGTTTTCTATTTCTTCATTTATGAATCATTTCCAAAGTTACATCCTTGCCATTGAATTACCTCGTGGCGTAATGGTTAGAGACTTGTAGATGTTTTAAGTTTTCGGGTTTCGGGGTTTGAATCTCGGTAGAGGTTATTAAAATATATATTAATTTGTTGTTAAATATATATTAATTTCTTGGACATTTGTAAGCACTAACTATTCAGGTAATCCTTATTTTATGAATAGGTCGAAGTAGTATAGTTAAAATATAAAACACCATTCGGCAGACGGCATATATAGTATTATCAGAATATTGGGTTTTAACAAAGGCCGACTTGTTGACAACTATTTTAAGCTAAATGTTCTAATAGACTGTCCCCTCAGTCCATACCAACCTATACGTATACATTTGATTAATACTTGAAATTATTCTTTTAGTACAAAAAATGTCTCCAAAACTGGATGAATTAAAACGGGAGCTTACTGATAATTTCCCACCTAAGAGCGAGGACATCAAACGTCCCAAAAGATTGCTTAGGGAAATGAAAGCAGACTGGGACACCTTGGAGTGGAGCGAGAGACAGGCGCGAGCAGACGTCATATTAGCTGCACAAGACAGCATCCCAAAACTTGTCAATGCGAAAGAGGATCCAATTGGAGCTATTCAAGGGATGATAACTTTACTGGCCTCTGCAGGTCAAATCACTGGACCACACGGACAGCTCGCAATTATAGCATTAATGTTCGTTTCAAGCTCGTTGAGCTTGTTTGGCCATGGAGAAAATCCAAAGCCCGTTGGTGATATTGTGCGCGAACAGATAGACAAAGCTTTGGCTAAATTTTATGATCAGCAAATATCTCATAAAGCTGACGCAGCAGTTCGTTCATTGAGAATTGCAAAAGCCTATGTTGATGGCGCTGTACAAGGATCGGGGAAAATCAAAGGTAAAGAGATGCCTTCCCTTACTTCAAATGTTCCTACACAAATTCAGGTAGAGATTTTAGGAGTCTTGGAAAGCCGAATAAACAGCATGAGATCGGAAGATGACATTAGCAAAGCCAAAAAGTGTTTTACGTATGTAGAACTGTATTGCAAGCTTTCAGTTTTAAAAGAAGCGTTATTGACCCAAGTAATTACAATAATCCCTAAATCACATGATTCTACACAAAGAAGTTATAAAAGCGCTCTTAAAGAAATGCAAAGAAGTTCCCGAAGGCTGCTAAGTTTCCTCCACGATCCAGCTGAAAAAAGAAAACTAATGGCATACTTTGATGGAGAAGAGTACCCCACGACAAATACCTACATGAAAGAGCTGTTACAGATACCAAGGCCAAATCCCTTCCCTGGATCAGGATACTGCATGAACGCTAATCCAGGCCAGTACAGTCGCTTTTTCTTAAGTCCATTCTTTAAGGAAGGTAATTTCTTTGAGGAAGATGATTCTCGTATGAGTCATCCAGTGGCTGAGGTCACAGATACGCGATTCTGTAAGTGGAGAATTGTGCCACATGGAAACAACTTGTTTAGCATTATAAGTAAAGATGGCTGTCCAAATGGTAGGTGGTGTAACGCCATGTTAACTTATGATGGTGGAGATCCAGACATTGTGACCGTTGAAAAGGACTATGGCATTTACTATGGCATTAACTATGGCATTTACAACGTATAACAGATGTAGACACTGGTGAAGCTAGTTGGTGGTGAGATAAATGCAAACTTTAATCACAGTTAGATTCTTATAATAACTGAATAGCTGTGCACACAAACCTCAGCTCACCATATCCCGATTTACACGTCAAAATTTTAATTACACGGTACCTCTAATTCTGGGCATAAGGTCCCATTAGTATTTTTGGCACAGGACCTATAATTATTATAGCGTGAACAAAAATTCTGTTGGCCTGATATGGGTGTACCCAAAATATCGATCCGCGTACCAGATTTGGGGAGTCGATACCATACATATATAGGCGTGTGAAAAAAATCAACATGTGAGTTGAGCGTTGTATGTAGAGTATATCGAATGTAGTGCTAGCGAATGTGAGTCTCGGAGATTTTAGCAATATTTGCTACTCTAAAATCCGAGGATAAACAAAAAGATTTGATTTTGATTGATTTGAGGCTGTGGTGTTAATTTGAAAATATAGCACTAAAACCGCATGGCACTGCACGACTATTCGTTAATTATGGTTTTTATTCACGAGAGACGCCGTGATGGTTTTCACATTGTACTCGGCAGATTAGTCACTTAGATTAGTCACGCACCAGGCAAGAATGAAAATTGATACGACCTAAGGTCGTATAAAACAGTAACAGTTGGTTAAATATAAATCTCGACAGACTTTGCGTGACTACAGAGGGAAGAAACAACTTCAATTATATTTTTTCTTTGGATAGCACGACGAAACAACATTTGACATGAAAATATCATCTCTAGGACAAGTCGATCGTTAAAAATGATCTCTTGTTCCAATGTTTGTCCCCTTGAAATGACTAATTTGCAATACAATATGAAAACCACTAATAAAACCTATTGATGTCTTCTCTCAACTCTTGTTTTAACAGGATAACGGTTAAACACTTTTGTGGCAGCAAATGCAATTCGCAACTCACGTTTCGATCGTTCCCAAAAAAGTACCATAAGATGGTCGCTCCAAAGTTTGGCGGAAGATTCGCTTACGAACAATTCATACCAAAAAAGCTCGGAATCATTGCTCCCGTCAGAATTTTTTACTATCAATGGACTATTCACAAGGCAAGTACATCTACTGAATATTCATTCAATCATTTTGTTCATTCAATAATTCATTACTGCGTTAGTCTGAGGTCCAGCAAGCGTTTGTTGAGGTGAAAGGGAATGAATGAATGAATGAATGAAACCTTTATTTAAAAATCAAAAAATATAACCAGGGTAGTCCCTTCAGAATTAATAACTAAAAACTCTGCTATCAATGGGAGCCCTGGCAAAAGATTACAAATAAAATAAGGGAGTTCTATAAATGGAGACATATATATATAGATATAAAATATAATATAATAAAATATAATAAAATTTCTGTTGTAACGAGTAATATATATTAAAATTTCTAAGTGTAATTATATGTTCACATATCAACTCCCAAATAAGAGAGAGATAGTTTGGGATTCCTGTGTTACCAAAAACAACAGGTATCCCAACCGAACTCTTTCCCATTCCCCTCAAAGAAACGCTTGCTGATTGGTTACTTGACTGATCTAAATAAATGGCTGATTGCATTTTAAGAGAACTTAGGGCGACTTAAGGCAAGACTTAAGTAAAAATGTCCAAAAAGTCGATGGAACTTAAGGCGACTTTGTGCGATTTAAGGCGCTTTTGTGCATGTTCACGATTTAAGGTGACTTTAGAGTAAGCCAAGAGGTCGAGGGTTCTGGAGACATTCTCAAGTCATGGTGATTTTAGTATGCGAAAATTGGCTAAAAAGTTGATGGGACTTGAGGCAACCTAGCGCGATTAAGGCGACTTAGTCCGACTTAAGGTGACTTTAGGTCCCGAAGTAGGCCTTATGTCGAAACTGATCACTAAGATGTATGATAATTTCTGATTCTCTAGCCCTCATCTGACAAGGCTAATGATGACGACAAGGAAAAGAACGTTAACCGTGAGTATTCGTTGCACATTTTAAAAAAATCGTTTCTACAATGATATACACTATCATCCTTTACAGCTAGATAGCTTCCATGTTGGTGACGCGAGTGAAATATTCTCATGAGGCTAATAAATTCACCCCATCATTAATTACAGTGTTATAGCTTGAAGTTGGCTGCTTTGAAACATGTTTTTTTAATTAAATGTGTATTCTGCATGATTATAAGAAAGAAACCATGAGAGTATTTGATCAAGTGGCGATAAGTTTTTGATGTACGGAAAGAAAAACCAGACAAAGAAGAAAAACATTTCAGAAGCCAAGGTGAGAGCAAAAATCAGTTTGTGTGTTGGATTCATCCCTATCCAGTGGATAAGATAACGAAACCAATTTATCTAAGTATTTACTAAATTATAAAACTTAAACCTTTTGGTGCAAACGGGAGTAGACATAGGTTATCATTGTAAAATCTCCTCACTACTGAAGATGGCAAATAATGTAGTTGCCGAAACATGTATAAACGACACGTACCAATGAAACTTAAATCTGTGGTCTCTAGTCTAGAAATATTTTTTACATATATTAATTTCCTACTGTTTGCTTTCAGCAATCCCATAGAGGCGGATCATGATCTCTCAGCAATGGACAACTGTTGCGAAATGACTAAATAAAGTTATGAAATCAGTAATGTTCTGAAAACAGTCTTTGATTGTTGTACGTAAAGCGTGTTACAAATTCCCCTAACTTATCCCCTTTAGACAAATTGTTTAGAGGCAACCCCCACCCAACCCTTTGGAAGTTATTTTTGTACAAATCATTAAAACCTTGGTGTCAAAAATTGCCACGAGGGAGTTCATAGGGCAGAATCAACGGACAAAACGATATGCAAATTCATTTACAAAGTGCAAAAATAAACAGTGGCACACAGATTATAACTTTAAAGCCGAAAGGCCGCAGAAATTGAGGGTCAACTAAATTTTACCAAGCCAAAAGGGGTTAGGTCATCTTCGATTTTCTGTAATAACTTGAGGGGTCATTAAAAGATCCGAAGAGCTAGTTAAAAATCACTAACACTGAAAAAACCTGCACCACCTACAACCCAAGCTAATCATGAAAATATCACAACCCGAACCCCAATATACGAGCTCTCGTGTATAGCCGAACCCCAATGCAATCTATTGTTAAAAGGAAAGACCTGTATTGTTGCATGATCAAACATTCAAATGCTCTATATAGGGATGCACACTGAATAATCTGAATCCTCAACTAATAGTTTCTATGGCACCTAGTCCAGTCCCAGACTCTCTTTCTTGCCGCTCCAGGACTCGCGGAGAAAGAGAGTCCAGTATAACTTGCATGCGCATGTGCAAAATGAGCCAATCAATTGATTAATTAGTATTTTGCAAGCTTGCAATATGCAAATGTCAGTGTTTGGTAGCAGTGGTAGTGATGCGTATCGAAAAATTCACAAATACGTCTTTCACAACTGTCCATCCGTAAATGGCCTGTAACTGCTCAAACTTTGGTAAAAGATTATAGTTGGTTTTTCCAAGTGCATAGCTCACTGAATCAACAAATGGCTTTCCGAAATGAGACTGATATCGTGTATACAAAACACTTTCTTCTTCAGTCATCTTGAATCATTAGATGACTTTAGGATTTGTAACCACGCGATCACCACATGAATGTGGTGATCGCGTGGTCACTAAACTGACATGCGCATGCAAGTTATACTGGACTCTCTTTCTCCGCGAGTCCTGGAGCGGCAAGAAAGAGAGTCTGGGACTGGACTATATGGCACCGAGAACATGCGCTTTTATAGTGACCAATACGACGATTTGAGGCCAACAACGACAAAAGGCCACGGCCGAATCCTCAACTCGTTGAGACCATTCGGGCCTGACGAGTAAAAACACTGAACTTAAAAGGGAACTGAATGCTAAATTTAACCTTTTCTTCTTTGATAAAACATTTTTCTGAAATGCCTTGAGGCAAAACTCAAAAACTTTTCAAGAAATTTACACAGATGCCAACGGCCGAAAGAGCGTTTGGGTTACCTGTAGTCATGGTCGAAATATAAAGAATGGTATGGAAGCTCAATAAAATCGTTCCTTACGACATGTTTGCTTGATTTATGGCCCGAATAGATCAAATAAAGTGACAAATAAACTTTATATGTTGTTTTAGTACTAGTTTTAGCGACATTTATGCTTTTAGTATGAACCTTACTTCCCCTATTTTCTCATATTTGGACAAGATATCGGCAAACCAGCATGGCCAACTCAACCACACTAATTCACATCAAACGCCAATAACTCGTCGAGCTTTCATCCTAACACCTTTAGACTCCAGCCAGCAGAACCTTAGATAGATAGACATGCACAACATACCTTCAAGTCCTGGTCATACTCTTTTCGTTTCGAATATTACGAATTATTTTCCAACTTCTCCGATAATTTGACTCTTGCCCTAGTTTTGCTAAGTCCACCTTACGACATTCCTTGCATTCCAACGTTTTGCACGACAAAAGCCACTAACTATACCCTACACAGTAGGGTAGAGCTAAAACAACTCAAAATTAGATGTCATAAGATACAGACGCTTGCGAAGATTGAAAAGCTGTTTTCTCAATTTGTACTGCAGTGCATATTATTTTTTCCCGCTGTGTTATAATTAGATAATAGCACTGTTCTCTGCTAATCAGAATCAAGAAATTATTGTATGCATATTATTAGAAAATTTTACTCTACTTTTAGGGTTAGTCAACTAAAAGAAAGTGTGTTATGAAGGCAAAATATTGGTCTTGTAAATTTAAACCATGAAAATGTCAAACCGCACAACATATAAGCTTGAATATATTATGCATCGTAGTGGACAAAAGACAAGTCAAACTGTAGCCATGATATTAATCAATTTATTTCCTTTGCATGTTTCAGTAATTTTCATTCAACAGTCTATTCTAATTTAATTATATCCTGTGATGAGTTCTTGGTCATGATTTGCGACTCACTCTGAAAATTAAAGAAGAAGAAAAAGCATCAACAAACACTTGTTAAAATATGTATGTAGTAACTTTGAAAATCACGGCATAAATACTGTTATTTGAATGTTGCTGTAAACTAAACGAAGGGACATTTTAGTTTTATTAGGGAGCATTCACTTTTTAGAGGGGGTGGACCGGAGGAATTGAGGGTTGGACCAAAAGAAATATACTCTATGAAAGGGGGTGGGTCATGTTTTTCTGAAAGTTAAACCAGGTCAAGGGACCCTATTGTGGGGTGGTTCATCAATATAGTTCAATTCCTTACCGTGGGGGCTTGCAATTTTTTTGTATTTGATTCCTGCAATTCCTCCGGGCTACCCCCCTCCTAAAAATGAATGCTCCCTTAGAACTTTTTGCTTACCACTATTTTCGAAATTCATAGAATGTAATTTTTCTTTTGTTGTAATTATAATGTACGTGTATCATGTGAGTTCGTTCCTTTGTCTGCCAATCAAGAATTGATTGATATACTTTTGTTTCTTGAACGAAAGAAATTCACATTGCGCACAAACTTTGTTGTCACCTACTATATTTATGGCGGCAAATTTTGAAAATAGTGGTAAAGCAAAAATTAGTTTCCTGGGTTTCATGCATATGACGTCATTTTCAATCTCGTTGGAATTTTCATCAGCTGAAAGACAAGTTTTCAGTAGAATATTCTCTGGTTGAGAGCGCATGGTAGTCAAACACTGACCACCATATGAAGCAGATAATGAGATTCAACAGCTGTTTGAAAACCAGCAATTGCGGAAAGTCGACCGGAGACCGGAGATGTTTTATCCTTGTCCGGTTTGCAAATAGTTGCAATATTCATCCATACACAGTTCTCACCTCCTTTTTTCTGAGTCTTTTTCTTGTGAATTTCTTTTTTCCTCACACCTTTAAAAAAAGTAGCCATTGCCATTAGAAATGTTTGTAAAATGAAAATGTCAGGGAAAATATTGCACTGATTGTCCGTCAAAAAAGAAATTAAATTAGATTAATTGGCCTCCTATATTGAGAAATATAATAGCTATTTCCAACCATATATAAACTAACTAAAAGCGATTTCAAACTTTAATTAAAAACTAACTAAATAGACAAGGCGCAAAACTGAAAAAGTCGATCGCAAAAAGTGCAGAAGGCATTTTGGGGTAGAGGCTGGTAACATAACTATTCAGTCTAAACCAATTTTTCATGCTGAATGCGAATATGACTGTTACCAAGACGTATTCTGCAATCTTATAAGTGTAAATGACGTATTTTGTGAATTGCCACAGTCATTTCATACTAACGTCTTTTTCATGTAATTCCAAAAGTTCTCAAACTTAAAAACAATTACCATGGCTGGAAAGAGCATATCAAAATTAGTAAAACTGTGAAGTTTGAAGGATATCAGTTGAATAATCAAGGAGATACGAATTTTCAAAAATCGAAATTTGTTTGTATCTCTTGCATATCATCGTTTTTTGAAAATTCGTATAATACGTCGTAAAATTCCCTAATACGTCTTGGTAACAGTCATATTCGCATTCAGCATGAAAAATCGGTTTAGAATAGTTATGTTACCAGCCTCTACCCAAAAATGCCTCCAGGTGTTTGATTTTTCGAAAATGCGCCTTGTCTAAAAATCTATGACTTTTTGATTCAAGAAAAATCAAACTAGTTATAGCTTGTCCTTTTCCCTGCGCTTTCTTATCTTTGTAAACTCTTATTTTTCGTACTCCTATTACCGTTTTGTGCAATTTTTATTAATTAGCTTTACATACATTTGAAAGGTGAGTTATGGCACTTAACTGTACATCAAACAAAATCTAATAGTCAAAGTATATGTAGTCCAATAGACACAAAAGAAAACAATAGAATTAGGGTCTACTAATGTGTAGTAGTCTAACATCTATTTCACAGGTTAAGTGTCATAACTCTATAGCATTGATGGAGAGGGGGGGGGAGACATCATCGGCTTCCTGGAATATCAGCTTGCTAAAAGAACTTCTGGCGTCAAATACTAGTGCTTTGCCTTTTCCTTTTTCCTTTTTTTACGAGAGGAACTTACCTTGGTTAGGTCCCGGATCACCTTGTTGAGGTTCCAGATCACCTTGTTGAGGTCCCGGATCACCTTGTTTAGGTCCTGGAGCACCTTGTTTCTGCGCCTTTTTCCCCTAAAAGGATACAATAATAAATATATAAAAACACAAATGAACTGGGCCATAAGAACCTCGGGGTACACACACACACTCAACAATTTACTAGTTATCGCCGTTATGGCCGATATCTGTTGAAGAAATAGATTCCATTTTGCCGTGCGTCTGTACTCTAATAGATGTATAGATGACGTCAGAATGTTGTGAGAACAAAAACGTACACCACGAGTCCAAGTCGAGTACTGAGATTGTTGTTCTCGCCATATTTTGATGTTTTCTGTGCGTCGATTATAGTACACACACAGCAAAATGAAATCTATTTTTATATAACGTTTATCGAAATATTCCAGCCAATCAGAGTGTGCATAAGAGTCAATGACGTCATCTATGCGTGTGTTCTGTAATCACATACACATGGTTCTCGACCAATCAGAGTGCGCGTAATATACTAGATATTATAAAAATAACATGAAAAAGCTTGCAATGGCCTTCTTGCGAGAACGGGAACATCAGCGAGACCGGCACGCACAAACTATGTATTTATTAATTGAGTGTGAGGACCGGATGAGAAATATTTATCTCGAGGTCAACCTTTTATATTTTTCATAGATCTACAGAAAACTTACTTTTTC
The DNA here is from genome assembly GCA_029948255.1 of Telmatactis stephensoni. Classification (NCBI taxonomy): domain Eukaryota; kingdom Metazoa; phylum Cnidaria; class Anthozoa; order Actiniaria; family Isophelliidae; genus Telmatactis; species Telmatactis stephensoni. Next base: position 151,009 of record JALIZF010001767.1, read on the forward strand.
TAAGAGTTTTTCCAACCAGCCTTCCTGCCCTTCAGATGTCAAGACTTCGGTATCTTCATCGTCATTTAGTTTAGCATCATAGAATGAGTTTTGATTTTTCTCTTCTTTTTTTCCTTCTTTTTTCATCTAAAAAACGTGTCATTGATTACTGAGGGTGACTATATTATGCAATAGAATGATGTTTATCTTTATTTTTATTTATTACTAAAACTGCTATTTAGCCAATTCAAAAGCTATAAAACTAAAACTAAATTCAAAATAAACGTATATAAGTGTGAGTTATTTCTAGATTTATGGTTGTAAATAGTCAACTGGTTCGCCTCCTTGCCAGTTGGGATTGTAATTATTTGAGGGCCATTATGTAAACTACTGGGTCACCGGTAATAATGTTTACACCTTCATTAAATAGAAAGATAGTTTTATATATATATACACCTTATTTCCAATATGAAAACTGACTAACCTCTGCCTTTGAAATATTTTGTCCCTTTAAGCTATCATCTTCGACCTCCCAATACTGGTTGTAACTTGGAATATCATATTCTTCTTATGGTCATATAATTAAAACAACAACTTGAATTAAATATATATTGAAGGTTATTGGTGCATTCGATATAAATGTTTAACAAATCAACAAATATAGAATTCTATTCGAATCACATTCTACTTATTCGAAGAATGACAAGAGTTTTCCAAAGAAATGTATGCATTACATACAGTACAATAGACTAGAATGCTTCATTTTGACGACGCAAAGGCGTTTTATCTTTGAGATTGCTACTAGAGACAGCACTTCTTTGAATACAGCATTTGTGGTAATCAGTAAACTCTCATCTCATCGTGAAAGGTCCCATAAGCCTTTGCGTTCCCGTTTTGCCCCAATCCCGCACTATGAGCAAGCAAACCCGTTGCTAAGCGATCAGTGAAGACCAGGTCAAGGTCAGGTACTCCACTCGTATCTAAAATGAGCAATGAGAGATTACTTACGTGTGCCGGTTTCTTTGCCGTGACTAGCGCTGTCGGCAGTGGGCATATCAGATGATGGCTGGGAAATAAAAAAAAGATAATTATCGCATTCGTATTAAGATTTACACACGATAAATCGATTGAGTAAATTCTTGTTCGTCTATTGCTCTCGGCCAATCAGAGACGCGAGCGAAGTTTTTCACTGTAAAAAAATGTCGTGCGCGATTCTGATTGGACGAATGATTCATACAATAGCTGACTCAGCCTCGCCTCGGGAAACATCAGTGGTCTCGGACCCACAAAACATACTGACTTTAATTATTATATACATTATTTATAATCATAACAAGTCTTGACGCAGGAAAATAGCGTCAAGTATAATGGGCACATTGCGTGTAATTCGAATCGGATTGTACCAAATATTTTTGCTATCTAAAAAAATGTAAACAGAATTTCAAGTGTAAGTTTTCGATTTCACGAAGAGTCAGCAACTTTGCCGTTAATATAGCGGGATCTGCAATTAGCTATACTAGTCGTACTACCGGGATGTCCGTAATAGCGGGGTACGTGTCCGCAAGAGTTCATCAGTTCATCAGGAAATATTGGGTAGACATCTATTTTCAAAGTATTTGAATATCACTCCAAAACGAAAAAAAAGTGATTATCAGGTGTTTTTCTAGCTATAATTAAAGAATATACAATTTCATTCCGACACAAGATTACGGCATATACAGTTGCTCACCGACTTCAAAGCGGTGACCGACAGTGAGGGAAAATGCTATTCTTTCAATTTTAAGATATCCTAATATGAGCTAGGTCCGGAACATCAGAACGTTAAAACTAAAACCAGTAATAAAACATTTATACTTTTACCTAATTTGTCTATGTTAAGACTCATTTCTACCTGCTTTTAGTCCCAATTATCCCTTTGTTTACAACTCGACTTGTAACAGAGTAACACATCAATGTTGATTAATGCCGCCTACTATGTTTTCCGAGGTACTAAAAACTAATCGGCTATTAAAGCAAATTACAATTAAAACTGTAACTGAATTGTTTATGTATTAGAGACATAGCGAATAATAATACTTTTTGTCAATGGCGATATTGGCGACAATAGAACTGAGATCGATATCAGTCTTGAAATAATCAACGTGCTCATACCAATTTGAATAAAATGTTCTAAAATGCAATTCAAATCTTTTCATATCAATCACTTACATTTCCTCTAGTCAAATTTTCCATGAAAAGGCTTGCAATCACCTTACTTTCGTATCCAAAGACAATTCCGTTGATTTTTACGCCTGAATGGGTGCTCAATCTAATTGCAATTTAGCAATTCACCCTATCCCAAAAAATTCCGATCATGCCTAAGTCCCTCAAAACAGATATAATGGGCCCTTAGGCCCATTATAAAAAAGGATGCGGGCCATGTGAATAGGTAACGTCCCAAGCACGGAAACTATAGCCAAAAGACGCTAGATTTGCCATCTACCCGACAGACATTTTGCTATATTAAATCTCAGGAAAGATTTCATGAACATTGAATAAGATACTAAATATAGAATATAAAAAATGCGCTAACTTTTTATGGCAAACATTCATGTTTTGACCAATGAGATTGAAGACTTAGTTAATACACAATTACCACCTTTTTACGTTCCGTTGCCGTTTGCTTGCCTACATTTTACTGGGGTCTGCCATTACTAAAAATCCCATCAAATCTTCGAAATTATATAAAATTTCTTAGAATAAATGCATTTATAACTCTGATAAATTAACACATTTCGTGAATTATGTACCTTGTAAATAACCCAAGGGACATATTGATTACTGGCAGAGTGAAGATACGCAGCCATGAAAGGAACTCTCCGAGGGAAACCCCCAAACATAAAACCACCAACCCTTCTGTAATACTTATTGTATTGCTTATATCGAAGTCCAGAGTTGCATCTGTTGCTCCCACAGAAGTACTTGACTCTTATCCTGTTAGAACAAAGAGGAGAAAAATTAGTTGACAGCTTCAAAGGTGTGCTATGGCGAGCCGTTGACGAGATTTTGTGTGCCGACTGCCTTTAAATAGTTGTTCAGAATCGATCGTGAATTGGGCTTGCACTTCAAAGGTTTTGGCGAAGTCAGCCGAAAGATTTTCATAAGTTTTGGTTATGTTTCCTATGAGCACAGGCAAAAATAACAGATGAGCAAGTCTCTTCACCTCTCTCCATACCCCAATTCAGTAAGCCAATCAGTAATGCTCTCTAAATCAGGATTCATTTATTCCGCGAAAAAAATTCAAATTAGAAGCAGAAGCAAGAATTTAAGTATCATCAGTATACATGCATGGAGGGATATTGTGAAGACAGTTCGGTAGGTCATTAATATAGGTTTGATATAATGGACACCTCTCTAAGGCGGCAGACACCTCTCTAAGACGGGCACGGTTAATTCCGATTGTGTCCGCTTTAGAGGGAACTCACTGTATTAGATCATTTGGTTATTACTCTTTGGATGTAACAATTGGTTTAGACTAATTTCAGGGTATGTCTTACCACCAACTTGATCCCCCTGCATGTATTATCTCCCACATCACTGGATCCTCATGTTCTATAGAAGCAACTGGAATATCGCTATTGTCGTATGACAGCATACCGTCGTCGCTTCTGATGGTGAAGATGTTGTTTCCATGGTCATAGAGCCTCCACTTGCAGTACTTCGAGTTAGAGACTTGGCCAAGTCCGTGACTCATACGTGGTATCAGATATTTATTGTAGAACCTATTCAGATAGTTTTTGTTCCATGTCCAAGCACAAATGCAGTAGCCTGAACCAGGGAAACGATTTGGTCTTGGAATGTTTAGTGACTTCATATACGAATTTACATAAGGGAAATCTTCCCCATTAAAGTACGGCATGAGTTTACTTTTTTCACTAGGATCGTGAAGAAATTTTATCAAGGTACGGGTTTCATCGTGAAGGACCTTTTGAGCACCTTTGTAGCCATCAATGGTGGCAGCATGTGTTTCAGGGATAAGGCTAATCACTTGGGTCATTATCATATTCCTCAAAGTCGCAAGTTTGAAATACAGATCTACGTATTTGAAACACTTTTTGGAATGCTTTAGATTATTTTCCTTTCTCAATTTGATTATCTGTGTTGCCAAGAGACCCATAACATCTACTCCTTTTAAAACGGGGACGTTGGAAGCAAGGGGAGCCACGTCATTACCGCTGATCTTATCACGGTTTTTTCCAGCACCATCCACATAACCTTTAGATACTTTGAATTCAAAGATGGCTGCACTCGCTTGGTCATAAATGGATTTATCGTAAAATTCACTTAAAGCTTCATCAATCTGTTCGCGCACAATTTCTCCAATGGGTTTGGGTTTTTTACCTAGGCCAAACAAATTTAAAAGACTTGAAACAAACATGAACCCAACGCTTACGAGTTGTCCAGCTGGTCCTGCTACTTGAGCTACGGAGGACATTATGCCTAAAGCGCCTTGAATAGCTCCAACTGGGTCTTCTTTAGCATTGGCAAGCTTTGGGATGTTGGCTGTAGCTGCTATCAGTGCCGTCGCTCGTGCTTGTCTTTCGTTGAAGTTTTTAGACTTCCAATCTGCCTTCAGTTTTGAGAGCCATCTTTTGGGACGTTTGGCTTCATCTTGGTTAAAATCCCCGTCCATAGTTTGTTCAAGATTTTGTATAGATGGAGACACTCTCTCAACTACGCATAAAATGATTACAAAATGAGAAAATAATATCAAGTTATTGTAACGTTTTAATGTAAAAAGCGCAAGCAACGTGCGTAGACTAAGTAGTGTACTGCCCATCAGTCCTTATCTCTGTACGTATCCTATGTTGTAAATGCGATACTGAGGGGGGTGTTTACATGGCACGAGGATCATCCTTGCACTAGGGTCAACCTAGCAGTCGTATCATCCTACCTGCTATACATTTACTGCATTCTGTTACCGTGGAAATTTGTGTCTTCACTTTTGGTACTAGGATCATTCTACTAAACAGAATGCAGTAAATGTATCAGTAGCAGGCAGGATGATTCGCCAGCTAGGATGATCCTAGTGTCATGTAAACACCCCCTGATTCTGCACATGCTGCTTGCAATTGGCCGGTAACAAAAAGAGCAAGGGACTGGGTCCAAGTTTGTAAAACCAACTCAATTAAGGTTCCAGAAAAAAATACCCCATCACATGAAAGAGTAGCATACAACAAGCCTGCTGACCAAGTTTGGGGATGTTTGACTTAACAGAAACAATGTTATGAGCATTCAAACCCTGCCAAAACTACAAAGAAATGTATGGTGTCCAGCCAAAACGTCCAGCCAAACCATACATTCTCTGTATTTTAAGAAATTTTTGAAACATCATAATTCTATTTCCATTTGCTCAAACATGATCAAATTTTCAATTCTTACTTGTTTTTATGTGTTCTTTCTTATTATGAAGTCTGTTTGCGAATTAACTCGTATCTAGGAAACTTGGTCCCATTCCCCTGCTCGTTTTGTTACTGGCTAATTGTTCGTATGTCGTTATAGCGTGCACCAGACTTAAGTGTCCAATGACTCGGTCGTTCGAAAGTGGATTAGCGTAATGTTTTCTTTAGAGTTAACCCCGGATTAGCACTAATCGGCTTTCGAACAACCGGGTCCAGGAAATTACACTGAACTACGAGGATTTTTGACTATTTACAAAGTACTTACTAGTGTATGGATCCTCGGTAGCTCGAGTTGTTCGTGATAATTTTTCCTCGGTCTTTAGGTTTAATTTTTTTCCCTACAAATCGTGGAGAGATGTATAAGTGTAAGTTCATCAAACAAACTAGTTAATCAACCTTTTTGTAAGTAATTTTAAAATTATTTCCTTATATATAATCTTAGTATTTCAGAAGCACCATTACGACTTGCAGCTGGATCGGAAAATTTCTTAAAATTACCAAGGTTTACTAGGTGTACAAAGCAATTCAAGACCTTTTTTTTTAAGAAAATGTTATACAACCTTTGCAATCACTTTTTGCATCCAGCCTTCTTCGCCTTCGGATTGAAGCAAACTTTCAAAATCTGAGGAGGATAAAATTATCTTAGCACTAACAACATGGTTTTAGATTATATTGAATATATATAACAACACATTTCTTACCTTCAGCTCGCACAGCCACTACAGCCAGCAAGAAAAGCACAACTATCCTCATTATGGTAATCACACCTTTCTAAGAGAAAGCATATCAAATCATTGAGATAATAGATAAACAATGTACATCGAATGTATTTACCCTTAAAGGCCCACTTGGATGAAAATTGGTGAAATTTGAAGATGAATTTAGTTAAATAAATAGCTGGCCTCCGCCCAAAAATCTAAATTTCAAGCTCATATTATCAAAGAGAAATTTTGATATAAAGCCTTAAAGAACAATAGGGTTGAGTAAATGACGTCATTTACTCACAACGTCAATGCTAAAATACTTGACAATTTCTATTCGTCTCGTTTGAATGTAAAGAAAATTTTGCTTTTGGTGATTAGGTTTACTACGTTTCAAGTCATTTCGAATTTTAATATATTTTCATCCAAGTATCCCTTTAAGTGAATCGTCTCAATTTTTCCAGACAAATTTTCCACGTCATATATAAAGTACATCGAAGTTGAGAATCCCATGCAAAGCCAAAATCATAATTGCTATCCCCGTAATTAATTAATTACTTACTGACAAAGAAATGCTAAAGTAAGATATGCTTTTTGATCGCACCGATGGCATTGTATAAGTATCGGTATTCAGTAGTATTGAAATTAGGGGGACAATGATATTTTTTCATATCAGAAACAACGTTTGAACTTGTTGGAAGCTTAGAAACTTAAATGAAAATAGGGAGGGGATAAACTAATTTGTTTTTGTTGATGGTTTACTGTCGCCTTGTATTTGTACGAATTTGGATTGTTTTTTTTCTTTCTTTTTTTCTTTTTTTTCTTTCTTTCTTTTTTTTTTTTTTTTTTTTCCTTCTTCTTTGCATGAAAAGGTTGATGTCATCATACACGTCATTTGGCCGAGAGCGTCAAAAAAAAAAAAAAAGACAAGATTAAAAAAGATAGGTAACCTGTTCATGGTTAAACAAAATTAACCTACAAAAACTGTACTTCTGATAATTCCCTAACTAATATTCGTGAGGTTCTCTTAAGCTCAAAATGCTACATTCACTTACCCTTAGATCGCTACTGCTCTAGTCTGGACAAAACAGCCTACTGCGTTGTACTGAGATCGTTTCGATTGATCCCAAGTGCTAAGTACAAAAAGTACAAAAGAGTGATGACGTAACATTCATAAGAAATGAGTTATGACCTTACCAGAAAAGTAGAAAATCAATGGAGCATAGCACTGACGTTTTGTATTCGCCCATAATCTTGATGGTACCATAATTCAAAAAGAGTTTGTAAAATGGCTTATGATGAGTCATTACAAAAGAAGTAAATCCGCGGAGCAAAGTAGATTCTGGAGCCGCCCATAATCTGCACCTTGCAACTGTACCTATTGATGGTACCAGAATATACCTGGACCTACGGTCCATTCAGCTCTCGAATTTCTAAGATGGTTTATGAACTTAACAGAAAGGTAGTCAATCAATTAAGCAAAATAAGTTTTGATTCCGCCAATAATCTGCAATTCTTAACAATACTTACTGATGCGATTCTACCTGAATACACCTTGACCGACTGTTCAGTTCAGCTTGAGTTTGTAAGACGGTTTATGATCTTATCATCAAAGTAGTAAGTCAGTGGAGCAAAGCAGGTTTTGGTTAATCCCATAACCTGTACCTACTAACTATCCTTTTTGATTGTTCCGGAATTCACCTGGACAGTTCAGCTGACGTGTCCAGTCCAGTTTAGCTCGAGTTTGTAAGATAACCTTATCAGCAAAGTACTAAATCAATGGAGCAAAGCAGGTTTTGGTTACTCCCATAACGTGTACCTAATATCTATCCTTCTTGGTTGTACCAGACTTCACCTGGACAGTTTAGCTTACGTCTTTCTGACGATTGTTTACTCATCCATTTTATGTTTACGAACTGAACACCAAATACACTTCTCTTACTTGCCTTTCAAAAGATAGATGGCGTTCTTCTGTTCATTAATTAGAGATTGATTATTGGTTTTACTGAGCTGAAGTGCTTTTTTACCAAAAAGTAATCAAATCATTAATATCACACTGTAAAACAATTTTTATTTCTTGAGTAAACAATGTGATTTTTTTTTTTTTTTTTTTTTTTTTTTTGAAACGCGGTAAAAGCAATAAAACAAAGAACGGACTCTGGATTAACAATGATTTGTTTTTATTATATTGATCGCTTTTTATCTCAAATTTTCAGCGGGTAGAAGGTGGTTTATGACATTTTTGGAAGGCAAGATAAAACGGTATACCTTTTAAGGAAAAAAAGGTAAAATATAGGAGAGATCGAAAACCAGGTATCGAAAACCAGGCTTTGTAGATAAATAGGAAGAACTGTATAAATAGTGGACACATTTTGTTCTTATTTCTGTCAATGACTTTCTAGCATTTCAAGGCCTAGATGCACTCAGAGTGAGCAATTAAGCACAAAATCGCTTAGACAGAAATTTCAATTCTCTTCAGTCGATTGCTAACTAGTTTACTTTTTACCAAAGCATCAGTCTCTTGTATTTACTTGATCATCTCTTTCGATATAATATTTCAATAATCCCAGAATTACTACTACCTGTTAATTTGTACAAATCAATGTGTGAAATTCAGACACGCCTCCATATATATATTTTTTCAATTTTTTTCTGACTCCAAATAAGGCGTTGTCAATGTAACTGTTGCTCTGCCAAAACACTGAAGAAATTTTTACCAGTGGTTTGTTGAATTCCTGGACTTTCGTTTTTTGGTAAGCGAACAGCGTGGCCGGCCTGGATTAAGTTTATAAGCGCTTTTTCTGAGTCATTTGCTACTACAGGAATCCTTTCTTGGCCTGCATCATTAAGCAAGACAAGTCGGTAGAGACGAAAACCAGGCTTTTAGAAAAATAGGAAGAACTGTATAAATAGTGGAACATTTTTGTTCTTATTTCTTTCAATGACTTCTGGCATTTCATGATCAAGGCCTAGGTGCACTCTGAGTGAGCAAGTACAAAATCGCCTAGACAGAAATTTCAATTGTCAAAACAGGAAGAAACTATTTCCTGTGGCCTGTTGAATTCCTGGACTTTCTTTTTTAGGCAAGCGAACAGCGTGGCCTGGATTAAGTTTATAAGCGCTTTTTCTGAGCCATTTGCCACTACAGGAACCCGGCCCCCTGCTTGGCCTGCATCATTAAGCAAGACAGGTCGGTAGAGACGATCTTCGAGAACAAATCAGAAGAAAGAGTCACGAACGGCGCTTGTTTGAAACATTTTGACTTCTAAAGAATGAATTCGGTGCAATATTTTGTCAGTATAGGTGCTGAAGACTCGAAACTTATACAAAATATCAAAACCATGCAGGAAATTGGTTTTTGCTCCATATTTTTTAATTGTAGCTGATGTTTTATTTTTATGACCAACCCTTTCGACCCTGACTTTTTGTATGTGCCCCCTTCCCCTCATTTTCATTATGCAACTATTGCCAAATTCTGTGCAACGTCACGATCCATTCTTTGAACGCTTGAGTTTCTGTAAGCTGGAAAAGGAACACCAAATGACATATAAATTAGGAATCGAAAACAACATCAAGATGACATTTTTTATACAAATTTAGGGTGTTATTTACAAATAGAAGGCTAAAAGTTTTCATAAACGTTTAAGGTGTTATATCTCTGAATGTCTCACTTGCTTACCCTTAGTTCGATGGACTGTCGTAAGTTGGCTCCGGGTATTTATTGTGACGGAATCTAGTTTTTTTTCAATTTTATCTGAAATTTTGAGCAGGTAGGATAAGGTGGTTTATGATATTTTTGGTACGCAAAATATAACGATATAGTACCTTTTACATCAGCTCTTTCGAAAATATTTCAATAATCCCAGAATTACTACCACCTGTTACGTACAAGGTCAATGTGTGAAATTCAAACACGCCTCCTTATATACATATTTTTTCAATTTTTTTTCTGACTCCAATAAAGCGTTGTCAATGCAACTGTTGCTCTGTCATTTGGTTTGCTCCATATTTTTTTAATTGTAGTCGATTTTTTATTTTTATGACCAAACCCTTTCGATCCTGACTTTTTGTATGTGCCCCCTTCCCCTCTAGAGCCTCACATTTTCTCATGCCCCCTCCCCCCTCGAAGCACTCGTTTCGTAATGTTACGACCTCGAGCTAACCCTCTAACTTATTCTATATATTGAATATGTGCATAGTAGTATTGTGAATCAAATGTATCAGTGGTAGATTGAAACAACCGCGGGATACCGATAAAATGTTTAAGATCATAAAACTAAGGCTGTGCTTTGTGCAACTTTATCTGTACAAATCAGAAATTAGGTACAAACCATCTAGTGATCCATCACAAATTCTGCAGTCTAATTTACTACTCTCCTAGTGTTATATTAATGATAGACCACTAGTAGCGAAAACTACCGATCGATTTAAAAAAAATCGTAGTTTTTTCAACCAAACCTTTCTTGGTTCTACTGTTATTGACATAGCTTACTGTAGTGCTAAGAATAATGCTTTTTTATAACTGATGAGGTTCAAGTCTAATAAGGCAAAATCATAGTTCATGATTTTGATTTTTTTATGTATTTTGACTTCGAAGTGCGAGCACTAAAAATCAGTTGCCAGATTTTGAAATGTGTAGTTTGAAAACAAACTTTTCTTGAATCTTCTATTGTAATGTAGCTTCATGCCTTATTCAGTTCGGCAAAATACAACGATTAAAGTTTCATTTTTCTTTCAAAATATGACAAAGTTTGACCCATGCACTATATAGTTGGGTTTTATTCTAAAATGATTAGACTCGGCCTCATGGACTGCAAACCAACTGAAATAGCTAGCAACTCGGCGTTCGGCCGGCTACTCCATTCGGCTTACGGGCCTAAATGTTACGGCCCAAAGTTCAAAACTGAGCTAAAACTGTGACTAGTGGACTAGTGTTAATGTATTCGCATACTTTTGTCTCGCTCTTCTCCAGTTAGCTCTTAGAAAGAAATACTGAAGATAACATAGAATCCTCAGATGTTGATTGGATGATTGCTTTTTCAGAAGAATGCAAATTCACTATAGCTGGTCATACTTTTGGGCTTTGTGCTGTAATTCTAAGCCAATGGGCATCCATATATCTCGACCCTCATGGCGATCCATCCAACCCATTCCATGACAACAATACATATGTACTGTGTCTTGATCGTCTCTAGAAGACGATTGGTAACGACTGTATCCACATCGGTATTTGCTTGAAAAACCTGGTAAAAGAAAATGAGAATTCCATGTAAATAGTGGTGGTATAGTTACACTCTTCTCGGATAAGGACGTTAAACCGTAGGCCTCGTCTCTATGGAGACGTTCCAACAATAAGGCCGGCTTGCGGGATTAGCGTTGAAAAGTACTGGTGACGAGGCTTTAAAATCATGTATTACAACTATTAGTGGAGCGACTTAAGCAAGTGTTTGGCATATACCTAAACCTAAATACTATCATCGGAGTACTTGTTAACAAATTTAGGCATATGGGATGTATTTAATAACAGAATATTTCATTCCGCAATCTATCACTTAACATACAAAAGACCAATTCAAAAACGTACCTATCTTTTGAATCATCGTTATTGAACTGACTATAATTCACTATAACTAAATAATGCCTTTCTCTTCTTAGATAATTGCCCTGTGAAAAAAACAGGCTCTTTACACTGCGTGCAGGGACACCAGTCCATTTTCGACCCGCACAAATAGCGGTATAAAATTCATCTCTAGCGTTTTTGTATATTTAAGAAGTCCTTTTTCTACGTCATCTCATTTGCATTTTCAGATTTTAAATGCTTAATTCCCAGAAAGGAGATGATTTTATCCAGAAATATATAATCATAAGGCTTTTCCATTCATGAAAAAACGATTATCAAAATTTCAATCGGTAGGGGCACTTTAAAAGGCTTGTTAATCATTACCAACAGTTCATTATACACTTCACCTAGACTTGATGTCCAAAACATTATTCAGTATTTGGTAGTTTTTGGTTATGGGCTTAGGTACGCATTAAAAAGGGTTTAAAAATATCAACAGGATCAGTTCTGTTCAATGTTATTAATATTTTTTTCATCTGCAAAACACTTTCATTGCTTAAGTACAAAGTTTGGTAAATGATTTTGCCACCTAACTCAAACACACTTGCTTCAAAATTGGAAACAATATCATGCAAATTTTTTATTTACGTCATGTCATTTGCATTTCCCGACTTCAAATGCTTAATGCTCAAAAAGGAAATGATTTTATCCGGATATATTTCACCATTAAACATTTCCATTCGTGAAGAAACGATTCTCAGAATTTCAATTTAGGGGTTAGGGGCACTTTAAGTTATCACCTTCTCAACACCATTTACATTGTAGACCATAAACTCGTTGTTGCTGTTCTTATAAGATAATTTATACTTTGTGACGCATTGAATCTGATTAGGGTAGTTTGCTCTCCCTTGTGTTGCTACCATGGCAACATGACTAATGACACCAAGATCAACCTGGAAATACTCCCCTACTTGAAGGATTCCAGCTACCCATGCCCCTACATCTTTAGAATAGTTAATGGGCAATGCTGGTCTGTTGTCAAGTCTTCCTCGCCAGGGCTCATGACCAGAGCTGTAAAAGGAGGAGGCGGTAATAGCAGAGTTTGGGATCCTTCCAGACTTCATTCCAAATGCGGCTCCAAAGCAATCTAACCAGGAAAGAAAGCTGTTAGGATCGATTTCCTGGTTTTCGGACAAGGAAATTTCCCGAATTAATCTAGGCTCAATTTATAGCTGTGTGGTGAAGTGCTCCGGAGACTGAAACTCTTCACCGCTGAAAATTTAGCCTATTCGCACGTAATGAAGAAAATTTTTCTTGGTGATATTTTTAAATTTCCGTTCGTTATTTTTAGTTTGTTGATTCCGCCATCTTATTTGTAAGGTCAGTCTTCAGTATACACTGGAATTTCAATCCAGCTATGCTAATATAAAACCCAGGGGTAGATTGGCCTAGCCATGAAGCAATGATTGCTCCACTCGCCCACCAAATTAACTAACATTAATAATGCAAAACAAATATCTCCAAACCTGGATCTCGGACGTCTGCATAAATCGACTTGTCTTGTGGTACAAATCTTGACGAGTTGTCTGTCTTGGTCAAGTTATTGAGTTCACACGTCCAATTGGTGTAATAGTTGATGCTTTTACATCGGTCATCGACAAGGCAATTCATGTAGCATGCATCAAAGTGTTCAGCTGTAGTTGTCTTGTAGGCAGAGGACAAGAGAGTAAAATTGTTCACGAGCTGTCTAACTGTGGACCCTTGTTTGCATTGTTCTGCTGATGAGATAAAACCATAGAGCAACGAAACCAAAACGATCTGAGGAAGGTTTTTTCGGCGCATTCTAGAACAAAGATTTAATTTAATTTAATGATTTGATTTTGATTTTAAAAAGGCTTCATATAAACTGTAAAACTTGATCAGGATTTGTGAGGATTCGTAACTATTCTTAGTAAATCATGATCAGGTTACAAAAGCTTCTATTTGTTTTTCTTTAACTCGGGGCTTGGCAAAGATGTCAAAGATGTTGATAAGTTTGTCTTAATTTGGAAAAGATTTAAAGCCCATGGTCAACTGAGAACTTTGAAACTTAAACGATAAAGATGTTTCGAAGACTCCAGTTCTGTCATGATTTTCAAACCAAATAACGCTAGCTAAAATTTCAAACTAAATAGCGATGCAAGAGAAGACAAGATGCGTAAGAATTGAAAGAATAGAGACTGCTTTGAGAATCGTAGTATATTCTCATTACTAACAATACCCGCGAGTATCCATAATAAGATATGGAATACGCGAAAATGGGGGCTGTCCATGGGGTGGACAGCGGATACTCGCAGGCAGGTGAATGAGTCTCGCAACGCGTCATGGACCGGGGCGGGAGGGCGGGGGCTCGCAACTCTCTGGACGGTGTCGTAGATGTGAATGACTCAAGGCATGTGCGCGAACTAATATACGGAGCACTGCATGATGGGATATCTATTGTTATGCTAATTCTCGCTATTATTGTTAGTACTTAGAATAGTAGTATATTCTCATTACTAACAATACCCGCGAGTATCCATAATAAGATATGGAATACGCGAAAATGGACCCATATCCCGGCGCGGAAGGCTCAAACATCCCTAGACGTCACGCCTATCCTATCTCGAGCGGTGTACATTACTCCCATTCTACAAAGCTCAACAACCCATTAACTGTGGTAACATTCCTTTATTCGGTATTGGCTTTTAAATTTCAAAAGGACGAATAGACCATCTGGTATTACGGAGGGGGAAACGCGGAGGTGAAGTCTTTTAGCGAGTTTAAACGTTTATACGATTGGCCTGGATCAATTTGACTTGCTGACGTTTCCATTAAATGAGATGAGGCTGACGATGCGGACATAATCTTAGACAGCTGCATGTAGCGAGCAGCAGTGGCCTGGGATTTCCATCCGATGTGAGTCAAAATGTCTTTGATCTCCGCGCCGGATAACGCCAGCGTTATGGCGCAGCCTGAGCGAAAGCCGTGTAGGGTGTGTGATTCGTCAAGTTTGAACTCTTTAAGATACAACTTGAAGCGAGACTCCGCCGCTGATGATGAGAAACTTTTGTTCCGGATAGCCCGATCAGGGGTTAAAGGGCGAAAAAGGTAACCTGACGAGAGGTCGACTCCCATTGCCTTGGAGTGAGTTACATAAAGTTCGGTGGCAAACACGGGGCACGTGGTTTTATTTTGGCCACGCCGCACCCCAAATAGATTCTCGGAACCATCTCTCAGTGTTTTCCCCCATGTATGGTTAAACAAAAAACCATCATTACCGGGGAATCTTAGGATCTCTTCTGTTTTAACCTGACCCAGGTCTCCTGGTCTATCTCCACTAAAGAAGAGAAGTTTGAAGTAAGCTTCATCTCGCAACACACCGTAAGTTTCGATCGGTGATAGTGTCTGTGCTGCCAATTTCCCATTCAATCCAACACTAAGCCGCATTAGGTCGCTCAGAAAAAAGGGGATGGCTTTTGTGGGAAGAGTACGAGATTGTAACTGTTCGGCGGTGACAACCTTTTTATAGGTTTTTAGCGACAAGTCGGTGGCAGGGTTACCTACCAACAGTCTCGGGTCCCAGTTGCCTACCCGGCCGTTTTCGTTAAAAATGGCTCTAAGTTTTCCTATCAGGGAATCAACCGTACCGAATGCCAGCCTGACCGGACACTCACACTCCGGATACTCTCGGCCAAAACGAGAATGGCAACCATCTTTATGTACCTTTGTCTTACCATGCCTGTCTTTCCACACTAAGAAACGGCACAAATCTCTTGGGCAGGCTGTGGGGATGTCCTGTGGCTGAGGGAGAGACGACAGAAAGGATTCGAGTTGCTTCTGAAGGGAAGACTTTTGCTTGGAATATTTTGAGTCAGCAGACATGACAGAGACTTCGGAAAGACGGGAATCCATTGCTTGGACGTCGAGTAATAGGGGCGGGCCGAGCTGCTTACTCGGGCCGAGAGCTTTCCGTTGATAACCACATTTTTGACAAAAGCGGAAGTCTGAGTCGTTGGCATGGCAACAGGATGGGCAAGCTACTGAGGGTGTGAACAATTTTGGAACAGGAGGGAGGGGCTGTAAACAAAGACGAAAATACAAAATACATCATTCAAGCTCGTTTCTTTCTTTTCCTTTTCTTTTATTATTATTATAATTATAATTCGACAATAAGTTAGTTGAAATACATGCATGTAGATGCGGGCTGTATTTTTAAAACAACTACAGGCTATATTTTGTAAGCCCATAAGTCCCATGGAAGCCTGAAATTACCATGATAACCCTCTTTGGAAGGCGGATAGATGGCACGTTGCTGCCCTTTCGGCGCTAGGTGAAGGGAGGCTCTGGACATTCGACTCAAAATGGGCCACCAGTATCGTCTGGGACGGACGTCTGGTACAACGATAGTACAGGATAAGGTGTTCTCCTTTATAAGACTCAGGATTGGGCCCATAAGGATGATGGGGGGGAACACATACGGGTTCGCTAAGCACGAGATGGTACTAGCACTGCTAAGGTCCTGTGCAAAAACGTCTACTCCTGCAGAACCTGGCGTTGGGTACGGGGTGAAATGTGGGAGAGGTCTTCCATCCTTTCCAGCTTGGGCATTCGAGTCGAGCGCCATCAGGTCGATAGAGTGACCGGACGAGCCTCCAAAGTCGGGATGCTCCTGCAGAATGTCCCAAAGTTCAGATGAGAGTTTTGAGTCCGCCGGGGAGAGTTTCCTAGAGGGCATGTCCGCAGGGTTTTCTCTCGAAGGGATGTAAGTTAATACCAGACGTGCGTTCAGGGAAAAGACTGTTGAGTAGAGCTCTTTGAGGGCGTCTGCCAAAGGGCTTGCCCTAGCGGCTTGGGACTTCCATGCGTTAACCAAGCACTGGTTGTCAACGTAGGCGTCGATTCTTGCATTTGACAGTGGCTCTCGGAAAGTCTGGATAGCGTTAGTAAGAGCTTTTGTCTCCTTTACTGCTATGTGCTGGGTGGTCATATCGGGGTTCCAATAGTCAGACACAGGAACTAAACTCCACTGGGGGAAAACAGCGCCCCAAGCGAACTTGGAAGCGTCAGAATAAATTACAAATTGGGTGTGTTTTTCCTGTCGCCATTTCCCCACTTTAGTTATTACTGTCGGCAAACGCCAATGCTCAATCTCTTTGCGGAGGGTCTGGGATATTCGGATAGGCTTGGAATTCTTCAAAGCTCTCCCAATGGCCATATTCATTTCGTTTACATACAGCCGGGCGTCCTGGATAGCAAGGTTGAACGAGATGCATTTTCCAACTAGGCGCTGGAGGGTGTGGGCTGAGACCTGGCGTTTTGTGAGTATCAGGTCAACAAGGGCGAGGAATTTTTTCTGTTTTGTAGAGGGGAGATAGAAGGCTTCCTGTTCTGTGTCGCAAACAAAGCCCAGGTACTGAATCTGTCTTCGTGGACTGAGGACACATTTTGCTAGACCGAGCGTATAACCAAGGTGCGTGAGCGTGTAGGCTACGATATAAACGGCGATTTCAGCCGCCTTAAGTTTTTTATCATGATCTACTAATAAAGGCGTGGTAGTTTTCAGGTTAATACTAGTTTGCAGTTCCCCCACGTGCCGATCATCGATGTACAGAGAGCAAGGGATCCCCAGGGAGCGAAAGAAATTGGTGGCGACTAAGCCAGTGGAGTGGTATATCCACGCGGAGAGTTTCCAACCGAAGGGAATTGTATTCGAGACAAAATACCACCCTCTCCATTTCATCCCAAAATAGGTTCGGCTTTTTTCGTCTAGCAAAATATGATCGTAACCTGATTTGTCGTCTAAAACAGACTGAAATGCGTCTTTGCCCAAATATCTAGGCAGTTGGGATAGATTGTCCAGTTTAAATGGCCTGTCTTCCATCCAGAGGTTTAAAAAGCGGTTGTCGTGGCATAAACGGGGTTTTGTGGGCTCGACAGTCAATGGCATAACCAGGAAAGGAGGCTCGACCTCCCCAACTTTCCCCACGACCGAGATTGCACCGTTGGCTACCCTATCTAGGATGGTATCGTCTATGAAGTTCTTAAAAATCTCACATGACTTGTTGTTCTCTAATACCATGTGGGGAGGCCTCCCACTGTCAAATTGATGGCCATTGAAACTGCCTTTGAAATGGCGGAAAAACTTATCAATGCAAACTTTGTTTTTTACCCAATCGAGCACTTCATAGGCCTCATCATACGGGCCTATGCTAATCATCTCTTCCCAGTCCCTCGCGTGCAGGTGAAGTTGACCAGGCACAAAACAATTGGGGTCACGGAAGGGTAAAGCTGAGATATCTGATGGCAAAAACTCATAGGCGACTCTTTTAATGAATTCGAAGTCGCAGGGTGGGGCTGCCATACCCTCTAGGGACTCCAGGGGGTTCAGGTCCGCAGTGATCCACTTAGGTGTCTTCCTACGGGGGTCAGCTCTTACGTAAGGGTCGAATGCGTACTGATCCTGAAGAGAAACAACAGACAAAAGCTGACCCTTTATAAAACACGAGTAGGCGTGTCACGTGACACGGTATGCGGAAACTATAACTTATGCAACCAATATTGCTGTATGGTTATACCCGGAAGGACCCGAACCTCCTGGAGGAGGGTATGGCAGCCTGACCCAGCAAAACCGGGGGGAGAGATTTTCCTCCTTTTTCAGGCTGACAACCGACCTACCAGTTGGCCAGTAAGGGGAAAAAAAAAAAAGGAAAAGAAATATGTGATGACTAGAGACTCAACTTATATGTCCACGTTTTATTAGTAATCATTTAACAATCATTGCCATAGCATACATAGTCTGGCTAACGCTTTTTGTGAGGACATTGTCTGAACAAGTGTTCAGTAGAATCACAAACGAAACACTTTAGCCGCCTATAGTTCGGGCGGCGCCCGTAGGGGTGGCTTTGCGCAAAACGCTGGCCGCCACGCCCGCCTCCTGCCTGACTTGAGTTCCATCCGGCTTGCCCATCCACAGGAACGTCCATAAGTGCGACCGGTCTCTCGTGTGAGGAGCCAGGGATCCCTGTGGCCATTTTGATATTTTTTAACACCTTGCTGGCCTTCTCGAGGACTTTCCCTTTGACTGGATCGCCCACCAAGGTGACGAACAGGTCTTTGAGGGCGGTGGGGGGGAGGAGCTTATACTTCTGCACTTCATCCAGAATACATTCGTACTCTCTCGCTTTCTGGTCACTGTTGACTTTCGCCACTCTAACTAGCGTTTCCAGATCCGCTATCGCATCATCAGGGTCAAACCTCGCTTTGTCGAGGGTACGGTGTAGAGCTTGTAGGGCCGTGGCAACAGAGTTACTCTTCCCCTGTTCTTCTAATATTTTAAGTCTCTCTTCTAGGGTAGGTGCACGCTGAAAAGGGCATAGAAGGTTCGTGTTAGGATAAAAGGGGTAAGGCATTCATTAGATCGAGCGGTAGACTCCAACATGGCCCAAAATGTCCTCTGCTAAACAGTTCAAATATTACAAAATCGAGCGGTAGACTCCAACCCGGCTCAACACGTACTGCCACACACAGTAAACATTCATTCAATTGAGCGGTAGACTCCAACCCGGCTCAAATACTCCTCTGTAACACAATTAAGATATCCACTAAATCGAGCGGTAGACTCCAACCCGGCTCGAATCCTCCTCCGTTACACAGTAAAAAATAACCACTAAAACGAGCGGTAGACTCCAACCTGGCTCGCCTCCCTTGACTTAAGGTCTTTTAGAAGGAACTTTTACGTAGTAACAATTTGCGCGTGAGTGAACAAGAAATATAAACTATGTTAGATTTGGGGCCACAAGGGAAAACAACTTAAGATTTTTGTAGAAATTTGCATACTGCCTAAGTTGGTACAATGTGCAACGGGGAAACTAGTAAAAAGTCTGCTAATCTTAGGCAAGAATGAGGGCAATAACACTGCTTGCGAAACCTTGTACATGGTAAAAGAAACTTGGGCGCCCCTGTTGGCCTGCCACAACACTTCATATGCACACAAAACAACCTATAACACACTCTAAATCTGGCCCATCGGAAAGAACTAAAACTATAGTACAAACGGCAATAATAAGCACTCGCAGTAAAACTAAGGAAAGCGAACATTAAAAGCTAACTCAATATATACCTCCAACGGTGGTAAAGCATTAACCAACGGTGGGTTCTGGCCGCCCTGGACTTGCTCTTGGGGAACTTGCTGGGGAACTTGCTGGGGAATTTGCTGGGGAACTTGCTGGGGAACTTGCTGTGGCACCGCTGCGCCTTCATCGGCCGCCTGTGGTAAAGGGACGGCTCCAGCATCTACGGGACGTTGGTTAGCATCTGCCATGACGCGTTGCGAGCTTAAACTTTTTGCTGGTAACTCTCTGGACGGTGTCGTAGATGTGAATGACTCAAGGCATGTGCGCGAACTAATATACGGAGCACTGCATGATGGGATATCTATTGTTATGCTAATTATCGCTATTATTGTTAGTACTTAGAATATTAAAATGTTGGCAGAGAGCATCGAGGAGAGCAATAATAGCATTGAATGGTTGGAGTGGTCACTGAAGAGCTATGTCGTATACCCTACAACAATACACACTCAATTAACTGAACAAATACAAATTGATTAACAAACATTAGTTTCTTCTTCTTCTTCTTCTTCTTCTTCTTCTTCTTCTTTTTCTTCTTCTTCTTCTTCGTCTTCTTCTTCTGAATTATTTGATTCCTTATTTTTGAGTATTTTCGTGATAAGGCCACTCGTCCTTTGTTTATTCTCGTTGTACCTCTTTCCCTAATTCTTTTCAATGTTTCTCTGGCTCAGTGGTCGGTCGTCCAGGTGTTTTCGAAGCTACACTTATAGTTTTGTACATGTTTTTTCTGGTTCAAAGGTCACTCCTTAACACCTGTATCGCCTGTAATATCCGATCAATACGTGCCACCACAGTTTTAACTTTATTCTATTTAACAAATATCGACTCCGTTTTACAGAGGTTGCCCTCCAGAACTAAAAACAACATTCAAACAATAGACCCCCCTGGACTGAAATCCCATTCTTTGAAACAAGAACTAATTAGGTTGACCAATGAGCACTATGTAATAGCAAGAGAGCATAATATAAATAAGAGAGGGAAACTTGTTAATGGGCGCGCGCCGTGATGATTCCCATCTGTGCTATTTTTGGTAACCGGATGCAGTTTAATTTTCGACTTACCCTACTCCCGTGCGTCTAAAATTTGAACGAGTGGAATTTGGCGATTTGAGTTTCATAAAATCACACAATCGATATCAAATATATTCCAAATTCCACGAAAATGCCATAGGATATCCTATTAGTAACATACATCAAAAAAATTATAGAAAGAAACGAGTTTTTCTCATCTAAATGGGCGAAAATTTTTAAATAAACGTAAACGCGCGCTCGATGACGTGTGATGCGCCAGTAGCGCGCGCATTTTCGCTAAAATTTCATTCAAAAAGCGAACAAAATCCTCGACGTTTTTGTCTTTTTTTCCATCAAAATCGTTACTTTGTAATCAGAAAGTACACACTTTTGATACTAGATAATATGAACAAAGCAGAACCAAGAAAACTTTGTTTTTAAGGCTGTTTTTCAAAACTCAAATCTGCACTAAACGGCTCTCTGGGTCCGGAAATGTCAAATCATGACGCACGGGAGTAGGGTAAGACGAAAATTAAACCGCATCCGGTTACTAAAAATAGCACAGATGGGAATCATCACGGCGCGCGCCCCATTAACAAGTTTCCCTCTCTTATTTATGCTCTCTTGGTAATAGTAATAATAATTATGATTTATTTAGCGCCAATTCCAAACGATCAACAGAGCTTTACAAATGTGTTTACGTACAACCTAATATAATTACTTACCACCCTAAGAAATAGGAGTTTTCTTCAAATTAACATAAAATGAAGGCAAAATGATGGAAAAATTGAAAAAAGAACCGCGTTTTTAAAGCAAAAATTTGATTTTCGACTATAATTAATAACCAAGATAACGCAATGGATTTAAGATTCAGACACAAGCATGCATGCACACGATGTTTCAAAGTTCATGGATTTATTAACAAGTGTTTTAAATATTTAAGTTTGGTCATGCAATATTTTTAGAGTCTAAATTGGCTGTCAAAATTGCTTGACCAAACTTCATTGAAATGCTTGATAAATGAAGTCATGAATTTTAAACATCTCAAAATTCCTTGAGGCTGATAACGTAAAGATCATTTTATTGATTTGTTAAGCCTGGTTTCCATATGATTGCGGACGATGCTCAGCGATCGACCGCGATCGACCGCGATCGTATGGAAGCCAGGCTTTAATCTCTCAGCGATACAATCCCTCAAGGGTGCGTGGTATACCACTGGCAGTCTTGTTAGAACCTATCGATTTTCTTGACGAAAACAATTAGACTTTCGATTTTTGTAGTTATTTTACTTAATTAAAAATGAAAATATTGTCTTCTTTTTTCAAAAAAAAAAAAACGCTTCAAAAAGTTTGACTTTGCTTTGCGTGACAGATGACGCCATCAGATCTATGGTATGTACTCTCATTCACCATGGCTCTTGACCAATCAGAAATCGAGAAATTGCTCAATTGTGGTAAAAACCCTATTAATCCATAACTATCCAAATACTAGACTGATATACCAATATACCGTCCAGGAGAGACATAAATGACTATTATATAACGCGCGCTCTGATTGGCCAAAAACCGTGGTTGATGAGAGTTTCAAACACGCTCACGTCACTGTTTTCGAATTTTTCGTAAACTGGTGCGCTTGTTATTTTGTAAAAGAAGCGAAAAATTGTTTTTCCGTGTTTGATAGTCTTATCAAAACACTTGTGACGTTATGGGAGAACTTCCAGGGCGGGCTTTCGAGTTCACTCATCATCACGCGTGTTTTGATCAGGCTATCAAACACGTGAAACAGTTTTTTATTGCTTAAATAATTTTCAATTTCCAATCGCAATTACAACTAGATCGACTAAATGAAAATTATCCGATCCACCTAAAGCAAAGACTAATTGTTTTTATTTACAATAGACGTCAAGATTTGTTATTGTGGTCTTCGGGAGTTCTGAAATGCTGTCTTTTTTGGCGACGTTTCGGCGCACTTTGTGCGTCTTCTTCAGGCTTCGCGTATTACTGATCAAATATTTTCTTTAGAGTTGTTTTCCAGAAGTCAATATTTGCATATGTGTTAAGAGGTGTTTTGTTTTTGTGAAATGATCTTTCACTCTCGATCGCCTCCATAAATCTTCTTTTGTCCAGGTTTCTCTCCAGGGATATGATTCGGCTTTTGTCCCAGTTTATCTCGTGGGTGCAGTTTTGGTTGTGTCTCGCTAGGCCTCCATCGCCTGTGTTCATTCGTCTTTCGGCTGATTCAACGTTTCCTCGTTGTGTGTCCTCTTGTGTAAGTCGTACTTTGCTTTGGTGTTCTTTCAATCTGGTTTTCCATTTTCTTCCTGTTTCTCCTACGTACTCATACTGTTCGCATCCACATGGTATTTTGTATACCACATCTGTTTTGTCGGCTCCTAGGGGGCTTCGTGCATTGGTTTTTAGATCTCTGACTTTTCTACCTGATCGCATGGCAGTTCCGAATTGGTATTTCTTAGCGATGCGTTTGAATGTGTGTGATAGTCCCTCAATGTATGGGATGACAATCGTTCCTCTCATATCACTTTTGTCTCTTTCCTCTTCTTCCGTTCTTTTTGTCTCTTTTCCTTTCGTCATGGCGTCTTCGATTTGTTGTCTCGTATATCCATTAGCTATGAATATCTCTTCGATGTTCGTCAGTTCTGTTTGCAGATGTTGCTCGTCACATAAATGTTTTGCTCTTTCTGTGAATCCTTTGATTATGGCTCTCTTTACGTGAGGGGCGTGGTTGGATTTTTCTTTGACGTTGATGTTAGTATTCGTGGCTTTGTAATGAACTGTAAACTCGATCTTTTTGGTTTTTCGATTGATGTTTTGCTTTAGATCTAACACTGGTAGTGTGTCTTGGTTGGCTTGTTCTACTGTGAAACGGATCGTTCCTGGTTCGATGCTGTTGATGTGGTCTAATATGTCATTTACTTCATTGGATTTGCATTTTACTTCCGAATCATCCACGTACCACGGCCAATCTGTTAGTGCTGGGAAACGTGGGTCTTGTGCTCTTATTTGGAGGTCTTCACAGAAGATGGTGGCAATTTTTCCTGACGTCAAGATTGTCTTCCACATTGTAATGTAGACTAGTCACGTGCTTACTCTGGGGGCAAATAACCTCAAATCAGGAGATTTCAACTGCTTTATTGATGGCACAATTTGTTTGGTGCAAGAGGTCCCGAATTTGACTTTAATTGTATTTGATGTTTTATTTTTTTAAACAACCCTTTCGACCCTGACTTTAATTTTCGTACACAATGTTATGATTTTAATGTTGAGCGTAAACTGTTGTAATTGAATTGATGTATTTTGTAGCTAGAGGTGAAAGAAATCGCTTCACGGCTAAAGTAAAATTCCATTGAGCGCACCTAACCCCGTCTGGCGTCATTTATATAAATCTAGAATAATTTCTGAGGACCTTCGCGGAGAAAGTATTCGATTCGGATAAATCCCCGATTTTTAATTTAATTTCAAATTTTGGGATTGCTGCCCACGGTCGAGTGGATCGCCCCGAGGGAATGGGACCGAGTGTGACGTCTACCCAGGAACCATCACATCTATACTAAGTACATTATCCGCTTGTTTATTCTAAAAAACATCATTTGGCATTTCAGATTGTTTTTTATATACTTTTTCAATTAATTTCTATAAACTTTCGAAGCATTCTTTGTGAATGTCGATTTTTGTGTTCCTGGGTCAGTTGACGTCATCACATGCGACTCTCTTTCCCAATCCCTCAAGGGTGCATGGTATACCACAGGGAGTCTGAGGGTCACCTTCTCACAACTTTGAAATCAAACTGAAAATCGGGAATTTATCCAAATCGAATACTTTCTTCGTAAACGTTCTCAGAAACTATTCTAGATTTATATAAAATGACACCAGACAGGGGTTAGGTGCACTTCAACATCGCGCAGACATCAATCTGCAAATTTTGCTTTATTTGCATTATAATTATGATCCCTTGCACTATCATGAAATTATGGTTAAAACGTTTTGTATGCGTTTTAAGGTCATCCCGTTGTCTTGCACATTTGCATGCCCACTGCGAACGTTTCTTTTCAGGATGGCGGCTTTTGGGACGAAAGTTACGAAGAAGCAAACTATGGCCTCTTTGGAAGAACATCTCCAGTCTTCACGCTTTCGTTTTCAAAGAATTTTCAAGAATATCAAGCATTGGACACGTCTGTAGGTAACTGAAAGTTATCTGCCTGAAGCGAGGGGTTGGTTAATTGTACACATAGCTCTGAGCTCAAGGCCCATAAAACAATTATCTTCCATTAGAAAGTGTAAATGGAAATGCCTTTATTAATCAACGCATACCTGTATATACATGTGATCAGTTAATCATTAACCCTAAAGTTTCACTTTAACAAAATCCAAAATTAATGGTTTACGTAAATTCATACCTATTATATTTCTTCTTTTTCAGTTTTTTTTAATCAATTTTCTTTGTCCGTCATTCTGTTTTACGCCTTTGGCATACAGTGCGTACGTAGTTCAGTTAGTACGTAGTTGTGCTGTCAACTTGCAATACTATTGTACCCTGGGAACTAGAAGCTATTTTTGTCCTCCCTTGTATATAAATAATTACTCATTTTGCACTGTTCCTGAGTGTTCGTTTATTCCACGTTATATAATATTTGGTATATTACGCGAGCCCTGATTGGTTGAGAACCATGTGTTATCACAGTACACACACAAAGTGAATCTTACACACGCTGTGATTGGCTGGCATGTTCCGATAAATATTATATAAAACAAATAGATTCCATTTTGCTGTGCGTCTGTGCTCTAATCGATGCACTGAAGACTTCAAAAAGTGGCGAGAACTATAGTCACGCCACTCGACTTCGTTTCCATTTTTTTCTCACCACATTTTGATGTCATCTGTGCTTCGATTAGAGAGCACACACATAGAAAAATGCAATCCATTTGTACATCACAGTGTCAAGATTAATATATGACCAAATTTAGGGGTGCCGAGTGCCGTAAAAATGTTGTCGTGTATAATGGGGCATAAATACAATAGCAACTTCTGTAGTGGCCTCTCAATTTCACAGTCAAGTGAAAAGTGCTCTATTGTGCGATATTTTGTAATACTCTCAAAGCCAGAGCAATTACACTGTTCTTATGTTTATATTTTTAAGTTAATGTACTATTTGCTGAAAGAAGCTGAATGAGGATAGGAAAGGCCGAATAAGGCCGAGTAGGACAGGGATCTACACCTTTATCAGAAATTCTCATTGGGCTCTACGCCAAAGGACATCCATATATCTCTGCCCTCATTGTGATGTGCCAAACCCATTCCATGACAACAATACGTATGTACTGTGTTTTAATCTTCTCGGGAAGACGATTTGCAACGACTGTTTTTGTATCGGTATTGGCTTGGAAAACCTGGTGAAAGAAAACCAGAAGTAATGTTTAAAGGCCGATAATAAGGACTTGACGGAATTTCAAAGTCCGCGCAATTAGTTTCATTCTGAGGCGCATTCGAGGACTGAAAACTAATGTAAGGACTTTGAAATGCCATCATGTCCGAATTGGAGGTCTTTGAATGATTTCTCAAACTCTAATTATTCGTAAGGATAAACACCCCAGGATTGTCTGGAAATCATTTCAAATTCCAAAGACATTGAGTCACTTCAAAGTACGTACTTTAAAGTGGACTTTGATATCATTTCAAACTACTTTTGAGCGAACATTCTGGGGTTTCAAAGTTCATCATGTGACCTAATTCGAGACACCTGGTTGGTTGATTACCTCATGAATAATTAATGAGTTTGAGAATGCTATGTAAAACACTGGCTTACGGTACCATCGGAATACATGTTGAAAGAAGAAAAGATATACCCCACCACAACACAGACCAAAATATAATATAATTCTACCATTCACGGATATCATAGCAAGAAACAGGTAAACATAGCAGGAAAGTCGTAAACTGAAATTTGATAATCATCTCAATCAAGTGCAGTATTAATGCTCAATCAACATTTTAAATGACCTCAATGATTTTTAATAACAAGGTAACCAATTCAATTTGAATCTATCATTTATATGCAATAAAAATCCATTAACATCACAACAGTTCAAATTCGTCCATCCGCCATTTTGGATTTCTTTCTGACGTCATCTACTCGCCACTCTAGATCTCGTCATATTTAGCGACTGTTATAAGTTATCAATTCTCCAATGATGATTTTTTTCATTTTCAAGAATTTAAAAGGAACAACAACTCCTTTTAGGGACGCGTTTATTTGCCTCTATTTCGCATGTGTTGAGTTCATGACGTCACTTCTCATTCGATTGATATTTTTTACGTAGGCCTGGTGCATTTCCGGTAAATGGAGGACGAAGTTCAATTGTTCAAATAAATTAGATCAAACAAGATGATGAAATCAGTTTGGCTCATCATTATTGACCTCCTCAAGTTGATTCAGCAAATTTTTTGGCCTTTCTTTTTTACGTTTTGAGTGATTTGCATCACATTTCTGCCTACCTTTACAACACCATTTACATGATAATCCACAAAATTGTTATTGCTGTTTTTATAAGATAGCTTGTACTTTGTGACGTATTGAATGTCCTTATATGGTCTCCCTTGGGTTGCTACCATACCAACAAGGGTCATGACACCAATGTCCACTTGGAGGTACTGCCCTACTTGAAGGATCCCAACTGCCCAAGCCGCAACATCTTTAGATGTGTCATAAGGCATGGCCGGCCAGTTACGAAGTCTTCCTCGCCAGGGCTCGTGACCAGGGCCGTGAAAGGAGGAGGCAGTTATAGCAGAGTTTGGGATCCTCCCAGACTCCATTCCCAATGCTTCCAAGCAATCTGCCAGGAAAGAAGGCTGTTAGTATCCTATTTGTATAGGCTCTATACCATCAGCCATCGGAGTTGCATGCGCCTGCGATACTAGAGACCTTAAGTAAGAGGGCGAAAACGGCCTAATAAGGCAATGGCTTTAATGACAAAACAATGACAATAACAGCACGTAGAAATCAGCAGAGCTTTTAACAAGTCGTATATGGTTATAATAATAGACCATTTCACGGTTGTCGTGGCTCAACCTCAGCCTCGACACCATGTAATATATTCATGAGAATTTGACTACAGCCCGTGGAATTTTAAAGTGTTTCGATTGTTTGTTGATGTGTACATTCCTTACATTACCATGGGCTGCAGTTAATTTCTAAAGAATATATTACACGCTGTCGAGGCTGAGGTTGAGCCACGACAACCGTGAAATGGTCTATTGAAACAATTATAATATCTTACAGATTTTTACTGCTTATTAAGATCCAAATTTACTACCATTAATAGACTATATCGCTAGTCTGCTCCAGCAATTCTGGAACTGTTATCTCAGTAAAATAATAATGAACAAAAGAACTACAAACCATGCCATCGAAATTAACTAACATTAATAATGCAAAACAAATATCTCCAAACCTGGATCTCGGACGTCAGCATAAATCGACTTGTCTTGTGGTACAAATCTTGACGAGTTGTCTGTCTTGATCAAGTTATTGAGCTCACACGTCCCATTGGTGTAATAGTTGATGCTTTTACATCGGCCATCAACAAGGCAGTTCATGTAGCATGCATCAAAGTGTTCAGCTGTAGTTGTCTTGTAAGCAGAGGACAAGAGAGTAAAATTGTTCACGAGCTGTCTAACTGTGGACCCTTGTTTGCATTGTTCTGCTGATGAGATAAAACCACAGAGCAACGAAACCAAAGACGCATAAACAATCTGAGGAAGATTTTTTCGGCGCATTCTAGAACAAAGATTCAAGGAACTTGGTTACATCTTTGTTTGTTTGTTTCTTTCTTTCTTTCTTTGTGTGTGTGTGTGTGTATTTGTTTTGTTTTGTTTTTAATGGATTCTAATTTTCTTCTCTGATTTTTTTATCGGCCTAAATTTTTGGTCTTCAATAATTTAAAAAAAACTACGTATGCTTTGAAATTTTGCTTAGTTTACAAAAAAAAGCCTAGAATAATAGCCATCTGGCCATTTATCTATGATATGTATCTACGCCACTCTCAAATATAATTTTCATTTCATTTTCTAGATGCCAGTTAAGCATATTTAAGTACTACCTAATCCAAACCGAGTGGTGGAAATCGAAAACCTCCTCCATCAATATCCTGGAAACGGGCTTGCATAGTCAATCCAAGGCTTTTAAAGAAAATGAAGATTTTTCGCAAACCCCAGTTCTGTCATGATTTTCATATAATAGCGATGAAAGAGAAGACAAGATGCGCAAAAATAGAGACTGTTTTGAAAACCTTAAAATGTCCGCAGACAGCATCTATCGACAGAGCAATGGCACTGAATGGCTTGAGTGAACAGGAACTATCTCTTCCAGCAGAATATACAATCAACGAACTGAAAAGAATACAAATTGATTAACTCACATTCGTTCTTCAGTTCTTCTTGTCTCTGTTCTTCTTGTTCTTCTTGTTCTTCTTGTT
Source organism: Telmatactis stephensoni (assembly GCA_029948255.1). Taxonomy (NCBI): domain Eukaryota; kingdom Metazoa; phylum Cnidaria; class Anthozoa; order Actiniaria; family Isophelliidae; genus Telmatactis; species Telmatactis stephensoni. Next base: position 180,339 of record JALIZF010001767.1, read on the forward strand.
CTTCTTGTTCTTCTTGTTCTTCTTGTTCTTCTTGTTCTTCTTGTTCTTCTTGTTCTTCTTGTTCTTCTTGTTCTTCTTGTTCTTCTTGTTCTTCTTGTTCTTCTTGTTCTTCTTGTTCTTCTTGTTCTTCTTGTTCTTCTTGTTCTTCTTCTTCTTTCTTCTTCTTCTTCTTCTCTTCTCTTCTTCTTCTTCTTCTTCTTCTTCTTCTTCTTCTACTTTTTCTTCCGTTCTTGTTCTTCGTTTCTTCTTCTACTACTTCTTCTTCTTCTTCTACTTAATATAATTACTTTACCTTTTTACCTTTATAATCATATATAATGGTTGCCTAATTAGGTTGACCAATCAACCTTAAGTACACATTGACACCTTTACACCTTAACGCTTTAAGAAATTATTATTTTGGAAATTACTGAACGCAAATTGAAAACAAACATAATTGCAAATACAGTACAACCTTACACATTTTTTAAAGCAAACATTTAGATATTAATATCTTTGTATTCGTGGCCTTAATTTTGTCTTTAAAACTGGAAAATGTTACTAATTGCGTTTTTTTTAATAATTGATCATCATATAACTTGCCTATAACTCTAAATATAAACACAACACACAGCACTTTTCGAATAGTTAACATTCCATCAGTTTAAATGAATACTGAATGTGCTCGAAAACTATGTTGTGTATTATAAAAGAAAACCTTCTCGCTGTGCTGTGTGCAATATGAGCTTTTATCATGTAATTCCAAAAGTCACAATACAGAAATATAATTACCATAGCTGGAAAGAGCACGTCAAAATTAGTAAAACAATGAAGTTTGAATGAAGTAACTTTCAAGCTCACGAAGATATGAATTTTCCGAAATCGAAATTTTGTATGATAACATTTGTTGGTAAGGCAAGAGATGCCTACCAGCAAAGGTTTTCTTACAAATTCATACTTTTCAAAAATTCATATTCTCGTGAGTTTTGGAGTTTAATTCCTTCAAACTTCACTGTCTTGCTAAATTTAACATGCTCAATTTCCAGCTATGGTAATTCTTTTTCTGTTTTACGAGTTTAAAAATACCTGTTAAAACTCATTTAAAGCACCTGGCGATTGATCACAACACTCGACAAGCATTGAGAACACTGGGCTACGCCTCATGCTTCTCTTAACACCTCTCTCGCGTTCTGATCAATCAATCCCCGCGTGCTGTAGATCTGCACACAGTATGCAAACACGCTTTTTGTTAATTGAAAAGATGACATTAACGCCATGAACAAAAACAATTTAAAGCGTCGAAATTGAATAAATTTACTCAGCTATAGCTAATGCTATCAAACACGGAAAACAGGTTTTTTTTCTTAATTAATTTTCAAACTTCAATGGCAATTACAACTAGACTAAATTGAAATTATCCGATCCACCTAAAGCAAAGACTAATAGCTTTTATTTACAATAGACGTCACGATTGTCTTCCACATTGTAATGTAGACTAGTCACGTGCTTACTGTGGGGGCAAACAACCTCAAATCAGGAGATTTCAGCTGCTTTATTGATGGCACAATTTGTTTGGTGCAAGAGGTCCCTAATTCGATTTTATTTGTAGTTGTTGTTGTATTAAAAAATGGAGAACCCAGACAAAAAACCCTCTTGGAATTGTAGAGAACAACACATCAAACAAACTCAGTTCACTTATGATCCAGCGTCCGAGCTGCGACTCGAACTCGGACCACAGCGGTGAAAGGCCGTTGCTGTCACCACTAGGCCAACCATGCCACACATATTACTTAACATCGCACACACAGATCAATCCGCAAAATTTGCGCTATTTGCATTATGATCCCTTGCACTATCATGAAATTGCGGTTACTGCGAATGATTTTCTAGCTCGCGCCCACACGACAGATTTTCAAGATAGCGGCTTTTGGGACGAAAGTTACGAAGAAGCCAACTAAGGCTTGGTAGAACCTCTCCCAGTCTCCACGCTTTTGTTTTCAAAGAATCAGTTTCAAGAATATCAAGCATTGGACATGTCTGTAAGTAACTGAAAATTAACTGCCTGAAGCGAGGGGTTGGTTAATTAGACACATAGCTCTGAGCTTAAGGCCCATAAAACAATTATTTTTGCATTAGAAAGTGTAAATGAAAATGCCTTTATTAATCAACGCATACCTGTATATATATGTCGTCAGTTAATCATTAACCTTAAAGTTTCACTTTAAAAAATCCAAAATTAATGGTTTACGTAAATTTATACCTATTATATTTCTTCTTTTTCAGTGTATCCGTCATTCTGTTTTACGCCACGTAGGCTGCGTACAGTGCGTACGTAGTTCGATTAGTACGTATTCCTAAGCAGTTGTGCTGTCAACTTGCAATACTATTGTACCCCGGGAACTAGAGGCTATGTATATAAATAATTACTCATTTTGCACTGTTCCTGAGTGTTCGTTTATTCCACGTTATATAGTATTTGGTATATTACGCGCGCCCTGATTGGTTGAGAACCATGTGTTATTACAGTAACACAAAAAGATTGCATCTGTGAATCTTACACACGCTGTGATTTTGCCGTGCGTCTGTACTCTAATCGATGCACTGAAGACGTCAAAATGTGGCGAGAACTATATAGTCACGCCACTCAACTTCGTCTCTACTATTTTTTGTTGTTGTTGTTGTTGTTCTCGCCACATTTTGACGTCATCTGTGCTTCGATTAGAAAACACGCACACACAGAAAGAATACAATCCATTTGAACATTACAGTGTCAAGATTAATTTAAAGGTGCAGCGTGCCGTAAAAATGTTGTCGTGTATAATGGGGCATAAATACAATAGCAACTTCTGCAGTGGCCACTCAATTTCACACAATTGTCATGTGAAAAGTGCTCTATTGCGCGATATTTTGTAATACTCTCAAAGCCAGAGCAATTACAGTGCTCTTATCCTTTTTTGGTAAATGCACTATGTGCTAAAGGAAGCTGAATGAGGGTAGGAAAACTGAATAAGGCCGAGTAGGACAGGGGGGTCTACTACACCTACGTCAGAAATTCTCATTGGGCTCTACGTCAAAGGACATCCATATATCTCTGCTCTCATTGCGATGATTTCAACCCATTCCATGACAACAATACGTATGTACTGTGTTTTAATCTTCTCAGGAAGAAGATTTGCAACGACTGTTTTCGTATCGTTATTGGCTTGGAAAACCTGGTGAAAGAAAACAAAAGTAATGTTTATTAATAAAGGCCGATAATAAGGACTTGACGGTATTTCAAAGTCCGCGCAATAAATTCCATTCGAAGGCGCATCCGAGGACTGAAAACTAATGTAAGGACTTTGAAATGCCATCATGTCCGAATTGCAGGTCTTTGAACGACTTCTCAAACTCTAATTATTCGGGAGGAATCTTCGTCCACATAGCCATCCATTTTATCGGCAATGAAACCATGTACTAATAGTTATAAATACACAGATATCACTGCTATAACACCTCAACAAATTCCGTCCTGGTCAGTGAATTAGCTTGTGGCTTTGTGGTAAGCAATAGGAATTCGTAAGTTAGTGGTTATGAGTTTGAGTCTCGGTACTGGTTACCCTAAAAATATTTTAAGCGTCTTTTAATGATTTAAAATGTAAAGTTAGATAAGGAACTATGATATTTTTCTGAGCAAATATTTCTAGTGTTACTATAGAAAGCGTTACTAAAGTACATTTATAAGATATACAGAATAAAACACCCCAGGATTGTCTGGAAATCATTTCAAATTCCAAGGACGTTGAATCACCTCAAAGTACGTACTTTAAGGGTGTACTGACATATATCGTTGCTGTGCAACGGTTGTTATGCAAAATAGGGTCTTCTTTTGGCCGGCAAAATTGAATAGGCACACGCGCGCGCGTTTTTGGCGGGAATCATTTGACTTCCGGTAGAGCAACGCACACCTGACAAAAAGGACTCATTTTCGTTCTTATTGCGCATGCGCGGGACACTTTACTTCCGGTTTCTTTAAAAAGCTATAATCTTTGGCAGGTTTTATCAAAAGGAAGTGTTTTTTCAATATTTATATTCTTTACAGACTTTTCTTCAAAGCCGAGCATGGGATTTGCGAAAAATTAAAAAATGCGAAAGTTATTGGCATAAGTAGCTCATTTTTGACGTTCAAAAAATCCTAAAATGTTTATTTGGAAACCATTCTTAAAACCCATGCTCGACTCTATGCACCTTGGTCTCAAGATTAAAATAATGCATTTTAAATTCTCAAATATACAGTGCTGAAAAACATTATAGCTTTTTTCTGTGTCTATGACGTCACATGATGACGTCATGCAATGGCGTCAAAAAATGCGAAAGTTCCTTCAGGGAAGACAAACTACAAAATATACAAGTGATATAACAATTTGGTGGCATTTTATAGAATTTTCAAATTTCCCTAGCAACGGACCATTTTAATATGTCAGTACACCCTTAAAGTGGACTTTGATATCATTTCAAACTACTTTTGAGCGGACATTCTGGGGTTTCAAAGTTCATCATGTGACCTAATTCGAGACACCTGGTTGGTTGATTACCTCATGAATAATTAATGAGTTTGAGAATGCTATGTAAAACACTGGCTTACGGTACCATTGGAATACATGTTAAAAGAAGAGTAGATATGCCCCCACCTCAAGACAGACCAAAATATAATATAATTCTACCATTCAGGGATATCATAGCAAGAAACAGGTACACGTGGAAAGTCGTAAACTGAAATTTGATAATCATCTCAATCAAGTGCAGTATTAATGCTCAATCAACATTTTAAAGGACTTCAATGAATTTTTATAACAAGGTAACCAATTCAATTCGAATCTATTAGAGCACAGCACAAAAAGTATGCAAAACTTTGCACTATTTAGTACTAAATAGTGTTAATTAAACAATAGAAAATAATAGAATATAATTTAGCGCTATTTAGTACTTATTATGTTGTACACTTTTACTGTTTGTACTCTATTTATATGCAATAATAATTCATAAACATCACAGTTATTGAGCTATAATCTCAAAAGAAATTTCTGTCACAGTCCAAATTCGTCAATCCGTCATTTTGGATTTCTTTCTGACGTCATCTACTCGCCACTCTCGTCATATTTAGCGAATGTTATAAGTTGTCAATTCTCCGATGATGATTTTATCGTTTTCAAGATTTTAAAAGGTACAATAACTCCTTTTTGAAGACGTATCTATTTGCCTCTAGTATTTTGATATGCATGTGTTGAGTTCATGACATTACTTCACATTCGATTCATATGTTTTACGTAGGCCTGGTGTATTTCCGATAAATGCAGGACGGAGTTCTATTGTACAAATATATTAGATTAAACAAGATGATGAACTGATCAGTTTTGTACATTATTATTGACCTCCTCAAGGTTGATTCAGCAAAATTTTAGGCAATTTTATAGTTTTGAGTGAATTGCTTTACATTCCTGTCTTCTCACCTTCACAACACCATTTACATGATAATCCACAAAATTGTTATCCCTGTTTTTATAAGATAGCTTGTACTTTGTGACGTATTGGTTGTGCCTGTATGCTCTCCCTTGGGTTGCTACCATACCAACAAGGGTCATGACACCAATGTCCACTTGGAGATACTGCCCTACTTGACGCATCGCAACTACCCAAGTCGCAGCATCTTTAAATGGGATATAAGGCATGGCTGGCCAGTTACGAAGTCTTCCTCGCCAGGGCTCATGACCAGGGCTGAAAAAGGAGGAGGCAGTTATAGCAGAGTTTGGGATCCTTCCAGACTCCATTCCCAATGCTTCCAAGCAATCTGCCAGGAAAGAAAGCTGTTAGTAATCTATTTGTATAGGCTCTATACCATCAGCCATCGGAGTTGCATGCGCCCGCGATACTAGAGACCTTAAGTAAGAGGGTAACAATGGCTTAAGGCAATGGCCTTAATTACAAAACAATGACAATAACAGCACGTAGTAGAAATCAGCAAAGCTGTTGGTAAGTCGTATATGATTATATTAGATATCTTTCAGCTTTTTACTGCTTATCACTAAAGATCCAAATTAACTACCATTAATAGACTATATCGCTAGTCTGCTCCAGCAACACATTCTGGGACTGTTATCTCAGTAAAATATTAATGAACAAAAGAACTACAAACCATGCCATCGAAATTAACTAACATTAATAATGCAAAGCAAATATCTCCAAACCTGGATCTCGTACGTCAGCATAAATCGACTTGTCTTGTGGTACAAATCTTGACGAGCTGTCTGCCTTGGTCAAGTTATTGAGCTCACACGTCCCATTGGTGTAATAGTTGATGCTTTTACATCGGTCATCAGCAAGACAGTTCATGTAGCACGCATCAAAGTGTTCAGCTGTAGTTGTCTTGTAAGCAGAGGACAAGAGAGTAAAATTGTTCACGAGCTGTCTAACTGCGGACCCTTGTTCGCATGGTTCTGCTGATGAGATGAAATCACCGAGAAGCAAAACCAAAGACACATGAACAATCTGAGGAAGCTTTATTTGGTGCATTCTAGAACAAAGATTTAATTTAATTTAATGATTTGATTCTAATTGGAAAAGCTTCATATAAAGTAAAACTTGATGATACATGAGGATTCGAAAAAAGTCAGTTTACAAAAGTTGAAATGTTTTTCTTTAACTCGGGGCTTAGCAAGATGTCAAAGATGTTGATTAGTTTGTTCTAATTTGGCAAGATTTTAAGCCCAAAGCAAGTCTGTCGCTTTTAAAGCTGAAGTATTTTCCACCATTTACAATTACCCTTTCATGATCTTTTGCTTAAAAACTAATTTTGAGCCAGAAAAGAAAAGAAAGAAAAGAACAGAAAAGAACAGAAAAGAACAGAAAAGAACAGAAAAGAAAAGAACAGAACAGAACAGAACAGAACAGAAAAGAAAAGAAAAGAAAAGAAAAGAAAAGAAAAGAAAAGAAAAGAAAAGAAAAGAAAAGAAAAGAAAAGAAAAGAAAAGAAAAGAAAAGAAAAGAAAAGAAAAGAAAAGAAAAGAAAAGAAAAGAAAAGAAAAGAAAAGAAAAGAAAAGAAAAGAAAAGAAAAAAGGACCAAGATATGAAAAGAAAAGAAATGAAATGAAATGAACAGAAATGAAGAAATAGAAAGAAAGAAAAAAGAAATATGCATAGCCCTATCCGGCTTCGAACCCGGCTCTTACTCTGCTCACCTGCTTCACAGTTCAAGGGGTTTGTAATTTGCACAACAATAAGGACCTTAAGCACAAAAGACGAATTGGCTCAAAGCTCTAATTTGGGGAAGCTAAGAGAGAAGATTTTTTGTAGAGTTCTTTTATGGCATGTCTTTACTCAAGTCTATATATATATAACACAGTTAACATTTAAGCGTGCATTCCTCAGTGCTAACTTGCTAAGTACACAACTAAATAAGTTAAAATGATTGAATTTTTTGTTCGTTTGTGCGTACTAGTGAGGCAGTTTAGGTGTCTGGAAACAGCTCTGTGTACATAGCGGGATGAAAGGATTTTTTTTGCGCCATGACATTTAGTCGCGCTGATCCCTTTATCGGTCAAAGGAAAGTTTAAACCGTTTATATGTTATTGGTTGGTTGAAAAAAACTGTTTCTAGGCACCTTAAACCAGTGAAGCAGTTAATACAACGACAAAAACCTCGTGCAACCTCGTGCCGTCGATGACGGATTGTTGTAAAAAAAAATGAAATTTCACGGATATCTGTGTTTGACTGTTTTATCTCACTCAAAATATTATTTTTCGGTTAAGGGACTGTACCTCTAGCGCAATTGTTATCCAGAATACATCGGAACACTTATAAGTTGCTCGAAACATGGTATTTATCCAGAAATAACTTTAAATTCTATCAGTCAAATTTCGTACTCGTACTCGTAAGTTTGTGCTTAAGCTGCCTTGATGGATTGCCAATTCACAGGATACATTAGGTTACAATTTTTTTTTTTTCTTTTTATTCTGTTTTTAATGGATTATATTTCTCTTCTCTAATTTTTATCGGCCTAAATTTCTGGTCTTCAATGAAGAAAACTACGTATGCTTTGAAATTTTGTTAATTTGTTTAAATCGAAAACCTCCCCTATCAATATGCTGGCAACGGGCCCGCATAGTCAACCCAAGGCTTTAAAGAAAATGAAGATGTTCCGAAAACTCCAGCTCTGTCACGATTTTCATACAATAGCGATAAAAGAGAAGACAAGATACGAAAAAATAGCGACTGTTTTGAAAACGTTAAAATGTTCGCAAAGAGCATCTATCGAGAGAGAAATGGCACTGAATGGCTTGAGTGAACAGGAACTATATCTTACACTCAACGAACTGAAAAGAATACAAATTAATTTACTCACATTCCTTCTTCGGTTCTTGTTCTTGTTCTTCTTCTTGTTCTTCTTTTTCGTCTTCTTCTTCTTCTTTTTCTTCTTCTACTTCATATTACTTTACCTTTTTACCTTTATAATTATATATAATGGTTGCCTAATTAGGTTGACCAATCAACCTTAAAGGGGTACTTGGATGAAAATAGGTCAAAATTGGAAAGTAGTTAAGTTGATGTCAATTAACGACCAATATAGATAAATATAAAACCTACTATCCCAATAATTCTGCATTTTAATCATATTATCACCAAGAAATTTTGGTTTAAGATCTGAAAAGAACAATAGGGTTGTACTTATGACGTCATAGATACACAATGTAGATGCTAAAATACGTGATAACTTTTTATCTGTACCTTTGGAATTTGATGAAAATATATTTTATTGGTGACTGTTGGTCACATATAGATACATTGAACCAAGTTTCGAGTCATTTAAATTTTTATCGATTTTCATCCAAGTACCCCTTTAAGTACACATTGACACCTTAACACCTTAAGAAAAATTATAATTTTGGAAATTATATTACTGAATGCAAATTGAAAACAAAGATAATTGCAAATACTTACACACTTTTAAAGGAAACTTTTAGATATTGAGATCTTTGTATTCGTGGCCTTAATTTTGTCTTTAAAGCTGGAAATTGTCATGTAATTGCCATTTCAATTTTTTTAATATTTTTTTTATTCGCCTTCATTATAGCTTTAATACGCAGCTATCGATTTGATATTGATACCAGCTATAGAGGCAAGATGAACGTTTTCAATTATGGCAGTTTTAATATGATCAGCGTTACCATGGCAACGTTAAACAATTATCGTTGAAATTGTTTTTTTGCTAAATATCTCAAAAACCTGACCTGCTCGGGACAAGCGGTAAATGATATCATTAAACTTCAAGCTAAGGCAAAGCAAATTAGACTATTTTAAACAAGATCAATCTGTTCGATTTCGAGTAATTTGCAGAAATATTCTGAATCATTAATTTTTATATTCTAAAAGTGACGACCTCCCAAACGTTACCCAGGGAGCATCCATTTTGTAGGAGGGGGGGGGGGGGGTGGGCCGGAGGAATTGCAGGAATCAAATACCGACAAAAAATGCTAGCCCCCACGGTAAGGAATTGAACTATATTGATGACCCACCCCACTTCCAAATATGAAAATAGTGTCCCTTGACCTGGTTCAACTTTCAGAAAAACATGACCCACCCCCTTTCATAGAGTAAATTTCTTTTAGCCCACCCCTCAATTCCTCCGCTCGGATTGGTTCGGCGATATCAAAAGACTAGCAAGTACATTATACGTGTTCGGAATATCCAATCCTAGAATTGTCCGAGATTTAACACACGACGTCTCCCAATTAGAGCTGATAGTTCATTTGGTAGAGCATCGGACTAGAACTCCTAAGGTTCGACTCAGCCCAGAATTTTTCTGATTGACTAGCTAGTCAGTAAAAATTCCGGGTTCGAGTGTAGTACTTGTACGCTTCACTTTGTATATAAGTCGCTGATCGTCGTTGCTTTCGATGCCAGACATCGCTCTAAATATGACAAGACTCGACAAATGAAACAGCTTCGCTCAGCTTTTAGTGGAAATCAGCCACCAGAATGGCTGGTTCTAAACTCTACCCCTTGTTTCCTAGAACTGGTTCCAGCTAATTTTAAAAGCTGTCATGTACCATTTGAAAAAATGACCGTTCTGACTGGCTAGGTGCACTAAATGGAAAATACCCTTTAATTAAGATGTGGAGGGTCGTACTAAGGTATTATATGCAGTAGTCTTTAGGCTCTACTAGGCTAAAGACTACTGCATATAATACCTCAGTACGACCCCCCCTAGAATATGCTTGCACTGTTTGGGACCCCTTCACCCAGGAGAACATAAACAAGATAGAAATGATTCAGCGAAGAGCGGTTCGCTTTGTCTTAAATAAATATGATAGGTATGAAAGCGTCAGTGCTATGCTCTCTCAGACTGGATGGATATCTCTGCAAACTCGAAGGAAGGTCTTAAGACTATGCATGTTATATAAAATACGTAATAATTTGGTGGATATGGGCTGTCAAATAGTGTTTTTGATAAGATAGGGGATAAACACCATTTCCCAATAAAAATCAGAAAATGCCGAATATAACCTAAATTAGGATATGCAATTACCAAGAACGTCGTGTAAAAAAGAGAGAAAAAATCAAAAAACAAAAAACAAACAAACAAACAAACAAACAAACAAACAAACTAAATCGAGATTGTGTGGGCAAACGGCAAAGTAGGGAGGATGTTCGTATGTATTGCTAACATGAGTAGAGATGAAAATAATAAATAAAACTAGTAAAGGCAACAATCATGAGCTCATGAAACGTGGCATTGTCTCGGAAGGGTCAAAAGGTACCAGGAAAACAAAGGATTCAGAAGTCGTTCGTCCTACCATGTGTTAATCGTCAGGGGTTAAGACACAAGGTAGAGGTCGCTGGAGCGATCTACACGTTTCATAACTTCTAGCGCCAGAAGCTTAACCCTACGTGTGACGAAACGACAATCGAGACAAACCACGTCGACCTTTGAAAGAGGTAAAAACGGCATAGCGTGGGATATCGGTGGGGAGAGATTTACGCAAGCGATAATTGATAGCTAACGGAAGTTGAACAGATCAGACTGAAATAAATTTGTTTTTGAATGACGCATTATCAGCCGTTTTAGCCTGTTAACACTGGTTTAGTATAAGTTTAGCGTCTCTGAAACGGATTTTCATACCATTTTAAGTTCCCGCAGGCTCGAATTTTTAAAACACAGAGGCTCGAGCTCGGATTTCTATTTTAGCCAAAGGCTCGGGCTCGGATTTTATGACAAGGGGCTCGCAAGCTCGCGAGGCTCGGATTTTACCATTCTATACCCCTACTGAAAGCCCTCAAGACATGTAAACGTACAGGGCCTTAAAGTCCCCTTTTCAAGAACCCAATATCATCAGTTCTCATTCCTTCCAAGAACAGTACGAGATTGAAACCAGCTACCAGACTCAATAGTGCTAGCACCAAGTCTAAATGTCTTCAAGGACAGACTTTGGTCACACCTAACCTGAAGCCCCAGCAAACTGAAAATAATTTTAAAATTTAAATTTTAAATTTTAAATTCTTAAATAATTTTCAATTCCCAATCGCAATTACAACTAGACTAAATGAAAATTATCCGATCCACCTAAAGCAAAGACTTATAGCTTTTATTTACAATAGACGTCACGATTGTCTTCCACATTGTAATGTAGACTAGTCACGTGCTTACTGTGGAAGCAAACAACCTCAAATCAGGAGATTTCAGCTGCTTTATTGATGGCACAATTTGTTTGGTGCAAGAGGTCCCGAATTTGATTTTAATTGTATTTGATGTTTTATTTTTTTAAACCCTTTCGACCCTGACTTTAATTTTCGTACACAATGTTATGATTTTCATGTTGAGCGTAAACTGTTGTAATTGAATTGATGTATTTTGTAGCTAGAGATGAAAGAAATCGCGCGCGATATTGCGTTAATTTTCTGTTACTTAAAGTGCACCTAACCCCCTGTCTGGCGTCATTTTATATAAATCTAGAATAATTTTTGAGAACCTTCACGAAGAAAGTATTCGATTCGGATAAATCCCCGATTTTTAATTTAGTTTCAAAACTCTGGGATTGCTGCCCACGGTCGAGTGTATCGCGCCGATGGACTGGGGCCGAGTGTGACGTCTACCCAGGAACCATCATAACTATACTAAGTACACTATCCGCTTGTTTATTCTAAAAAACATCATTTGGCATCTCAGATTGTTTTTTTATATACTTTTTCAATGAATTTCTTTAAACTTCCGAAGCATTCTTTGTGAATGTCGATGTTGTGTTCCTGGGTTGACGTGCGTTGACGTGGGTTGACGTGCGATCACATGTCTCTTTCCTAATCCCTCAAGGGTGCGTGGTATACCACAGGGAGACTGAGGGTCACCTTTTTACAACTTTGAAATTAAATTAGATTTATATAAAATGACACCAGACATGGGTTTAGGTGCACTTCAACATCGCGCAGACATCAATCCGCAAATTTTGCTTTATTTGCATTATAATTATGATCCCTTGCACTATCATGAAATTATGGTTAAAACGTTTTGTATGCGTTTTAAGGTCATCCCGTTGTCTTGCACATTTGCATGCCCACTGCGAACGTTTCTTTTCAGGATGGCGGCTTTTGGGACGAAAGTTACGAAGAAGCAAACTATGGCCTCTTTGGAAGAACATCTCCAGTCTTCACGCTTTCGTTTTCAAAGAATTTTCAAGAATATCAAGCATTGGACAATTGTAGGTAACTGAAAGTTATCTGCCTGAAGCGAGGGGTTGGTTAATTGTACACATAGCTCTGAGCTCAAGGCCCATAAAACAATTATCTTCCATTAGAAAGTGTAAATGGAAATGCCTTTATTAATCAACGCATACCTGTATATACATGTGATCAGTTAATCATTAACCCTAAAGTTTCACTTTAACAAAATCCAAAATTAATGGTTTACGTAAATTCATACCTATTATATTTCTTCTTTTTCAGTTTTTTTTAATCAATTTTCTTTGTCCGTCATTCTGTTTTACGCCTTTGGCATACAGTGCGTACGTAGTTCAGTTAGTACGTAGTTGTGCTGTCAACTTGCAATACTATTGTACCCTGGGAACTAGAAGCTATTTTTGTCCTCCCTTGTATATAAATAATTACTCATTTTGCACTGTTCCTGAGTGTTCGTTTATTCCACGTTATATAATATTTGGTATATTACGCGAGCCCTGATTGGTTGAGAACCATGTGTTATCACAGTACACACACAAAGTGAATCTTACACACGCTGTGATTGGCTGGCATGTTCCGATAAATATTATATAAAACAAATAGATTCCATTTTGCTGTGCGTCTGTGCTCTAATCGATGCACTGAAGACTTCAAAAAGTGGCGAGAACTATAGTCACGCCACTCGACTTCGTTTCCATTTTTTTCTCACCACATTTTGATGTCATCTGTGCTTCGATTAGAGAGCACACACATAGAAAAATGCAATCCATTTGTACATCACAGTGTCAAGATTAATATATGACCAAATTTAGGGGTGCCGCGTGCCGTAAAAATGTTGTCGTGTATAATGGGGCATAAATACAATAGCAACTTCTGTAGTGGCCTCTCAATTTCACAGTCAAGTGAAAAGTGCTCTATTGTGCGATATTTTGTAATACTCTCAAAGCCAGAGCAATTACACTGTTCTTATGTTTATATTTTTTGGTTAATGTACTATTTGCTGAAAGAAGCTGAATGAGGATAGGAAAGGCCGAATAAGGCCGAGTAGGACAGGGATCTACACCTTTATCAGAAATTCTCATTGGGCTCTACGCCAAAGGACATCCATATATCTCTGCCCTCATTGTGATGTGCCAAACCCATTCCATGACAACAATACGTATGTACTGTGTTTTAATCTTCTCGGGAAGACGATTTGCAACGACTGTTTTTGTATCGGTATTGGCTTGGAAAACCTGGTGAAAGAAAACCAGAAGTAATGTTTAAAGGCCGATAATAAGGACTTGACGGAATTTCAAAGTCCGCGCAATTAGTTTCATTCTGAGGCGCATTCGAGGACTGAAAACTAATGTAAGGACTTTGAAATGCCATCATGTCCGAATTGGAGGTCTTTGAATGATTTCTCAAACTCTAATTATTCGTAAGGATAAACACCCCAGGATTGTCTGGAAATCATTTCAAATTCCAAAGACATTGAGTCACTTCAAAGTACGTACTTTAAAGTGGACTTTGATATCATTTCAAACTACTTTTGAGCGAACATTCTGGGGTTTCAAAGTTCATCATGTGACCTAATTCGAGACACCTGGTTGGTTGATTACCTCATGAATAATTAATGAGTTTGAGAATGCTATGTAAAACACTGGCTTACGGTACCATCGGAATACATGTTGAAAGAAGAAAAGATATACCCCACCACAACACAGACCAAAATATAATATAATTCTACCATTCACGGATATCATAGCAAGAAACAGGTAAACATAGCAGGAAAGTCGTAAACTGAAATTTGATAATCATCTCAATCAAGTGCAGTATTAATGCTCAATCAACATTTTAAATGACCTCAATGATTTTTAATAACAAGGTAACCAATTCAATTTGAATCTATCATTTATATGCAATAAAAATCCATTAACATCACAACAGTTCAAATTCGTCCATCCGCCATTTTGGATTTCTTTCTGACGTCATCTACTCGCCACTCTAGATCTCGTCATATTTAGCGACTGTTATAAGTTATCAATTCTCCAATGATGATTTTTTTCATTTTCAAGAATTTAAAAGGAACAACAACTCCTTTTAGGGACGCGTTTATTTGCCTCTATTTCGCATGTGTTGAGTTCATGACGTCACTTCTCATTCGATTGATATTTTTTACGTAGGCCTGGTGCATTTCCGGTAAATGGAGGACGAAGTTCAATTGTTCAAATAAATTAGATCAAACAAGATGATGAAATCAGTTTGGCTCATCATTATTGACCTCCTCAAGTTGATTCAGCAAATTTTTTGGCCTTTCTTTTTACGTTTTGAGTGATTTGCATCACATTTCTGCCTACCTTTACAACACCATTTACATGATAATCCACAAAATTGTTATTGCTGTTTTTATAAGATAGCTTGTACTTTGTGACGTATTGAATGTCCTTATATGGTCTCCCTTGGGTTGCTACCATACCAACAAGGGTCATGACACCAATGTCCACTTGGAGGTACTGCCCTACTTGAAGGATCCCAACTGCCCAAGCCGCAACATCTTTAGATGTGTCATAAGGCATGGCCGGCCAGTTACGAAGTCTTCCTCGCCAGGGCTCGTGACCAGGGCCGTGAAAGGAGGAGGCAGTTATAGCAGAGTTTGGGATCCTCCCAGACTCCATTCCCAATGCTTCCAAGCAATCTGCCAGGAAAGAAGGCTGTTAGTATCCTATTTGTATAGGCTCTATACCATCAGCCATCGGAGTTGCATGCGCCTGCGATACTAGAGACCTTAAGTAAGAGGGCGACAACGGCCTAATAAGGCAATGGCTTTAATGACAAAACAATGACAATAACAGCACGTAGAAATCAGCAGAGCTTTTAACAAGTCGTATATGGTTATAATAATAGACTATTTCACGGTTGTCGTGGCTCAACCTCAGCCTCGACACCATGTAATATATTCATGAGAATTTGACTACAGCCCGTGGAATTTTAAAGTGTTTCGATTGTTTGTTGATGTGTACATTCCTTACATTACCATGGGCTGCAGTTAATTTCTAAAGAATATATTACACGCTGTCGAGGCTGAGGTTGAGCCACGACAACCGTGAAATGGTCTATTGAAACAATTATAATATCTTACAGATTTTTACTGCTTATTAAGATCCAAATTTACTACCATTAATAGACTATATCGCTAGTCTGCTCCAGCAATTCTGGAACTGTTATCTCAGTAAAATAATAATGAACAAAAGAACTACAAACCATGCCATCGAAATTAACTAACATTAATAATGCAAAACAAATATCTCCAAACCTGGATCTCGGACGTCAGCATAAATCGACTTGTCTTGTGGTACAAATCTTGACGAGTTGTCTGTCTTGGTCAAGTTATTGAGCTCACACGTCCCATTGGTGTAATAGTTGATGCTTTTACATCGGCCATCAACAAGGCAGTTCATGTAGCATGCATCAAAGTGTTCAGCTGTAGTTGTCTTGTAAGCAGAGGACAAGAGAGTAAAATTGTTCACGAGCTGTCTAACTGTGGACCCTTGTTTGCATTGTTCTGCTGATGAGATAAAACCACAGAGCAACGAAACCAAAGACGCATAAACAATCTGAGGAAGATTTTTTCGGCGCATTCTAGAACAAAGATTCAAGGAACTTGGTTACATCTTTGTTTGTTTGTTTGTTTCTTTCTTTCTTTGTGTGTGTGTGTGTGTATTTGTTTTGTTTTGTTTTTAATGGATTCTAATTTTCTTCTCTGATTTTTTTATTGGCCTAAATTTTTGGTCTTCAATAATTTAAAAAAAACTACGTATGCTTTGAAATTTTGCTTAGTTTACAAAAAAAAGCCTAGAATAATAGCCATCTGGCCATTTATCTATGATATGTATCTACGCCACTCTCAAATATAATTTTCATTTCATTTTCTAGATGCCAGTTAAGCATATTTAAGTACTACCTAATCCAAACCGAGTGGTGGAAATCGAAAACCTCCTCCATCAATATCCTGGAAACGGGCTTGCATAGTCAATCCAAGGCTTTTAAAGAAAATGAAGATTTTTCGCAAACCCCAGTTCTGTCATGATTTTCATATAATAGCGATGAAAGAGAAGACAAGATGCGCAAAAATAGAGACTGTTTTGAAAACCTTAAAATGTCCGCAGACAGCATCTATCGACAGAGCAATGGCACTGAATGGCTTGAGTGAACAGGAACTATCTCTTCCAGCAGAATATACAATCAACGAACTGAAAAGAATACAAATTGATTAACTCACATTCGTTCTTCAGTTCTTCTTGTTCTTCTTGTTCTTCTTGTTCTTCTTGTTCTTCTTGTTCTTCTTGTTCTTCTTGTTCTTCTTGTTCTTCTTGTTCTTCTTGTTCTTCTTGTTCTTCTTGTTCTTCTTGTTCTTCTTGTTCTTCTTGTTCTTCTTGTTCTTCTTGTTCTTCTTGTTCTTCTTGTTCTTCTTGTTCTTCTTTTTCTTCTTGTTCTTCTTCTTCTTCTTCTTCTTCTTCTTCTTCTACTTTTTCTTCCGTTCTTGTTCTTCGTTTCTTCTTCTACTACTTCTTCTTCTTCTTCTACTTAATATAATTACTTTACCTTTTTACCTTTATAATCATATATAATGGTTGCCTAATTAGGTTGACCAATCAACCTTAAGTACACATTGACACCTTTACACCTTAAGGCTTTAAGAAATTATTATTTTGGAAATTACTGAACGCAAATTGAAAACAAACATAATTGCAAATACAGTACAACCTTACACATTTTTTAAAGCAAACATTTAGATATTAATATCTTTGTATTCGTGGCCTTAATTTTGTCTTTAAAACTGGAAAATGTTACTAATTGCATTTTTTTTAATAATTGATCATCATATAACTTGCCTATAACTCTAAATATAAACACAACACACAGCACTTTTCGAATAGTTAACATTCCATCAGTTTAAATGAGTACTGAATGTGCTCGAAAACTATGTTGTGTATTATAAAAGAAAACCTTCTCGCTGTGCTGTGTGCAATATGAGCTTTTATCATGTAATTCCAAAAGTCACAATACAGAAATATAATTACCATAGCTGGAAAGAGCACGTCAAAATTAGTAAAACAATGAAGTTTGAATGAAGTAACTTTCAAGCTCACGAAGATATGAATTTTCCGAAATCGAAATTTTGTATGATAACATTTGTTGGTAAGGCAAGAGATGCCTACCAGCAAAGGTTTTCTTACAAATTCATACTTTTCAAAAATTCATATTCTCGTGAGTTTTGGAGTTTAATTCCTTCAAACTTCACTGTCTTGCTAAATTTAACATGCTCAATTTCCAGCTATGGTAATTCTTTTTCTGTTTTACGAGTTTAAAAATACCTGTTAAAACTCATTTAAAGCACCTGGCGATTGATCACAACACTCGACAAGCATTGAGAACACTGGGCTACGCCTCATGCTTCTCTTAACACCTCTCTCGCGTTCTGATCAATCAATCCCCGCGTGCTGTAGATCTGCACACAGTATGCAAACACGCTTTTTGTTAATTGAAAAGATGACATTAACGCCATGAACAAAAACAATTTAAAGCGTCGAAATTGAATAAATTTACTCAGCTATAGCTAATGCTATCAAACACGGAAAACAGGTTTTTTTTCTTAATTAATTTTCAAACTTCAATGGCAATTACAACTAGACTAAATTGAAATTATCCGATCCACCTAAAGCAAAGACTAATAGCTTTTATTTACAATAGACGTCACGATTGTCTTCCACATTGTAATGTAGACTAGTCACGTGCTTACTGTGGGGGCAAACAACCTCAAATCAGGAGATTTCAGCTGCTTTATTGATGGCACAATTTGTTTGGTGCAAGAGGTCCCTAATTCGATTTTATTTGTAGTTGTTGTTGTATTAAAAAATGGAGAACCCAGACAAAAAACCCTCTTGGAATTGTAGAGAACAACACATCAAACAAACTCAGTTCACTTATGATCCAGCGTCCGAGCTGCGACTCGAACTCGGACCACAGCGGTGAAAGGCCGTTGCTGTCACCACTAGGCCAACCATGCCACACATATTACTTAACATCGCACACACATCAATCCGCAAAATTTGCGCTATTTGCATTATGATCCCTTGCACTATCATGAAATTGCGGTTACCGCGAATGATTTTCTAGCTCGCGCGCGCACGACAGATTTTCAAGGTAGCGGCTTTTGGGACGAAAGTTACGAAGAAGCCAACTAAGGCTTGGTAGAACCTCTCCCAGTCTCCACGCTTTTGTTTTCAAAGAAAGCGCTGGTGTGTATTTTCAAGAATATCAAGCATTGGACATGTCTGTAGGTACGTAACCGGCTGAAAGTTATCTGCCTGAAGCTAGGGGATAGATAATTAGATACATAACCATGAGCTCAAGGCTCATAAAACAATTTTTTTTTCCATTAGAAAGTGTAAATGGAAATGCCTTTATTAATCAACGCATACCTGTATATACATGTGATCAGATAATCATTAACCTTAAAGTTTCACTTTAAAAAATCCAAAGTTAATGGTTTACGTAAATTTATACCTATTTTATTCTTCTTTTTCAGTGTATGCGTCATTCTGTTTTACGCCACGTAGGCTACGTACGTAGTTCGATTAATACGTATTCCTAAGCAGTTGTGCTGTCAACTTGCAATACTATTGTACCCCGGGAACTAGAGGCTATGTATATATAATTACTCATTTTGCACTGTTCCTGAGTGTTCGTTTATTCAACGTTATATAATATTTGGTATATTACGCGCGCCCTGATTGGTTGAGAGCCATGTGTTATTACAGTAACACAAAAAGATTGCGTCTGTGAATCTTACACACCCTGTGATTGGCTGGCATGTTCCGATAAATATTCTATAAAACAAATAGATAGATTCCATTTTGGCGTGCGTCTGTACTCTAATCGATGCACTGAAGACGTCAAAATGTGGCGAGAACTATAGCCACGCCACTCGACTTCGTCTCCATTTTTGTTCTCACCACATTTTGATGTCATCTGTGCTTCGATTAGAGAACACACACATAGAAAAATGCAATCCATTTGCAGGTCTATTCCGGGACCTAAAATCGTCTAAAATCGCCTAAAATCGGTCAAAATCGCCTTAAGTTTTGGGCATCTTTGGGGGTAATTTTGTTTAATCACCTAAAATCGCCTACGATCGCCCAAAATTACGGAGATTTTAGGGCCCGGAGTAGGCCTATTTGTTAATTGTACATCACAGTGTCAAGATTAATATATGCCCAAATTTAGGGGTGCCGCGTGCCGTAAAAATGTTGTCGTGTATAATGGGGCATAAATACAATAGCAACTTCTGCAGTGGCCGCTCAATATCACATTCGACATGTGAAAAGTGCTCTATTGTGCGATATTTTGTAACGCCAAAGCCAAGGCAACTACAGTGCTCTTATCGATTTTTGGTAAAATAATGCACTATGTGCTAAAGGAAGCTGAATGAGGGTAGGAAAACTGAATAAGGCCGAGTAGGACAGGGGTCTACTACACCTACGTCAGAAATTCTTATTGGGCTCTACGTCAAATGACATCCATATATCTCTGCTCTCATTGCGGTGAGTTCAACCCATTCCATGACAACAATACGTATGTACTGTGTTTTAATCTTCTCAGGAAGACGATTTGCAACGACTGTTTTCGTATCGTTATTGGCTTGGAAAACCTGGTGAAAGAAAACAAAAGTAATGTTTATTAATAAAGGCCGATAATGAGGACTTGACGGTATTTCAAAGTCCGCGCAATAAATTCCATTCTGAGGCACATCCAAGGACTGAAAACTAATGTAAGGACTTTGAAATGCCATCATGTCCGAATTGCAGGTCTTTGAACGACTTCTCAAACTCTAATTATTCGGGAGGAATCTTCGTCCACATATTTATCCATTTTATCGGCAATGAAACCATGTACTAATAGTTATGAATACACAGATATCACTGCTATAACACTTCAACAAATTCCGTCCTGGTCAGTGAATTAGCTTGTGGCTTTGTGGTAAGCAATAGGAATTCGTAAGTTAGTGGTTATGAGTTTGAGTCTCGGTACTGGTTACCCTAAAAAATATTTTAAGCGTCTTTTAATGATTTAAAATGTAAAGTTAGATAAGGAACTATGATATTTTTCTGAGCAAATATTTCTAGTGTTACTATAGAAAGCGTTACTAAAGTACATTTATAAGATATACAGAATAAAACACCCCAGGATTGTCTGGAAATCATTTCAAATTCCAAGGACGTTGAATCACTTCAAAGTACGTACTTTAAAGTGGACTTTGATATCATTTCAAACTACTTTTGAGCGGACATTCCGGGGTTTCAGTTCATCATGTGACCTAATTCGAGACACCTGGTTGGTCGATTACCTCATGAATAATTAATGAGTTTGAGAATGCTATGTAAAACACTGGCTTACGGTACCATTGGAATACATGTTAAAAGAAGAGTAGATATGCCCCCACCTCAAGACAGACCAAAATATAATATAATTCTACCATTCAGGGATATCATAGCAAGAAACAGGTACACGTGGAAAGTCGTAAACTGAAATTTGATAATCATCTCAATCAAGTGCAGTATTAATGCTCAATCAACATTTTAAAGGACTTCAATGAATTTTTATAACAAGGTAACCAATTCAATTCGAATCTATTAGAGCACAGCACAAAAAGTATGCAAAACTTTGCACTATTTAGTACTAAATAGTGTTAATTAAACAATAGAAAATAATAGAATATAATTTAGCGCTATTTAGTACTTATTATGTTGTACACTTTTACTGTTTGTACTCTATTTATATGCAATAATAATTCATAAACATCACAGTTATTGAGCTATAATCTCAAAAGAAATTTCTGTCACAGTCCAAATTCGTCAATCCGTCATTTTGGATTTCTTTCTGACGTCATCTACTCGCCACTCTCGTCATATTTAGCGAATGTTATAAGTTGTCAATTCTCCGATGATGATTTTATCGTTTTCAAGATTTTAAAAGGTACAATAACTCCTTTTTGAAGACGTATCTATTTGCCTCTAGTATTTTGATATGTGCATGTGTTGAGTTCATGACATCACTTCTCATTCGATTCATATTTTTTTACGTAGGCCTGCAGGTGCTTTTCCGGTAAATACAGGACGGAGTTCTATTGTACAAATATATTAGATTAAACAAGATGATGTGCGATGAAATCAGTTTTGTACATCATTATTGACCTCCTCAAGGTTGATTCAGCAAAATTTTATGCAATTTTTTTAGTTTTGAGTGATTTGCATCACATTGCTGTCTTCTCACCTTCACAACACCATTTACATGATAATCCACAAAAATGTTATTGCTGTTTTTATAAGATAGCTTGTACTTTGTGACGTATTGGTTGTGCCTGTATGCTCTCCCTTGGGTTGCTACCATACCAACAAGGGTCATGACACCAATGTCCACCTGGAGGTACTGCCCTACTAGACGCATCGCAACTACCCAAGTCGCAGCATCTTTAAATGGGATATAAGGCATGGCTGGCCAGTTATGAAGTCTTCCTCGCCAGGGCTCATGACCAGGACTGAAAAAGGAGGAGGCAGTTATAGCAGAGTTTGGGATCCTTCCAGACTCCATTCCCAATGCTTCCAAGCAATCTAACCAGGAAAGAAAGCTGTTAGTATTCTATTTGTATAGGCTCTATACCATCAGCCATCGGAGTTGCATGCGCCCGCGATACTACAGACCTTAAGCAATTAAGAGGGCGACAACGGCCTAATAAGGCAATGGCTTTAATTACAAAACAATGACAATAACAGCACGTAGAAATCAGCAGAGCTTTTAACAAGTCGTATATGGTTATAATAATTGAAATAATTATAATATATTTCAGATTTTTACTGCTTATCAAGATCCAAATTTACTACCATTAATAGACTATATCGCTAGTCTGCTCAAGCAACACATTCTGGAACTGTTATATGTCAGGAAAATAATAATGAACAAAAGAACTACAAACCATGCCATCAAAATTAACTAACATTAAAAATGCAAAACAAATATCTCCAAACCTGGATCTCGGACGTCAGCATAAATCGACTTGTCTTGTGGTACAAATCTTGACGAGCTGTCTGCCTTGGTCAAGTTATTGAGTTCACACGTCCAATTGGTGTAATAGTTGATGCTTTTACATCGGTCATCGACAAGGCAGTTCATGTAGCATGCATCAAAGTGTTCAGCTGTAGTTGTCTTGTAAGCAGACTGACAAGAGAGTAAAATTGTTCACGAGCTGTCTAACTGCGGACCCTTGTTCGCATGGTTCTGCTGATGAGATGAAATCACCGAGAAGCAAAACCAAAGACACATAAACAATCTGAGGAAGCTTTATTCGGTGCATTCTAGAACAAAGATTTAATTTAATTTAATGATTTGATTCTAATTAGAAAAGCTTCATATAAAGTAAAACTTGATGATACGTGAGGATTCGAAAAAATCAGTTTACAAAAGTTGACGATTTGTTTTTCTTTAACTCGGGGCTTAGCAAGATGTCAAAGATGTTGATTAGTTTGTTCTAATTTGGCAAGATATGATTTTAAGCCCAAAGCAAGTCTGTCGCTTTTAAAGCTGAAGTATCTTCCACCATTTACAATTACTCTTTCATGATCTTTTGCTTAAAAACTAATTTTGAGCCAGAAAAGAAAAGAAAGAAAGAAAAGAAAAGAAAAGAAAAGAAAAGAAAAGAAAAGAAAAGAAAAGAAAAGAAAAGAAAAGAAAAGAAAAGAAAAGAAAAGAAAAGAAAAGAAAAGAAAAGAAAAGAAAAGAAAAGAAAAGAAAAGAAAAGAAAAGAAAAGAAAAGAAAAGAAAAGAAAAGAAAAGAAAAGAAAAGAAAAGAAAAGAAAAGAAAAGAAAAGAAAAGAAAAGAAAAGAAAAGAAAAGAAAAGAAAAGAAAAGAAAAGAAAAGAAAAGAAAAGAAAAGAAAAGAAAAGAAAAGAAAAGAAAAGAAAAGAAAAGAAAAGAAAAAAGGACAAGATATGAAAAGAAAAGTAATTGAAATGAAATGAACAGAAATGAAAAGATAGAAAGAAAGAAAAAAGAAATATGCATAGCCCTATCCGGTTTCGAACCCGGCTCTTACTCTGCTCACCTGCTTCACAGTTCAAGGGGTTTGTAATTTGCACAACAATAAGGACCTTAAGCACAAAAGACGAATTGGCTCAAAGCTCTAATTTGGGGAAGCTAAGAGAGAAGATTTTTTGTAGAGTTCTTTTATGGCATGTCTTTACTCAAGTCTATATATAACACAGTTAACATTTAAGCGTGCATTCCTGCTAACTTGCTAAGTACACAACTAAATAAGTTAAAATGATTGAATTTTTTGTTCGTTTGTGCGTACTAGTGAAGCAGTTAAGGTGTCTGGAAACAGCTCTGTGTACATAGCGGGATGAAAGGATTTTTTTTGCGCAACGACATTTAGTCGCACTGATCCCTTAATCGGTCAAAGGAAAGTACTTTTTAAACCGTTTATATCAGTGTTATTCTTTGGTGGAAAAAAGAAACTGTTTCTAGACACCTTAAACTAGTGAAGCAGTTAATACAACGACAAAAACCCCGTGCAACCTCGTGCCGTCGATGACGGATTGTTGTAAAAAAATTGAAATTTCACGGATATCTGTGTTTGACTGTTTTATTTCACTCAAAATATTCTTTTTCGGTTAAGGGATTGTAACTCTAGCTTAATTGTTATCCAGAATACATCGGAAAACTTATAATTATAAGTTGCTTGAAACATGGTGTTTATCCAGAAATAACTTTAAATTCTATCAGTTGAATTTCGTACTCGTATTCGTACTCGTAAGTTTGTGCTTAAGCTGCCTTGATAGATTGCCAATTCACAGGATACATTAGGTTAGAATTTTTTTTCTTTCTTTCTTTCTTTCTTTCTTTCTTTCTTTCTTTCTTTCTTTCTTTCTTTCTTTCTTTCTTTCTTTCTTTCTTTCTTTCTTTCTTTCTTTCTTTCTTTTTTTTTTTTCTTTTTAATTTCTTCTGTTTTTAATGGATTTTATTTCTCTTCTCTAATTTTTATCGGCCTAAATTTCTGGTTTTCAATGAAGAAAACTACGTATGCTTTGAAATTTTGCTAATTTAGAAAAACAAAATCCCTGGAATAATAGTGATTCGGTCATTTATCTATGATATGTATCTACGACACTCTCAAATAGAATTTTCATTTCACTTTCTAGAGGCATTTAAGTACTCCCTATAATCCAAACCGATTATGGTGGAAATCAAAAACCTCCCCTATCAATATGCTGGCAACGGGTCTGCATAGTCTACCCAAGGCTTTAAAGAAAATGAAGATGTTCTGAACATTCCAGTTCTGTCATGATTTTCATACAATTGCGATAAAAGAGAAGACAAGATGCGAAAAAATAGAGACTGTTTTGAAAATGTCCACAAACAGTGCATCTATCGAGAGAGCAATGGCACTGAATGGCTTGAGTGAACAGAAACTATCTCTTGCAGCAGTATATACACTCAACAAACTGAAAAGAATACAAATTAATTTACTCACATTCCTTCTTCTTCTTTTTCTTCTTCTTTTTCTTCTTCTTCTTCTTTTTCTTCTTGTTCTTCGTCTTCTTCTTCTTTGTAATAATAATAATAATAATAATAATAATAATAATAATAATATTTATTCAGGAAAGCTCACGTCACATTACGTGGTTTTCAGTGAGGTCCTGCAGAGTACATAAATTTAAATTAAAGAAGAAGAAAAAAAACAAATTACAAGAAATCACAAAAACATAAAGTTACAAATATGAAATTAATGAAAGAATATGATGAAAAGAATATGCAAGTTTCTGAGTTAATGTTCTTAGGTCTATGAATCAGTGAAGCAATACTTTTTTAGCTTTTGCTTTGAAGCCTTGCAAGTTTTTTACATCTCTTAGGTTATCAGGTAAAGAGTTCCAGTCATCAGCTAAGGTATAGAGTAGTGTTTGTTTTCCCCAATTTCGTTTTGCAAAGGGCAGACGAATGTCGTTTCTTCTACGTGTATCATGGTTATGTACATCCTTGTTGTAACGCACATTGAATTGATGATAATCAATGTATCCATTTAGATATTTGAAGGCCATTACAACTCGGTGGTACCTTCGACGTTCTCCAAGTGTTTTCCAACTAAGCTTATCGAGAGCATATGTTGCAGAGGAGTACACTGGAAAGTCCAATATCAGTTTTGCTGCCTTATTTTGTAAAATCTGCAACTGGTTCATAAGACTTGAGTTGTTTTTATCCCCCCAGACAAAATCAGCATAATCAAACAGTGGACCAATCAGACTATTATAGAGAGTGACGCGGGCATGTGTTGGTAGTAGATATTTAACTCTTCTCAGTATACCCAGCCTCTGATTGACCTTGGTACAAAGTCTGTCGACATGCTCGCTGCGCTCGTGATTCCACTTGAGTTTTGAACATTTTATGACGTCAAGAGTGTGTCAATAAGAGGACAGACAACTCAAAACCATCTTCAATTTGTTAAATACAGTCGTTCAAGGTTTTAAGGTTCAAGGTTTTTTATTTACCACGAAAAATTTAACAGTTACAAGTTAGACAAAAGAAGAAAAAAAGGTGGAAGGTTGCAGGATTACAACCCAGGGGGTTAATATAAAGAAGTTCCTGCAACCTAAAAATAGATATAGCAATAAAAATGTGAAATAGCGGTTAAAGTGGAATTGAAAGAAATATAAGCTTAGGTGAAATAATAATTACAAAATTTGCATATAAAATGATGGAAGTAACAATAAATAAAAGTATTTTTGACTTTACTGAGTAAGAAGAAATCGCTTGAGCTGTTTTTTGAAACTTTTTTGTGATTCGATGTTTATTATTTGAATCGGTACTTTCGTTCCAGCATGTGGCAACAGCATATTTCACCCCAAATTTACCGTAATTTAAATTTTGACGAGGTATATATGAACAGATTTCTATTTGATTTTGAACGTGTATTATAACGGTGCTGTAGTTCTATTTCTTTAAAGTAGTTCTGAAAAATATCTGGTAATTTGTGGTTTATATGTTTATATGCAGCTTCACAAAGTTGGAACTTAACTATCTCAAAAATATTAAGTATATCTACTTTTTGAAAAAGTGGTCTACTTGGAGTTCTTGGTGCCGAAAAGGTTATTGTACAAAGGGCTCGTTTTTGTAAGATATGAATTGGTAAAACTTTTGACTTATAATTACTTCCCCATATCAATGCACCATACGAGATGTATGAGTATATAAAGCTGTAATAGAGATTTTTTAAAAGATCAAGAGAAAGGTAGTTCCTACATTTGTATAAAATTCCGATTGACTTGGCAATTTTCCTACAAGTAAATATAATATGAGGATCCCATGATAGACAATCGTCAATTAGCACACCTAAAAACTTTTTGTTAGAGACCCTATTAATAAATTGCCCATGTTTTAGACACAACAAACCGGTGCTATCATCCAAAATATTCTTTAGTTTTTGCTTGGAACCGAACATAATATACTTCGTTTTAGTGACATTAACAGTAAGTCTTTTTGCTTGGAACCACTAAGTTCTTTGTTAAAAACCTGGACAGCATTTTTACTACATTTATTGCTGCAAAGAAGATTCATATCGTCAGCATACAACAATAGATGTATACTTTTAGTTACAAATTGAGCATCATTGACATAAATGAGAAACAAAATGGGCCCAAGGATCGAGCCTTGGGGTACGCCATAGGTTAAAGGTAGGCATTCAGATTGGGTTCCATCAATACGGACGTACTGTTTACGATTTTTTAAGTAGTTTTCAAACCATTTTAACATGATTGGTGAAAGACCGTAGTAAGACAACTTATTTAAAAGAGAATCCCATATCACTATTCAATCTCGCGCGCTGATTGGCTATCGACAGTGGGTATTCAGCGTGGAATACAATGGTTTGAAAAGCTGAATACAACGATATATAGGGATCCCGCGAGCTGTTTTTGTTCTCGTAATTTTAGCTCAATTTTCACTTTCACTCAAATTAATATAACTGCATCCTGTCCTGTTGATTAAGTTGAAAAATTGAGTTCCCAGATTTTAGTTTTCAGCTGGATGCTGAAATAGAAAAGCGGACAAAACCATTAACGCTTGCAAAAACAAGAAAAAAAAGACAAATAGCCAAAATGGAGGCGGCATCAACTTCAGAAGAAAATGTAGTGAGCGAAAAAAGTGTCACGAGTACCGACAAAAGTAACAAAAGTACCGAAAAGTCTGTCTCCACTAAGTCCATCGATGAAACTTCCACTATTGTGCAGTACACAGATGAAGAAATTGTGGCCTTTAAAGAAAATTTGGTCGCTGCAAACACCAAAAAAAGTACAACTACATCTCTACGCCGTTTTCAGTCATGGTACAAAGAAAAATATGGAAAAGAAGTCGACTTAAATCAGATATCAAAAAAAGAAGCACCTTACCTGTTGAAGCATTTCTTCATAGAAATACGCCAAACAACCAAAGATAACAAAGGCAAAGAATATGAGCCTGGGTCTCTTCAGACATATCGCAACGGCCTGCGAAGGTATTTCCTCGAGCGGCCATGTCCTCCCGCTCCTGACAACTTTGACATCGATAAAGAAGCAGATGTAGAGTTTGAAGAGGTCGCAACAATGCTGTCTATGAAGAAAAAAGATCTGAAGAAAAAAGGTTTTGGGGAAAAACCAAATGCTGCCAGGCCGTTAGACGACAATGACATCGAGAAAATGTGGTCATCAGGTGCTGTTGGTTTGCACAGTCCAAGATCTCTCCTCCATCTTCTTTGGTGGAACAATACCACTATCTGGGAATGAGGGCTTTCCAAGAGCAGTACAATTGTACAATTGACGACTTTACAGTCACTGAGCAGTACATAGAGTATACAGAGCGCCAAACCAAGAACCGCCAAGGAGATGAGAATAGTAGAAAAAGAACAAGAAAGTACAACAACAAAATCTGGAAGACCGATGGCAGCGAACGCGACCCATACCGCGCTTTTGTTGAGTACTTGGAACATCGACCAAAAGGTGAAGGAGTCCCCAAAAATCTGTTCTTAAGTCCAATTGACAAGCCAAAATCCAAAGTATGGTACGAAATCTCACCAGTTGGAGTTAACACCTTGTCTAAGATCATGCAGAAGATTGCCGACATAGCATCCCTAGAGGGCAAGTGTACTAATACGTGTGGTCGCAAAACAGCAATCCAAGCTTTGCGAGACGATTTCGACCCGTTAGAAATATCAGAGTTGACAGGCCATGCTAATCCAGAATCGATATGCAGCTACAGTCATAATCCACTAGAAAAACAACGCAAAATGTCCCACAAGCTGGCTGGATTTTCTGCCTGCAGCCAAGGTAATATGGCCGGTACAGTAGTTGAACGTCCTCAATCATCAGCAAGAAATGCCTTGAACGAAATAGCTGTCAATGTAGAAGGTCAGCCGAACCAAACAAGAAGCGCTGTAAAAGTTCCTGATAATGGTCCTGGATTAAGTGGAGCCGTAAGTGGACTATTTACCGGAGTCACATTTAACAACTCGCCGGTGAATATTTCCATCAATCTACAGGCTAGTGTCCATCGTTAGCTTCTTATCCAACACAAAGTGAGCTACACAACAGTAAAAGAAAAATGTATTAACATATTTGACTTCATTAATTTAGTCATTAAGTGTGTAACGTAAAGGAAATTTTAGGTTATAAACATAGTTTTGTGTACTCACCACATTTTTGCCCTTTTGCTTTGCCGATGACATTTTCGCACATTTAGACTGCTGAACTGCTTTAAATTTCGTTAGATCAAGATGAACTCATTACTCTTGTAATATATTAAACGAAGTATTTCATCTTAGGCAAATTTGAAGAATAAAAAGCCAGATTTTTCACCATAGCAAATGATATTGTGTTCACCACGAGGTTCAAATCAAACGACCAAACGATCTCCTTTGAGCAAAATTCCTATTGGCTGGGAGGATGGCATCAAAATGGTTTCCTTCCTAGGCATGCAAGACGCATGGGATTTTCTCCTTTTCTTTTCTTTATTTTTTGCTTAGATTGAATAGTGATATGGGATTCAAGGAAAATTCATTGGCTTGACTCGGGAATTCCAAGTTGGATTCACGAGAAAAGGCGATATCGCCTTTTCTCGTGAATTCAACTTGGAATTCCCTCGTCAGCCAATGAATTTTCCTATAATATCGTGACTCACAGTGTCGAACGCCTTGGACAAATCAAGCCGGAAGATGCCTAAGGAAATATTGCCATTGTCAATCGAATCAGTTATTCTGGTAACAAACTCAAGAATTGCCAAAGAGGTGTTCCTCTTCTTTCTAAATCCAAATTGATAACCATAAAATAAATGGTTTTGTCTAAGTGATCTGTTAAAAGCTCACACACTATTTTTTCGAATACCTTTGAGAAGGTAGGAAGCAGTGATATAGGTCTATAGTTTGACACTACTTCTTTGTCACCACTTTTAAAAAGAGGTATCACTTTGGCAATTTTCATATCGTCCGGAACTACACCGGAAGAAATGGAAGCATTAAATATAGAAGAAAGAGGCTGGCAAATATATTCTGCTACCTTCTTTAGGTATTGTATGGGCAAACCATCGTTACCCACTGCCTTGGAAGAGTCCAGACTATACAGTACATCTAAAACTTTCTGATATGAAATTATAGACGGATTTAATTTATTGGGACATGATATCTTCATCCATTCTAATTCTTTGTAACGATCGTCATTATCATTTTGGAACTTTTTGGCAAACGACGGGCCCACATTCGTGAAGAAGTTGTTGAATATATTTGCTATGTCCGTTTTTTTAGTATAGTGCTTATTGTTATGTAATAAAGACACGACGTTTGACGGTCTAGTCTTTTTCTTATTTAGTATTTCGTTGATAACTTTCCATGTAGCTCTAATGTTTCCTTGCGCTTTATCTAGCATAGATTTGTAATAGCGCTTTTTTGCATATCTAATCAAGTGATTTAACTTGTTCCGATATTCACGAAATTTTGTTACATTCTTTAGAGTAGGATTTTTTAGTTTAGAGCGATAAAGTTTGTTTTTTCTCCTGATAGATTTCAGTATTCGTATAGGAAATCGAACGGGTTCGAGTGCAGTTTGAAAAAAATATCACGAGTGCAGTTTAAAATCAAGATGTTCAAAATTGCACGAGCCGGAGGCGAGTGCAATTTGAAAATCTTGATTTTAAACTGCACTAGTGATATTTTTTCAAACTGCACGAGAAACCCGTTCGATTTTCTTGTAATAATATGACCATCAAAAATATTTTGATCAAAGAAAAATTCTCAAAACAGATGCCAGATGATTAGCGCGCGCAGAAAATTGTTGCAAGTTGCGCGAGGACATGTTGCACGCGTACTTTCAAAATCACTTCCAACACACTTTGATTGGTTGAAACTGACAGCTCATTGTTTTTCCGCCAATCAGCGAGGGCGATTTCACTTTTTTGCACATGTGTGATTTCAGTGATTTCGTCTTTTTGCACAGTGATTTCGAAAAAATCATCAAGCAGCCGACCAATCAGGATCGATAATTTTTGATGGTCATATTATTACTGGAGTTATCCAGGGGTGTTTCATGCTACTTGAATTGATACGAACATTTAATTTTTCAAGGGAAAATATTTGTTAAACAATTTAGTTATCGTTTCAATTAAATATTTGTATTGTATATTAAGCCGCGGCTACACGAGCGATTTTTTGCTTGCACAGGCGACGCGATTTTCTGAAATGATCGGCGCGCGGTGGTGGCTACACGAAGCAACAAAAACTGACGATAAATGTTGGCGATTAAATCCAAAAATATCAATAAACAAATCGTGGTTACAAAACAGAAATCGAAATAATCTTGTGCTGTTTTGCCTACACAGCCAAATGTAGTTTTCAGCGATGTACACAAGTTCTTTTCGATTTATGATTTGCAGATTTCTGTAATGCTTGTTGAGAATTTCCATCCGGACCGTTTGTAGTTTAGATCACGGCGTTCGTCGATCGCACTGACGATTGTTTAGTGGTATTACACTAGTTAGCATTTCAAAATACAAAAGAATATTTTTCCTGCAATTAATTTCACTGTTGATTAGGTTTGAAACCTCGACGTGTTTACTCTTAGGTTTAAGTCTGGGTGAGTCAACTCAGTGGGTTTTATTCAATTAATATTTTCGATAGAAATATCCAATTAAATTTACCTTTCTTGAATAGAGCCCGTTAGAGCCTTTGTGTGTCCTTGGGGATGACTATATAGAGTTTTGGAAACTTTTACTACCTCTCGATTGAGGCGTACTGATCTTGTATTTGTTGTTTTAAAATGTGAAATGTCACGGTGATGTCACGCAAGGTGTGCAGAATCCCCATGAAATCTTGAAATTTTGATTTTGTGACAAAGAACTTGCATGTGTGTGCTTTTGCTTTAAAGACTTTATTACTCGGGCTAACCTGTGTAGGACCCAGTCTAGGTTTCGGTTTTCTATCAGTCTATCGGTCTGTGTCGAAAAAAGTGTAAGCCATCGCTATACTACACGGTCTGCAGTATTCAAAAACAAATGCCAAAGACTCGAAGAAAAATACTCGAATGAACAATCGTACAAACGTATTCAAATGAATTTACAGCGCGACGCGCAAAAGTATGACCACCTTTAATGTATTTGCATACTTTTAGGCACGGGATTTTGCTGACAAACGAGCTATTGCTCGCCATATTTGGTAAAACTTCTCGTCTAAATTGTCAGTTTAACGTAGAAAATCCCGTGCATAAAAGTATGCGAATACATTAAAGGTGGTCATACTTTTGCGCGTCGCGCTGTAAACGAACTCAGAGGTAATCAGAGGAGCTCAGAGGAAAGACCAAATTCTTTAGTAAGCAGGAACTTCAATGACGAATACTCTGATGAAGAAGACAAATATTCCAAACCACATGGACGCCGTATTGGAATCTTTTAAGATGACTAATGCGTTTCCAGAATCAAGAGGCCTTGGACTTAAATTAATGACAATGAGGATAACTGTTTTTTTTAATTATTATTTTGTTTACAATTTTGAAGAATTTCTTTAGCAGTCTATCGTTCGTTCAGCTATCAGTAACGAGCGTGTTTTGTTCGCTGCCTAATTGTGCATAGTGCTGGTTGTACAACATTCCATATAGTGTGTCAAGTGTCAACAAAGACTTTACTAAATTCTCTACAAAATGACTGCGATGTATTGGAAAAAGCTGCTCAATTATCTGTATTTGTTCATCCTAATAAAGATTCACATTTATTAAAGTAATGCAGGTCTCGTTATGCAAAATTCCTTACTCATCAGTTTGTCGAGCACAAGCCTCGCGGTTGTTTCGCGTGATCGAGAACCGAGTAGAGTCCCAGTTAAAAAACTCGCAAGTCTTTTACACAAAAGCAAGAAGATACGAAAAAGGGTTCGTAAGTATGTAGTGAAAAATGTGCCTATGTCATCTAGAATGCATTGCTTTGCAAATAACTTACAATGTAAGTGCAATTTTCATCACGAAGGAATGAAGTATCCCAAAAGTTATCGGAAGAGAAAAACTGCTTCTGGTATTGGTATACCTAGACGGAGGAAACTTTGGTCTAGACGTTCAACTTTTTAGCTTTCATAAAAAAGCAATGAATGCCAAGCTTATTTATTATTCCCCTCTGTTGACAAATCCAAGTCCACAAAATTGTACTTCCTGTGGTTTGTTTACAAGAGTCTCAATCACAGAATCATTCACACTAAGTTCACCCTAAGCAGAGATGTAGAGAACAACCCTGGACCTCGCACAGAAATTGATCCTAACAATGCAATTTCTGCTCCATATTGTCAAGGTAATATATCCTTATTTGGGCCAAATGCTGATTGTCAGTGTGTAGCCATGTCACTGTGTGCATTGATATATAATCATAGGAACTCAATATATAAACTCTCTAGCAGATTAAGTAAGCATTATGAATACTGGGAATGAGTTATATTCTGTCCTGTCAAGATTGTACATCGAAGACTTCTTAGTTTTAACAGAATTACCTTGAATGGTAACAGTGTTAGAAACTAATTACCAGATGGAATACAGCCCAAGCTATTCTGGTAAATACAGGTTTCATCTACTGTGGATTTCCTTTACTGCATGCCCTTGGGTAATTGCTTTGCAAAATTCAATTGGAGAAAATTACCACCAGTCATTTTTTAGAAACTATTCAATGTAGTAGAGTAGCTATCTACTGTTATGGCAATGGAAGATTTAGGATATTTGACTCTCATGCTTGAAATTCATCAGGTCACCCCCATCCTCAAGGTACCTGCGTACTCCTAGATGTTCATGACTTGAATGCTTTAATAACTTACTTTTAGACTTTGTATGACAATGTACTTAACAGGTTTATTTGAACTCAGAGGAGTGCATATTGCTGAGAAATGTCCAAATTAGCAGTGCTACTGAAAAACCTTTTAATCCGCAAAAACACATTGAACAAAGTAAAGTGAATGGCAAGGTTGCAGATGATAATCAGCAAAGCAATAAGAGTAATATTACAATTTTTATATGCCAATACCAGTAATACCAATGGTGTTCCTTTGAAGAGTTGCTGTGCTAAAGCGCGCGGCTATTGGAATTTAGATACTCTGGACTCAATTTCTGAACATGGAGGCATTTTTCATACTCAAATAATTGAAAGTTTCCATATTTTCCATTTTTCTACTGCCTTTTCTGCATTACCGCAGGTAGCCCGAGTAAACGCTTAAAGGCGTCTAGTTTGGAGATGATTTAGAGGCCAATGATATCGTTGATGAAAGCTTTAATGAAGCTGTAACTGAGGTAAGGCAAATTATTCCAGAATTTTTCGTTTTAAATAGCTTATTTTACGCAATTTTGTGACAATTCTATCGACAATTTCCCAGCTTTACTGCTGCTATCAAAAACTCAATTCTGCGTAGTTTGCCTAGTCGGGTTCTTGCTCAAACCAAAAATATTGACAACGTTCATGATCTAAAACAGCTTTATTATAGTTTATAAACTTTCATGCTTATGATTATTTGAAAGCGTCCTGATCTTGTGTTTTGTTGTTGTTTCTAGGTACAAGAGGACGAGATCGTGTGCACGCTCTGCTCGAAGAAATGCAAAAGTTTAAGCGGTTTAAAGAGACACATGACATGTAAACATAAGGATGAGCTGGAAGCTAAAGAAACAGAGTGTATTGAGGGTGAGCAATGTAAATTTACAGCAGATTTATTTGCAAAGATGGTCGACGAAGTGAAACAGCGTATAGTCAACAACAAGGTCTTCTCGAAGACCATTAGAGAAGAGGTTAGGGCTTACTCGTTCACCAACTTAGCTGAAGAATCCACCGAATTCGTAGAATTACAAAAGATGTACCAGCAGCTGATGAAAAAGAAAAACAAAGCCGTTTAGCAGACATGCGCAATAACAGCCAACTCGTTTGTGCACTTGCTATCCTGCAAGAAAAGAACAACGTTTATCAGAAATGCGCACTTGCAGGCAAAGTTTGTATTACTCTAAAAAGCACAACAGTACGACTTGAATGACTGCATAAAAACTTTCCAAGCTAAGATACGAGAGGGCACATACTATATATCACTGTCTGTAACAGGTTATTAAATAGAAAAACAGTTATCATATGTACAAGAAAGTAAATATATCATTCAAACACCTGTTTACACGGAAATAAGTCATTTGATGAAAAACAATACATTTGTAAAACTTGTCATTCTAAACTCATGAAACAACAATACCATGTCAAGCTGTACACAACAATTTGCAAGTAGATGAAATACCAACTGAAACTTTCAGTCTTGCAAAAACTAGAACAGATACTTTGCACAAAGAATTGTTTTGAAAAAATAGTAGTCATGCCCAAAGGTCAACAGAGAAAGATTAAGGGAGCAATCTGCAATGTGCCAGTTGAATGTGATCAAACATGCAGTACATTACCACGTCCCCCAGAAAGATCTGGCATTATAATGCTGAAACTAAAAAGGAAACTTTCAGTTCAGAGATCATGTGTACTTTCAAGCCTGTCCGCCACCAAATGAGCTTATGTGCTCTTAACTGGCTGAAAATGAATAATCCATTGTACAGTGATATAGCTGTTGACATAAGTAATATCCACTCACATCTAATATCCCTTCAACAAGACTGTTCAGATGGAAATAATAAAGTTGCAAGCAATGAGAATGAACCTTGTTGAACCTTCAGTTCTGGAATGAATATTCCATCAAGTTCCCTTGAACAAACCTGCACAGACAATGACAACACCACTGCATGATAATGAAGAGAATGATGACCCTTTGAATCAATTTAGAACACCAACAAATGAAACATGTCTCCAGTCTGTGATACCTGACTATCCTATTAATGTTGAAGAAAATGATCAAGCATCACTAGGAAATGAAATCTATAATATTGCACCAGGTGAGAACAGACATCCTGTCTCATTCATGACTGACAAACAATGTGAAGAGCTGGCATTCACTGTACTATTTCCTAAGGAAAATTTGGTTATAATGCTGATCGTGATATTAAATTGTCACCAGTAAAATACTTCAATGCACGACTACTACATTACAGTGGCCGCTTTGCAACAAATCCAGAGTATCTATTCTTTGCCCAGTTTATAATAGAACAAAAGAAGATCTCTGACAGCATTAACATTGCACTTAAGAAAAGTACACAGTCCAGCCAATTCTCTGCAAATCAATTAAGATCTAATGCACAAAGTTTACAAAACCTGATTTGTCAAGATCAAGCTTACCTTATTTTTACGACAAATTCCAGGAACACCTCCCTTATTGGCAAAAGTTTATGTATGAGGTAGTTGCCATGGTGAAACAACTTGGTATTCCAACATGGTTTATGACATTATCCTGTGCTGACCTCAGATGGCCTGAGTTGTTTCAGATAATTGCCAGAACACAAGGCAAGAATATGACTAATGAGGAAGTTGATGCTCTTTCTTATAATGACAGATGTTCAATGCTCAACCTCAATCCTGTTGTTATGCTAAGTACTTCCAATACAGGGTTGAAACATTTTTTACTGAAGTTCTGCTCTCTAATGCAAACCCAATAGGAAAAATAGTCTACTATGCACTTCGGATTGAATTTCAAATGAGAGGCTCTCCTCACTTACATGCTTTGATATGGACTTCTGACTGCCCTAAATTAAACAGTGACAATAAACAAGACTACATAGACTTCATTGATCAGGCATGTACAGGCCTATCATCCCAGATAAACAAGAAGACCCTCAATTGCATGAGCTTAGTTAAAACTTACCAAAAGCACAGCCATTCAAAAACCTGTAGAAAGTATAAAAACATCCGCTGCCGATTTAATTTTGGACAGTTTTTTACAAACAGAACAATTGTGGCTGAACCTCTCTCAAATGATATTGACGAAGACATGAAAACTAACATACTTGAAAAAAGAAGGGAAACTCTTACTTTAGTAAAAGAGAAGATAGATGATGTACTTAATCCAAGTAAACCTAATTATGACTCTACACTTACAGAATCTGATATTTTCAGTTCCATTGGTATAACAGAAGATCAGTACTACTCAGCATTATCTGTTTCTCCTGATTCTGATTATGAATTACACCTGAAACGACCAATGGACAGTTGTTTTATTAACAATTACTTTGTAGCTGGAATAAAGGGGTTTGCTGCTAACGTTGATTTACAGCCAGTATTCAATCACTACAAGTGTATCACTTATGTGTGTTCATACTTCACCAAAGATGAGACTGAATGCTCACAAGCAATTATGAATGCAGCAAGGAAGCTAAAAATGCCAATATGAACATAAGAGATGGATTGAAAAAAATTGGTGCCGCATTCCTGTCAACTAGAAAGGTCAGTTCACAAGAATGTGTATATAGATGTATGCCTGAATTATGGCTTAGGAAGATTTTCCCAGCAACAGTCTTTGTCAGCACTGACCTACCAGACAGAAGAGTACGTATTGCAAAATCAAAAGAAGAACTTGAAGAGCTTGATGATGAAAGTACTGATGTGTACAAGTCCAATATAATTGAACGCTACACTAAGAGACCCCAGAGTATTCCTTCTGTTAACAATCTATGTCTAGCACAGTTTGCCTCTTATTATTATAAAGATTATAGAAAGGATTTTCAAGAAACAGCTGATGCTCAGCCACAAGTGCTCACAGACAACTTGATTGAATTTCAACATACCTCAGAAAATCAAGAATGTTCACTTCCAGACCAAATATGATTAACTGATACTAACGAAACTATGAAATGTAGAAAAGTCAAAACTGTAATTAGATACCATACACCAAACAAGAGAAAGGAGCCTGAAAAGTTTTTTCATCATTTACTGATGCTTTACTATCCATGGAGAGATGAAAGTAAGCTCTTGTACAGTGATGGTACCTATGCATCAAAATACTATGAACCTGACATTCAACCAATAGTAGATCACAACAGGTCTATTTTTGAACCTGATACAGAAGCAGTCACAGAAGCACTTGAAAGTCTAAGAAGCAACCAAGGCATCATTCATTCTTATGATTCTATGAATGATCAAGAAAATGATGATATACACAATGAAATGCAAGATGACCCAAATCCAGAGGAATCTTTTACGTGAACAATTACCTTCACATCTGTCTTCATCAGATTCTGATCAACATCTACCTTTCAGGGATATCAGGGTACACTCAACCTACAGCTATATCTGATGATGAACTACGACATTGCATAAGATCTTTAAACAATAGACAACGATATGCATTTGATCATGTTTTCTCCTGGTGTAGAAATAAAATGAAAAATATGAATAGTCTGAAACCTGAAAGAAGTGGAAGAAATGTTTCTTTTCATCACAGGAGGTGCAGGAGCTGGAAAGAGCCATTTGATTAAAACAATATACCACTGCTGTAACAAAGACTTTCACACATGCACCCATGAACCCTGATCTGCCATCAGTACTTCTAATGGCTCCAACTGGAGTTGCTGCTATAAACATCAATGGAACAACCATAAACACAGCTCTGGGAATTCCAAAAGAAACAGGTGCAACTTTAAAACCACTGACAGACCAAAACAGAACACAAATGAGGATCTTTCTATCTCAATTGAAGCTTATTATAATAGATGAGATTTCTATGGTTGGTAATACTACATTACTACACATTCATCAAAGACTAAAGGAAATATTTGACACGCCAGCCTCTCAAACTTTTTGCTGGCAATAAGCATCATTTGTGTAGGTGATATGTATCAACTACCACCAATAAAAGAGAAAACCAGTATTTGAAAATTACAACTAATGAGACATACAACCTGTGTCATCCCTGGCATCTTTTCTCAATGATAGAGCTCACTGAAATTATGAGACAAAAAGATGACCAACCATTTGCTGAGATGCTAAACAGATTTCGTACTGCTACCCAAACTGAGGAAGATATTAAATGCATTCAGTCAAGATCAATAGACCCAGCAAATGTAATTATCCTTCAGATGCTATTACATAGTATTTGCTGAAAACAGACCTGTCAATGAGCACAACAACAATAAACTTCAACAATTACCTGGACCTGTGTTTCAACTTAGGGCAACAGACCAGTATCCTAAGAATGTTTCTCAAATGACATTGATAGAGTTTTATCAAAAGGAAGATCTGAAACAGGTGGACTAGGATTATGACTATCTTTAGTCAAAGTAGGTGCTAAGGTAATGCTGACAAACAACATTGACATTGCAGATAGACTGATTAATGGCCAAATAGGGACTGTCAGTTAAAATTGATATCAATGAAAGTACACAAAAACCAACTATCATTTACATCAAATTTGATGATGACAAAGCTGGCAAAAATATTATTGCAAAATCTAGCAACCTATTTGTTAGAAGAAAATCAATGCTGTTCCTATTGAACCATATACTGGCAAGGATTCAAAATAAGACCAGGTAAACCATCTTCACCAGAAATACAAAGAGTTACAATTCCCTATTACACTTGCATTATGCTGTAACAATACATAAAGTTCAGGACTCTCTTTGACATGAAGTTGTGATAAGTTTTGAACTTATTTAAACAAAGATCATTCAATTCTGGACACATTTATGTTGCCTTGAGCTGTTCAACATCTCTCAGTGGTATTTACATCTTGGGGAGACATTCAAAGTAAACATGTAAGAGCTCACCCTAGAGTACATAAAGAATATGAAAGATTGAGGGAATTTCACCATTGCAGCCTCAAACAATTACACGAATCCTAGCTCATCTTTAACCATTTCTCTCCTTAATGTGAGAGTCACTGAATAAAAC
Source organism: Telmatactis stephensoni (assembly GCA_029948255.1). Lineage (NCBI taxonomy): Eukaryota > Metazoa > Cnidaria > Anthozoa > Actiniaria > Isophelliidae > Telmatactis > Telmatactis stephensoni. The sequence goes on from JALIZF010001767.1 coordinate 220,375, forward strand.
ACAGCAATTGATGTTAAATATGACTGTAATATTTCTAATGCTGACATGTTATGTTTACAGAGAACACAACTTCTCCCCTAGCAGCAATGACGATGAAATAAGAAACTAATCTCTTCCCCTTCACACTGTTTAGACAAGACCATGTCTCTGACAGATATTCCAGTTTAGCAATCTGTTCAAAACCCAACCTAGAAATCAAGGAACCTCTCTACTTTCCAGAGATAAATGCACTCAAATTTGTTGTTGTTAACAATAAGGCAACAGTCCCCATTACAATGCTTCTACTTTATCGTAAACGCAGTTCCAACATTACACTGTACATAAACAGCATTACACATATTCTGAATAACTATGAAGTAGATATCATACTAGGTGACTTTAATCTAAACTATTTAAATGACAATGAAGTCCAGCCACTCAATGGCCTCATGGAATCCTTAAACTATAATCAAACTGTTGAAAGCCCAACGTTTATATCATCAGGAAGTTTACTAGACCATGTCTATGTAAGAAATGAAGTGCTCTGCACAATTGACACTTCTGTAATTCCTGTATACTATTCTGATCATGATGCTATTAAAATTTCATTAAATTTCAAATAACCTGTTAATTTAACTAGTGGCTGTATGTCTTTATCAAGATATAATATGAAATGTATCAACTGACTCTAACAGAATCATAGAGTGTGACTTTATATATCCTATCAAACAAAACTCCTGAATTGAGTATCTGACTTAATTTACATTAGACATCTTATTACACAAAATGTAAATTGATGGAATCTCAAGCTCTATATTTTTACTTGCCAATGGCTTTCCCACTATAAGTGGGAGCACTGACACCTTTATGGTGTCTAATACCATCTTCAACCAGGGACTGCAGAGATGGGGGACATAGCACCTCTCCCTCTTTCCATGCTACCTCTGAGTCAAATGTTCTGTCTGAAAACCTTTTTGACTGGGTAGTTTACTATATTTTCAAATGCTATGTAGTCCCCCACTCTTCAAGATGCTCTGCAGTCCCTGTCAACCTAGAGCACATTAGGTAAGTAAAATGCTGTTTCAATAACCAATTCAACTGACAAAATAACTTTAGTTAATAATTTTCTGTAACTTATCCTTCTTTTGCAGATTGCTCTTACAAATGAATATAATCTAATGGCAACCATGCAACATATTCTCTTCAAGTACAATTGATTATTTGACAGCAAGTATAATTATTTTAACAATATCTATATGGTAAACTAAAAAATGGCCTTCAAGTATTAACAATATAGATAACTACAATGTACATATGTATTGACTCAAAAAAGAACAACTACAATTCCAGTATTCAAGCAATAATAATCTATCTGTCAAACCAAGAAGGTGGCCCTCAACTACAATGCATAACTACATTGACTACAAGTACAATAATATTCAAGCAAAAATATTTATATGGCAAACCAAGGAGGTGGCCCTCAATTGCAATGGATAGTTACATTGACTATAAGTACTAAAACTGAATATTCATGCAGTAATAATTTATATGGCAAACCAAGGAGGTGGCCATCAACTACAATGGATAACCACAGTGACTACATGCAAGTACAATTATAATTTTCAAGTAACAATAGTTTATATGGCAAACCAAGGAGTACATGGCTATCAACTACAATGGATAGTTACATTGACTACAAGTACAATAATATTCAAGCAATAATAATTTATATGGCAAACCAAGGAGGTGGCCCTCAATTGCAGTGGATAGTTACATTGACTACAAGTACAATTCAGTAATAATTTATATGGCAAACCAAGGAGGTAGCCATCAACTACAATGGATAACCACAGTGACTACAAGTAAATAATATTCAAGCAATAATAATTTATATGGCAAATCAAGGAGATGGCCATCAACTACAATGGATAACCACAGTGACTACAAGTACAATAATATTCAAGCAATAATAATTTATATGGCAAACCAAGGAGATGGCCATAAACAACAATGGATATATAAGTTTATACATAAACTACAAGTACAATTATTCAAGCAACAATAATTTATATCGCAAACCAAGGAGGTTGTCATCAACTACAAGTACAATGACATTTGAGCAATAATAATTTATATGGCAATGTGGCCATCAACTACAGCTAGTGGATAAATACAAAATATTTAAGCAAACCAATTCAATTAACTGAGGAAGCAGATTGCAGATAATTATGGCTATCCAAGAGACAATTTTCAAATACAATGCAAACTCTGACTATATACTAGCTATATGTTTATATATTATATCCTCAATCTTTGACAGACAAACATTTTATTTTTTCAAGCCACCAAAAAATATAAATAAATAAAATTCATGAAATAAGCAATAACAACTTATACTTCAGTTAAAGATTGAATGCAGAGAGTAAAAAATGTCAAAATTCATGTTATCTTTCATTTGGACTTAAGCTTATAACCAATGCGATGGATACTAACATTGTAGGTGATATTCTATTGGTAACATTATGATTGCTTTGTAGTTAACCGTCAGGAAATAGGTACCGTCGAATGTGAAGTGTAAGCAGCTTCTTAAATAAAATGTGAAAAAGTGTGCAATAAATTCATTGACGTATAATTTTCTAACCACAGAAGTACTTCTTATCTCGTGTTAATCCAAACTTAAATAATCTATAAAACATTTCCACCTTGCATATGAACAATAATTACCTTATCTATTGCTCATGATCAAACAAAGACAAATTTCTGACCTGCAGCACATTCCCATGTTTCACTAATTTTCAAAATGGCCGCCAATCTTTCGTACCCAGTCTCAATATGTACTATCCTCTCCACTCCTCTTTTACCCTCGTCACGCAATATGTCACGCACTCAATACTGTGCAGCTAGGGAGGCTTTATCGTAGAAAACAATAAGAAACTCTTTGATTCAATTCAAGGCAAGGAACGCATGTACTCGGGTTCTCCGCTAATTACGATATGCATAAACTTTGTATTTCAGATATTCTCCAATGCGTTCTCGTATATTTCTATGACGAGAATTTTGAAGTTCTGTCCGTATCCGTCATGCCGTGAGATGAACAAGGTGGGAGTTGACTCTAATTGGAGAAACGATGTCACAGCCAGTCAAAATCAATGTCTATTGAATAGGCATCTACTACTACTGCCTAGGTCATGCACTTGTTTTGAATGCACATCCAATGCCAGGCTAAATTCAACCTGGGCACGAGTAAGCGCACTATGTGCGTCTAGTTACTGTTTATTATGTGCAACCCTCGTAAAATAAAGTTACTGATCTGATCTTATGTGATCTGATCTTATGTGATCTGATCTTATCTTATCTTATGTGATCTTATCTTATCTTATGTGATCTTATCTTATGTGATCTTATTTGATCTGATCTGATCTGATCTTTATCTCATCTTTATCTTATCAACGTAGCATATCCAGTTCGCTCGCTACTTTTCGTTTAAGTGGAAAACTGTATAGTTCTGCAAAAGCGCATTTGCACTTTGCTTCAACAAAAGATTTCTCATTACTAGTAAAGTCTCTGTTATTCGTTCATCCAACGTGGCTACTGATTCTTGTCTTTTTGACTCTCAAGGAAAAGCCTCGCATCCGGAAAATACTCTCACCTTTGACCAAGGATCGATGTTGGATCGTACAGAACCACTGAAGAGAAACGGATCCTGTGGGATGATAGCTAAACGCGACCTTTGGAAGTGAAGAAAATTGGGGTCAGGGTTGAAATAGGGATCATGAGAACAGATAAACGATTGGAAGAGATGTATGCCACGCAGTAAATGTTCTATTGTTCGTCAATTCATTGTTTTGTTAGAGCGGTTTTCGTATGAGTGTGAAACGGACCGTACCGTGACCATGTCAGTGCCGTGATCTCTATAAAAACATTTAGACAAGGCGCATTTTCGAAAAATCAGATACCTGGAGGCATTTTGGGGTAGAGGCTGGAAACATAACTATTCTAAACCGATTTTTCATGCTGAATGCGAATATGACTGTTACCAAGACGTATTCTGCAATCTTATACGTGTAAATGACGTATTTTGTGAATTGCTACAGTCATTTCATACTAACGGCTTTTTCATGTAATTCCAAAAGTTCCCAAACTTAAAACAATTACCATAGCTGGAAAGAGCACATCAAAATCAGTAAAACTGTGAAGTTTGAAGGATATCAGTTGAAAAATCAAGGAGATACGAATTTTCAAAAAACAAAATTTTGTATGAAAACACTTACAGTTATTTCGATTTTTGAAAATTCGTATCTCCTTGACTTTTCAACTGATATCCTTCAAACTTCACAGTTTTACTGATTTTGATGTGCTCTTTCCAGCTATGGTAATTGTTTTAAGTTTGGGAACTTTTGGAATTACATGAAAAAGCCGTTAGTATGAAATGACTGTAGCAATTCACAAAATACGTCATTTACACGTATAAGATTGCAGAATACGTCTTGGTAACAGTCATATTCGCATTCAGCATGAAAAATTAGTTTAGAAGAGTTATGTTACCAGCCTCTACCCCAAAATGCCTTCTGCACTTTTTGCGATCGACTTTTTCAGTTTTGCGCCTTGTCTAATTCGAAATTCCTGCCGTAACTATGCCATGACCGTACGGTTTTCACAGTCATACGAAAACCCCTCTATACGTCAACGTTACGCTCCCTTGCGTAATGATAAGGTAACGTGTATGGATGTAAGGCTATCAAAACAAACGTGAAAAAATCGGGTTTCTGATGTGATAAGCATTAGTTACAGCACCTGGAGTACACGGAACGTCCCGGTGTTTAGCGGATGCTGTAATTGAGCTGAAGGGACTCGTACAGCAGGTATGTGTAATAATAATTTTAGGGAACTAATCACCCGCATTGCCGCATGTATTGGTTGAATCGAGACAATACAGCCCACTGTGCTGGGTGGAGGCCTAAATGTCGAACTGGGCAAATGTCGTAAAATCCACAAAGCACAGCTCAGGATCGAAACAGTGTTTGTTTTAATGGAGGGAAGAAAAACTGGAGTGCCCGAAGAAAAACCCTTCTATCAAGGGAGAGACCAACTAACTCAACTCATATATACTGGGACTCAAACTCTGACCACAGCAGTAAGAGGGCGGGCACTAAACGCGCGCTAAACCACCCAGGCCTCTGGATGTGTGGTTATTGTTATTCTTTCTGTATAATGGAGCAAAGGAATTAGTAGCATTCGTGAGGGAAGTCGAAAGATACTGACCTGAACTCCTCAAGAGGAAGAGATGCCACAGCAACACCATCGACTATCACCACCCCTTCTTGAATGTTGACCATACGAAATAAGACCAGGAAAAGACTGGATTTACCAGAACCAGTGCGACCAACAATACCTACCTACAGGACAAAATACAAGTGTACCGTGTGAGAATTTATATTTGCGGGTTCCATAATAGGGTCTTTGGAGGACCTGGTCACGTCATGGATCACAAAATGGACAGCAGCATTAGAAAGAGCACTTTCAAGTAGGTATTTTTCATGAGTCTGAGTGTTTTTGAATGTAATGGTCCAAAGATAGAATTTTTTGAAAACCTCATTTTTGTTGTGAGAGGTCGATATATACAAATGAGTCTATCACTCACTCATTCACTCACAAATTGTTTAACTATGCTACTGCGCATGCTCGACGTGATTGACCGCAGGCCGAAAGTAATGTGGGCTCTGGTTTAAAGGAATGTAAAGATAAAAAGGTAAAGCACTATATTTAACGTCGGAAGTTCCTTCAGCTAGAAGCAAAGCTAGAAGCTGGTCTCCCAGGAAACCGACGGTGCGCTCATTCTACCCCCCTCTCTACATCAGTGCTCCGTTTTACGGGTATTTAAAGCTACTTAAAGCTACACGGAAAGGAAAGAAGTCGAAACATGGATGTGAGGTCACAGGGAATCGAACTCGGGACTTCTCGCACCGAAGGCCGCGCACTAACCAACTGTGCCATCCTTGCTCCTTAATGTATTGCTGACCGGCATGACACGGGTGAAAAAACGTATTGCGCATGCTCCAAAATTCGGCGGGAATTCGTGGACGCGTTCGTGTTTAGAAATAAAAGGACCGTCAATTCAACGGTTGTGTATTATGTGAATTTCTCGTGTATTATTTGACCAGGGAAAGAGAACAACTAAAGTGATGTTTTAGGGAAAAAATAAGCACTACCTATTCACGGACAGCCTTAACTTTCAAGGTTTACTAAACCTCCAAAGGTTTTATTTAAAACTTCCGAGTATGCGCAATGCGTTTTTCACCCGTGTCGACCGGCATGGCTTGGTCATATAATCTTTGCCGTAAAAAAATGGTAATTTCAAAATTTCATAAATCTTACCGAATATATCAAAAAAGGCTCAAACTCAGCCAAAACTAAATTAATGATGCTCTTTCTGACCATGTCAATCATTTTGTCCTAAGAGTTGATGTTACGATGACATGTGCACGTGACCAGGTCCAGGTCTTACCAAGGGCTTACTTTGCGACTTTTCTGGGTATTTTTTCCCCGAGATTCCCTAAAAACGGCTTTACACGTTTACTCTATTGTTGAAATTATGTCTGCATTTCTTCCATCCATTCTCGCAAAAATTAATTCTATCAAAAAGCAAAAATCGTTCATCCGCCCCAAAAAATTAGTGGCACACAGTAATACATATTGTACAATATGGTTCAATTGTACACAAACATCATGTCTTAGTCTGTTCCATAGATACGGTCACATAATGACGTCATCAACGGTTTCCATGGCAACTCACCTTTTCTCCTGCGGTCACTTGAAAAGATACATTGCATAAAGCTGGAGGAAGACCACGCCTAGAGTGAAAAACGGATGACATGTATTTATATTAGTTCCCTGTAGTTCTAGTAATCATACAAAAGTGAAATTATCACGGGAATGAAGGGAATCAGAATTATTGATGAACCCTTCCAGGCCCCCCGTCATCTCAACATTGCCAGAGCAGTTGTTCATACGCGCGGAAAAGCGGTACAGTCACCGAACGGTACGGTGCGGTGCGGTCTGTTTCACACACATATAAGTAACTGCTCTACACTTAAGAAAACTAAGTACGTTATACACTTTTATTATAAAGCTTACAGTTAATTTGTCCCATTCCAAATTCGTTAGGAGAAATGGGGCTAGGTAGTTTACGATATGGCATGGCACGATTACAGCAGGAACCTATGGCGCGGTAGACTAGATTTCGTATGACTATGAAAACGGCACCGCACGGTCACGACACGGTTACGGTAGGAATGTCAAAACAACACGGTACTGACAATGATCAAGAGAAGATGAGGTAAGAGAAGGAATCCCGCGTATTAGGTCTTTGGACAATCATATGCCCCGTTTGATGCTATTTTTAGAGTGAATCTGATTGGTCGAGAGCGCGCGAGCTTTCGCATTGCCTCAAGATCACAATGGCGGAAAAAGGGTGTATAACGTTTGTCGATGAAAAAGAGAAAAAGGGCAAATGAAGTACATAAAAAATTCGAAAATGGTCTTGGTTAAGTCGAGGTCATGGTGACGAGGTTCTAAAAAAAGCATCAAACAGGGCATATCATTGGTCACGGGGATTCCTTCTCATGCCTCATTTTCTCTTGCACAGACACGGACACGACGGGGTTCGTTTCACACTCATACTAAATCTGCTGTGACAAAGCAGCAATAAAAGACAATTGACATTCATCTAACCTGTAAACTAAAACAATGTTTTGAAAAGTGATTTGTCCAAGACTCGGCCAATGGGGCGAAATCTGTTGAAAGGTATAAAAATACTCACTTTAAGAAATGCAAAATAAAACCAAAAGACGGAGAGTAAACTATCTAAAAACGTCTTTTCAAAAGTTCCAATGCAGCCTCACATTACGAGTCGTAAAAGCAGGTGCTATATATGCAAGTGTCGCTCGCCTCATTTTATGGCCCGCAATGTGAACAAGAGCAAGAGCAAGAGCAAGAGCAAGAGCAAGAGCAAGAGCAAGAGCAAGAGCAGAGGTTTCCTATACCCGCCAAGTAAAAACACACGATACAACTTTTCTTGTAACTGTTTCTGCAACATTGCGCGCAACACAGTTGGATCGAGTGTCCATCCATGGAACTGTACCGCACAACAATTGCACATTTAGGATCGAGTTCTACTTCTACAGCATTTTTTTTATTGCGCGCAGCATTGCAGGGGTGGACACACGGTACAAATGTACATGTGCAATGTTATAGAAAAGGTTATATCCTTTGGTGCCTTTGGTGGGTTTTTGGTTACCTTAGCATTACCAGAGAGTTCTGACGGTATGTCCTCGATATACTGAACAGCACGTTCAACGCTGACCATTTGTTTCTCTGTCTCGGTAAATGACGTCACCATCTCAGACAGACGGCCCGTTACAGACAATGCATACGAGATCGCCAGCCCTACCAAACCTGCAGACGCAACGATTCATAATACTAGATTTATGCGGTTTCAAAATTATTTAACGTGAAAAACTTGACAAACTAATAGTTAATACAATGGTAGTAGACTCGAAACTTATTGTTTTCTTTTGTTCTTTAGCAGCTAGATGATATACCAAGGTATCTTCCAATTCCTTTTGATATCGGTTTCTCGCATGCGCGAGAGGAAGTTCCAGAGATCTCACACTTAGCTTAGCGCTTTAGACTACAATCATTCACAAGTACTACCTACAGTAGACAAAGTAACGCACAACTCACCTGGGTCAACAGTACCAAAATGATGCTCTAAAACAGCGATAAAAGCCACTCCTGTTACCATGGCTACACCAAGGAACTGTAATCGCAGGCTCAGCCATTGAGATGCTGCCATTGCTGGGAACGAAGAGAATACACTTTTACCTTTAATATTCATGTGAATATAAATTAACAATTGATAAAGCGGGAATATATTTATTCATATGCGGCATAAAACGAGGCTTTCCAGCTGCATTCATTCAAAATGAATATTCGCATAAATATTAAGATTCGTCAGTTAAAGATAAGAGGTAATAATTACCACAAAAGTTGGCCTTCTGATTAACTTCAAGTTTCATCATGTTTAAGGCTTGAAACCGACGTGTTTCACGCAGTGCACGGATTGTACTCAGTCCAGTCAGAGTCTCAGAAAAATGAGCATAGATCGGTGACAGTGTGACGGACATTAATCTTTTGAGTTCTCTGAAAACAGTAATAGCGGGGTAAAATATCAACAAACAGAGGATACCTTCACATTAATCAAGATGCAAAAATGTTTTGTTTTGTCAGTTTTGTTTTGTTTTGTTTTGTTTTGTTTCGTTTCGTTTCGTTTCGTTTCGTTTTGTATTGTTTTGTTTCGTTTCGTTTCGTTTCGTTTTGTATTGTTTCGTTTTGTTTTGTTTTGTTTTGTATTGTTTCGTTTTGTTTTGTTTCGTTTTGTATTGTTTCGTTTTGTTTTGTTTCGTTTTGTTTTGTTTTGTTTTGTTTTGTTTCGTTTCGTTTTGTATTGTTTCGTTTGTTTTGTTTATCCGGATTAGTGTGAATGTATCCTGAAAAAAATGTATTTTTGAGATTTTGCCTGAATCTTTTCTACGGTCACACTGAAATTACCAACACTTCATACAGACACTAGATTCGTCAATTACAACAGCAGCAGCCACAACGAAAATTTCATATACAAACAAACAAATACACGAGTAAACAAAAAGCAAGCAAGTAAACAAACAAAACGACCAACCAACAAGAAACAAGCAGACAAACAAACAAATAAACTAGAAAACAAAAAAAACAACGACAAACAAACACACAAACAGACAGACAGACAAACAAACAAACAAACACCCTCGCCTGTTCTTAAACGCTCGTCTGTTTTAATCTGCTACGTACGTTTTCACTACAGTAAGTGTAAATTTCCAAAAGGGAACGTAATAAGGCGTAACTTTAGACACCCAAAAGGTGCGTAAGGTCAAATCAACGTTGACTTGGACTTGCGTCTTATATTAGCTCTAACTTGTCAAGTTGAACAATTTGGGTTACTTATACATCCCTTTATAGCGATTTCTCTGTCCTTATTAGTAAAGATATCAAATTATGACCCTCCCCGTGTACTTTTAAAAACTGGAGACACCTCCCCTCCAAATTTCTCCAATTCCCGTTCTTAAAAACAAAAACGCTCACTCCCTACGAGTAGAAGAAACAGTTACTTTACCTTGATGTTCTGCGATAGTAGTTTTGTATATAGTAGTAGATCAGTGCTAGTGGTAACAACAACAAAGCAAGCCATGGCAGACCATAGCATGTAATAACTATTGTACCAGCTACACCATATGCTTGGGCCAGAAAGATATTGAGAATGAATGGAAGACTATCGTCAATGGAGTACTGAAAAATAAATGAAAGTGAGTGTCAAAGATGGTCTTTTTCACAAAATTTTTCCCGTTGTGAAATGACTGAGGTTTAGAATCTCTCAAGACAAATTTCTCCACATCAGCTTTTGAATGGTCAGCAATAAATGCGTTTCCTAAGTATCCATTCAGGAAACGTTTTGAAAACTTTTCAATGAAAACAATGTAATCTTTGCGCCAATGGAGAAATGGACAAATTTGCTTCGGGCGGTTAACAATTCAAACGCAGAAATTCCGATGGTGTTTTGGCGAGAGCAATTCAGACAATTACGGGTCGTTAGTGGTGATTACTAAGGCAACTATTGTGACGTTTTGATTAATTACTCAAGCGCGCGCTACCCTTGAAGCGACGCATGCGCGGCTGACGTCTTACGGCTGACACATCTGTTTTACATGCGCAAAACTCAAAGTAGTGTAAAAATTTGAATATAAAATTTGAAACATGAGTGACCGAATATATAAAGAAATAAGGAAGGGCGGGAGGGCGTTAGGGCGGGAGGGCGGGAGTGAGGGAGGGAGGGAGGGAGGAAGGAAGGAAGGAAAAATTAGCATTATGGACAGATTGGCAAGAGTAAGACAATAAATTGTATGAACAGCAAGCAGTCGGCCACAAGGTCGATAATATATGTACATTACCATATCAGAGGAGAATCTATTGACAATTCTACCAATCTACAACAGTACAACAGAGAACTCTTAGTAAAGACATGGTAAAGCATATGTCATTGTTCGATACATCTAATCTTGTAAGTAATGACAGCGGCAGACAGTACATTACACTTTTACATCACTGACTAGCGTAAAATGTGTTTCAATGAATCGGGTTTAACTTTACAACCTACCGGTGTTGCATCGAAGAAAGACACAGGAGCTGCCAATATTGTAGTGAGAAGGCGCTGATGGAGTACTTTAGCAGCTTTTATTCCTCCATACGCGAATAAAAAAGCACGAAAAAGAGTGAACACCTATAAAGAAGAAAACGTTGTCAATGGGTCCCGTCTAAAGTAGCACCATTGTTGCCAGAGCCAAGAAAGTTCGCGCTCGCGTCGTTAAAAAGGTAAACACGGGCTTTCAATTTAAATGCAGATAAATGACGTTCAGGGGAGGTGACAGGTGGATGATATTACACGGAATCACGTGATCTACGTACCGTATTACTGACGGCAAAGCCTGCATACACTATAAGATAAAACGTCACCGAATTCTTCACTATGTGGATACCACTCAACGTGTAATTTGATCGTAATAAATCTGACATGACCGTTATGCTGCGTGAGGTGACCGTGATGTTGTGATCGTTACGTGTCTTTGTGTGTGATATCCAGTAAGCTAGCCACCAGTCACTTAGATTACGTGACGCTGAAAAGGAAAACAAAAAAATGTTTCTTTTCTCATAGGACACTAAAAGGGGGTTACAGATTTAACAATACGCTCGTTTACTCGGAGGGCGTTCACTCGGCGTTCACTCGGCGGGCTTTCGGCCCTTCTCGGCCGAGCATGCGCTGTAGAGACCTGTCTGGATTTCGAGATGGGTGATCTCCACCCCCTGCATTTTATGATTTGGAAGGCTACGACTGGCTGCCGAGTAATAAGCCAGTTCGGAGTTTAAGAATCGTTTTCAGTGCGCATGCGATTTTATCCCGAATTTCTCACCTTCTTTTGTTTAGACCTTCTTTTGTTTTTAATCAAACAAAAGAAGGTGAGAAATTCGGGATAAAATCGCATGCGCATAAGAAACGATTCTTAAACTCCGAACTGGCTTATTAGCAGGAGCGCAACACAACTAGCACTGAATCAAGCTTAGGGGTCTAACGAGTGGGAAACACTGCATCATTCAACCAACCTTGCATCAACAAAAGAGACAACAGAATACTAGTTGCTAAGCAATGTCCAATAGAAAGCCAGTATGATCCATACACGTGGAGCTTGACCGCACCCTCATCTTTCTCCTCATCAGCGACCAGCCCACTATCTTCCTCGACATTCTGTACTTTTTCTTCAAGATCAGACTCCAGGTCCGACTCACTGTCGCTGTCTTTAATATCGCGTGATATTTGCGACATTAAAGTTTCCTTTGAAAGTATCTCAGAGGGTGGTCCTTGATGGGTAATTGAGCCTTGCTGCATGACGATAACACGGTCAGCGGCTTTAAGGTACTTAATGTGGTGCGTGCAAAGGATGACAGTTTTCTCACGAAGAAGTCCCAGGATGCAACGCTGGAATAGGTGAGCCGCTACATGCGCATCGACTGCGGCCAGCGGATCATCAAGTAAATAGACATCTTTGTTCTATAACAATATAAAGAATATATAATAATAAAATATATAGTTCTTCGAAACTTCTGCTATATATTCTCCGTGAGCTGGTGGTATTTAGCAAACGAGAAGCTATGCGAGAACGGGATGTGAGATAATGAATATACTGTTTCTATCCATTATGTGGAAACCGCGACAACGTAGCGACGCAACCGTCCAGAACGCCAATTCACCACCTGTTTTAAGTCCTTTTTAGAACGTCGGCAACGTCCGTGGCCAAGCATTTTGATTATCATTAGCGCGTGTGGCATCCTCGTTTATGTAGCATCACGTTTGCTAAAATTTATGACTTTCTAGTCTTCATCAGTTCTTGAGTCAAGTCTTCTCTCTCTCTTAGTCCACACAGGAAACCCAAAAAGAACTATTCGTACCCAACGATTTTTTATACTCTACCTGATATACTGCTCTTGCCAAAGCAACTCGTGCCTTTTGACCTCCACTTAGCGTCACGCCGTTCTCTCCTACCTCCGTCTCGTCGCCAGCAGGTAACATGAGCAAATCCTGGTTGATGAATTAAATGAGTCATCATCATCATCATCATCACAATTATCATCATGATTATCATCAAATTCATTTTCACTCATACTTATTGTATGTCCATTTACCAACTCACTGTACATACCTCTTCCAAAGCACAAGCCTCGATAACAGCGCTATATTTTTCTACATCAAACGGTTGACCAAACAAGATGTTTTCCTTGACAGTTGCATGCTGTATCCATGGTTCCTGATCAAAACAGAGCCCAATATTAACAAAATCTACATCCCCAAAAAGAAATAGACTATGGCTATGACCCTTGGGTATGGCTGTTATGTGGTGAACTATACCCCGTCCCTCCCCTCCCTTCCCATTTATAAATTGCATTTTACTTGGGAAGCTATAGACCCCTTGCACTGACGTCGTTCTGGGGGGTCAAAACAAAAGAAAGTCCGATCTCCAGAGAATTGAAAACTTTTCTTATTCAAATTATCTCATTGCTTTGAACCCCAGGTGTGACGTCACATGCAAGGGGTCTATACTACTTTTAATAATATACATGAAAAAATTACTCGATTCTGATTTGTCGAGAACAGTGCAGTTCAAGTGTAACACAGTGCAGAAGAGCTGTAATACAGTGCAAATTACATTTGAATTCATAATTTCAAAGTCGCATTAAGATCAATCTATACTACTTTTTATCACTTGTCTGCATTTCAAATGAATTCCTTCTTTAATCTTTGTTTCTGGTTTTCTGATTGATGACAAAGTCACTAGTCTCTTGCCTGTTTATTTATGCACTTTTTAACTTTTCTCATTTTGCACCCTCATTCATTCTGCTTTCATTCATCTATTTCATTTCCTCACCTGTGCTGCAAGGCCAAATCCACTGTCCAAACAAGATACATATATCTACAAACAAGAATACCAAATTCTGCACAAATTGTGAATATGAAAAAGACACCACGCTATATATTTTCCTTTGTACAACAAACATAACAATAATTTGTTGTGAATATGCTTAATAATCCTTAAAACTAATCCACAAAGCTTATCCATCATGAAAACTAGTATAATCAAACTCTGCATCTACCCTAAGAAAAATCTCTGCTTTCCAATTTTGTCCAAGAGGTCTGTGTCATTAATATATTTATACTGGCCTACCTGCCCACTAGTTTTATTCATTTCTGCAGTAATAGCTGCCAGTAAAGAACTTTTACCAGATCCAACTGTACCTATCACACCAATCAGTTCACCCTGTGAACACAAATACTCATTAGATGCTATATGGTCACATGTGGTAGAATAAAAACAGTGATTATTTTGGGTACTCAAGGAATAAAGTGATGGTAAAGTGAGGTAAAGTGATGTACCAGTAGATCAGTGTGATACACTACCAGGTGAAATAGGATATATGGAACATAAGAAAAGAAAATGCAACAGATAATCTGGGATGGGATCAATAACATTTTCTCTGGTTGTAGGACCAAATAAAATGGGATGGGAAAGGAGAGATGAGGATACATTAAAAGATGAAAACAAAATGAAAAAGGGAATCGGATTAGACAACATGACTTTAACAACATGACAACTTTAACAACATTCGACAACATGACTTTACGTATCTATGACACCTTTTGCAATGTAATGTTGATATTGGACAAACATCCCACTGAATTAGATGTAGAAGAACTATTTGTTTCAACATTCTCATCTTGTTTGTCCTTTTCTTCTTTATTCCTCCAGTTGAACTGACCATCAACAACTTTGATGTCTATAAAGAGAAACCAAAGCTTATTAATCACAACTGAAAATACAGAACTTATAGAACTTATATATGATGCTATCATTTTAGTGAGGTCTACCATGGAATTATTCTTAGATCTGGTTATCTGGTGATTGTTTCTCTTGCCATTCCCACCTAATAACAATATGAGTATTGCACCCTGGAAATATTTTATTGTCAACGTAATAGTTGTGTGTTGAGGAATACTCTCGCTAGAGATTCTCCTCAAGTGCAAAGAATTTTCAGAAGAGTCATACCTGTTTGTCTTGTGTTTTCTGGTTTTCCATCAGAGTAATAAGCCATAAGATCAAGGTCCTCTACTCCAAGGAATGCCTGCAGTCTTTGAACTGACACCCAAGCTTCCATCAGCCCATTTAAAACCCAAGGAAAGGCATTGAGTGGGGCTATCAGCATGTTGAATAACGCCACACTAGTAAATACCTACAATTACAAAGATGAAATTAGGGTTTCACTAGGGTTTAAAATGAAGCATATTAGCGTATACTATAGCTCACATTTTGCAATTACAGCCACCTTGGGGATAGTGGTTGGCAAGGAGAGGTTAAAGTGCAACTGTTTATTGTCAGCAGCTGGTTTTCCAGGAATAAAGCTTCAGGTGCATCCTTTAGCCCTTTAAGCTGAGTCTCCATCAGTGCTCCATTTTACAGGTATTTAAAGCTACTATTATAGTATAGTTTTAAATACTGGTAATACAGATTGGTGAGATCTTGTCAAAACAAGTGGTTGAGGTGACAGGGAATTGAACCTCTCACTCATTAAATCATGAAATTTAATTCACCAACTTAGCTACGTCACTTCCTCCTTGAAAGGTAGCTATTGTACAGAGATTTTGATATAGATTAGATTTTGTATGACTGTGAAAACAGCACCACACAGTCATGGCAAGTTAATGGTAGAAATTTCAATGTTTTTAAAGACATCATGGCACTACACGACCATGTTGCAGTGTGGTACATTTCACACTCATATGAAATCTGCTTTACATGTAGAATAAATGTTTGGATTGAATCAATGTCAGGAGCAGCAATTAATAGCCATTGTGGAGAAGTGGCCATCATAGAGCTTGGTTTACTGTAGGGTTTACCTTTGCAGCAGTGAGTTTGTTTCCCAGAAGTGCATAGGTAGTAAAGGTCAGGATTGATATAATGACTGGTGTAGTAGCCCAGAAATACACACACCAAGCATCCAAGTATTTACGGCCCTTTAGACTCTTTAATTCTTCTGATCTGTACATTGTCATCATAAGGATCAAAGTATTCAATATTGATATAATAGTGAATAAGACAGTCAAAGTACTCATTACTTCAGATGAATAGCAAAGAAAAAATGAAATAAAACATGAAACAATAAAGAAAAGGAAGAAGGGAGGTAGGAAGGAAGAATGGAATAAGGAAGGAAGTTTGGAGGAAGGAAGGAAGGAAGGGTGGGAGAGAAGGAGGAAGGAAGGAAGGGAGGAAGGAAGGGGGAGGGAGAAAAAAAAAAGAAATGGGGGAGGAGGGGAAGATAGGAGGAAGGATGGAAGGGAGGGAAGAATAAACAAAGGAAGGGAGGAAAGGACAGAAGGGAGGGAGGGAAGATCGAAGAAAGGAAGGGAGGGAGGAAGGGAGGGAGGATGGAAGGAAGAGAGGGAAGGAGAAGGGAAGGAAAGGAGGAGGAGAAGAAGGAAGGAAGCAAGGAAAGAAGAAAGGAAGGGAGGGAGGGAGGGAAGGCAGGTGGGAAGGAATGATGGGAGGGAAGGAGGGATGAAGGGAGAGATAATGGATGGTTGAACAAGTGGATAAACAAGAAAACAGCAATTTATGAATTTATAAATTAATATATTGATTACTAAAATTCAATCATGAATGAAGTGCTGTACCTAATATCATTGACTTTTCTTTCAAAGTTTCTCTCCCATGCATAGAACTTGATAACTCTGATTCCATACAAGATTTCATTCATCATCTTATTAAAACATGCAAACACAAAATATGACATAAGTACAAAGAAATAAAGGACTATGGGAAGTTGAAATAAAATATTAGTATTGCTAGTAAAACTCGACAAAATACAAAAAGCAAAAGAATTAGCACATTTTTTATTCACAAATTTTCAACAAACAACTTAGTGTTTAAAAAGGTCTACCACAAAACATAATTAGGTGATTTCTTGTTTCTTTTTTTACTTGTTCAATTCTATTTCTCTTTATTTACTAAAAACATTAGATTTCTTGCACAGCCAATAAATAATGCACATAATAACAAATGAATGAATAAATGAATGAACAAACAAATGAATGGATGAATGAATGAATGGATAGATGAATGAACGAACAAACAAATGAATGAACAAATGAACGAACGAATGAACAAACATGAGGAGCCCTGTACCTCTTATTTTGGTTCATGCCTGCGGTAGCGAAAGTGATTATTGGATTAATGGTGGACCAATGAGGATCACCGTAGTGACTGATGGGTAGTGTTAATTTGATTACAAAATGGCGGCATTGAGGAGTGCTGTGCATGAAGTGTCATGTGTTTAGTGTGCATTATCTGTCATTACTTCTTTTATCAGGAAATTGGATTATACTTTATTTGGAATTATGGCTATTTTGGCGGTGTTTTCGAAATTCAAAACAAGTTTGAGTTATTCCCGCTCGACCTTTCGTGAGTGAACAATCTAAAATCTTTTTGTGTCCACGTAAAAGTAACAATGTTTATTTGTGAACGTGAAAGAAAAGACCAAATATTTTTTCATGATTTAATTTTACAAAGGGGGTACAGTGAAATGTTGTTGTTCACAGTGATGCAGCTGAGTTCAGAGTTTACTATGAGTTAGTTTAATTTATTATGTCTGAGAATTGAATCTCGGCCTTAATTCTAAAAAGAAGAAGAGCACTGAAAATAGAATTCTATATAGTCTCAACCCATGGGTGAAACATAGATAATTACTGGATTTTATTTACTAGGCAAGAATCTAAGAATTATTTCAATTTTAGATATCAAACAACAACACTTATAGTTTTGTAGTTATTTGAAAGTAATCTTATTTTAGTTCGTCAAAGTTTGACTTCGCCATCAAATATTTTTTTCAAACACTGAATGTTACAAGTGTCGTCGAAATAGATGAGCTGATTTTAGACGATATATCGATTCGCCTATTCCTTGCCATAACCAAAACATGAAACTTCTCTGTCAACAGTTTCTTTGTTCGAAAGCTATCTTGCTGTGAAAGTTAGTCATTTGAAATGACCATCTTTGTGGTTCAATATCATAGTGTTGACATTTAAAAAACATTTTCAGTTAAAATAGGACTGCTTTTCTACTTATCTCCAACACCTTCAAACCACAAGAACTTGGGTTTGTGGTCTATTTGCGACGCCTTCAGAGCCGCGCAAAACCAAATTCAATGGTCCGGGGCTCCTCATGGAACGAACGAATGCATGAATGAATGAATGAATGAATGAATGAATGAATGAAGGGATGCATGCATGCATGAATGAATGGATAGTTGAACTGATATATGGATATATAGATATGGACATAGAATATCCAACTCACTTTAACTCTACTGTCTTTCTTCATCATCATATCTTTACTTAGAGCTTGTATCTTTATTGCAAGCCATCGATTGATAGGAATAACAACAATGGCAAAGGCAAGACCAGCAAGAAATGCCAAACCAACCTGAAGCAGAATAAATAAGAAAGATAATATATTTTTTCAGTTGTAGTGAATGATGGTTGTTAACCTCTTGCCATCATTTCCTTGCCATCCTATTCATTATTTCCACTATTATAAACAACCTAAATGTTCTCTCATTTGTCAGACTTTTGACAGTAGTTGAAACCACTGCAAGTATTTTTCTTTCATGAGTGCTAGCTTGAAATTGAGGCTAGCACCTTTAATCATCACCATTTATTTGTACTATGCTTATTTGTGCTCGAAACATATTCAAGAGGAAATTTTAAACATTTTTGGGAGGCAAAAAGTGGGGACACCCCCTCCCCCCTCCATGCATACACCAACACACCCCATCTGCTACATCCCTGATTTGTACCTGTTGATGTAATAGGTAAAGTGAGATTGCGACTTGGAAAGGTAGACTCCAGAACTGATGAAAACTTGGACAAAAATTGACCACCCTGTCAGTATCTGTACTCATGAAGTTTACAACCTGTTAACACATGAACAACATCAGACTGTTGTAAAAATGGCAATGGTAGTGACCTTTGAAGGCCAATTTGATAGAACTTTTATACTTGTAATTTACAGTGCTTACTCTGTTTTAGCTGACAAGAACAATAATCATATACAACAAAGCTACACTTAATTATAAAGTACATTGTGTAAAAGTTTTTTGTTGAATTGAATCAACTACAATTTCATAACTGAATCTGCAGCAAAAAAAATTGATACTTGGCTTATACTTTTGTTGGAGAAATTACACTATAAATTAGTGTGACATGCAACTAGCTGGCACTCAACTGGAAAGTGGTGGCTATTCATGGATCCCATTAAGTTTTAGAGCAGATGGCTACAATGCAAAAGTATGCAGCAGCTTTCCTGTTCATCCTGGTTTGTTTAACACGTATTTACTTAATGAGAACCCTACTATATTTCAAACTAGGTGCTGCCAGTTTTTCAGGCTTTCAGGAGAACTGCTCACACTAATTGATATGATGCAAACTTGTACCTCTCCAGTTGAAAACTTTGTAAGGGAGGCACCACTGACAGTTAGTGCCTTTTGGTACACAGTAGTAATAATGGCTGCTCTCATCTTTAAGCCAACTTTATTAACCTATTGAAACAACAATATAAATGTATTGTTTGATATAGATTCAAAATAGTTAGTAATTATATACAGTAGTCCAGCATACCAGGCTCGTAACATGGTATATGGGATCAGGGATCAGCAATATTTTGGAGCTCAGGGATCACATTTGCATTATGTTTTAGGCTCAGGGATCAGATTTTAGCCTTAGGATCATGATTACCAACGTTTTTTCAGGAATCGGCCAATAGCTACATCAGGGATCAGGGATCAAAAATTTGGAAAAAATGGGGCTGGGGGATCAAAATTTCCAAAAATGTCCGGGATCAATGGGACCGAAATATACCATGTTACGAGCCTGAGCATACAAAATCACCTTTCAGGAGGCTATCAGGCAACAGGTATGAAACTGACAGGCCACAGGTGTGAATCTGCTGGGTGACTATCACTTGACAGTCACCCAACAATTTCGCACCTGTGGCCCAATTACTGATTTCATTAAATCTGGATTATCACTGGTTCTTGATGATAGTTTAAACAGCAAGATAACGGCAAATGACTGTTGGTGGACTATTGGGTAATTGTCACCAAACAGTTGACCGACAGTTGATTTGGTATGCTATTCTACACAATTACCTTCAAAATAATTGCAAGGATGTGTTTAAAGATTCGAAATAGTTGTCAGTATGTATGTGTTTTAAAGGAATTAAGTGTATAATGTCAGCTTTCTACTGTGACATGCATGGTTCAATCATATTATAGACATTGATTAAATTGAGCTACATGTAACTTAAATAGAAGTTTTAATCATATACAACAAAGCTACATTTAATTATAAAGTACATTGTGTACAAGTTTTTTGTTGAATTGAATCAACTACAATTTCATAACTGAATCTGTAGCAAAAAAAAGGAATTGATACTTAATTGCTTTTCATGCATACAATCTTGAATACAGTTAACCTCACACAGAGTTCAATCTCTAGATTAGTGCTGGCAGTTGGCAGTTTGCTTTTATACTAAATGTGTTTCAATCACTGGCTTATACTTTTGTTGGAGAAATTACGTACACTATTAATTAGTGTGACATGCAAGCTTCTGGTGCTAGTTACTTAGAGCAATTAATTAATTAAAAAATACTATCAATATAATACATACCCAGTAACTAAAATGTGCATTGAGAAAAGCACAAAACAAAGTTGATAGGAGTAGACCAGTTGCATAGTAGTATCCATGGACTATGGGTTCCTATTGATTACAAGATAAAAACATCCTTGGAACAATAGAAAAGACAGATTCCTGTGCATCATATATGTATCTGAGGCTTGAAGCAAGATAGTTGTATTAAGGAAATTGTTCATCAGTATCATCATTTAATCACTGTCACTAAATAGGAAATGTCAGTCAAAGGTGACCACCCATTAATTGCCTCTTTCCTAAACCTATACATGTAATAGTCCACTCATAATATTAATTGCTTGATTCCAGGCACAAAGCAATTAATGATAATAGCCAACTTCCAAGTTACACTTCACTTGCCATATATACAAAAGTATCAAGATTAGGCTACGTGCATAAAGCTCAGTCATTCATAACAAGACAAAAGTTTTAGCACGTAGCCTCATTCTGAGTCCTTTGTATGTGGCAGGTGAAGCATATCTCGCAACTGGACTATCAGCATTTGATTTCCTCTGAGCCATTCTTCAGAATAATCTATAAACAAGTATACAAATTAAGTACCTTCCTATTTTCCATGAATGAAACAAGAGCATGTAAAAGTAATGGTCCAGCAAAGCCAAGGCCATCAACTAAAAGCTTCAAGATACCCAAACTATAATATTGCCAGCCAAATGAGTGATGAAGAGCAGATAACAAACTCCTTTGCGTGACATTGCCATCAGTGAAAACATCATCACCTTCACCTGAGTACTTAACATCAGCATTTGAGCTACTGTCGTTGAAATCTGAGCAGCTTGTTTTACTTGTTGCTTGGGAATCATGTCTGGAGTATTCCCTTTCTCTCAAATAAAACTCCTTGAGAAACACTTCTTGTATGTGTAATGTTCTAAGGCTCTTAGGAAGCATAAATAAATCCTCCTCACTTTGAATAAAACCTTTGTAACCTTTGATCATCAAATGTCGCACCCACCAGAAACACAGCTTTGAGAGTGGGTTATATGGCTCTTCAGCCACACCCAAGTCCTTGGATACACATTGGATACTACTGTAGTATGTACCTTGTGATATTGACCTTAGCAACCTGTCTTGTTCACCATCATCATGAGATTGGATTGTGGGTTCATTAATATGTGGAAAAAGGTTGCTTTGTGCTACGCCATATACACCACAATATGTCAGTGAGGCCAGGTAAATTAGTACTAATATTGACCTCGTAATTGTGCCACAACTGCTTACCATGTGGTATGACATATGAGTAAGGATTGTACCTATAGCTGAGTATAACTGAATTGTTGCAGATAGTAAAACTACTAACGTTGTTATTAAAAGTGCAGTAGGTAAACATTTTTTGATTATAAATCTGTATCGGATTTTCCACAATGCAAATGCATTAAAAATCCAAGCCACAGCGATAATTAAATTTGCCAGTATTAATATTGGAGGGTGATATGATTCCAGTAACGAAGTACATGCTAACTCGATCAAAGATTCTAAAGCAATACAACAGGAAATAACAATTCGCACTTTCATCCATATATGTGTATTAATTTCTCTCGCAGTAATCCAGGATTGTTTTCCTATATAATATGCACTTATAAGTAACAACAGAACATGTGGAGGACAGACGATAGCCAAGTATTCGAAACAATTTCCAAAGTTTTTGGAGCTTGAGTTCCAAACTTCGAATGTGTCATTTTGGCGAATCCCGCAAAAATTTTCCAAAGAATCCATGATTCTTGACAAAATTTAAAGAAGCTTTACAGCTTTCTATGTTGTACAGTTGGTGATATTTCAGGTGTCATTTATAAAGCTAGCACTTTTCTTTTTAAAGAAATTTTGTTGCCATTCACCCGTTCACCTTTCACTCGCCATTCATTATGCATTTTGTCTGTCAACTGCAGCAAGAACCGTCATGTATGATTGCTTAATGCTTTTTCGCCCTTTTACAAGTCTTCAAGGATGCTATATTTTTCTTACATGGAGTAGCTACTCAATGAGTAAATTGTGAGCATGGTTGTTTTTGAACACCCGCAGTAAATGTTTTGATATCGCGGGCGCAAATATTTTTGCGCTAAGCCGCATTTTGAGAAATCGCTGACTCAGAAGACGGCTCGATTATAAATTCAACGGAATGATGTGTCGTAGTTACAATCAATCACTCTTCTATGTCAAAGATATCTACATTTAGACAATTTCTTAACTGAATCATGGCCTGAAAGCTTCGATCGAGGATAAGGAAAACATTAAATGTGTTTTTGTGGTGAATTGGTGGCTTTGGCCCGTCAAAGAACACGTAAAATTATGAAGGACGGCTTGGTCTGGAGCTAATGGCGGATTTGCTAAAAGCTGGCGATGTTGTCAGACAACGATGGAAAATCGTGAGTGAAACTTGGATTTTGGGAGTTTAGGGGTTGTGTTGAATAGCCGAATAAACGATGTTAACATTTTGTGATGGATGTATTTCGGATTTTATCGCTTTCGCAAGACAGGACGCGGTTTTCCGCTAGGGAGTAAAGTTCAGTCTAGTTAATAATAAGCTCTTGAAATATTCCATATTCGTGCCATACAAGTACAAAACTGTATGCTTAGCCGGTCAAGCACTGATCGAGGCAACATAAAGCTTTTTTTGTCAAATATAAATTTCTTTTCGTATTCGTGATGTCTATTCTTCCAATATCTTTGAATTTATGCCACACACGGAGCTAGATTTTCGCTGAAACAGGAACGCAATTCTAGCAAAAACCGTGGTAGGCGAGCAAATAATCTGCGACGTATACGTTCCTAAAAAGCCGGCTTTTTCGCCCACTCACAATATTTCATTCTTACGAAATAAAAACTGTCTTAGCATAAATTTTCTAGTATAAATAAAACGAGGACTGATGTTTTTTAATTAATTTTTCTACCATTGTTCTTATTTTTGAGTAGTGCCCAAAAAATTGACACAGTGCGAGACTTGAAGTCCCGCTGTTTTTTTATTATCTCTTTTTATTCTAGACTCGTCCTTGATACATTAGTTTGGAAGTTTAATGCCAATTTAATGTCTCTTCACTTGCAAATTGCATATGAATTTTTACTCATTTAACACTTGAATATGTCTTATAAAACTTGTTATTATAAGTCAGCCACAAATTTCTTTAGACAAACCAGAATAATCATAACAGAATTCTCAACATAGTTTGTAAGTGTTATGGACTATAAAATTCATAATGTTTATAATGTACATGGTTTTTTTTGTTGGATTCTGTTCAAATTTCCAAATAGTTAGTAAAAGTTGAGATGTCTGGTAAAATCCATAAATCATTAATAATTAATACCAAAAGCACTTAGAGTTTTAATATTGAAATTAATTTCTTGGTCCATTTTTGGACAAGTTCCTGTTAGTAACCAAAAGTTAGTATTTAGACAAGGAAGTGAAAGTCATAATTCTTCTTCCTCTTTTACTGGGAACAAACATAAATATTTATTAGAAATTTCCCACCCCTCCCCTGCAGGAATTTATTTTTAGATTTTAGAATAGATTTTGTAGGACATTTAAAGATCAAGGCAAACAGTCTGATTGTATGGGATTTCATTTGTTTTTATAAGGAATATTGAACACTGTCAGAATAGAGGGCAGTTTTTGCATAACTGGGAAAGTGGCACGATACCTGTACATGTTTATACATAACATGGTTACATCAGGAACTCAAATATTTTTATAGACATCCCAGCAATGACATGTCCATGGCACAGCACAATCAAATTCATAAGAATTCTGCTGTGGTGTAGTCCATGCTGTCAATATTCCACAGGAATACCAAATCCCTCTATAGGATATAGATCAATAATTTATATTCAAGCTGTAGTCATGCCAAATGAGTCACATACATAATAATATTATGCTGTTCCAGCAGAAACCAACTTTTTGTGTGAATATTAAGTTTTTCTTCCTCTGTTCTGTTTCATACAAAATAAATAATTCTGCCTCTTCCTAGCAAGAAATGTGTGTTTACCTATTGCTTGGCTACAGTTTATTCCCATTCTCATAGGATTTTATCAGTTGAATGATAAGCTTTAAATAGATTGTTCTCTGGTTAATATTGCAAGGTGGACAGTGTTTGACCACCACGTAATGACATTGAAAGGTTTTGTCAGCTGACTTAAAATCCATCAATTCTTTAACCATTTATTAAGGTTATTCTTTAACCATTCTTTATTTTTTTTTTTTTTTCCTTTTTGTGGTCATAATTATTTTCATGGTTCTTTGGGCTTATAACTGATAATATTTGTCTGATTTGATTTTTATTTCAGACCAAGAAAATTGGTGGCGGGGGATTTGGTGAGTATAATCAATTATTTTATAAAAATATATACAATATTATTCCATGTAAAAGGCAATTTGTAGCTAAAATAAAGTGCTTGTCTCCATTAACATTAGAAATTATGTAATATTTCCTTCAACAAAAGAACTTTTGGATTTCCTCTTCCTTTGTATTTTTTTCTGCCATGATCCACACTAGACAGGATTTCATACGACTGTCAAGAGATGTATGACAATTGCCTAATGATCAGCTGTTATAGAATTTTTAATTGATCATCAATTTTCTCATCCATTCAAAACTATAAGAGACTGCATACTGAGGGGCAAGCACCAGGGTGACAGGAAGATGTGAATGAAGGTAAAATGCTGTACCCCAAAAAGCCCAATGAGGATGAGAGGCAAAAATCAACAGCCAAAAAGGCCAACTGACCACAAAGCCAAAAGGACTCTCATAATAAAGGTTACTTAATTATTACCACAAGGTCATGGCATGAAAAACTATATTTAATTTGATACCCCAAAAACATCTTCCCGAATGTTCAAACCCCAAGAATTAAAAGTGAAATTTTGAAAATTTCAAAACCCAAAAAGGTGCACACCTTCCTATCTCTCTAATACCTGAGTACCTATCCCCAACCTCTCTGAGACAGTCAGTATGAATTCCACTCTGGTCTCTCATATATATTTGCTAGTCTACATGTACAGATTAATATGCTTTGATACCAGAAATCATGTTAGAAGATTAACTTATTCAAGGAGCAAGTGTATCTCGGTTACAGCTTTCTGAAGCAAGAGGTCTGAGTTCAATTCCCAGTCCCCTCACAGTCAGCACACCGCTCAGCTTAATTCTAGCTGAAGGAACTACAAATGCTAAATATAGTGCTTTATCTTTACCTTTTCAGTGTCTCCAAAGTTGAGGTTGAAAATTATTTTCAACCTCAACTTTGGAGACATAACAAATGCATAATAATTAAAATTTATTATTATGCAGTTGTTATGAATGTTTCATATCAAACATAATTTAAAACATAGGTGTTCATGTACAAACCAAAGGTCAATTAGAGCAACTTGAGAAGAGCATAACAGAGCATAACAGTATTGATTAAAAAATAGTGATTATTGTTTATTTAAACATGGTATACATTATCTTTATGGTTTGCCACACAAAGAGTGATGTTAGTATCTCTATGTGGTCTGCCATACAAAATATTTCTAGATGAATAAAGCAAAACATTTCTAGATGAATGAAACAAAACAGAAGCAGTGTTTGGTACTCTTTATTTGTTTTGCTCAATTTCTCAAAAAGTATTTAAAAATAGATAGCATTTTAGGCATTCAGCTAAAGGGGGGAATGTGATAAATGAAGGATAACTGTGCCTGATACCACCCCTCTAAGAGCAGGCACCCCACCATGTACCTCATTGTTTTGCTTTGAAATCCCCACACGCAAGGAACAATTGTCATAACAGTAAAGAAGGCTTGAGTTGAAGCCAAAATATGTGTCTGTATGTTTTATTAAAGATAAGACAGTCAGGTAAAATAATATACTTAGAGCAAGCTGGGAAAAGCAGAGAGCAGTCATAAAAGTTTTACTTCAAAAATTAAGCTTTTGACCACAACATTTCAATGTAAACCTGATACCCAATTTTCTATCAGATAAACCATATTACACTGAAGAAGACCAGTGTACTAGTTAAAAATTTTGTATCAGGTAATCTACAGTGTGACTACCACCAACCAAAGCTCCCTAAATAAATTTCCATGCAAGTTGTGGTTTGAAAGTATCTTTGGGTTTGAAAATTGTAAAACTGGTTTGATTTGCTACTGTTATCTATGTAGTACTCTATCTATTCTACTGTTTATGTTATATTGGTTATCATAATCTGTAACAAAAGAAAGTATGTCAAATTTCTAAAGTTTAGTTTATTTAGCCAGCTTTCACCAATTACTATGGGCCTTGTAGTGTTAGTAGTAAAACAGACCACACACACACACACTATCAAATTCATGGCAATAAATCAAAACTGATTTAAAACCACAACGTATAGTTACATGTTTTGTGTTTGTTTTTGCTAGACGTCTCTTAATCCCTTCCTATGGTATATTTTAGGTGATATTTACAAGGGAATTGACCTGGTCAACCAAGAGAATATAGCAATGAAAGTAGAGTCAGTCCACCAGCCCAAACAGGTCCTAAAGATGGAGGTAGCAGTCTTGAAAAAACTGCAAGGTATGACTTCTCTTTGTGGTGGACACTGTCTGCTATCAAATCCCAGTCATTTGAATAATTGATGGTAAAATTAACATGAATATGTATGTCCCTGCTGATCGAGTCATCTGTGTGTCGAAGGTGGATGTTAACCATAGCACATCTGCTTATACCCTGAGCTAATACACTGGGACTTCTGCCGTTCAAGCGGAAATGTTTCAGTTTCAAAAATTATGATTACATTAATGTTCACAAAACATTCACTGTATGAGATAAGCTCAAGGGATTGTTGACATGAAAGTAAGGCAGTTACCACTGTGCTGAAATACAACAAGCTTGAGCCAAACATTACTGTACATTCACACTAGCAGGGCTTAACTGTCAATATGATGTACAAGATATGATTAAAAATTCATTGAATATTTCATTTTTGGTCCTACTTACACAAGCAGGTCCTGTAAATTTATGCATTTTTGTGATAATTAAACTAAGCATATGAATGTGTATTCAGATGTCTTTTTAATAATATAATTTATGTGCTTCATTGGTCATGCCCTGCTCTTTCCCTTTTTAAGCCCACCTATAAGCACTGTCCTTTGGAGCTTGCTTTGTAAATTCAATGTTCAACTTTACTTATAGAGTGCTTACAATATATCCGTTAAAAACTTTGTAAGAAATTGCACTAATTTGCACTAATTAAACAA
Source organism: Telmatactis stephensoni (assembly GCA_029948255.1). Classification (NCBI taxonomy): domain Eukaryota; kingdom Metazoa; phylum Cnidaria; class Anthozoa; order Actiniaria; family Isophelliidae; genus Telmatactis; species Telmatactis stephensoni. The sequence continues at coordinate 248,500 of JALIZF010001767.1, forward strand.
AAGAAAAGAAAAGATTTCGTACAATTTAGTTCGCTAACTTTTTCACGGATATATTGTAAGCACTCTATCCCACTGCTAAGCTTGATTATTTTTAACACCAATGTCTGGATGTACTTAAATTGCTATTTCTTTATTCAATGACCATTTGATTTGTTAAAATGCTCAAAATACTTTGGCTTCCCTTAGAAGTTTAAATTAGAGAGTTCCACTGTAATATTTTTGTCATAATGCTGGGGTTTCAGAACACAATTTGTATCAACTGTTGTTATGCACAGGGACTTAACAAGAGTTTTCTGTGGATATGTTGCAGGCTTATAATTTCTGCATTTTTTAATTAGGTGCTTATTCCAAATTTCGTGAACAAGGAAGGTGTTTGAGGACGATTGGGGATTGGAGAATTGAGGATTGGAGGATTGGGGGGGTTATCAAGAGAGGGTCTTAATTGAAAAAATATGGTGCAACAAAATTATTAAATATCCATGCTACCATTTCAGGTACTGAACATGTCTGCAAGTTTGTGAGTTGTGGTCGTAATGAAAGTTTTAACTATCTAGTCATGTCACTGCAAGGTGTCAACCTAGCAGAATTACGTAGAAGTCAACCCAAAGGAGTATTCTCTGTCAGTACAACTATGAGACTTGGTGTGCAGATACTTAAATCCATCAAATCTATCCATGAGGCTGGCTTTCTGCACAGGGATATTAAACCAGTAAGTATTTAAAGAAATAAACTCAGTAATTAATTATAAATAAGGGGCTGACTTTAGCCCTCTATGCAAGCGGCCTTGTGGGTTTGGGATACCTGTGTAAAATTCAAGGTTGACTTCCTCTTTTTGTGTCAAGGCCTTCTCACCTACCAATTCCCACAGGACACCCAAAAGCAATGTTGCATACAGAGAAGACTAAAATAGATACATGTAAATATTCAAGAGTATAGACGACTTTCAAAAATGGCGGGCTCATTGTTCACAAGAACGAGGCCAGAAAGGCCTCCAAAATCATTTTGGCATCAAATGAGTCTAAATATAATCCTATTAAATGCACAGAAAATAGTTATTTTAAAAGGAAGAGGAACATATCGTCTTTGGTAGCAATAGAAGTATCGCCATGCTTATTTTCTGGTAACAAGGCCTTTGTGGCCTCGTTCTCATTTACTATGTCACCATTTTTGAAAGTCGTCTATTTATTAAGGAAATATAATATTAAATTTCACTTTCAAATTTTTGTTTTCAGTCTAATTTTGCCATGGGTGCAACACCAGAGACTGGTCACATCTGCTATATGTTGGACTTTGGTCTTGCCAGACAGTATACTAAAGTCAATGGAGAAGTTAGACCTGTAAGTACACCTAATTGGTAGTGATTTGAGGAATATACATGTAGAAACTGTGGAGAAAAAAAGTAGCATTATATGCAGTGAAATACAACTGTCAAATTGCATTGTGCTATTACAATGCATATAACTTTTGATGAGCAAGTTCTGAATTTTGTCTGTTTTCTTAGCCAAGAAGCTCAGCAGGATTTCGAGGCACAGTTCGATATGCTTCAATCAATGCACATGATAATAAGGTTTGTTTTTTTAATAAATTTTATTCATTCATTCATTCATTCATTCATTCATTTACTTTTGCAAATTATATCATAAAATGTTGTTAAAACTCCTAGCTGTTTAATGTTATAGGAAATGGGTCGTCATGATGATTTATGGTCATTTGTGTATTTGATGGTTGAATGTACAGTTGGCCATCTACCTTGGAGGAAAATTAAAGATAAGGTACGTATTGAATTTTTATTGTTTTTTTTTTTAAATTTAGAGTAAAATAGAAATAAGTATATTACAACCATGTGCATTAAAGAATATAATGTGCACACACAAAAAAGTATTTGAGGAATGTGCACATAAAAGGGATTCTAAAGGATTCTGTGTGTATCCAATAGCAAACGACTGCAAACTATACTAGAACCAATCTAGAACAAAAGGATCTTAGTAAAGAAGAGCCTTTTTATGTGCTCAGACCTCATTTACTTGATATTAAAGTTCTTCCCCAGGTCTCTCAATTTGTTTTTCTACATATTAAATGTATTATATCCACAGGATCAAGTGGGAAAGATGAAGCGTAACTATGACATGAACCAATTACTAAAGCCTTTGCCATCAGAATTTAAACAATTTGTCGAGCATATTTCAAGACTCGAATATGATATTAAACCCGATTATAAGGTGAGACCAAAGATGACTTTACCTTCACTCTGCCTAGGTCCTTGTAGTCTTAAAATAGGGATCATTTTTAACAGCAATGATGATGATGATGATGATGATACTGTTTTCATTACCAGATGTTGATGGGTCTTCTAGAACAGGTGATCAAACGAAAAGGAATCAAAGAGTCAGATCCTTACGATTGGGAAAAGATCCCATTTGACATCTCTCAGACCACTACCACCACCAGTACACCCCTTATGGGACAAATGCTGACCACACCCCAGGAGAACAAAGGAGATCTTCTGAACGTCCATGAAAATGAGCACCATCCACCTACTGCCGAACTCATGGAAGAGATGAGCGATCAACTGAAGGCATCAGAAAACAAAGCCAAGCAAAATGGAGGAAAAGTCCCCAAGCTTGGTACAAATGACAAAGGTGTGATACAAAAGATCAAAGAAGTGCTGGATGCCGTAGAGAGTAATGGCAAACTCATTACTAACAACGTAGCAGCTGAAATATTGGAGGTACAGTAGTGGATATGTTGACTGTGGAGTTTTAGCAAATTTGACTGACTGACTGACTGACTGACTGACTGACTGACTGACTGACTGACTGACTGACTGACTGACTGACTGACTGACTGACTGACTGACTGACTGACTGACTGACTGACTGACTGACTGACTGACTGACTGACTGACTGACTGACTGACTGACTGACTGACTGACTGACTGACTGACTGACTGACTGACTGACTGACTGACTGACTGACTGACTGACTGACTGACTGACTGACTGACTGACTGACTGACTGACTGACTGACTGACTGACTGACTGACTGACTGACTGACTGACTGACTGACTGACTGACTGACTGACTGACTGACTGACTGACTGACTGACTGACTGACTGACTGACTGACTGACTGACTGACTGACTGACTGACTGACTGACTGACTGACTGACTGACTGACTGACTGACTGACTGACTGACTGACTGACTGACTGACTGACTGACTGACTGACTGACTGACTGACTGACTCACTCACTCACTGATCCATTGATTGATTGATTGATTGATTGATTGGGGTAATTTTTGTTGTTGTTGTTGTTGTTGTTTTGATTGATTAGATGGTCGATTTTTTTATCATATGACCCATATTTGGTCCCGCACGCGCTCTTATTGACTGAGTTAGGTTGGGCCAGACGGGAAAATATTTCGGCTCTCCCACTCAGTCAATAAGTACATATGATTGAATGGTTGATTGGTTTGTTCTTTCCCTTTTTTTCTTGTATTTTTCTTGACGTTTTATATACATTTTTTCTACGACGTTTATTCCAGGACAAGCCAAAGAATGGCGAAGAGAAAACCTTGGAAACTCCAGCTCTGATATCAGCCATAGTAAAAGACGTGCAAGATGCCCACATTACAAAAGACGATCAAGATTTACATGAAGAAAACTCTGATCAAGAAAGGATCCAAAACACTACTGATGGGAACGATGTAAGAGATGGAGCAAGTCTTGGAGCTCCAAAACCCAATTTACAGATCGAAACGGCAAGTTCCCCAGGGGAGGGGACACAGAAAACTGTCATCGTTACCCCTGAAGGGACCCCCCTCGATGGACCTGCTGCGTCGATGCCAGTCTCTCCTGAAATCGTGGTTACTGAGCATGAGGAAAATGAAGAACCCGCTGAGCAGAAGGACGATGCTATAGGCGCAATCCCATGCGCACCGTGGCTTGATGGAGACACTATTCAAAACATGCCGGTTGTCATGCCAACACCTTTGCTCCACGTGAACTTCCGTGAAGAGGGTGACTCGCCAGCTACGGCTAGACACAGAGAGAAACAAATCAATGTATCAAACCATAACTTGTATTTGGCTGGTGATTTTGATGATATTCTTGGACCTACAGACGAGGTGTTGGGTTTCAGGTCATTTCGGCAAACATCCAGCATGGAACATCTTAACATTGAAGTCGATAAGCAAGAAGGGCACAGTGAACCCAAGACACGCCCTCGAATCAAGAGTTCTATTTCGGCACCAGAGCTCAAAGTCCAACCAGATCTCTTCTGCGTACCAAGTATCCTGGAACAAATGCAATACGAACTTCCGGCCCAGACTTCCAAAAACGCCCAATCAAGTGGTCACGTTGAATACAAAATCGATTCTGTTAATTTTGCCTCAGATAAGGAGGTGTCGTCGACAGATTCGCACCATGCCCTCCACCAGCGCCCGTCACACATTACCACGACAACTTTAGATGATGTGGAAGGCGCCCTTGAAGGCAAAGATAGTGAAGTTGTCCCTGAGCAAGGGAACGGCATGTCCACATCGAAATACAACCCTTCGAATTTTGAGGACACGAAGAGTGAATCATACGAGGAGGCGGGCAGTCGAAGTTCCAGCGATGTAGGCTACGAGGCCGAGGCCATAGAATTTGATAAGGACGAGGAGAAACAGTCAGAAAAAGAAGACGTACTTTCTGAAAAAGACAGAACATACACGGAAAGTTCTAGCTTTGAAAATACCCCTGAATTACACAATAAATCAAGTGAGCACTTAGAGAAATTAGATGAAAAAGTTGAAGACAGTAGTCGTGATGTTGTAGAAAATCGCGTGGACTTCAAAGAACCGTTCAGCGAAAACCCCGAAAACGATGCGATTAATTCTGTTGTAAATATTTCCCCAGAGCAGGACTCTGCAATTTTGAAATCCGAAGAAAATCCCCAAAAAGACTACGAAGTCGGAGACCTTTGTCACGTCCCGACTCTTACCGAATTAGCCGCCGAGGATGACGACTTTGTTGCCGAAGCGGCGGCGAGTTATCGAGGTATCCCCGGGCGGTACTCGGAGTCCGATGATAAGGACGACCGGTACTGTCACGTTCCGACTTTGACCGAACTAGTAGATGACGATGATCATAATGGCGTCGTTGAAGCTTTTACTAGTAATGATGTATTAGCGGGAAGGAGGTGGTCGGAAGATGACAACTACGAACTATCAAGTACACATGGTCAAGAGTCTCAAGATGGACCTATTGTACCCAAACCGCCGCCGGGAAGATCTGGACGTGGATGTATCTCTGCCAGGTAAGACCGACAACAATGGTGACAACTCTTTAAAGCGGACAAAAAGGGCACAATTAAGAAAAGTGTTTTTAAGGTTGGTGCCTACTATTGTCCGCGCGCACTGCTTTCTGCGCATGCAAAAACACTGAATTTTTGTCGGTAAGGCAATCGTAAAAGCAAGGCCTTTTTACGACTTTTTGAAAAAATAAACTTACAGAATTAAAGGAAAACCATTTAGCCTCTCCTGTGTTTGAATGGAATTCACAGTTGATAAATAGAACCCGAGTTACAACGCCTGTTTTGACTATCATTTCTACCAGAAACGATCTGTTTTCGCCGCCATCTTGAAAATTTCCCACAATGCATTGTAATTCGCTCTACTTTCCGGGGAGGGCTAGGGAATTTTTGATCATTTTCGCGAATTCTGATCAGTTTTCGCGCGTTTATCGGCAAATAACTTTCTAAATCGCACGGATACCCCTATTTTTTATTTTTGTAAATTGTAAAGTGGAAATTAACCTACTATTTTAAAATACTTTTATGAATTTAAAATTGAAACTTGATTGCAAAAATTGGACTTTTCATTTGGTGGTCATGAACCAAAACAGGTCTAAAACTAGTAAAAAGTCATTGAAAAAAATTGTTATTCTGGTTTTTCATATTTTGTATGGCATTGACAAGTAAGAGAATTGTGTTGTAAACGTTTTAGTAAAAAAAGTTTGACATTTTTTCAAAATATGCGGTATTTATGATTTTTTCTTTGGGCCTCTAGAATAGGCAGATTTTGCAACATTTGATGGCGTGTAACTCATTAATATGCACGGTGACCCCCAATTTTTTCCTTGGATTCTAGCTCCCTATGATGGGTTCTTTGATACCCATGTGGTTTTTGGCCAAAAAAATTACCTTCCCATTAGTAGGCACCAACCTTAAGGTAGTTCGGGATTCATGAATTTTTACGATAAACTTGCCTTCAAAATTCCTACAAAGAAAGAGGGGCATAGGAGGAAATAAAATGTAAAATAAAAATGGGGGGTCACCGAGGTCACTCTTGAGATATGAGGGGGGAGATGTGGGGTGTTTGGGGATCTTTTTACGAAAAATGGCCTCGCGATATCCGGTCAAATTATAAGAATTTTGGAACAACTAAATGTATTTAAAAGCAAACAAAATGATAGCCTGGGATGTAGAAAAACACTTGGAACTAAGTTGTTGCCGAACAATTTACAAAGAAGCGAAAGATCAACAATAATATGCGAAAAATGGCCTTCTAGAATACACGTTTTTGGAGGATCAGACAGGAAAATGATAAATTTACTCAAAATCGAAACGATAGGAGTATTCTTTTTTTTCTTTATACGAAAAGTTTATAAAATTGTGAGCAGAAATCATTTATAAAATCAGGGGGTCACCGAATTGTTTAAAGAGTTAGAGAAGAACAAAGGGTAAAAATCTTCGAAAACGAACACAAAAAATCAGCCATTTTAGCGTTGTTCTCTGCTCCTTTTCGACTCATAATAGATCCCTAAATTTTATAGTTTGAGCTTTTTCTCCTACTTTACACGGTGCACAACATGTTTTGATAACATGTTTTAACATGTTTTGATAAATTTGCTTGCAGAATCCGGTCGATAAAATACTATTTTTCTTTACCAAAAAACGAATTTCTTCGGTTTTCAATCGCTGACTCGCTAGTGCCCAGACTTCCCACGGACAAGCGAATGTTCTTTAATAAAAGTGCGCGCGCTCGAATGCGCGCGCGAGATGCGCAGTAGCAAGGGTCCCGAACTACCTTAAAAGAAAAGAAAATCTATTGAAAACATAGAGACCTGTCCGTTATAGAGAGGTGTACGTATTGCTGGGTTTCATCCATTCCTTGGGAATCAAAAGACAATGAAGTGCTAGCCATGTTGGATAAACAAACAATAGACGCTAATGAGAAATCTTTTGTTGAAGTTCATCCAAGATGGCTGCCGTGACGTCACATGCAACCCAAGAATTAGGGAGGTGTTCGTAGGGAGAGGTTTTATACATGGTGCGTAATTGTTGCAAACGGTAGAAAGCCTTGAAATTTGCGCAAACGTTACGAAAGAATAGCATGAAATCCCTTTTGCAGAACGTACACAAGGGGAGTAACGAGTTTTTGCCTGTCCTACCAAATTTATTACATAAAGAAGATTTCGTATGACTGTAAAAACTGTGACAATTTTATAAAGTTGTCATGGCTGCAAAAACTACGACACGAGGTACTGAGATGGATATTTACTCTCATACTAAATGCGCTTGACTAAATGTGTATATGACTGTGGAAAACACTCGAAACGAGGTACATTTTGTCGATTAAACGCCTGGCTCCGAATAAACGCCAGGTGTTCAAATAAACGCCGGGTTAGTCTACGAGGCCGAGTTATTTTAAATAAATTCCCCCCACGTTTAATCAAGAAAATACGTTACCGTATATTGACTGCATGGTATCAAATCATTAAGCTTCTTGTATTTCTCTTGTAGATTACGAAGGTACAAGCAAAAGAAGCACAATCTCGGTTTTGTGCCACCACTTGTTGCTCTAAGTGACAAGCCAGTGGTCATTTAGAGTGTCGATTGACGTTGAACTGCAATTTTATCGTCTTTGCAATGTGATATAGTTTTCCTATTTTGTGATTTAAATAAACTTTTAAAAGGCGAAATTCTCTGTGTATTGTTTGTTTTCTAAGTGCATGAATTCTCCTTAGCCAGGGAAGAATAAGTAGCTAAGACAAGAATTTGTGACAAGTCTCATAACTCCACCCCCCCCCCCCCCCAAATCCCCTTTGCCTCTCCTCTCAGAAAGGATAGTGTTGCTATTCGATAATGTAATTATGAGCATATATGCTTTTTCTCAGCATAAATCAGTGAAAAATTAGGAAGCCTATTACAGCGGTTTGCAATCACACGCGTTCACTATTATTTGTCTCTCCATCGAAAATTGAGTTTTCGCGGACGTCAATCAAAAGCGTTTCCATGACAATTTGCTTGTCTTGGGAATTGCCCGCGTGCCTCTATAACTCAACATAGCACGCTGCCTCGTTTTCTATTTCTACAAGAATGTATATATACGGCTAGAATCCTAAAAATAATAGTCTAGTTTTAATCTTGTGAGCATATTTGCACTGTTTGATCGGTCCATTCTCAACGGTCGACTGATTTCCGGCCAGTCATTCAGACAACCTCTTTGTTGTCATTATATAACTGACTTCTTTTGATCGTATATTCCTTCCTTCCTAAGTATAGTACCTTTGCGCGTCCCAATACCCTTCCCAGATTTCTTTGCGGATAGAAACGTTACAGCCAAAATCGTTGCATCGCGACCAGCAAATTGCAAATCTTGTTTTGATTTGGGGTTTTTCTGAGCCGTCAATCAGTTTGGGGGTGGAGCTTCTTTCAAATCAACCAATCACTGAACGAGTTCGTGAAAGCTCCGCCCCCAAGAATGATGGACGGATCAGAAAAGACCGAAATCTTACCGACGTTGGAGGTCGCGATGCAACTATTTTCGCTGTAAGTGGCGTCGACTGCGTACGAGTCTGACGACGTTGATTGTTGAACATTTGTTGCGAATTGGAACTTTAACGAATTGTGGAAACTGATTGGCTAGTTACAATATGCGGGTTTGTGTCAAATGTTGCGTGACAAGTTGGACGAGTGATCAACCGGAGCATGCACAGAACAAAAAGTAAATTTGTTGCGAAAAGTTGACCCACGGTTTACTTTTCGAAACAAATTTTTCCAACTCGCAACAAATGCTTATGTGCAACTCACCAGAGCTGATTTAATTAATATATATATATACCTATTTCAATTAATGTTGTCGGCAAAAGCTTACGCGACTCACCCTCAATAAAGCTATAAAACCAAAGAAATCAGCCATACTACAACTCAAATAGCTTACCTTGACCTCAAACACTAAAGAACTTCACTTGTTGATGCTAAAATCAAGACCAAACTTGAAAAGAGAGTAATTTTTCGCCTACTACCCATATTCCTAAACCCAGTCTCTGAATTCAGCATGTGTAACGGCCCTAGGGGAAAGGGGGGAATGGAGAACTCCCTCCCCCTTGTCCTTTAGGGCCACTACGCAGACTAAATCCAAGGCCAACCTTCATCACTGTCTTCTTGACTCTGTCAAGCTCACAACAACAGTTGAAAACCCAATTTCTTTTGAAGGCTTTGTTTACGAGTATCTCTATGGCTTCGTCCAGCGGGACGTTGGTGAGTAGTTACGCGTTTTACGAAACCAGTATTTCCCCATGCATGATGGCAAGTGTCTCCTTGTGACGTAAGGATTTGCGGTACGTGATGCGGTTTTGCGATATTTTTGATGCGGTTTTTGCGGTTATTTTTGTCCTAACCTGACGTTTTGCGGTTTTTGACTTCGGATTTTGTTTGCGGTTTGCCGTTTTGGGGATTTTGATGGTTTTTGTTGCCTTTTTTCCTTAATTTTGTTTGCGGTTTTGTGATTTCCATACCCCCTTACGACCCCTCGTGTGTTTTTGGCAGACCATAAACGCGCGTGCAAGCCTGGAATATTTAGGACAGAAGAGGTCTGCGGTCGAATTCCTTATTTTAGGGAATTTGTGTGGGAGTTGTATGCATAAGCTTAAAAACTGATTATGGGGAATTATGGGTGTTTTCCATTTAGTGGAACCAACCGGCAGAATTCCGGCCTGATTTCTTAGGTCTGATTCCAGCTAGAGCTAGGAATTGACACCCCCCACCCCCACCCCCCCCCCCCCCCCACCCCACTACGTACCGCTTTCTCTTCCACTCCGCACTCAGCACCCTCACACAACATATGTCCCCTTTGTTTATCACGCAACACATTACACACATGTACCATTCATACACCGACCCAAGCACTCATGTTTTCCCACAATGAGTTTTCAAGTGCTTACATACACTCACACAAGCTCCCTACCCCATCCCCGAACTCACTAAGCTTCACTAACACTTGTCTGCATAACACAGTACACACACACACCATGTCCCAAGCACTCTTGCTTCCCCACAATGAGTCTTTAAACGCATATATACACTCCTACACAGCTCCCTACTCTGACACTCCCTACTCTCCCTACTCTTCTCATGATAGTTGCCTTGGTTTAATTAAAGATAATCATGTCCATTCACGCAAGCAACACTCCTGAATATTCGATCACCCCGTTTTCCTACAGAATTTCGATTTATTCACTATCTTCATAAAGCGTTTTGGCTTGGTATTGACGACGTATATTTGAAGCAGTGTAAGGAAATGCAGATCTTTCTCATTTTTTGACACTTTTTTAAAATGCACTTTTTAATTTGAACCGAATATTTTGTTGAATGCTTTTTAGGTCACATCATGTAATTACTCAGTCGACTGTTTTAATTCCCAAAATTGATAATAAGTTAAGTTACTGAGTTAAGAAGTTCAAAAGTTAATAAGTTAAGTTAAGATTATTAATGGCGGATTTGAGTTAAGTTATGCTGCCATTCACTTATATACACAATTAAATAAAAGCTTTTGAGCCCATTTATGTTGTAGCTTCTATCGCATTTACTCATAATCTCTATAGCTAGTGAAGTTTTCTTTTGAGTAATTGAGAAATTAATTAACACTGTTTCTCAAATATGCAATTCACTAGAGCATATGAAAAACGCTGCAAAAGGATTGGTGAAGGGAAATGTATGATAAAGGCATTAAAACAGAAATAATGAATGAACGAATAAAAGGGATGGAGGAGAAAAGAGCGAGTGAAGGGAAAGAAAAGTGTGAACAATGGAGGAATTACGGAACGACTTGAGAAAGCAATACTTAGACAGCTATAAGTTTAGTTAAGTTAAGTGGGATATGAAAAGAAAGCAAGGGGGGAAGTGTGGGGACAAAAAGCGAAGAAAGACAGGATAAAGGCTTATGTTTTATGTGTGCATACAATAGTGCTTGAAGCTAAATTATATACAATAACGAATCATATAATGAACTACCTGAAATCAAGAGGCTACCTTTGTATTTGTTTGGGAAAAGCGTTTTGACAAATTAACAAAAAAAACATGCATTTAATTCATACCAGTGTTAAACTATACTAAAGTTCATTGCAATGACAAAGCATTAATACTAGTAATTTACAGTGCTGGTCGTCACTCCTAAGACTAAATACTGCTTGCCTGACCTGGAAATGAACAAGAATATATTGATTACCAAATATATAGACAAGAACTGATACATAGAAAGTGAAAGCCGCAAAGGATCTCTTATAATTTGTTATGAAATTACAGCGGGTATTTTAGGCCTATTCCGGGCCCTAAAATCGCCCTAAATCGCCTTAAGTTAAAGGCTCCAAATTACAGGAAAATCAACAAAAATAAATCGACGTTGGCTTTCAAATAAGGTTAGCTGCCCAAATATGGAAATAGACTTACAAAAGTTAAAATAAATGACAAGTGGGAAGGTTCAAGAGCTGTGTACAAACAAGAAAGGATTCTGCAATGATTGCAGATTTTGAAAGTAACTAGAAACATGGTCCGTTTGTCTAGTGAATTAATTAATTAGAACCAGTTTTAAATAGCCTGCGTTGCCGGCTCTCAGAGGGGAGGGGGAGAGAAGGGAGGGGGATGGAGGGAAACTTTCCTCCCTCCTCACCAGTCCCTCTCCCCGGCTTTCCCTCCTTCCCCTTCCCCGGCTTCTCTCCTCTTCCCCTTAGACGCAGGCTAGTTTTAAATCGAACTTTGCACTGCACACACCCATGCAAGCACAACAAATATAAAGAGCATGTCATATTTAGTAAAACCCAAAATTGTGAAGGCGGTACCGACTAGTTTGACGTTACAGGACTTAGCGATCCTCCTCAGTATGCAAACGTTCCCTTACATCAACTCTAGAATCCTGAAGACATTATAGTTTCTATAGTCGGAACCTGAAATCATCTTACCTGCGATTCAGCATGAGCGTTTCTTGGCTTGGTCGCGGTAAAAACCTTTGTCAAATCAAGCACTTCTCGATCTTTTGTCCAGAAGTCCACCAGGGCAGGCTTCATTCCTTTGAACATATATTCCTCGCATGCATCTGCTACCCCCTGCCTGCGTGAGTTTGAACTTCCGCCTGTCACTGTACATATGTTGTCTTTGACCATCTGAGAGCATTCACCAGTGCATTTGCTGCCAGAACACTTGATTGTGGAAAGGAAACCTTCATTTGTAGCATGGGGATTTCTTCCTGTTGATCTTCCAGGAACACCAAAGAGCATGTTTTCTTCGTACTGCCTGATGTAGATCCATTCGTAAGCCCATTTGACGTACTTCACGTAGTAATCAGCCTTCTTTTCCAGTTTTTCCATGTAATGCTTGTGTAATTTGCATGCATCCTTATCCTTTCCTATTTCATCTTTGTACGTTGCTGCCACTGTTAACAGGGACATCAAATGTCGCGGAACCCAATGAGACCTGATTCAATGATTTTCACGTCGTAGTGGGTTGGACAATGGACATAGATACGATCATTTTTACTACAATTTTCGTCCATCCACTGCCAGCCAAGTAGCTGATTTTCTGTAGCCATCAAACTCAGTAGAATACATATTTGTGTCATACATTGCCTGTTTTTTCTGGAAGTGAAAGCGAGCACTGTCGATGTCCTCTTCTGCACCTTGCTGGCACTGGTTTGCGGCTTCCTTTGTGGCTTCTTTCACTGCACACTTAGACCATTTATCGAATAGTTCTTTCTAAGTCGATGTCATAATTTTTCTCTCAGCCTCCAAGTCCTTGGCATCGATGTAATCCACCAGCATATCAAACCTTGCATTCATCTCACCTTGAAGAAGCAGGACCGATTTCTGTGCCTTTGCCAACATGGCCAAGATGTCTCTTGCACTGGGTTCATCTTCAAGAAATCCTAATCCCTTAACGATGATTGCAACGGCACCACCAACCACAGGTGCTTCTATCTTCGAACATTTCCGCGACCCCCTTTGCAGTCTCAAATCCTTCAGAATTCTTGTCTCCGGTAGTAAATTCAAGAATTTCCATCATGGCGGAGTCTTCAAACTCGTTAGGTGCAATATTGATGTCAGACATCAATACAGTTCACCTTTATTTTGCACCTGGTACATTTTAAAAAAATTGAATTTTATAGATGGTTGAATTTTAGGTTTTTCCCGAACCAACTTGGGCAGGCTTTGTCACTGCTTTTCTTTGTAATTTATTGCCTCAATTAACTATATTAGCAGCTTGAATCGGCTTGCGAGTCGCGCCAAAACAATGTGCATGCGTGAGTCAACGTTAAATTTGAAATTGTAGCTAGGCCTTAAACAATCTATTTTCGTTATTTAGTGTTTTGAATTTGATGGCGATTAATGTGATTGATTTTCCGACGATACGCGATGACAACTACAGCTCAAACTGTACACAAATAGAGCCGGTGTTTCGAAAATCCATTCATTAATTCATTTCACATAGAAAAAGACGGGGTTTTTTTCAACGGAGGTGGAAGAAATCCAGGGGGACTCCGATCGTAAATGGACGGGGATGCTCGTCGTACCTTTTAGGGGTCAAAATCTAGTAAATCTGCAATCCGGTACCTTTAGGGCGTCTCAGACTTAGGTGGACTTCCAGAGACATAGCTAGTATCTTTTAGGGACTGTTTTGGGGTTAATAAACTACCTAAAATAAGCATGAAAGGGACGATTTCGATGATCTGAATTGAATCTTCAAAGCACATCGATAACAAAGTGTTTCATTACTTTAATTCTTTATTATTGTTTTTGAAGTGGTACCTTTTAGGGGTAAAAATCAATTGTTGCCACTCCCACTCAGGTACCTTTAGGGGTCATTTTCAAAATTTCCGACGAGCATCCCCGTCCTCTTATATATAGGAGTCCCCCCCGGGGGAAGAAATTAAGAAATGACAGAAGATGCGTCCAGTTAGTCGCTAGAACTCTGCAAGTTTACCTGATATATAGCAAGAAATATCTGTACATTTATGATATCTCAATTCAAGTAGAAATCAAACGCAAAGCTTTAAATCAGGATTTGTCAATTTGTAAGGATTTAACGTCAGTACTTATAGGGATTAGTAAATTAACAAATCGAACATAGTTTTTCATTGTCTGTCCTCTTATTGATCATAGATGACGTCACAAAAGTGTTCAAAACTCAAGTGGAACCACGAGCGTAGCTAGACTGTAGCTATTAAATCAGGATTAGTCAACTTGTAAGGAGGATTTAACGGTCAGTACTTATAGGGATTAGTAAATGCTTTATTGATAGCCCGCTACGTGAAATTTTTCAGTGGAAAAATTCATTGAATTCAATTCAAGTTATTCAATGAAACGAAACAATCAAATAAAAATATCATAGATTACGATACTGAAGTATCTTAAATACTAATATTAACAATGATTCCTCAGAAATGTTGGTTGGTTGTTGGTAGAGGAAGAATTAATGCCAATACATTTATGATCACTTAGTGCAGGATTATCATTTGTAAAAAGGAGTTTTCCTCGAGAGAGATTATTAGTACTCAGTATTAAACTCAGTCCCATGGGGCACCAGTAAAGCCTTGGTACAAGAGTCTGGTTGAATTAAACTGGGAGTTTATTGTATTATTACTTTACAATTTTATATACAGTAAAATATACAGTACTTGTTGCACTAGCCTACTAGAAAAAATTAAACAAAGACTAAGATGAGCCCAACGCGCAGACAAAACAAGTTTTCGCGTGTAGCAAATGCTTAGTTTTCGGCTCTGTGACAAAATACCAGGCTCGTAACATGGTATATTTCCGTCTCCCTGATCCCGGGATTTTACGGAAATTTTGATCCCTGAGTCCATATTTTTAGAAATTTTTGATCCCTTATCCTTGGTGCAAGAAACTGATCCCTGATCCTGACCCTGACCCTGTCCCTGATCCCTTATCCTTGGTGCAAGAAACTGATCCCTGATCCTGACCCTGACCCTGTCCCCTCGATCCCACCCATTTGATCCCTGAGCCCTGGCCTCTGATCCCTGATCGTGGCCATAATTTAGGGCTTAATCCCTGATCCCATATACTATGTTACGAGCCTGAAATACGAGGTGTAACGATGCAGGCATACGGGTAGTTTGAGTTATAGATCGAACAATACCAGGAGTGCTTAGTAAATCAATTCGGTTGTTTGTAGCCTCCTGCGCAGACGTTTTTAGTCTCGATCCAGTAAATTTCCCTGGGAAATTTCCCTGGGAAATTTACTGGATCGAGACTAAAAACGTCTGCGCAGGAGGCTAGGTTGTTTGCTAATGATAAAAAAGAGCGGGAAACTTGACTTCCGACAAATAATGGTACACGCGTCTTCCGGAAGAACCGAAAAGAGCGCGAAAAGTTGATAACCTCATTCGGAAGACCGCTTTCTGATGGGAGTGACACATACCATTTGTTTTTTCCAACCGGAATTTCCGGTTTTTCCGGGTAAATGGTAAGCACCCCAGAGTTACGCTTTCAGCGAACAACTGTCCTTTCCCTCCCCCTCCCCCTCCCCTTTCGCCCTGGGTCCCCGAGGATGGAGCAGTAACGATATATATATTTTTGCGGCTAATTGTTTTTCACAAGGCAGAGAAATCCTCCTTGAGTTGCTTGAGAAGTTGTTGACTGTCGGAGTGTTCGGGATAGGCTTCTATTGATTTGTTGGCCGAGTTGTGGCTACTTTGCAGATCACCAATCTGATTAGGACAGAAAGAAGCGCGATATCAATATGGATGCGTGGGAAAGGAAAACAAAAATGAAATGAAAGTCATAGAAACATGATGTGAAAAGAAAAGAAAGACAAGGAATGAAAGAAATTAGAGGAAAATGGGAGAAAACCGTCAGGGAAATATCTGAAAAGAAAGCTAGAGAAAACTAAGAAAAGAAGGTGAATAAAAGTATAGTAGAGCGATTTTCCCTCAACTAGATGTACATTTGAAAAAAAAACAAGAAAACGAAATAAAACAAAGTGGATAAAAGTGAAGGGGAAAGAGAAGTTTTAATAGTATCATGAACCTGTTTAAAAAGCAAATGTCCAAAAACAAACAAACAAACAAACAAAAAACCTCAAAGGTCCTTATTGACACTTTCCTGTTCTGCGCTTACCTTGAGAGAAAGAATTGCATGGTTGTAGTGAGGTTCGTACATGTGAGGTGCAAGGGACGCAGACGCTTGTAAAAATGCTCTAGCCTACATGAAACAGAACAAAAATGCTTTCACTGTAACTCCTTTGTCTTATGGAGTCTTATGGTTCAACACATGGTCCTGAGATCATCTTACAAAACTAATGGATCTTAAAACAAACACGTGGACACTTCTTCAGTCTTACAGAAAGGGCTGAGGGATGACGAAAGAATCTCAGAGAAGTTATTCCCCGATAGTTAAATAATCATAATTTGAGTGGATTTGCTGGTGAACTGAGGAGGTGAGAAGAGATTTTACTAAAATCAATAAAACATAGAAAACCGCAATTTGGTGCCGATTTCTGCCCCCAGGGGATGGGGGGGGGGGGGGGGACTCTATTGTTAAAAGGATAAGGTATGTTCGTCGCAATTTTTTAAAACTAACCCTAAAAGATACCGGAAATCTTTTAAGAAGAGTGCGGCAGGACGATTTTACTCCTAAGAAATACCACGCAAAAAAATACATAAACTGTACTTAAAATATTTAATAACTGGGTTTAAAGATGTACATCAAAAGTTTTCTACTAGTAAGTTTTGCGGAAACTTCATCATAAAAACCACTATGCATTAAGAACAAATATAAATATCATACTTATTAAAGTGCCTAAACCCCCTATGAGCAATTATAAAATATGAAAAGCAATGGGCTCTTTTGATACCCTGAAAGATGCACTAGGAAATGCTAAAATTCTAAACTTCAATTTTCACACCCTAAAAGATACTAAATCGCTGATTTTTACCCCTCAAAGATACAACGATACAAAGATACATCTTTTCACAATGGGGTCCTCTTCTTCCCAACCCCGGAGATTTCTGTTAAAGAGTTACCATGATTTTGATCACTAAAAGACACGGTGATCGTTCCCATCCAAAATATATGTCCCCCACCACCAAGTTCTCCCCCCCCCCATCACCCCTGGAAAGCAGACTTAGTAATGTATTGCTGATAAGCAGTACAGCACTACGTTTTATTTATAACACGCCCTCACCTGGTCATTATGTCCTTTCCTCATTTCAAGCACACCGAGGTTATTGTAAGCTTCGGGATGGTCATTTTGAGCTGCTAAAGCAAGTCTGAAGCATTGGTGAGCTAGTGCTGTGTCCCCAATGCCCTGCAAGTGAAACGTAAAGTAATAATTTGCATGTAATCTTGTTAGTAGTAATAATGCCAATTATTGTTACTATGCAGGGTGACCACAAAAAACACACTCACCAGTGCAATGTGTCCAATGTTGTACCAGACATCAGGCATAGTCTCATCAGATGCTAGTGTTAAGGCACGTTCAAAACAGTTGAGAGTCATGTCATATTGCTGAGCATAGAAACAACACAGTCCCAGATTACTGAATAGTTCTGCATTGTACACACCCATTTGAAGCAACCGTCTGCAAATACAATAAAATATACATAGTAGTTGAATTGAAATGAAATGAAATTTTAGCATAATTTATAAAGTGCAAAATATCTATTTGTATATAATCAAATGCACTTATAGTGTTTGTCAGCAGTAAGGACAGACTGTTGTGCTGGGCAGCAATCCCCTACTCTTTGTGAATAGTATAACAACAGGACAAAGGATCTTTTACATCCACCAACCAAGCAGGGTTGGAGTGAAAGCAGATGGGGCCTACAGTTTAATGTTGTTATCCTACCTGTAAAATCTAAGGGCTATTTCTGGTTGGTCTGTATAAAAATGGTTGGTGGCGATACATGCAATTGCTTCAACATAAGTGTTATCATAGTGTAACACTTCTTTGTATAGTTTTACAGCATTGTTCATATCTTGGAGTTCTTCATGTATTCGTGCTATTCCAGTAAGAAGAGTTGTTTCACCAGAGAACTTCTCAAGTCCCTAAAGAAAGAGATACATGGAAAAGACCATATTACACATGAGACATATTTAAAAATACACTGCACATTGCATTCAGTCATGTCTAGACTTTCTAAAAGATGTCAGCCCATTTTTAATTTAATATTTTTTGGCAGAACAGAGGACTGCAATCTGGCTTTGCTGCTCACACACACAAAAAAATTGCTACTGACAGTTAATCACTACATGTGGCAAGTCTTGAACAATTTTGAGATGAGCTGCCAAATTTGGGCTCTCTGTATAAACTACATGATTGAACAAACAGTATGTACAACTAGATGAGCAACATCCATTTCATTCATTCATTCATTCAATTCTTTCATTTCCATATTCTTAACAGAACTTCTTTCCTGACAAATCCCTAGCCTAAATGAAAGATAGAAAGAATTAAGATCTTCATGGTTTTTTTTATTGTCCATATACTAAATAATACCTTTTTAAATGTATCAATAGCTGTAAGTGGTTGATCCAGACGTCGATAAACTTTACCAAGATACAGATAAGTATCTACTATTTCAGTGTCTCTGAGAGCTGACTTCAGTTGCTTTTCAGAATCTCTAAACATACCAAGTCTAAGAGACAACATTTGAAAAAACTTTTAGAACTTGTTCTGGAATTCAATATATCTTGTTTCTGATTGGAAAGATCAACTCCTCAAAGCACACGGTATGATTGGAATGTAATAATTCATTAATTGTTATTTGCACACACACCTGTAATAACACTTTGCTAACTGTACTTTCCACCACCAGTCTTTATACTGTGCTTCTTCTGTTGCTTTTGATGCCAGTTCCAAAGCCTGCAAAGTAGGTTTTTGTTATTTTATTAATACAGTTTATGTTGTATGGTAAAAATAGAAAGGCAGCTGTAATAACTTACATTTCTGACGTCATTTTCATGGTGAAAGATGTATTCAAACAGAGGCTACAAAGTTAACAAATGCATCATTAGTCACAAGTATATTTGACAGAAATATTTGAAGGGTTCCCTGTGAAAATGGCCTTAAGTGACTTCTCTAATGATATTTTTTTAATGGTAGAAAATGATTTATTAACTTTCCTATACTAAAAAATCAATGTCTGGACATCCATCAAAAGGTCACTTAGGTCATTTTCATAGGGTACACTTCATATTTTAATTAGCCTTTTACCCCCTCACCGTATGGGGTCGTTGTTAAAAAGACTGCAGTACATGATTGTACAAAAACAGATACCTGGCGAAATCCTAATGTGATTATGGATCAACTAATGCATAATTCTCATTTGAAGCATTTTCATTAGACAATCATTAGAGCACTTTTCGTATGAGTGTGAAACTGACCGTACCAGTTACGGTCAATGCACGGTACGCTTATGGCCGGAATTTCGAATGTTTTTGTAGACATTACGGTACTGACACGGTCACGGTACGGTACGGTCAGTTTCCCACTCATACGAAAACTGCTCTATACTGTCCAGTAGCATAAGGAAACACTTGATTCCATACACACATACCTTTGCAAGATTGGGTCTTTGTGCATATTTTGCAAGATTGAGTTTGGAAATATTGATAAATGGACCATCTGGCTGGGCCAGCATAGATGCCTATAAGGATATTATTAAAATATATACATGAATTACAACAGTAAGTAATTGTCTCAAATTAATCATTTAAATATTTATCAAATACATCATGCAGTTATTTTACAACTCCAACTTACTGTTCCCATCCTGACATATCTTCCAGAAGCACTTGTCACAGGTCTAAATGCAGAAACAAAAAATCAATCAATCAGTCAATATCATAATTTACTGATTTCCTTCTTGAAATAGTTACAGTACAATTATTTTGACATATTCTATACCTTGCAGTCTGTGCAGTTCTTGGTGTACGAATGGCTTGTTCCATTGTTCCTGGTCGACCACTTTGTGTTCCTGGTCTTATAAATCCTGTCACAGGTCTTCCAGATTGTGACATTGGCCTTAATACATAAAAACAAATTAAATCAAACATGCTTTTAATTAAATTATTTTTTGAAAGCCATGTGCCTGTCAGCTCAGTTGTTTGAAGGATGGTTTAAGTGTTTGATTTACATTGTAACCCCAAGTTATTGCTAACCTGCTTTCAAACAATTGTGCCCAGGCTGTTATTAATAATTAGGCTTGCATTTATTTAGTTTTTCATGATCCTGTTTTAATTGAGTTAGACTCATAAACTGTACAAGGTTTATGAGCATTTATTGATTATGTGGGGAACAAGGATGCATGTCCAAGTGGTCTCACTTCTCACTGTTCTGGTCACTGGTTCATTTCCTTTATGGGGCACTTCATGTGAGTTGAGTTTGTTAGTTTATTTTCTCACATGCTTCAAGGGGGTTTTTCTCCCTCAGTAAAAAAGGAACTGGTTGGTTGAGAGTTGGGTGTTTAGAACATTAATTTTAATGTAGTAAGAAGTGAGCATGAGAGAGTAAAATGAAATGTGAAATGTGCTATATAAATACCTAATTATTATTATATTAATTAAAAGCCACATCATCAACTATGTTGTGTAACAATTACTTTAAGCACAATAAATTGTACTTCCTTAACTTTGAATATGATTAACGTTTATATAATGAACCACTTTTGCTGCACCTTCAAATAGAAGGTTCATGGATTTTAACCTCGATATAAAATAATGAAGACAGGTCTCATTATAATGAACAAATCTCCTGGCACTTCATTATAGCAGCGGGTTCCACTATATACAGCTGAATGCAATATCAGCGATTACAACTGGATAGTCAAGTTTAGGTGTAGTATTACCTAACACCTTGTGATGGTCCACCACTACTTGTCCCAGGTTTCTTTAAGGATGTTCCTGGCCCTATCAAGATAAGTATAGCACAGTGAACTCCCTCCATGCAGACATCCCAGTTAGACACTCTCTAATGCAGACACATTTGCCTGGTACTGTCCAACTCCCTCTAAGGTGGACACCTCTATAAGGCAGACATTAAGAGGTGTTCCAAAAGGTGTCTGTCTTTACGAGTTCACTGTGTTATTAATAGAATGGTTTTCATATAAGTGGGAAAATGATATGGGTCACCAAATAGTTGAATAACATGGCACTAACACAGTTAAGGCTGGTTTTCACTAGCGACATAAGCATAAGCAACATATGCAGACTCAGTAGTGCATTGCTCATTAGCAGTGCTTGTCTTTTTTCATACTTAAGTGATAACTTCAATACTGAGTCTGCATGTGCCGCTTGTGCTTATGCTCATGTCGCTAGTGAAAACCAGCCTTTACAGTAGTGCACGGTCAGTTTCCTCATTGGTCACATGAATTCAGTATTGCTATATTGCAGTCTAAGAAATTAGAAATTGCTATATTGCAGTCTTGAGAATTAAGAGTTGGGTCAAGGGGCAATCAGTGATACAGAATGCGGATGATATTAGTTTAGGTGACAGTTCATAACGGTCAGTATAACAACACTATTGCGAGCATAATAATTTTAGAAATTTACAGGTTCTAAGTAATTTTTAGGCATAACTTTATTTAATTGAACAAGGCCTACAAATTTATACTTTGAAGTCTCAAGGCCTCAAGGTATCATAAGTTTTGATTGAGTTAATTTAAATGAAAATATAGTAAAAAAAATTTGAGCACAAAGTATTGGCAACCTTGGATGGGAAAAGGAAAAATAATCAATGCAAGCCACTCACTAGGTAGCTGGGCAACAGCATTGTCATCCATCAACATCTCAGCGATCCCTTCTTCATCGACATCAACTTCATCTACGTAAACTTGTTCAGTAAAAGCTCTTGTTTTGAGACACCAAGCAGCCTAAAATACGATAAGTTTTATCATCTCAAGATCGGCAAAAACAATAATCCCGTATTTCGTCTTTGATGTTTAATACGTTGGCATTGACAACAAGGTGTTTCTGTCCTAGTTGCTTATTTCTAAACTGAAAATAAATGGTACCTGATCATATGGGTTCTTTTTGAGTAGTTCTGTGCATACTTCAGTACATTCGTCCAGTTTCCGTCGACGATAAAGACTTAAAGATAAAAATAAAGGATCCATCTGCATTGGCACCTGCACCCCGGTCGCCATCTTGGATTTCGGTAGATCCTTCATATATGGTACATCATTGTTCCAATTATTCCTTGTTGTAAAATACAGTAATCTCCTCTGCCCCGCCCCTTGCTATCCTTCGCAAGTGTGCAAAACCTTGTTCCAAACGCATTGATAAGAAAATCTATAACGTTCGTCTTTGGTGAACTTACTTCATGTTTTTTTTTACAAACCAAGAAAAACAGTCAGGCCAAAGGAACACTTCCCTACACTTCCATCGATTCAGTTGGTAAACCACAGGTAGCCCAAGCTGTACATTTTTGCTTCTGCCTCCACCCAGTTCCCACTAACTAAACATCTCCTTACTGCTTGAAGTTCATTATCCTTTGCTGAAGCTTTCTCCATCTCTTTAGTACTCATCACTGCCTGCATAGTAACTGTGTGTACATGCTCATCATCAAATTGGTACTTCTCGACTTTGTCATGGTCTTCCTCGTTTAATACTTCAGTGTACCACCAAATCATCTTCATTGTATAGACCACTTCAATGCCAGCAAGCACTCATCTCATGATCTATTGATATTTCTCAAGTGCAGAATTGACTTCAAACAGTGGCCACTTGTGGTGATTCAATCCATCATGGGTAACAAATGAGCATGGGTAACAAATCTCGGAAGTCCTCATGCAATTCTATCAATCACTTAATCATGAACTGCTGGTATTGGGATTTTCTCACAGACTATTTTCACAGCACGTCTACGTATATATAATTGTATGTCCCATGACAACTTTGGTGCGATAACCATGGGGCTTCCTCAGGTGGCAAAGCCCTCTATCCTCTCTACTATCAATCTCTTTCTCTATTAGGTCATTCATTTTAGCTGTCACTTTCTCCCATTACAGTGCAGGTAGTACACTTAGGCTTCACCTAACCCCTTCCCTTGCTATGGCCCCCAAATGCCTGAAAGCCTCAATCTGAAATGCTCATTCAAAATCACTCTCAAAGTGTAATTGCAACCTCTTATTTGCAAAGATTACCATGTAAAAGAAAATCAGTTGTATTTACTAGCCACTGCTGTTCACAGGCTAAAAGGTTTGTGATACTGATTAATGAACTTGGCTGTTTCCTTGCATTTTCCATAGCTCTTTAAATTACCCAGTAAATATAAGGAACTAAACACACCAACTGATTTTTATAATCACATTTTATTCAGTATCTATTCTACCACCCAAATAATGACATGGTCATTCATTATAAACAATCACTCTCTTGCATCAGGGGTGTAGCTGGGGGGACAGTTTACCACCATGGCCAAGGAAAGCAACTAGCTTTCCACCTCTAATCAAGGAACATGAAGTTGGCATTTTTGGTTTCATCAGAATGTCGTGTTGATCTTGATACTTAGAGGAACCTTTGAAAAAGAACAAACAAAATTCAATCAGTCAACTGTGATACTATAATTGGGGGTGGGGTGGCAGGGGCAGTTCCTGGATGGCAAGTTCATTTTAAATCAGGTTGAAATCAACGGTTGTTCAAGGTTTAATCCTCTCCACTGGTTTTGAGGAATTCCAAAAACATGAATCCAAAAGTTATGAAATCAAAAGCACTAACAAACCTGAGAGACATCAATTCCTTTGAGTACCATCATCAGCCTTGCTGATAGTAATGTCATTGTTCAGACAGCTTCGTCATCTAACTGCAAGAAGAGTATAGTAAAACCTTGGAGTTAGTTTTAAGGAATCTTGCTAATCATTGGAAGATACCATACGAGCCAAACTTGAAGCAAGCTAAACAACCCACACAAACTAAACAAACCTTACTCAAACTATACTGAAAAAGAAACAAAATCATAAAAGCTGCTTTCAGACTACAAATACTTAGGGTTCCAGGGGTTTATTGCCTTGTTCTAATGTTCATTTGATAGCAGAACCTGACTAAAGAAAGCGAACAAAACCCCTGGAACCCAGGGTAGACTACACACAGATGGAAAAGACAAATAAAGATATAATATTCATAAGGAAATAGAAAAGATGATTAAAAAACAAACATAAATTCAAAAAGAGGGAAAACTTAGATGAACAAGTCTTTCTAAACCTATCCGAACCGTTCATCTCAGCGATTACTCACAGTGTTTCTCATGGTGTCCGCCACATTCCAGATAGCAAACCCGACTTGATTGACCTCGGACCGCAGATACAAAATTACTGCAAAGTAATTCTCAAAGACAAGGAAGGGAAGTTGTGTGAGAGAGATTAAGAGATCCGTATTCCCTCTACACAAGAGTCCATTCAGAATACAAAGACCTTTGTGCGTAAGATATTGTAAAACTTTATTGAGTCCAAAGCAATTAAAAACACCTTGACAATGTGTTTGAGCTGAGCTTTAGTTGTGAGCATAATATTACAGTGTCATTTATATCTAAAAATGAACTTGAGATCTAATTTAATGTGAGTTTTCAAAATAACACTTATTTTCAGATAAGAATGTTCATAACAAATCAACCTGTCCGTTTATACACCGTCTTTGACAGCCCGCCGCAGATCTCAGGCTATTCTTTAATCCGCAACAGTCAGCTCCGATGCTGTATATCTAACAATCTTGGTTGGCCGAATTGGATTGGTCACCGAGGCATCGAACGGCTAATACCTAAAAAATAAAACAGCGAATCCAACAAGTCGCTAACGTTGAAGAGCAAAGTTTCTAGTTTCTCTGAAAAAGTGACTAAGTCTTTGGGAGGGATGTCAGTTTTTAGTTACCAATCAGAGATTTCTTACCTTCTAACACCATAGTTTCCCGTGCGTGGAGGTCCATAGCCCTCATATCCCATGTACCTAGGTAAAAAAAGTACACGTCAAACAAATTTCATATTCTGGGGTTCCAGTAGTTTTTGAATTTGGAAGTTGGCTTTGAAAAACAGCTGGTTTTTTGCAAAAAATGAAATATGTAATTTAACATGAAATAGCTGGCAAAGCTGGTAAAGTAGCTTTTACTGCCAGTATCCACCTAATACAGTAAGTTGATTTCACAAAACTCTGCCTCCTAAGAATCCAAAGTTTGTTAGAAGACTAAGTACTCTAACCAACTAAACCACCACTCTCCCCACTACAAGCACTTACTCAGGAGACCTGCGCCCATATGCTCCTCCTGGGCTTCGGCTGCGGTAGGGTGCTCCATAATCCCTACTTGGGGGTCCACGTCTGTCATAATAGTCATAGTAGTCCCTTGGTGGTGGGCGACCATAACCATCTCTTCGTGGCCCATATGAATATGGTGAAGGACGATCATATCGGCCATAACTTCTCCTATAAGGTCCAGAGCCTCTGTTTCTCTGGGTACAGTCTTTAGCCCTGAAGAACAAGATTAATAATAATTATTATGATATTATTAGAGTATTTAAAAATATTGCTACTCTAGTGAGGACAGTATGACACCTAAGTATGCAAAGTAAGATATAGAGCTTACCAATGGCCTCTGTTTCCACAGTGGAAGCATTCATCTTCTGCTGGCTTTCCTTTGCTCTTAGCAATCTATAAAAGAATGATTTTGGAGTGCATGTCTATTTATAGTTGTCCATTGAGAGAATGTTTTTCGCTTTTTCTAAGGAATAATTATGTATTGTATGCATTTGAATTGAAACCACATACCTGGACTTGAATGTGAGTTCCCATAAACTGAGAATCATCTAGCTCAGAAATGGCTTTCTTGGCATTTTCATCACCAACCATATGCTGAAAATAAAGTTAACAACCATTAATACCCTAAAGGTTAAAATAATAAGAGTATTTATAGAATCAGGAGATAACAGAATGGAGTCTTTCTAGAATGACCAGATACAATTACTGGTAATTAGAGTGGTAACATGAAAACAAATCCAACTCGGGTGAAAATAACCCAATTCTTTTGTAGGCAATCTATTATTAATAAAATGATTATTTTTCAGACCACAAACTATATTATTCTGCGTCATCTGTTACTCTTCTATTTATTTAATTGAATATCTATGAGTGTGAACCAGTGCTAAGTTGAATAGCATAAAGCTTGGAAGTATAGAGCCACCTTAATTTAAAGATACATCATGACACCTTGAATATTACCACTAAAAACGATTTAGTTCACTTCTTGAATAAAGATACAAACAAGTAATGCATCTATCCTATAGAAGATATCACAACAGAAGACCCACAACAGCTGTACTCTTTGCAGATCACATTTTCTCTTCGAGGAATCAAAGAACCACGAGGTTATATAAGTTATTGCTGTTCAGCGAGCCGCGTGACGTGTAATGTATTATAAAAGTAAAAAATTCTTACCACAAAAGCAAAATTCTTTACTCGATCACACTGTGAAACCTCTCCATACTTGCTAAATAGTGTTTGTAGATCTTCTTTCAAACAGTTATCTGGGAGGTTACCGACGTACAGCTTTGTCTCGTTCGGTGCCGAAGGAGTTGGGCCTTTGCGCGTCTCGTCGCTTTCCTTTCCTTCTGCAGCACCGCCTTCGTTTTGACCGTTCTGAATTGAAGCTGATAAAGTACCACTGTCATCTGTCACAGCTGCTTGGCTAGCTTCACCGACTGTTTCGTTTGGTTCTGTCATGTCTTTTTACCTCTATAAATAGTCTTAATATCTATAGCTTCTAGAATTTGGATAAAATGGCGTCCTCGTGCTGCACCTCGACCACAATGCACTATGGGTGTAGTATTACCCATGATGCCTCATAGCTTTACAGCATGCGTCACGTGACTAAACTTTTTAATTTCCTCACTTCTAAAATAATTTGCACATTATTCTTTTTTTTTTACAATTACCATTCACAGTTGAAAAATTATATCTTGTTCCGTTGCATTATGGTTTCCCCTTGGCTCAACGGATCCATGAGGGTGACAGGAATAAAGTGTTGTTTTTTGTTTTGTTTTGTTTTGTTTTGTTTGTTTTTTTTTTGGGGGGGGGGGAGGGGGGGAGGAATACGTGAAAACGTAATTTTTGGCCAGGGTATGTTTTGGATTTTGGGGAGGAGGACGCTCAGTATGGGTTGCTGTACAACGGTACTGTCTGTCCTCAAAGAGCATAGAGGTTCCGGACACAGGGACACTGAGCTAAGACGACTCAGATATGACGTCATGCATGGTCATGGCTTCATCTCTCCCAATAGTGGCGGTACTGTGTCGTTGTCACTGATATGCTACCCCGAGGGGACTCAACGAAATTTTATACAGGGAGGCTATACCCCGAGGTCGGAACCCTTAATTCTTTGATATCTACCATTAAAAACATTTTTAGAGAAAAGACCACCCTTTCTTCCCTTGAAAAAACGTGGTACATCTTTTAAATGCCTTAAAATGTCTGTTTTCACATTTCCTGATCTCAAACCTTTTACGTGCCTTCAGCGTAATTAAAAGGCTTCCTTTAATATACTTTCCGGCATTGTCACGTGAAAAGTGAATTTCACTCTAATGTTCTCAGTTTCGTGCAGACTAAATGTTCTTATTTATTCATTCTTACTGTCCGTTTATGTTATAAAGGTTGAAATAAAGTCAACCATAAAATATCTCGTATCAGAACTGGTAAACTGATAAATATATATCTGGCTGTCAATCTGAATGAGTGAAAGTGAATGAGCTTTTACTGATCAGGTATTTTTAAATTCGTACTGAAAAAGAAAAAGAATTACCATGAGCTGGAAAGAGCATGTTAAAATTAGCAAGACAGTGGTGAAGTTTGAAGGAATTTAAAAAATCTAAAACTCTCGAGAATATGAATTTTTGAAAAGTGTGACTTTGCAGTATGCTGGTAGGCATCTCTTGGCTACCAGCGAATGTTACAAAATTCCGATTTCGGAAAATTAATATATTCGTGAGTTTGAAACTAGTTACTTCATTCAAACTTCACAGGTTTGCTAATTTTGACGCGCTCTTTCCAGCTATGGTAAATATATTTCTGTACTGTGACTTTTGGATTTACATGATAAATGCTCATTGCCGGAACAAAAATTGTAATGACATAACCGTGACTTTGAAAACTGAAAGAGGTGTGATACCTGAAAGTTAAAATAGATTTTTAGAATGTATCAATTTCAGCATAGTTCATGCAATTTGACTGATTTCCGATGGATGAGTCCTGCCGATCGTGGCACTAGTACTACCGATGAAATTCATGTCCATTTTTAAAAGTTTGAATAATTGCTATCAACTTTGTAAAGGCCTGAGCCTGAAATAAAGACACATGCAAAGAGACCTAAAATATCGAACGAAACAAGAAAATGAAAGACGACCCGGAAACGCTGAAAGCTTGACTTGTACTGAGTCAAAACTGTTTTGCTTGTTTGTTTATTTGTTGGTTGGTTCATATTACGGTGAAGTGTAACAAGGAGACTTGGGTACGGTATAACGTAATTCTTCTGGTCCCAAATGACTGATGGCCTCATATGATTAGTGGCAAATAAGAAATGAAATAAAGTTACAAGAACAGGACGAACCAGTCCAAAACTCAAGGACTTACAAAACAACTACTAGCGGCATAAAAGTAAAAGTGGCTATTTGGCATGATTTGTGACTTTCGACTAAAAATACAAATATATTCAGTTGTTCACGAAAATATTTTGTTAAAAAAAATTGAAGATGATCATTTATTTAGTTTGTTACCTCCCCGAAGTGTATAGTATTCTTTCTCAGTATTATTATTTCTTTTGCTCGCCAATGAATGAATGTCAATTTTATTATTATTATTATTATTATTAGATATAAAAGTTATGACAACAAGTTTTCTCGACGTTTCGACGCCATCAGGCGTCATTTTCAAGAGATGGTTTATTTAAATTTGAGTTTGAATACAAATAATCGTGTCGTATAGACACGATTATTTGTATTCAAACTCAAATTTAAATAAACCATCTCTTGAAAATGACGCCTGATGGCGTCGAAACGTCGAGAAAACTTGTTGTCATAACTTTTATATCTAAGAGTTTTAAACATAAACATTTAATTATTATTATTATTATTATTATTATTATTATTATTATTATTATTATTATAAAAGTTTTCTCGGGGCAATTTTGAGGGACATATATGTAGCAGTTTTCCTTCTTTTGAGACTGAGCGAATCAGAGTTTAGCATCTAAAAAGGTTTTCAAGTTAGAGGTGGAAGAGGGGAGACTCGAACGAGTGGCCGTGACGTAGCCGTGAAAGCAATGGCGGCTGCATAGCTCGCTAAAGGTGTGCATATCCGGTATCGATCTCTTACGGAATCAGGACACTTTCACTGTCCAAGAACTGCTCGGAAGTCAACTCAGGGTGTCCTAATTTCATCAGATGAAAAGCTTACTTCCTGTTCTGAAAAAATAACCGAGGAATCTTGCAGGGAAAGCTGTGTTTGAGTGTTTGAGCAAGCAAACTCGTGCTCACAGAGGGTGCGGCAATCCAATATTATTGAATTTTCTACACATTCTTCAAGAGAGAAAGCTCTTGGTTTCCCTTTGCAAGGACCGTTTAACATATCACCGACATAACCCTACTGCCTCCTGGAAGAACAAATCATGGGGTAAGTCTTGAAAGACCACTTGATTTTCGAGACTCTTCGGCAATGTTGTGTTATTTTTGAGCCATTGTCTCTCGTGATGCCCTCGATATTGTAGACCCTTTTTTCAACATATCAATTTTCCCCTGCACTTGAGGAAATTGAGGACAATTTCCAACATTCTTAGCGGCTTTCGACTGCTACTCTAGCTGTTTAGAGGATCGAGAAATACCAGAGCTGGTTTTGTTTGTCAATAGTCATGTCAGCTCCGCAGAAACTCGTCACGATCTTACAAGCAGCATGCAAACACGTTTCTTTTCCCTTGATCTACTTCAGCTATGAATACAATGGAGAAAGCAGTGACTCAGAACGCTGAAGTGACCTTCGTGCTTACTGGATTATTGCAGTATTACTATCTTTGAAGGGTTATGTTTTGTTTATTATTAATTGGGGTCCGATTTTGAAGGCTTTAGAGCGATAATGGCTTCAAAAAAATAAAACTGAAGACAGTATGTCCAAAAATAGGCGACGTGAACCTTGAAATGTTTTATGGGGGCCGTACCATTTAGTCACTTGTTCCTACAGGGAAATACAACTACTCACATTACACTAAAATGCTGGCTTGTTATGTGTTTACTTCGAAATATCCCTCGGTGTCCAAAATATCTTTTATTACGAGGAAGATTTCCAACAACAACCGTCGAGAGAATCTTATTTCACACTGTTCAAATCTTATATTTCTACACTTGTCAGATTTCCAATCTATATTTTATAACAATTGTTGCCTTGTGGGAGGCCCTTCTTTCTCACTCATGTTCGGCTCTTTTGAATAATAGCTAATTTATTCTCAAAAGCCAATTCTATTCAGGGATACTGTTTTCTTCTTTATTGACACCTTTTCTGGACGTTTTTCAAACTGGTGATGTCATTGTTAGTGATTGTCTTTTGTGTTTATTATTGAATGTTGAATGTCAGTGTTAATCTTTCAATCTACCTTCACTAAAATGCTGTAAACTTATGGTATGCCTACATAGTTCAGCTAGCTATCAAGCATCCCATTTTGACATACGTATAAACACCATAAATAATTCAGCTTTTAAAAATAGTTTCCAATTTAGCTGCTTGAATTTTAGTTCTAATACTAATTTGTACATGTTACCACTTAGTGCCCATATTTTGAGGGTATGACCACCCTCCATAATACTATACGAGTGAACCGTAATGTGCTGCAGTATTTTGTACACGATTTAAGATTTTGAATCTGGTCAATAGATATTTTGCTGGGGGCATTTTACATTTTAAAGGTTAATATTTGGCACATGGCATTATTAATTTTTAGTGGCACTACAAATTTAACAACTGTGTATTTGTCTGTGAACCAATTAATGGAGTTGTTGGTTAATTTTCTGTCAGCACTTCCTGTAGGGGCTAGTTACCTGAATGAACATGTCTCAGGTTATTTAAACAATAATAATTATTTATACCTCCAAACTTGTAGCTTGATTGTATTTTGTAAACATTAGACCAAATGTGTCATCACACATTTTTGCAAAAAAAGTACTCTATATCATCTTAAAACTAACACAGAGTGATTTTTTTGAAATACAGTAATAATTTAGTTTATGTTCATGAACAGCAATTGATATTTTGAACATCAAAAATATTATACAATCATTAGTAGAAGTCACTTAAGATTTTACATGACTCATTAAGAAAACGTACAAGTATTCCTTAGGCTGCTGTCTGTGCTGCCTGTGTTTTGACATAGCTATTAAAACAATTATCGCTCATGTTGAACATTGTCAACCTTTACATTGTGCCCCTAGTTGGAGATCAATTATCCATCCTAGCAGCAGCAAATGTTAACAGATGGCAGTATTTTTTTGTAACAAGGAGAAATTATTATTATGCATCTTGTATTACTTGTAGACATGTTGTCATCTGGAAAATTTTGGCAATGCTAATTCCATTCCAAAGATGCTTGAAGAATTTTGGACCGTATTTTTGCAAAATGTTGACATGCTGAGTTTAAGTTTGATATTTATGTTCATGTAGCTTATACACTATTTGCCAACTGAGTCTTGAAGCACTAAAGCATGTCAAAGACTTGGTTGTCATATTTTTGACTCTGGTTTCTTAAATGCCATTGATGTACTGTAAATATTAAAAGTGAAATTTATCTCAGTGTTATACATCCTGCATATCAAATTTTCCAAAGCCTAACAATATTATAAAGAACATAACTTTGGAATTCCGCTTGCATTTTGAGCAACATTAATAAATTTATTGGGTTTTTATCTTGCTATTCAGTTCAAGTTCATGTTGATACTTATCTTTGGGTACTTAACTTTGATTAAATCCATAAACTGAGCTATTTGAAGATAACAATTTATTGGGTATCAATTAATTTAAAACCTATTCCTGTTAACAGTCATAGATTATTGTATAAGTTTGATATTCTATTTTAACAAGCACTAAAAGTATTTATTATTTAGAAATGTGCATGCAATTTGTGGATTTATCTTTGGGAATTACATAATGTTACAAGTTCAACGTCACAATAAATTATAAGCGTTTGTACCTAGAATTATAGAATATCTGTTGTGTTTCAAATTTTTCTGCTCGTTTAAATGTTTCTTAAGATTGTTTTTACTATTACTAGGTTTAGGGCATATTATTATCAATCAGTTAATATGTGTTTAGGCTAGTTTTAATAGACTAACATTAAGGAAATGGGTTAAGAACACAAGACCTCCCAGTAGATTTAGATCATTGTGAAATTGTAAACCACAACACCATATTGTGCAATATCTGGTAGTAATAACATGTACTTTAACATGTACCCCTATATCTGTTACATTCATTGATACTTTTTCTGTAATTGTGAATATCTTTTATATTTATGATACTTTAGTAGATTTATGATGTGACAGTAATCAATGCATATGGTAATATTCTGTCTATCAAGGATTCTTGGGTCTTTTGACCTTTTACTCCACTCCAAACAATGCTTAAATTTAGATCCAAATTCTGTTTACTAATTTCAAAGCAATTTTATGATCAATCATTATAATTTCAATTTATTACCCTTGCAGAAGTCTTTACAACAGCTTCTTACATATTATTATCAATAACTACCTTTATTAGTTCAAGTTACAAGGTTTTTGAGCTGTCTAATGTTCTGGTTATCTTTGGATAGTAAAAACAGAAAAAATTCACACTATGACAAGGGTCACAGTGCAGCTAATCTGTTAATATCCATTTGATGTTGTATAAATCTCTGTTTACTTTGGTTATATATTGATGATTTCACTATTCTACACTGTAATTTCCTTTTTATAGAGCTAAAGTGCTTATTTGTATATCACTGAATAACCATTTCATCATTAATAAACAACAAGATTGTCATTTATAACAAATATAAACCCTTGATAGTGTGTTGTCATTTAAGCTTAGTCTCACAGAGTGTTTGCTAAGTGTTGCCATATAAACAAAATAATGGGGACCTTTAGATTTGACGATGAGTGCAAGTATGTATAAGTTAGAGTTTTTGCCATTTTGATCAGTGCACATGCATCAACCCATGACACTGCCATGCCAGTTTAAAAAAACTCATCTTAGCCATTCCTTGGATGACAACAAGATTTGTTGTAAAACTTGTAGTCTGGAGTATGAGTTTTTGGTCTAAATATTTTGCACACAAACCCTGACACATAGTCTTTCAAGTTGATTCTACAGGAATAGTAGAGAAAAGAGAGGGAAGAGAATGATAGGGAAAATGTTAGAGAGAATAAGAGTTAAATAATGTAATGCTCTTCAAACTAGAAACATTTTTAAAAGGTCATTTCTTACTTTCCAGGGTTATTGTAAACATCAATACTTTTTCTTTGTACATGTATATACATGTAAAAGCTGTGTTTACTCTCAGCAAAATGCCGTTTGTATTTTGTTGATTTGATGGACAAGATAAATGACAACAATCATGAATGTAAAATTTATTTGAGAAAATATTTCCATTATGTATTTTAAAAGCATTTTTACCTTTATGGAAAGATGTTTTCAAAACAAATGAAGCGATAGAAACACGCCAGCTTTCTTGTATTAATTACTAAATGAACCGAAAATGTAAGTTGTAAACAAGAGAGAGAGAAAGAAGTGATGGTTGTTGAATAACTTGGTAGGTGCACTCTGAAATAAATGCATTATTTACAGTGCAAACAGTTACCATCAGATAAAGGATTATACCAGCAAGTCTCAGTGAAACTGTGGCTCTACACACCATGTAATCAGTTGTGTTGGTTAATTGAAATTCTAGACTAATTGGAAACATGCTGTGTAATGACCACAAATCAAAATAGCACTGAATTCAATCCTCATTTTGTGTTGAGGAAAACATATCAGTTTAATGGCAATGTGTAATGTAAACATGTGCAAAAATATTGTCAAAGAATGTCTTTGTTTTAAGGATAGGAAAGACTGTGATATTTGATTAAGTGTAGAAATAGTTACCAAGATAGTATTTAAATAAAAATAGGTAAAACCTCAGTGACCAATAAGCTTCAAGCAGCATAATAAATTTTTGTATTTTAATGATGTTTTTGTTATTTTTTCAAAATAGTGACAAAATTTATGTGATGAGATGCTCATCAATATATTTTTAATCATCTTATAATTTCATTGGCTACGTTTGTTGAATTCAATTTACTCTTTATGGCTGTCTGTTCATGTAAACCACATTGTTTGTAGCAAAGGTTTTTCCAAGGTTGTTGCTTTTAAAGGTATTCTGTGCAGGACACCAAAAACTTATATAATTTATATAAATGTATATAAAATATGTTTTCCAATAGTCATTATAAAATGCAAGTTATCAATAATAAAAAGTTATCAGTAAGTTATTCATTATTTTTAAGTCCTGGGAGTTATATTATATTAAGTCCTTGGGAGATCCATACTAGACAAGGCCCAGTTATTTAAAGGGTGATTAACACTAATCCTGGATTAAATGAATGGGTTTCTTTAGATTTAATCCTTTTAATCATCTTTTGGATAACCAGACAGGGTTTTAGAGGTTTGCATCCCATATTGGCTAAAATTAATTAACTATTTAGATAGAGTGCTCACATTAAATCCATAAACTATGAGTAGACACTAAATAGCACTGAATAGCACAAAAGACTTTGTTTTCTGTTGTTGATTAGTGTTGTTTAGTACTGATTAGCACTATTTGCTTCAAAGGTTTAGTGGGAGCACTCTACCAATGGGATAAGGATAGAAGGTTGCTACCCCTCCCCCTCCCTCCCTCTCTCCCTCCCCCCCCCCCCCCCCCCCCAAGTTAATATGAGCCATAGCGTAACCAATGAGGTGCCAAGTTACTATAAATCAACTAACTGTATATTGAATGTTTTTTGTTATTCTTCAGGGAACATAGTATAACTCAAGCAAAGGCTTCTGTCATGTTGTATGACAATGAGCGTAAACAATGGCAACATTCAGGAGGATCTCCAGGATTGTCAAGAGTTAATATCTACCACCATCCAACCAATAACACATTCAGAATTGTTGGACGTAAACTTGATGACCACACAGTAAGTTTGAACTGATCACTGCCATTTTGTACTAGGGCAAAAACTGAAGGGGTCTTGTCTTGAAGGGGTCTTGTCTTGTCTTAACAGATAGAAAGATAAGCAGCAAGGAAGATATGATAGAAAATGTGTTCAATTCCTGTCTTGTCTTGTCTTGTCTTGTCTTGTCTTGTCTTGTCTTGTCTTGTCTTGTCTTGTCTTGTCTTGTCTTGTCTTGTCTTGTCTTGTCTTGTCTTGTCTTGTCTTGTCTTGTCTTGTCTTGTCTTGTCTTGTCTTGTCTTGTCTTGTCTTGTCTTGTCTTGTCTTGTCTTGTCTTGTCTTGTCTTGTCTTGTCTTGTCTTGTCTTGTCTTGTCTTGTCTTGTCTTGTCTTGTCTTGTCTTGTCTTGTCTTGTCTTGTCTTGTCTTGCATAACAAATTACAAATGAGAAGTTAGTCGACATATATTTGTCATTTATATCTTATATAGTTTTTTTACCCTCTCTATTTTAAGGTCGTGATAAACTGTGCATTGGCTCGTGGCCTTAAGTATAACGAAGCTACTCCAACATTTCACCAGTGGCGTGATCAACGGCAAGTCTATGGTTTAAATTTCCAAAGCAGAGATGATGCAGAGGTGTTTGGGCAAGCTGTAAGAGAAGCTTTAGAGACACTCAAAGAAGCAGCAGTGGCACCTCATCCATGTGAGATATTCTTAAAATTGTACAATAGTAACAAAGAAAACAAGTGCACACACTTCCAGTGTTGTTTGAGAACAATGTATCAGATCAACAACGGCCAACATTTCTTTTGTTATGTGATCACTGAAGCTCAGTGCTACAAAGTTTAGTCAGTTTAAAGAGCTTTTACAACAGTGTTGGGCAGGCTCATGCACATGACCCATATCCAAATTGATATCTAAGATTGCGATTGGTCAGCTTTTTCAAATTTGGGTCTGTTTGTTTATCTGAAATGTCTTGAGCACATAGTTTATTTATGTGTTGTTCTAATTTTATTTGTTGTTCTCAATGAATCTAGCTCAATCCTACCAACAAAGAGATCAATACTACCAAGAAACAGTTTCAAATGGACCTCAACATGACGACATGTCACAAATGCGGCAGCAACGATATGCTGATTATGATTCACATGATAACTATAGCTCAAGGTCAAGAGTCCCTACCGCTGGATCTCAGGACCGTCAGCAGTACAGACAGTATGAGAGTCAAATTTCAGGAGGAGGATCAGAGTCTGAAAGCCCTAGTGTGAGTACAGCAATGTGGTCACCTGTAGGTAGACCAAAAATGTCTGGTCGTAATACCAGGTGGCTGAATTCACCAATTGGCCCCTAGCCATCACATGGAATACTATATGTTACTGTCACAAAATTGTTTGGACAATGTTACCGAATTGTCATACAAATGTACAAACATTTCCTGCTTGATTTGGTAGTTTAGTTATCTAAAGAATTGTTGAAAATATTTCCAATTAAGGCTAGTCAAAGAACTATTTTTTAATTAAAGCAAATGAAAAAACATTACTGTAATTAATCAAGCTATATCAAGTTATGAATTATGCAAAAGTTTGTACATCTATACAACAATTCCACCAGTGACAATGTCCAAACAATTTCATTATAGTAACATAAAATATTCTATGTGATGGCTAGGGTCCAATCAGTGGATTAACGACATAGTTTTTATAAGAGATGAACTCCAGAGAAGCACCTGCAGTATGTCCACAATAAACTACAATCCTTGCCAAAATTAGTTGGCATGATGTGAATTCAACGGATATTTCTACAATTGTACACTTTGTGGCCGTACTATTCGACCTCCCTCCCCCTGTACAATGTTGCTGCTGTAGATAAAAGGTTTTTCAAACTGATTGCTGAGTGGTAGGTGTCGGGATTTTCACAGCAACATTGTAAAGGGGGCACGGGGGGGAGCCAATCTCATCACCATCTACTTTTCGCGCGCATCACGACAATATCATACCAACAATTCTGGCAATGATTGTAGACACCATGGCAAAGAAACTAAGGCAGTGGAAACTGTTTGATGAGAGCATTTTTAAATTTGAATCCCACATGGTTTGAGTCCTACCTCAGTCTCACACATCATGTTACGGAATACAGGGTGGTTGCTTGATAGGCAGATATTTGATACAGGTTCAAAATGTAACTTATCATATTTGAAAACCTTCATGTGCAGTATGGTCCAGGTGATTACCATATGTGATCATCGTTGTTACAGTATGCCTAAATTGACTCTTTTAAAATTTTGGAAAAACTGATATTAATAAAGGATTTTGTTGTGCATTGATATATCATGATACTTTGAATTAGTTGCTCGTTAATCTATTATTTTTATTAAGCCCACATTTTCATACTAATTACTACAAGTGGATTCAGGGCTAAGTTATAATAAGATTAATAAATTAAAACATGGAAGATTACTATATGTATCAAAATTGATATCATTTCTAATGCTCACTTATATCAATTTTATGAAGTCACGGTTTTACTGTTGGTACATTTGCTATCTGATTAAGAAAATCAGTTCAAATTGATTAGCAGATTGATTACCATTATCAGTTCAGATTAATTAGCAGATATTTCTTCTCTGCTGATGAGAAACTGCTAGAAAAGGATGAGCCTTACATTCAGTAGCCTCCTGCTGGGCATTGTACAATGTTCTTGTATTGCTTTAAACCCTTGGGCTATTGAAATGACTGGCCAGTTTATGTTTTCTTTGTTTTATTATAGGCGTGCCCTGATATATGTGAACCCCACCCATCTAAAAATTATTTAATGATCTCAAATATCCTTAAGTAGTGTTATAATTGTATTTGACAACCATAAAGAAAAAACAGTCTGGAAATTTTCTTGTAACTGATATCATTGTGATTGTTCAAAATAATAGTGCCATAACCTATTGAATTTCCTTCGGGAATTACTTTGATGTTTATTAATTTCATTATGATCATCATGTATGAGACTGTGTTCTAGAATGTCTAGAATGCACAGTTCAGTGGACCTAAAGAAAATAGCAGGATGTATGGTGACTGTTATTAACCCCAAACAATGACCTCTCAGAGCTGCTCAGCAACCAAATGTTTTGAAGTTCTCAATCTTCAGGAAACTATTTAATCTAAAGGCTTACATAAATACATCTGAATCAGTATGTTTTCTTCACATCCAAAGATAGCAACATGGGTAGGGAAGAATATGTTTTTATTTAGTCATAAGAACATTTTCACTATCTCTGAATATTAGATGAGTGTCTTGCCATTTGATTGCTTATCCTTGAGATTAATTTGCCCTTGATGATAGATAGTTAAAATATAAGAGTTGTAATAAGATACAGGCATAATAAAGTGTGAGAACTGTGACTCAGGACAGTAATAAGTGGTTGGGCTCCTGGGAAAGTTAGACTTTGAAGAACAAGCTGCCATTTGAAAGAGAATTTGAATCATTTCCTGTATGTTTTGTGGACATTTTATTGTGGATTCTAGATTCATTTCTCTTCCGTTTGTATACTCTGTTTTTGTATTTTATATTTCTTTATGTTAGTGTTGTTATACATTTATTACTGATCAATGCCTTTTAAAACTTAAGTACTTTACCAAGATGTACAATAGATAGCAAGGTAGAAATTTTATTATTGATTATTATTTGTCTGCTTTTGTTTGGTAGTCTCAATAGGCTATCTCTGAGAATATATATACATGCATTCTGTCAATATATATTGCAAGAGCTAGTAGATCAATGTCAGTATCAAAATTAAATATATGTTATTTAGGACACTAATTCAAGAGTTAGAATGGTGAAATAGCTTTTAAGCTAGTGGCAATTAGTGCATGTAGACCGTATTATTATGTTATTTTCTTTTGTCTGTATTTGACTGTTTAATTCACATTAAATATAGCTATTAATCTTTGTTTCTTAAGGTTAAATAGAATCACTCCATTCCTCACAATAGCTATTGTGTTTTTGACATATTACTCAATATATTTCTAACATTTTTGTTTTGTTTTAATCCACAGTCCAGCCAACTCTCTGTAGCATCTTCACTTACACCAGCATCCCCAGTTCAGTGTAAGTACTCTTAATATAAATTATACAACTTAAACTTGGAGTCAATATAGCTGTAGTCTGAATATCTGTATCACAATATTAATTACTAGGTTGCCTTTGATTGACTGAATCCTGGAATAAGAATACATGCAATTAAATATTTACCATCCACAAAAGGGACACATACATTTGCATTATTTTTATATCTTATACCATTTGGACATTGAAGTAAACCAAACTGGAGCTAAACCTTGAAACAGCAGAGTGCTCTTTGTATACTGTATATTTAAATATCAATTAATTGTATACATACAAGTATAAAGTTATTGAAGTAATTATCTTTATATAAGGCTGTGAACATTAACAAGTATGTATTTATTACTACAAGTCTTTGGCTCGACTTTATACTTATTGAGTAATAAATAAAATTATGATATAAGTATTTATCTAGTACCAATTCATTTTTACCACTTGTAATAAAGTTTTTTAAGGAATTTGCATCTTAGAATCCCCTTAAATCTGGAAAATATATATTTATATACCTTAACAAGGAATTATTGATTTAAAAATATAACAAATCCAAATATTTATTGTATAAATACATTAAAATAAATTACAGTCATATTTCTGACTTTGTATAAAAACTATTCTTTTTCATTAAGAAAACAATTTTTTATGGTCAAAATGTTCCCACTTTGTTGGGTGAGTCAGTCATTGGAATGCATTGTAGCATGCTCTGTGACGAAATCCATTTTCTGACCTCATTTAAATAGTGAATCAGCCTAGACATAAAGAAGGAAATGTGTTTATTCAACAACAATGACATTGTGGTAAAACATTGTCATATGTTCACCATTTATGCTAATAACTTAGCTAGATTAACCAATCCTAGTCTAGATCCTGTTTTTGTCACAACACAGCTTTCAAAGCAAAATACTGTACTCTGAAACATGGAACTGTTTTCATGAACTCTTGTTTGACGTTGTGACTCGCTTAAAGCATCATGAGTTTGGGAAGGCGGAACACCTTTGCCACAACTTCTTCAAAACATTATTGGAATCGATCACTGAGACACTTTCCTAGTTTTAAAGAACAGTGTCCCTATTGTGGGGTGGACTATGACAGACTTAGTAAGTTAGTTCTGTGTTTCAACACAACTCTGTACAAATTTCCTGTACATCTTTTTATATTGCTGTTGTGCTTATAATCATTTTATCCAGATGGCATCTCAAGGTGCAGCAATGTTCTTTTGAGTATCACTATATTAGCCAACAGTCTGGGTTTTTTAAAGTCAAAATTGAGCAGTGATGTACATGTATGATCTATTTTAGTTTATGTACTGTATGTGTTTTTAGTTTTAGAATAGTAGAAATGTATTTCTGTCAGTTGAAATTTAAACATATTTGAGAGTTCTTAAATCTTGATTTTTTTTATTATTATAATTATTTTTGCTAATGTTTTCAGAATCTGTGCTCAGACTGTTGAACCAAAATATTTTTTTATTAATTATTAAACTCATTCCTTTTAATTGACAAGTAAGGAAGGTGACAGTTTTAGAAGTTATTTGTTTCTTTAAGAACTGTTAATCATTGGTTTAATTTTATTTCCTTGCCAAACGTATGGTGTAGAGTTGTAATTAATTGAATTCAAGAAGCTTATACAGTATGACTGTCAATATCCATGACACAATAACTGTTATTATCAGGAGGCAGCATGGCCGAGTGGTCAGAGCGTTGGTCTCGCAATCTGGCGGTCCCAGGTTCGAGTCCCGCTCTGGCCACTAGCTGAGACTGAATTTGTTCCAATTTCGATTAGTTCAAATTCAGTTTCTCGGCCATGCTTGTAATATAGCCAACTGGTTTGCCTCCTTGCCAGTTGGGATTCTTAATCCATTTATGTTTGATTATACTTCATTTCATTTCAGTTCATTTCAACCGCATTTGATTATATACATATAGATATTTGCGGTATATAAATCTTAAACATTTATTTATTTTATTTATTTATTTATTACACAGCATTCAACACCTTGAAATTTGAATATTTAATATTGAAAAAAATATAGTCAAAAATAATTGGTTAAAAATTATATCTTATTTTGTTTTGTCTTTTTATTTATTTAGTTCTTTTCCTGTCTGTTATCACGGTTTTGATAATTTTCTTTTTTCTTTCCCTTTGTGATTTCATTAAGGTTTTTGCTATTTGTCCTGACAGCAGTTTTAGTTTCATTTGAACTCTGCAGATGAACATTGCTAACACCAGATTTTTACCAACGTGAATTCAAGAACTTATTGCAAGGGTGAAAAATATTATGTACATGATCCTCATTAAGCTCTGCTTATAATCTTGGCTTGTCTTAAGATATCACTTTTTTTTAATGATTATTCTCCAATTCACACTTTTTAATGTTCATTTTAGACTTATCCATAATTTTTGGCTTAATACATCAAGTTAAGTGAAGCTTCCTAAAAACATATATTTTGTTCTTAACTAAATGTTTCTTTAACTAGTCCTTTCAGAGAGCTTTGAATCACACAATGACTAATACATTACTAGCGGTTTCTAATAGAAAGTGAAGTGCTCAGTCTATACTGCAATTTTATTCAAGAATTTTCCTCAAAAACCAGTGCAAAATTTGAATTAGAACCCCACATTATCCCATATCATTACTGCAGTTTTTTTACTTTCTGCAATCTTTGACATTCAAATGCCAACTACCAATTACTGTTTTTGCTTCTGTCAATCAAAAGAAAAAATCACTAATATGAAGACCTACTAATACCAAAATGATAGACTAAGTATAGCTATCATATATCGTCAAAAGATCGTGTTTGGTCATTTGGTAGCTAGGATTTTAGGTACTTTTAGTATAAATTTGGTAAGTTTTTGTTTTGATGGACAGAAGTGAATAACCAAATCTAACAGATTGCTTGAAGGTCAGAGTTCACAGAATATTGAAAACTGTTGAAACCATAATTTTTTGTGCAGAAAAAATTGTTGAACAGGGGTTGATTGATTTTCTTGGTGATATTAACATGTGATCAATTGCTATGAGTCACTTTGTTTGTTTTCATCACCTCACTTTCATGTCATCAAATTGCTCATGTTGCACAAAAAATCAATGGAGAAATTGCTACAAGAATAACAATTAAGGTACTCAAATTACATTGCAGCTAATCATTTAACAATGTTACAAATTCTCTTAGCTTCAGCACCACCAGCTCCAACACCTCCACCAGCTCCTCCTGCCGCTCCTCCAGCACCAGCGGCACCACCAGCACCTGCTCCTCCACAGCCTCCCCCTGCTCCAGCTGTAGGTGGACCTCCTGCCCCACCACCACCCCCACCAGCACCACCCAGTGGAGGAGGAGGAGGAGGGTCATTAGCTGATCAGATAGCTGCTGCTAAATTAAGAAAGTCCTCTGCCAGTAGGGTAAGTACCGTTTTCTCTTTAAAGTCCATTTTCCACTCCCCTCTGAAAGTACTCGCAGTGAGTGTTTTTTACTTGCAGCAAGGACTCACTGAGCAAGTTGAAAAATATGAACTATTTATTTTACTCTCAGCAAGTACTCACTCACTCACTGCCAATATTTTCAGCCATGAGTGGAGAATGGCCTTAATGATTGATTATATGGATGCTAACCAGGGCCATGTAAACATAATTATATTGCTTTGAAGGAAATATTTAGGTGTAGAGAGCTGAGCAGGGTATCTATTTTCTTACTCTACCCCTTTGTTCTGTATGGCCCCTGAAACCCCATTAATATGGCTACGCTAAGGGCCAAAAATTAAACTGGATGTTATTAAGGATTATTAAATGCATGCATGCATGTCTCTATACTATGATATAAACACAATGGGAAATGTAGGCAAGCTTAGGAACACGAGGTGTAGCATGTGACATCAAGGCCACCATCTTGGATGAACTTCAACAAAAGATTTCTCATTAGTGTTTATTGTTTGTTCATCCAACATGGTTACCCTTTCATTATCTTTTGATCCCCAAGGAATACATGTAGATGAAACCCAGCAATTTCTGTTCAAGTGCTCCACACTGAATGATGGACAGAAAGAGAGTAATACTTGCTCAGAAACACCTTATAAAAGCATTAGCAAGAGAAACACTTGTCTAAATCTTCTGTTCCTAGGGGTACTTTTACTTGTTTAGCATGATGTTAAGAGGGGATTTTTTTCAAGTTGAGCAGTGAACGACAAAAACTCCTGAGTTGAAGAATAGCTGTTGTACAAATCTAAAATCATTTCTGTCAGAAAGTTTAAGTTGTTTGTAAGTGGTTTTGGTTAATGAAAGTTGAATCAAAGTGTTAATCCAAAGCGAAAATTTGGATCAAAAATGAGGTTTAGGCCTTCATTTGCTTATTTGCTATACGTATTCTTTATATTCGGCTTGAAAAAGCTTAATCCTAACACAACTTCAAGAAAAAGTCTTTGTACAGTTCAAAAATTTGTTTTAAACAGGTATTTCATCTTGGTACATCAGTTTTTAACCGGTAGGAAAAGGATTTGAGTGTTAATCCAGAAATGAAAATTTGGATTAAAACTTGCATGAAGGTCTAGTTTTGGGTGCTTTTTGCCATTATTGCTTGTCATTGAAAAAAATCTCCTCTTAATATTAAAGTATATAGAGGCATGTCCAAATTTAATATTGCTTGAATAGAGACATGCTGCCTTTTAAACTTAACAAGAGTCATGTAATCACGGAATGTGTTATTCTCACAGGGAGATGATGGTGGTGGTGGAATGAGAACAGAGAGAAGTGGTTCATCTGCCAGATCAAATAATGTTGGTGGTGTAGGTGGGATGGACATGATGGCAGAAATGCAAAGGAAACTAGCAGCAAGGTACAAGTCTTCTAAGTATTTTCCTTGTACCATTAATGACCAAATAAGCCCCATCTCCATAACCTTTCATTAATAGTGAGATTATGGTCTATGTTGTCATAAATTTGAGGTATAGCATGCTAGCTGATTGGCTAGTTAA
Source organism: Telmatactis stephensoni (assembly GCA_029948255.1). Lineage (NCBI taxonomy): Eukaryota > Metazoa > Cnidaria > Anthozoa > Actiniaria > Isophelliidae > Telmatactis > Telmatactis stephensoni. The sequence continues at coordinate 293,031 of JALIZF010001767.1, forward strand.
CTTATGTTATGGAAGGGTATGGATATTTTCTGCTACAGATTTTTAATTGATATGGACTTCCAAAGGGCTTATTCAGTAATCTGTAGTAACAATTTGGAGGATTTGGGAGGATAGGCACAAGAAAGTCCACAGATACAAACACATGATATTATTGCAATAGTAATTATTTACAATTTATTGATTATTTTCTGAAAATAATGTTTAACTTATTGTTTTTCAGACGTGCTAAGACTGAAGACAAACCAGTATCCAATGGGCCTGTGAGTAATCTTTATTTCATTTTGCATTTGTTCCTCAAATATTTTATTAAAATTCATTTTTAATTTTCTTATTATTATTTCTTGCTACAGGTTCGGGAAGAAGAGAGATCGTTTCCTAGTGGTAAGAATAAAAGTTGTTGTGTATATTTGTTTGGAAACAATAAACATTTTGAAAACATTTAGACATATTTCAAAAACACTGACAGTTGGAGATCTGAAAATTTGAAATAAAGAATTAAAAAAAAGATCTGAAATCTGACATCTGAAACCAAATAAAATTTTGATATATGCAAACTGAACAATGCAGTTGTATTATTGGAATATAAGCTATGAGCATTGAGTTGCATTTGTGGTTTTTCAAATTTTATCCAGAGAATAGAAAAGTGCAAAAATTCACTTTCATCTCAGATCTCCTGTTTCAGATTGACGAGCATCAACATTTTTTGAAATAGGTGTACAAAAATGTATGTGGGAAACCCATAGCACTACCTAGAGTGACCATCACAGTACAGAAATACACCCTTACAGGTAGCCCACCCAATAGGCCAAACAGGATTTAGAATATCAGATATGATGCAGTTAGTTACATGTACCAGGAGGGGCATCAGAGAGATGGAGATGGTGTAAACTTTTCAGGGATTTGCTGATAATTTCTGTTTGCTTATCCTGTGAAATTTTTATTTCTTCTATTTATTGTCCACTGTTCTTCCATTCATATTTTAAAATGTTCAAACAATATATTTGCCTTCCTTAGTTCGATCTACAACCACGACATCAAGCAGCCCAACTCCACCATTTTCTAGCAGCAAAAACTTTGGCAATCCACCACCAAGTCAACCAAAATCAACTCGAACTGAAAGGTAATTATTATTGTACAGAATTGTTTTGCTCATTAGATAGATTGATTTGTATAGTAATGACTACATAACACAAGATCACTTTTAGCTATATATTATTAGATTAACATAACAATATTGCAATACCATGTTCATGATACTGTTTCACCTGGTTTATTCAGTAGTGCAGGCAGTCCTATTTATTGTTGCATGTTGTTAACTGAATTTGCCTATATTACATTGATGCTTAGGCTCATTAGAGCATATCCATATGAATTTTGCGCCATATAAATAATAAATTATTAATTATTATTATGCTCGGATTCAAAATTACAAGAAAAGTGGCCAAAAGTTTGTTGATGATATTTATTCATTTTGTATCACAGCCGTTTTAACACAAGTAGTAGCAGCAAAAGTGATGTGACTTTGACAAGTGATCAACTGGAAGAATTCAAAACGGTGAGAATGAGCTCAAAAAGAACTGATCAAAATATTTACTCATATTTAAAATGTCTTGGATCAGCAAAACCATGTACTGTGTACAACAACTCATAATTATTATTAATTAATAATGGTAATTAAACTGAGTGGAGTGCAATTTGGGCCGAAATCATAAGAGTGATTACAAAGCTGCACGACTGCGTAGCGGGAGTGCAGTTTGATAATCACGAGTATGATTTCTGGTCCAAAATTGCACCACACAAAGTTTAATTACCACTTAATTATATCCATTTTGAAATCTCAACTTTATAAAAGACACTGATAATAAAAGACACTGTTTTGTGATTGGTTGGAAAAAAAGATGCGATTAATGAAGCAGAAGGATGCAATTTAGGAATTAATTGCGCACTTTTTAACCAATCAGATTGCAGAAATCACCAGTGATTTCAAAATGGATATAATTAAAACAATAATTACTGTCTTGTTTTTCAGGAACTACTGGCGGCTTTTAGACAAGAACTGGAAAATTATAAAGAGGAAATAATTGAAGGTACCATTAACCAAATATCTTTAATTTTTCTATTAGCCAAAAATCATAATATACAATTAATGCTGGGTTTCACCAATACCTTTGGGAATCAAAAGACAAAGAAACAGTAGCCATGTTGGGTGAAGAAACAATTGATGCTAATGTTAAAGTTCATCAAAGATGACTGCTGTGATGTTACATACAACCCAGCAATTTGCACAAACATTGACCCTTTCAAAATCCTTAAACCTATAGAAGCTATAGAAGTTGAAACCAAAATGGTTCTTGTGTCTACTAGTAATATTTGGATTTTTATGTGTGTTTTATCTATGAATGGGCTGTATAATAATGTATAGACCCTTTGCATAATACTACTAATCATATGCAGATACACCTCTCGCCTCACTTTGGTGCAGCTAAACAATGGCATGGTTGGGTGATTCTTTTGTTTTACTGAGCCAAAGTGAGGCGAAGGGTGTGTCTGCATATTATTAGTAGCTTTTGGCAAAGGGTCTATGGAATACCAACAAAATTGTCTCAATTGCTGCTTGAAATGTCCATATCAGTGGTGGATCCAGGAGGGTCCTGGGTGGCCGGTGCCCCCTCCTTTCAGTTGGATCCAACTTTTTTCTTTTGAGAAAATATATTTTAGAAGGAAAAGTTCTAAAATTACTTTTTTGAGTGCACATGTACCCAAAATAACCCACTCCCAAAAATTGTCTCCTCCAATCTCGATGGTGTCCCTCCCTTTCAAAATGTCTAGATCCACCACTACATATGAACATGCTTCTGTAAAATTTCATTTTGGTCTCATGTTTTTCTTTCTGTTCTTTAAATATTTCAGCTGTTCGACAAGAAGTTTCAAAGATAATGTAAACTGTAAGAGTACAGTTATTATGAAAATAATCCTTCTCAGTGAATACATAATAATTTAGTATGATGGGTAATTGGAACTCTTGGACCAAAATTGAGCCATTTTTATTAAAAGTTCCAAATATTCTACCCTACTTTAATTGGTATACAATAATGTTGTTTGTAATGCTAATATTGTGAATGACTATTCGAGTTCTATCTTTGGGTTTTAGAAGTACAACCAAGATGTATTTTGAAGTTGTAAGTGTAAAATAACAAGTTTATAATTCAGAACACAGAGCAGAAATCCTAAACCCATAAAACATAATACCTTTGCGACAAATGCCTTTGGAACAGACTCCCTTGGGGCAGTTGGTATTGAGATAAGTATTGTCAATAAATTTGAGGTTTTTAGATGGAAGGGAATGAATTTAAGGAAGGGTTAGAGTATCCAAGGCATTCCTAAAACCAAGTTCACACCAGCAACACAAGTGCAGCAAAAGCACAAGAAGCATGCAGACTCGGTTGTGTACAACTCATTAGCAGTGATTGCCATTTTTCAAACCTGTTTGATAAATGCAATACTGAGTCTGCACATGTTGCTTGTGCTTACGTCGCTATTGTGCACCAGGGAAGAGACCAATAAAGATAAGTTGTTCTCTGAGGACACTCAGCAATTCTGACAGCTAACTGAGAACAACTTGAATGAACAACTGTCAATACCAAATGGAGCTTTGAGAAGCATTTTTCCGTATTTCAGTAGCACTGTTTGGTACTGACTAGCTCGTATTGTCTTGTGGGTTTAGTTTTTCCTCTCTGTCTCTCTTACTGAGTTGTTGTGAATATGCGATATGGCATTGAAAATCTCATCCATGGGAATACCTTTTTTATGTGATTTAGCATAGCTTTAATTAATTAAGACAATCATAGGTGTGCTTTTTGCTGAAGAATACAACAAATAATTGAATGATCCTTTATTGGTTCTGTAGTCCTTAAAGCAGACATTGACTTTTTTCTCAAACTTTGATCTAGACTATTTTATTCAGTGTCATATTAAAGTAAATAGTAAGTGATTTTCTAGACTACAAAAAAGCTTGTTACTTTCCTGATGTAGACATTTATAAGAGAGTCCCTTGTTTTACTTCGATTGTGGCGAGAAAAAGGAATTTCTTTGATACCAGCAATCTTGTTGTTTGAATTGTCTGGTTCATTCTCTTCTGGACAGACCAGCTTGGGCTTGTGGAAAAGATTTCAATAAAATGAAGAAATTAGAAAAGTCTTGAAGGACCTGATATGACCAAAAGGATGAAAGTGATTAAGATGGTCACGTTTTTTCAGAGTTCTTCAAGACAAAGTTCCCCGTTTTTCCCCGTAGGGGGGGAGGGGTGGGAAACGGCTGTACACAGGCTATCGCAGTGCCACAATCCTTTAAAAAGTGGGACCCCGTTCAGACTTTGTCAAAAGCAACTTCGAAAGTTAAATTTGAATATACATAGTTTTAGATGAGGCATAACTAAGTAATTCCGTTTCAGTCTTCTTTAAGGATGGAAATTTTGAGGCCTTTCATGAGTGGCAGATTCTCCCTTTTACCTTTCGCGAACGAACGAGAAGGTAAAAGAAGACTCTGCTTGCAGGGTAGAGTGGCAGTGTTTTGGTTTGATACATATATAAAAACAGTTTCCATTTCATTGCAACTAGTCCTAGGATAAAGTTTTTACTGTACTGGAACTATGCAGTTGTTGGAAAGCGAGTTAGCAATGATTTTATTAGGATATATCCTGGGTAAGAGTTAACGTGGTTTCGAACAAGTAGGTCCAGTTGTTTGAAAGCGGGTTAGACTTAACCCAGGGCTAAGCCTAAAGGAAACGATTGACTTTAACCCTGGCTTAGTGCTAACCCGCTCAAGTCGAACAACTGCGTCATGGGCCCTATGCTATTTAGAACAGTTTTGGTATAAGTGTGTAATGGACCAAGCAACATTGAAAATTCATGCTTTAACAGAGCTGTATAGTTTTCCTAGTCTCCCTCGCAGCCGTGTTTAGTCTCGTCACGCAACGCTCTTTCATCAGGAGCGTTGCGTGACGAGGCTAAACACGGCTGCGAGGGAGACTATAGTTTTCCGGAAGTCATACAAAAACAAAACACACACACAGACGTACCTTATAGTCAAACATCCATTGAACAATCACCCTTATAGTTCTCAAAAACGTGGTTGTTTAACGGATGTGGTCGCCTATAACTTGATTATCAAGCCCTCTGCATGGGCCCCAGAGTTCTTTTTGCACTGGGGACCAGAGGCTTTGATACTCGTTAGTACGCTTGGCCTCTGGTCCCCATTTTTTTTGCCATGTGTTAATTCAGCAAATCACAGACTTCGTTCTAACGTTAGCCGCTGTGGTACCATGTTTGAATCTTTGTATTAGATCTAATAGACAACAGTAGGTCTATTAAGGTAGTTGAATGATAGGCTACTAAGGTTCCATTAAGGCGGTGTTACACGAGACGATTTTTAGCGACGATTTTCCGCGCAACGTTGCAACAACTTGCAATATTTTGCGTTGCGAGTTTCTGACTTGGATTAAAAAACTCGCAACGCGTTGCCGCAGCGAAAATTGCAAGGAAAATCGTTCCAAGTGTCATGTTACACGAGGAAGATTTTTAACGCAACGCCGTTGCGCTGAAAATCGTCGTTAAAAATCGTCTCGTGTAACACCGCCTTTAGAATGAGGGTGAATAGGACAAATGGGAAAGTACGTAATGCATTTATGATGCAAAACTTGTCTAATGTATACATTGTATTAAAGATATCCTCTAAACTGAAAAACTCCTAAGTAATGGATAAGACTATGTATGATAGATGAGAGAATGTCTAAGTTTGCCACATACTCAACTCAAGATTCATTACAATGTTGTGCGATAGAGTAGTTTTCATATGAATGGGAAAATGACAGCGGCGCGGCATGTCGTGACTGTCTCAGTACCATAATGTCTATGAAAACATTCGAAATTCCTGCCATAACCGTGCCGTAACTGTGTCGTGACCGTGCCGTAATCGTGCCGTGACCGTACGGTACCGTTTTCACAGTCATATGAAAACTACTCAAATGTCGCTCACTGTGTGACATATCTTCCATTTGTTCAAATTTTGTGTAATTTTAAAACTCTTGCATGTGTAATGTGAAAATAGTGTTATGGATAGCTGTAGATCATGAATGTTGTTTTTAATAAATAATCTTATTATTAAGACTTAGTAGTGATTATTTGAACGTTTTCTTCATACCATTCTTAGCCTCAATCTTTAAATTCACTTTTTACGATGGCTCACAGTTCTTCATTGACTAAATTGTTCATATTATCCTTGACTGATTCAAACAGCATTTGCACCCAAGACTTTGATAAACGTTTTGCATGATGTTAATTTCAGCGCAGCTAAGCAAGCAAAGATGGCTGAAATCTTTTTTTTTTCTTCTTCTTCTTCTTCCTCTTCTTCAAATTTCATGGCGCGCGTGTAAGTCAATGAAAAACTACTGCGAGACACCTACTGTCGACGACACGCTACTACTTATAAAATCTGACGACGGGGGCGGATTTAGGGGAGGGGTGCATGCAGGGGGTGAGCACCCCCTCTTGAGATGACTGAGTCCTTTTTTCTCAATATTTTTCCCAAAATATCCCCTCGGCAGTTTCCAATTTATGTGATGATACACCCACCTCCTGGAGAGTGTGCACCCCTATAATCCTGGATCCGCCCCAGCCTGAAAATACCAACCAAACACTAATAGAATTCAACAGCTTTGACCCTAATCTTTAATTCACCCTGACGCACACTTTCTAGACATTGATATGACTCCAGATGGTCTGACAATTTACCGTCAAAACCACCTACAATGGCCAATATGGTCTGTCTCAAGCTTCACAAAATGGTCCTTTAAAACTGCCTGGATCAAGTCCTTGGTTACTCATGCTAAAGCAATTTGCTCCCCAAATATACTAAAGCGGGAGCTGTCATCTATACGAACGTTTATTTCCTCATTGGAACGGATTCCCGAAACGCGTTGGCGAAAGCTTCATATACATCCAAAGGACTCTCGCAATAAAGATCACATTAAGCCTTACAAAAACAGTAACACAACACCTGTCACTACACTATATCTCAAGCTCTCTTATCTTGGTGAAAAGAGCGAAAAACTGGTGCATGCGCGCTCTTGCCTTCGCAAATTGCGTCAATCGTTTAAACAGGATGCCAAAAATAAAGTGGCTGTTCTCTTCCAAATAACAAAGTTATCTTATTTTACTATGTCAAGGATAAAATACCAACAATGAGTAAGCCAGCGTTGTCTAGATATATATTTATTTTATTTCATTTTATTTTTCTCACAAATCCCGCCCTAGACTAGCTGTATATGCGGATCCGTGCTGTGCTGTAATAACTATTTTCTTTGATAATTGAATCAAATTGAAATAAAACTAAAACTTAATATGGGAGACACAAGATATAATACATAAACCAAAACCAATTGTTTCTTTCAGACAAAGAAAACTTTGTAGCTTTGTAGCTCCCGATTCTGGTCTTGGCGGGTATGATCTAGCGTCTTCCAGCTGTAGAGTATTATTTTACTAGTCAGGAAGAAAGGTCCTTATGGAAGAATTTTTTGTCTTGAAAATCATCATCTTTTAAGAGAGCATAGTTGAAATATTTTTAGTATCATGAATATCGACTCAATATAAACGTTTCAAATCTCATTATGCAAATGAGATGACGTAAAACAAGTCATTTGCGCTAACTTCTAATTCTGAGGGCTATATAATAACAAGGCTCTTCGATTAGAAAACCAACTTTTTTCGATTTGCTAAACTGCACTGAGGCTTCTATGAAAATGATTTACTCCAAATGGAAAAATTCCAGTATCAGTTTAATTTGATTGGCCTGTTTTTGTAATAAATAATGCCCTGTTTTATGATATGTCATCTCATTTGCATAATGAAATTTGAAACGTTTAAATGTATCTTTGGAAATATTGAGTCAAATCAGAAGATATGAAAATATTTTCACTATGCTCTCTAAAAAGAATAAAAAGAAATTTCTTTCATAGGGACTTTCAGACTTTTGTCCTGTTTTCGGGGTCTTAATTTTTTATATATTTTTTACTTTCCTTCATTCTTGACTGAACTGATAAGCAGTTTAGTATCGCCAGTCAATTTTGAAATAATCATATGGAACGTCTGACCCTCTCATAATATTAACAAGGTTAGCACTTGTATAATATTGTTCAGCCAACTTCATTCAACTCCACATCTTCACCAACGGCAATGCCCTTATTTCCATTGTGATTTCCATACCGACAAAACCTACAATACAACTTTGTTAGGATGACTTTAATATTGTCTCGGTAGAGATCATTGAAGACAAAATAGATAAAGAAATTGTAGGCAAACGTTATTCGTGCCATAAATACTGCAGAGAACACCAAATCGGAGTCTATAATCACAGGTTCAACCAACTGTAAAACTAATACAGTGACAGCAAAAACGTGTGTAAAGTAGAGCAGTGCAACGATAGTTATGGACATCTTCAAAACCTTTGTGTTTCGTTGCTCTCTTCTTCTCCTGGCCAAGTCTGTTTGGTTTCCAGGTACTCTGTAATGACGAAGCTTGTAGACGATTAAGATATAGAGGGTGGATATGATTGGGAGAGGGAGGCCAACAGTAAGGGATACGAGAAAAATGAAATGGATCATTTGCTCAGTTAACTCTTCGTTTTCTACAGAACAATATAGTGTGCCTTGCCTGAAAATTAGTTTAAGATAATACAGATGAGGTGATGCGATCAGGGCTGAAAAGATCCAAATCTCTGGTAGGATGTATTTCAGTCGAGATCTGCTGAAGCCTCCTTTCAGTGGACGGGCCACGGCGTAGTACCGATCAATGGCGATAAAAACACAACTGTACAATGACACCATAGTTGAAGAGTCTCCGACAAAACTGCGAAGTTTACACCAGGCAAGTCCAAAGTCATTGGGAATTAGCCATCTCCAGTCGAAGATTATATCCACAATGGCGGAAGGAACAATAAACAGAGTCGAAAGAAAATCACTAACAGCCATGTTGGCCACTAGGAAATTGGTAGTAGTTCTCAATCGATTGTCTTTGTAGATTATCCATACGATGAGAGAGTTTCCAACGATGGAAATGAGAAAAAGAAGGCAGTAAGCCATCGTCTTTGGGATTTTGTTATAATCAAAGTTCGTATCAGAAAAAGTGTGGTGATTCGATACATTTGAACTGTTTCCAAACAATGCTAACATTCTCTCAGTCTTGATTTTTAGTCATGAACTTTAGACGTTGTAATTCGAACGAGGAGATTATTTGAATATATTCAGTTGCAGTGATTTTTGCAAAAAGAAAAAGGTTACTGTAGTAGCCAACTGTTTCGGTGAGTGGTCTATCTTGAAAAATACTAGCAACCAACAGTATAGAGTTTACGCAAGAAGTGCATAGAAACAAATCTATCCTTACTTGCGATATGGAACAGCTTTGCAGTTGATTGTCTAACGAGACATTTTGACTCTACATAACCAGAAAACACAGCACCTGCTCACATCATCGTGTTCATGTTGAGGCTTGATTTTTTCCCCTGGTTTACATTTTTCTGAAAGTAGTTTTACAGCCCAGTTAGGAGTTTATGGAAGGCCATTTAAGTATTTATATCAATTAGACTTGCAGAGAGTATATTATGAAAAACAATATGCCCCTAAGGATTTTAAACCAACGAAAACATTCAAACCACAGCATAACAATCACTGAAGAACAAATTGAATTCCTTAAGAAAGCCGCTTGACACTTTATGTCAAATGTTTTGAGAACTGACTTGCACGAATAAATAGTACACTGACACTACCAAATCAGTTATATGTACACAAATTGCTTGAGGAAATATCTATTTTGTGCTTGGATCAAATGAAAAGGTATATTATGGCTTGCGGCATTTTGTGAAAAAAGTAAAAGTTCTAGGAAAAGATGGCAGCTGCCACGATATGGGTAGCATAAACAGCACTGAAGTAATTAGGTATCATTTTTTCCTCTATCCAGCCAGACTGGTAGGCTAGTGATATAGTTTCTTTGAATTCCCTAGTATTTTGATCAGAAAATGATGAGAGATATTGGAAATTACTTATGCGGAGATGTTTTAAAAGTACAAGCATTTATTAGAAAAGGTTAGGAAACTATCCTTGTCATCATCATCAATCAACTTCGTCATCATTATGCACCATCTTCAGGAGGGGGTGCACAATCATTAAATATGGAAACTGCCGAGAGGATATTTTGGAAAAATATTGAGAAAAAAGGGCTCAAAGTCGTCTCAGGAAGGGTGCGCACCCCCTGCACCCCTCCCCTAAATCCGCTACTGCAAGATTATGGCCCAACTATTTCATCTTTCTAAAGATTGAATAAACACAGTACAACACTAGTGAACAATCAGTGACATTTTAGTCAAACTTTCTATTGCCCTGCGGCAATTTCAACTTCCCTCGATCATAAGAATGTCTTGGCTTTCAAATTGAAAAGGATTTTTAAAATAAAATGTGCAAAAACTCTGTTTTGAAACAAATCATTTTAATTGTCAACTCTCCGTTGTTCTGCGCCAATTTCAACTCAGTTCCCCACATAAGAAGGTCTTGGTTTTCAAACAAGAGAGCATTAGTAAGAGATTGAAAGCTGTGCCTATGATAATTTCTCTGTTGCTGTTTTAGATTTCCGGAAGCGCTTTTCGATAGCGTAGCCACGACGACGATCGATCTAGATAAGATAGATAGATATGTTTATTACTGAGTAAAATAACACCTTGCAGCTGAGACAAAAAAAAAAAGAATGTAATGAATAGGTGAATATATCACTCGCGCTCTGCTAGCTCTTTTTTAAGAAATGTTATTTTGTATATTAACCGAAAAGATTCTTAATTAAAATTTGATAGTTCATAAGATTAAAATGGATCAGAGATGTTGAATATTATTATTGTCCAGGGACGAAAGGGGTTAATTATCCTCTCTTGTTTTCCGTCAAACTAAAAACATGTAATTATCAAATGAGTAAGCATATTTAAAATAAAATTTGCAAAAACCTTGTTTTGAAACAAAGTATTTCAAGTAACAATGTTAAAAAGCAATGACAAGAAGATTATTGGCATTTTAAAAAATCAAGTTATATGCCCTAAAAAAACACTTTCAAGTAACAATGTGCTTTAAAGTGCCCCTAACCTCTAGCTATATTGAAATTCTGAGAACTGTTTCTTCATGAATAATGTTAAATGGTGAAAATATCTCCGGATAAAATCATCTCCTTTCGGAGCATTAAGCATTTGAAGATTTGAAGTCGGGAAATGCAAATGAGATGACGCAAAATAAGGAATTTGCCTGATTTTGTCTCCAATTTTGAAACAAGTGTGTTTGAGTTAGGTGGCAAAAACATTCACCAAACATTGTATTTTGGCAATGAAAATTTTTGCAAATAAAAAAAATAATATAAAATTCATCTCTAGTGTTTTTATATATTTAAGTAGTCCTTTTTCTACTTCATCTCATTTGCATTTTCAGATTTCAAATGCTTAATCCTCAGAAAGGAGATGATTTTATCCTGAAATATTTAACCATAAGGCTTTTCCATTCATGCAGAAACGATTATCAAAATTTCAATTTAGGGGTTAGGGGCACTTTAAGAACCTGAAAACTCTCTATCGTGTTCTGCGGCAATATTTCAACTTCCCCACTTAGACGAATGTCGTTGGTTTTCAGACTGATAACATATTAACCTATGGATGCACATCTTGAAAATAAAATGTGCATAAACCCTTTTTGAAAAAAAAATTATTTTGTTCTAAAAGGTCTCGTTATCATAAGTGCTCAAAACATGCAAGACGATGCTTCTAATTTGCCATACTCGCAACAGAATTTTTGCTATACTAAAAACTCAGGAAATCTTTCATGAAAAGGGAATCAATTAACTTTTGTTAAGAGAGAGAGTGAAACTCAGTATTGATGTCTGTCCGATGTTCATGGCCAAAAGAAAACGGTCCCGTCCACGCGCACGTCTATTGCATGTTCGAGAGCGTCGCGCGCGCGATGGCGTTGTTACTTAAAAGATCGAAGACGCTAAACTAGCGTTCACTCGGGCTACGAAGAAGTCCGAGTAACAAAGGTGGAGTAACAAAGCTTGCTTGCAAAGGCCACTTGGGTAATTTTGCACACTTGCTGGATCTACGACAGGTAGCCCAGTAATGAGCCTAGCTAATAAAGATTTGGAGTTAATAATTACTTTATTAACCGAAAGCGCGGTTATTACAGAAAACTATCAGACCGAGGTCTATGCCAGTGTGGACCAAGCCTGTAGCTAGGGCTTTAATTGATAAAGAAAGAACATTTTAGTCTCAGCGGTTCTTACGTGGTTGAATCAACAAACTAACAAGCCTGCATCGGAATTATCCAAGTTTTAAAACTGTTTAAATTACTTAACTTTACTGACGTTTGAGCCTTCAAACTTGCCTCAATATTGTTTTTGAAACAGGAAATCAATTTTGATGATCATCCAGCAAAAGAAAAACCGTAAAATCCATAAACAGTCATTGGCGTAACTTCTTCAGTGACGTTGCAAAGAACTTTAATATGCACTTAGAAATGTTCACGGAATTTATTCTTTTATTTACTCTTTCCTCTGTTTATTTATGGAATCATTCTAACGGTTACTGGACTTTGATTGGTTCTCCTATTCCCCAAGGGTTTGGAACAGTCTATTAGCATCACAACGAAACTTCGCCGAATAGACTACCCCGATTAGACATTATATTTATTAAGTGTCTAGGTAGCGCAGCGGTCTAAGGTGATATCTAAAGGTATGGATTAGGGTCCGGATATCGTCTCCCTCCCTGGCCTTCGGGCTAAGATAACTGTTTTATGTAGCACCGGGATAGCGTGGATGGGGCCGAAATCTTCATCCGTAACGTAAGTCGATTCGATGTCTCAGCTTCTTTGAATGTCTCGGGAGAATCGTCCCAAATTTCAGTTTTAACTTTTTCCAATTTTTTTAATTATCTAGTTATTCTTCACTCCATTTCCGGGGGGTCCGATTTAAGGGTTAAAGGTTCGAGCCCTGTGTAGGTCGGAATAGTTCTTCTTTTTTCCTTTTTTTCCCTTCCTTTTTACTCTCTTTTTTCTTTTTCAGTTTCTTTATACTTAGATTTCAGCTTTTTCTGTGATTTTTGAGTATTCTTTTAATTTTTTGTAATCTTTTCTAATATAAATATAAATTGTATCATTATTAATTTATGCAAAATTTGCTCTATTTATTTTTGAATATGAGTGACCGATTTTTACTTGATGACTGGTTTGTATAGTAAACGTGTTTCAAGAAAAAATTTAATAGTTTTTTTTGTTTGTTTCTAACTTAAATAGGCTGTGAACAGGTTCAGGGGAGGGGGAGGGGAGGAGGAAGAGAAGGGGCTTGAGGAGAGGAAAAGGGGAGGGTTTTCCCCTCCCCAAGCCCCTTCTCTTCCTCCTCCTCCCCTCCCCCCTCCTCTGAGCCTGTTTGTAGTAATTTAGGGTTAATGATCAACTGATCACCATGTATATAAAAGGGTCATCTGATTCAATAAAACGTTCTCAATCAATGTGTTACAATGGTGACGAGGATCAATTTTTAAATGATGCATCAATTACAAGCTATACAACTTATGCTTCCTTTCGAGCCACGGGTTGACTCAACTAACACCAGCGCACGTTGGACCAAAACTTATTTAGTGGCGGCGAACATAACCAACAAGTTCGATTCGCCGCGCTCCTCATATCAGGCAGGACCTGAAGTGCACGAGATTTCACAGCCTATAACCTAAATATATAGGAATCTGTCCACAAATTCCTGCCAATATAGTGCCCCTGCTAATTATAACTCTTTTGAGTAAAAGGTACATTTTTGTTTTCTTCTTATTGAGCCCCACCTTGTTCTATGTGTAGATGTGTGTAGATTCTTATGGAGGGTCTAAACGAACGAACGAATGAACGAATGAATGAAAGGATGAATCAAATAAATGAGCCAACGAACCACAGACACTCCAGGCTCTGTTTCAGAGAAGACGTTTTACGCGCTGGCGCCCGCACTATGAATATAGTACCGATTACCTGTGTCATGTGGCAATTTATTAAGACCACCAAGAGACCATAATACTATAAAAGAACGGAACTCAGTATTGATGTCTGTGCGATGTTCATGGCAACTAAGGCTATTTTTTAGTAACTTCAATTCGCCATCGCCTTCGCCTTCGTCCAGGCTCTTAAACAATATAATTCAAATGTCGAAAGTAAACGGTCCCGTCCGCGCGAACGTCAAAAATCAACTTCTATTGTTTGAGAGCCTTGCGCACGCGATTGCGAAGTTACTAAAAAATAGCCTTAGTCGCCATGAACATCGCACAGAAGATCAATACCGTATTTACTCGAATAAGCGCCCCGCCGCTTATTAAATTTTTCACGTTCTAAAAACGGGGCGTTTATGCGGGGGAGGCGCTTATTCGAGGGAGGCGCTTATTCAGCGGGAGGAAACGTGTACACAACTGTCAAAGTATGCTTTCCTTTTACATGTAATATCAATAATATCAATGTTATACTACTACAACAGTACTGGTATCAGTATACTATAACGAGGTGCGAAGCGCTTATTCGGGGGAGGCGCTTATTAATTTTTTTTTGTCCAAAGGGGGGCTTTAATATTCGGGAGAGGCGCTTATTCGGGGAAGGCGAGTAAATACGGTACTGAGTGTCGTTGTGGTCTCTTGCTTTCGTAGTTATGGCACATTTTCATGTATTACTTAGTACCTATTTCTGCATTTTGTCTTTCTTTGTTTCTTTTATCTTGAGACGTCAATATTTTGTGGTATCGACAAACAAGGCTGAAAAACGTGTGAACATTTTCTGACCCGGCGCGGCTACTACTGGTCTGGCCGAAAGTCTAATGGGTTACCTGTGTAATTGTAGGATCGGGGCAAGCTGGTTACTAGCAAAATTCAAACTACCCAATCAAAACCTCCCAAGCATGTATTCCACCAATCAAAACCTTTCCCGCTTTTTTCAAAATGACGGTTGTAACAGAGACCACGACAATCTTCGATGAACGCTTCAGCGAACTCAACAAAAGTCGTTTTTATATTTAATCGTTTAATGCTTCTTCTTGCCTGAAGCAAGCTAGAAAATGGTGCACAAGGATATAAAAGTTGGAGAAAAAGTTTATGCCAAATGGCCAGGCAGTATCAAGTATTATGAAGCCAGCGTTGATGAGGTTTTGGAGGATGGCTTCGTCGTTACTTTCAGCGAAGGGTCGTTGAGTGCCTCTCTGGACGAAAAACATGTTTATGTAAGTTTGCTAGGAGAAGAATTTATGATTTTATAACTACGAACCTTTATTAGATGATAAATAGTTATTTGTTAGTACGAAATTAGGGCTGAAAATTGGTCATTTTTCTCGAAGTGAAGCTGTGAAGGAATCAGTTGTAGTTAATTAAATGTCACATGTTTGAATAGTCGGACTAGTCGCTACACCTAGTTGTTTGTAAATAACTACTTCCAACTTAGAATAAATAACGTAAATCTATTCAGAGCTTCCAGACGTGGTCTTCAAATGAATATCTATATTTCCGGCCTGATTTGAATTGAGAGGTCGAGTTTTTTTGCGAGTATTGTAAGCTTAAACACTATTTTGATTTTTCTTCTTTTACTTTAGAAAACCAGCTACTTTGATCATGGACGTGGTCGATCCGCTTCATCTCCGGCTAGAAGAAGTCGTTCTCCTGGCCGACGAAAAAGATCTCGTTCAAGATCTCCAGGCAGAAGGTCAACAAGTACCCCCAAGAAATCTCCAAAATCGAGTCCAACACGTCGTGGCAGGTCCCCTGGAAGACCCAGAAAACAGGCCAAAGAAGAACCAAAAGAGGAGCCACAAGAAACAAAAGAAGAGCCTAAAACGCAAACTCCTGGACGTGGACGACCAAGGAAGCAAGTTGTCCAAGAAGCAGCTGAACAGACTCCTGTAAAAACAAAAACAACTACACAAGTTCAGCAATCAACTGTCACGCACTTGACTCGATCAATGACCAAATCACTAGTGAAGGAGGAGAAAGAAGCCCTGTTTGACACAGAAAAATTAGAACAAGAGATGAAAGAGTCAAAAGCTCGCAAGAAAGGAAAAGAATTTGAGTTTGGTGGTCCTTTAGGAGTGTTCTTTATGATGCTGGCCTTACCTGTAATTGTGTATGCTACCTATTTTTACTGCCATGGGAAAAACAATAAGTGCTCCTTTAGAAATGATACCATCAAACTGCCACACTGGAGGGTGTTTTTTGATAAGGCACATTTGTATTATGCTGCCTTTCTTTTGTTCCAAGTCCTTCTTTACTTTGTACCATTTGGAAAGGTAAGGATCATGAATGGAATAAATTATTGTCACTTGAAAAGATGTTAGTAATAAATGTATTGCTTCATCGAGTATGAAATAAAGACTTGGAAAATCCAACATCCCTCTAGGATTTTTCTAAGTCTTTATTTCACACTCAATGAAGCATACATTTATTACTAAGGAAAGGATTGTTAATATATTTAATATTATCATATAACCCATATTAATTTTGGCCCTGTGCACACCTTTGGAAAAAGTGACGTAAGCAGGGCTGGATGGCTTTTAGAAGGTAGTCCAGAAAAACCTGTATCCAGACCTGGACCCATGTGTGCACCAAAAATACAAATAAAATGGTGAAAAAATAAGTCATATAATAAAATGCTTATTGACTGTGTTAGGTTGGGCCAGATGGGAAATATTTGGCTGTTGGTCATATTTACGGACTGAGTGCAGCGAGGTCCATATGGCACAACCTCAAGCCAGATATTTTCCCGTCCAGCCCTTCCACTCAGTCAGTAAGTTTATGTTTATGTTTATTTCGCTTTGCCTAATGAACAAACAAGAAACAGACAAACAACAAAAATACAATATAGGCAGGGACACCACAACAGTGTGACCAATTACTGTGGGCCCAAGATAAAATACAAAAACTATGGATACAAGTACATATTATTGCTTGCCACTTAGCTTGATTTTTTAGTTATTCTAAGTCTGTGGTTAACTCATATTATAATTTCTAAATATTACTATTATGTTGTTTTTATTTGTAATATTAAAAAGATGTTGTTGTTGCTCTTGTTTTGTTGATAGCAAAGCTCATTACACATAGAAAATTATAAACAAAGAGTCAGAGAAATTCCATTTGAGTTTTTAAGCAAAGGATCATGTAGTTTATTATAGCACCACACAAGCACTATTATGATTTTACCATTTAAGTTGATGGATTGGATAGCCATTGACCCAAGACCATTTCTTATCTAGAAAACTGCATGCATACATGGCAAGAATTTGTCACACCTGATTGCTGTTTACTGCTCATCTCCTATTTGTCCATTTAAGATTAGGAATATGGACTGATTTCATTTATTTTCTTATTTTTTGTAAAGGTAGTACAAGGACCAACTTTTCCTGATGGAACAAGAAAAACCTTCAGAATGAATGGTAAGAGTGACAATGATACACACAGGTTAGGCCCCCATGAATGTGAAGGCAAGTTGTTCCTGATCGCCAGAAAAACTGTTGTTTTTAGTTTCCCCAGGAATATTAGAACACAAAAGTGTTATCCCAGTTACTGGGGACAGCTCACCTTCATTCACCATTTTCCATACATTAGTTCAGTGGTCACACACAAAGCATCGAAGCAAGGCTCCAAGGTAAACACAAAGGATTATTCCAATTTGTACCCTGAAGCCAGTTACTTGGTTGCTTTTGTGTGTGACCACTGAACCGATGTATGGAAGTTGGTGTTTATGAACAGGGCCTTGATGTGGTTGTCAGTGTTCACTAGAGATTTTAGTAAGTGATGTTCAAATTTTATTAGATAGCACTTGGGTTGGATAACTATGGTATTTAGTGTCCCTTAGGAACAAGAAAATGAAAGGATTTATAGTGCAGATTTCATATGAGTGTGAAAACTGCAGCGCGACACAGACACGGCACGGACACGGCATGGAACCTCACCTGCTGATGTCTTTGTAAATTTGTAAAGAAATCAGCAGGCGAGGTTCTGTGCCATGTCCGTGCCGCGCCGTAACCGTGCCGTAGTTTTTCACACTTATATGAAATCTGCTCTATCTTGGCTAACAGGGACAACACACCTTCATGTTCTAAACATGGGCTTTCTACCATTTTGGTAGGCAGTCTCAAATTTTAAACAGGTGTGTCATGTCTGGCAAAATAGGCACCAATGATGTCTTGCAACATTGGCCCTAATTACGGGTAGTGTAAATTGTCTGAAAAGTAGCACATCTAGAGAACACTATGCCTGATTACTCATAAGCAGGTCTGCATTTAACTAGGGTTATGTTTAAAGAAAACCTTTGGTTTCTACTCTGTACTGTACACTGTATATTAGGGCTAACCCGCCTTCCAACAACTGGGTCCTGATAAACATTCTTAAAATGCCAGATACCACAATACATACAGTGTCAGGTCTGTATCTTTATACCCAATTCAAAATTGTATTTATGTATAGATCTATTTATTTATTTATATCTATATTTATTTATTTGTTTGTTTGTTTATTTATTTATTTATTAGGACTGCTTGCCTTTGTCGCAACAGTGGCTGCTCTTTTCCTGTTGAAAGCCAAGCAAGTTCCATTGAAAATGGTCTATGATGGGTTCCCATCTTTGATCACAGCAGCACTGATTTGGTCTTTGATTTTTTCCATCTTTGTATATGTGAAAGCAAGACGAGAGGGAACTAACCTTTCAGTACCAGGAAACACTGGTAGGCTCATGTACAATGTAGTTGTGATTTAAAACAGTTTCCATGTGACCATGAAATAGCACAGTGTAATACTGTATTCAAACCTGCCAATTTGTTCCATGGATCACTGATTCAGGATCAGGTTGAGAGGATCCCATTGTTTGCAACAATGGGATGGATCTGAAATGTAAGCTGCAGCCAGGAGGTTGCAGAGATAGGGAGAGGGTTGTTCATGCATTTAGTATTCTTTCAGTACTCTGTGGGATTTTTGATCGATTTGATAGTCACAGGATTTAGAGCAATGACCTGTGACAGTGCTGTTTTCATAGACATATAAAAACTGCTCAAATTCATGTGAACTGCTCTAAATCCTGTGACTATCAAATTGGTATAATGCCATGAATGTGCACATTCATGGCATTATTCTGAATCATGGACATCATGGCACAGAAAAAGTCACAGAATAGCACAGTCCATTTCATATTCATACAAAAACTTCTCTATTCTGAGAATAAGGAACACATGGAGTTCTAAATTTCAACAATTTTTTTCTTATTTTATTCTCAGGAAATACACTGTATGATTTCTTTATGGGCCATCAGTTTTACCCATCACTTGGCAAGTTTGACTTCAAGTTCTTCTGTGAATCAAGACCAGGTCTTCTAGGATGGGTATGGTACAATGTATAGCCTTTGTAAGGGGAGTGGGAAAGGGGAAGAGAATTGGAACACTGCACCTGCCCCCCATATTCCATGTATTTTATGTCTGCCTTCTGGTTAACTAGATTTTAATCAGCTAATAAATGATCACACTTCAACTAACAATGCTGGTTGCCATTCTAAGGCCTTCTCTGATCCAACCACTAATTTTTTTTTTCTGCTATTGGGATCCCTTTGCCTTCTTTTTCCTCCTTTTTCTAATCCCTTTGTTGTCTGTCTGAGGAAGGTAATTAGGCTAAACTCTAGGGAAGCACAGAAATCTGTTGATAAAGATGAGCACAGGAAGCCCAAAAGAGGAAAAAGAAATAGCCACCCTCTATGGAGGCTGCTAGGTTGTAGTTTAGTATCTTTTGTGTGAAGAAATAGAAATGGTGCACATGTAGTACACATGTAGTACTGTATGTGCAGATTTAAAGCATGTGGGGATTGATGTGAGTATTGAAAAGAAGTTTTGAAAAGCATAAGCAGGTAGTTCATTAAAATTTTAAACTAGAAGGCATCTGGGTGTGATGGCTGGGCAAGACTACACACATATAATATTGGAAGGTTGGTTTGCATTCCTCAAGACTGCTTTGCAAAACTTAGCAAAGTCATGCTCACAGCTGGTCAATTTGCCTGGTGCCTGGCCCTTAGAGCAGATTTCGTATGAGTGTGAAATGGACTGCGCCGTGCCATGGCTGTGTCAGTACCGTGTTGTCTATAAAAACATTTGAAATTCTTGCTGTAGCTGTGCCGTGACCGTGCAGTGCCGTTTTCACACTCATACAGTATCTGCTCTTATAAACCCACTGCATAAGCATGAGTTTACAGTGTATCCATCCGTGCATTATATCCTAGATATGTAACAATACTTGGTATTATGTTCCACAGATGGTGATCAACTTTTGCATGGCTAACCAACATTTTGAAACCTTTGGTAAAATATCCCCAGCAATGATGATGGTGTGTTTCTTCCAGATGATTTATGTGCTAGATTTTATGATATTTGAGGTAAGCCTAATCGGTACAAGCCATATTTGATCTAGAATGCAAGTTATTGCATGGTTGGCAGCAGTTAAGGACTACTTGTCTTTCATCTCTGTGGCCTGAGTTTGGTTCACGTCCACTGAGGAGGAGGTGGTGGTGGTCTGGACTACATTAGAACACATCCAGCAAAACCAGGATCCCAATTGGAAATGTTTCTTTTAGACAAAGAAAGGTTTTTTATGAAAGACCCACTCAAAAGTTTGTTGAAACATGATTCTTGTTATGGCAGATGCAATCTAGTGTCTTCCTGTTGTTCTCTGCCAAATGACATGGTTTCAGTCTCCTGTTTGGTCAGATTTTAAATTCTCTCTAATTATTTATGGTTTAATAAAGGAGAATTCTGAGTTTGATCACTTTTATACATGTTTTTCTTATCATTGTGTAGTTCCAGAAAATATCCATACCCCCACCATGGAGGGAATTGGAATTATGGAGGGGAGGGGGATCAGAAAAAGAACAAAATTACAGAGTTTGTATGGAAGAAAAATGGAAGTTCCAGAGAATAGGGGAGTCCATTTACAAATTCCCTCCGTGGTGGAGGTATGGATATTTTCTGAAACTAAACTGTCATTAATCAATAAATCTTTGATACCCAGGCAGCAGTGTTCTCACAACTGGACATGACACATGATGGATTTGGGTTTATGTTGTCATTTAGAGACCTGGTGTTTGTTCCTTTCGTGTTCTCCATCCAGGCAAGATATCTGGCAGATCACCACGTTCAAATTTCTTGGCCATTTATTGTTGCCATTGTTATTTTGAAAGGTAACACGTTTTCACATAGTCATTATAGTCTTCATAGAAGACCTATTATCTCACAATTTATATTTCTCTTTTTTTCCAATGGAAGCCTGTCCACTTAAGCAAGAATGCAAGTTATTGATTGTTGGGGCTAGTGATAGTTATCAATTAAACAACAGAAAGCCGCGCGCCCATGGCGTTATAGACGTACGAGAGAAAATATAAAGAACGACTAACAAACGTAAGAGTGACACGAGGCGTTTGTTAAGAGTTCTTTATATTTTCTCAAGTGCGTCTATAACGCAATGGGCAAGCGGCTTTCTGTTGTCTAATTGATTTATAACAGAGCCTAGAACGTTAAAAACGGAGCCGTGCGGCCCATGGGGAAATAGTTCATAGATTTTCAGCCAATCAGAGAGCGCGTTATATGTGTCGCCATCTTGAAAACGAACGATTTGAAAGAGACGATGACGAAGATAGTGCGCGCGCAGTGCAGCCCATGGGCAAATATTTCATAGCTTTCTGGCCAATCAGAGCGCGCGTAAGATTGTAGCTATGTTATAAATATATAATAGATGTAATTATTTGTTACAGTTGTTGGTTATGTCATCTTCCGTGGCTCTAACCTTCAAAAAGACTTCTTTAGACAACAACCTGATGATCCTGACTTTGAAGGTAAGTTTATACTCAATAGTCTAATACATGATGCTGTTGTTTCCAAAATGTACTTAAAAAATCAAACCCCAGTCCTTTCAAAGCGTCAATATACAAATCAAGAACTGTTTTATAACAACCAAGTATCCTTAGGTTTGGGGAAGGTGAAGACAGTTCACTCCCCTCCCTCCCCCCCTAAGGGCCACACTGCAGGCTAGTCGCGGGAGTGTAAATAAAAAAAAAAAGAAAAGAAAAGAGAAATTAAAGACCCGTGTTCTTGTGAAAATAAACGATAAATTAGATACTTCAGATTACATAACTTCAAGTAATTGACGATGTTGAGACATGATTAGTACATAACTTTGTGTTTTGTTGCAAACGAACATTGTCAGGTTGTTTTACGGTTTGTTTTGTTGTGCTGTATCTTTGTAAAATAAAAACCTGTATCGGTTTGTTACATGTATATCAGATCACGGATAACAATTTGAAATGAGTGAAATTTTCGTTAAATTAAGTTTCTTTTGGTACAATTTTTCTAACAAATCACAAAAATTAGGTTTCGCGAAATATGCCCCTTAAGTTTTCGCGAAATAGTGACAGCGAAAATAAGTAACAATATAGTAGTATATTTACTAGTTTCCATTTTGTCCAAAAACATTTGCTACGATGGTCTAAACTATCTTGGTATATCCTTAGACAAAGAGACCATACTGACTCCAAGTGGAAAGCGATTGATGGTGTTTGGATGGTGGAAGATGGTCCGTCATCCCAACTACCTAGGTGACATCCTTATGGCTATCTCTTGGTCCTTTACATGTGGTAAGTAAAATGTAATCCTTTTTGTATAATCTCCCTTGATAAAAACTGGTTTTTCATTGAAATATCTAGCTACTATCAAGAGACCATAATACTAAGAGAGCGAAACTGAGTATTGATTGCGGTGACTAAGGCCCTGTTCAAACGAGAACGCAAGTCGATGCAAATTTTGACTTGCAACTTGCGTCCTCGTTTGAACACCGCTCCACGCAAGTCGATGGAAAATTTTCAAAAACTTTCAAGGAAAAAACTAGCTAGCTGAAGAACAGCGAGAAAATCAGTTTTGTTTATGATTGGATTATTTGTAGGAGAGGAAATGTGCAGAAGTTCGGACAAAAAATACGAAAAACAACTTGTGACAAGAGACCATAATACTAAGAGAGCGAAACTCAGCATTGATGTTTGTGCGATGTTCGTGGCGGCTAAGGCTATTTTTAGTAACTTCGCCATCGCGCGCGCAAGGCACTTAAACAATAGAATTCAAATGGTCCCTTCCGCGCGCACGCCAAAAAGCAAATTCTATTGGTTGAGGGCCTTGCGCGCGCGATGGCGAAGTTACCAAAAATAGCCTTAGTCGCCACGAACATCGCACAGACATCAATACTGAGTTTCGCTCTCTTAGTATTATGGTCTCTTGCTTGTGAAGTTTAGCGTGGTGACCGGTTCAAACAAGCCAAACCTTGCATCAACTTGCGATCAAATTTGAGTACATTCAAACTGCTCGCAAGTCAATGCAAGTAGATGCAAGTCACTGCAAGTTGGTGTTCAAACGAAGACGCAAGTCCGCGCAAGTCAAAACTTGCATTGACTTGCATTCTCGTTTGAACGGGGCCTAAAGCTATTTTTAGTAACTTCGCCATCGCGCGCGCAAGGCTCTCAAACAATAGAATTTGACTTTTGTCGTGCGCGCGGACGGGACCGTTTGCTTTCACATCGCGGCTGCATCTCAACATGGTCGGGTTGAAATCCTGTAAAAGGTGCACTAAATTGCCGCCATACAACCTGACCACAGAACATAGCTAGGATCAAAATAGTGTTGATTTCTATGGACGGAGGAAAACTCTCCTGGCAAGCCTCAAGTGAAAACTGTATGGGTTTTACAGAGAATCTTCAAGAAATTTTGAACACATGATCTCTTTTTCATGTAGGTTTCGATCACATCATCCCATGGCTCTACCCCATCTACCTCATAATCCTTCTGGTCCACCGAGAACGCAGAGATGAAGCATTGTGCCGTAAAAAGTATGGCAAGAGTTACGATGAGTATTGCCGCCGTGTTCCTTACAGGATTGTACCACTGGTCTACTAGGTGCACGATGTCAAATAGTTTTAGTCCTTTTAACCTATGTGAAGTACAAATATATAGCATTTATAGTTCAGGCTGGCCTATGGTAGATATATCATTACCAAAATAACTACTATCCATAGAAAGGAGTATGAAAAGATCAAGATTATCTGCTGGATAAAGACGTGCCAAGTTGTCAATGGTTGAAGCATTTGGCTTTACAAATTTGCAGTTTCAACAACTGGCATGAAATATTTCGTACTTTCAAAATCTACATCAAAATGTAGCCAATACTCGTGTAACTTATTTATTCGTTGCTGTTTCAACGGTTTCTACATTTTTCCCATTTTAGAACAAAGTATTAGAAGCCTGAGTAGACTTGCTCCAAATTTTTCCGTTGGTTGGACTTCGTTATTGTTCAGTTCCTTGGGCTTCCTGTGTCGTAGTTTGAGAAAAACGAGATTTCCACAGGGAGCCCAATCAACAAAAAAATTAACGAGCGAGACAAAGCAAGTCTAAAGGCCAAGCAACGCGAGTGACCCCCAGTACCTTTAATTCTAGTGAACTCTTCCTTTTCCTAAAAGATCTTGATATAGCTAAAAAGGCATTACAAATCCGTATTTTTATCTCATTTTAGACGTACATTCATTTTCATCTTTCGTATCTTTTTTAAAATGTAAATATATAGTATAGATGTGTAGATATCATAGTCTGCTTTTCAAGAAAAATGATTTTGTTTTCGCTTGTGTACATTGTACAGTATTAGAATATCTTCGCAGAAGTAGTGTTTTTTTGTGGAATTTTGACGCTGCAGATGTGAGGCCTAAATTTTGTTTTGCTTTTAACGGCTCATGCAACCTGCAAATGGCAAACGCTACCTTGCCGTTGGCTGGGAGTTTCAAAATCTTTTCAGTGGTCAGGAGTTAAGTCATGCAAAGATGTATCACCATCTAATTTACTGACTTATACTTTACTGTCATTCATCTGTAACCACGGTAACTTGAGTTTCGATTGAGTTTGTTAACCAATCGGCTTGCGAATTAAAAACAATGGAATTGGAGAACATATTCTAAGCTGGACGAACACCACTCTTTGCAAACCTTTAGAACAAACATGCTTCAGTAATATCTTATAGCAACAAACTACATTTGTGCCGGCACCAAAGTGCTTGCGATTTCTGTCAATCTATTATATAACAAGTACATATAGACGTCTTCGGTGTATTCTATGTATCTTATAATAAAGGCTATGAAACATTTAACCATATGTTTATGCATACGAATCCAGCCATCATGCACTACACGTGTCTTGCGACTAGTCAGTGCGAGTGTGTTATTTTAACAAATAGATTCTATTTTTCCGTGCGTCTGTACTCCAATAGACGCACCGATGACGTCAAAATGAGGATACGAAGTCAAGTGGCTTGACTGTTGTTCTCACCAATTTTTGACGTCTTCTGTGCACAGACCCACAGAAAAATGGAATCTATTTGTTTTGTATAATATCCATCGAAACATTTCAACAATCAGAGCGTGTATAAGATTCAATGACGTCAACTATGCATGTGTATGATAATCACACGTTTCTTGACCAATCAGAGCGCGCGCGCAATATACCCCATTATTATATAAACGGTTGATCACCGGTTCAGGCCCAATGTGCATGAAGGATGGATAGCTTTATCCGTTGAATGAATAGGCGTGACAGGCCGAAGAGTGTTGTGGTGAGCAAATATGTTTCTTTGATAATAAGTCTTTATTTATACTGATAATTTACAAAAAAAACCATTGCTGTCAAGAAACAAAAGTCGTGTAGTATCCAAAGCGTACACCCCAGGACTGATTACGGAGAGAGACCTCCACCATCCTCGTTCCCAGGCCCTTCTCAAAGCTGAGAAGGGCCTGGGAACGAGGATGAGACCTCCACCAGCTTACTTTTATCTAGCTTAGTTAATATGTAATTGAGACGGCCCTGTTTATATGGAGGTGACTTATCCCTGGAATAACTTCACTCCTTTTCCCTTGGACACTAAATACAAAAAAAAATATCCAGGCTACTGATAAGTTTAGGAAACGGGTCCAACGGTAGACAACGAGTCCACTAACATCTGGGGAAACAGCTGTAGCTTTCACTCGCTTACCCTTTGTCCGCGTGGCGTGACGAGACTAGAAACGGCTGCAAAGGAAACTAGTCCATCGAGCTAAGTGAGTGAAAGCTACGGCTGTTTTCCCAGATATTAGTAAGGCACCAGAAAATACCTCGCCTTCATATAACGACATATAATGCAAATTTATTGAGCTTTAAAGATATCATTAGCCAGAACTATGCGATTCATGCATATTTGATTGTATCCTATTAAACGGGAGTACGATTCACCAATATGATATACACCTATTTCAAAAAAGGTTGTCACCGCTAAGAGCGATAGGCGATAGGTAATAGGTCATTCCAAGACCGCAAAGCACTATTGATTTCTAATTGATTTACATATGAATTGCCAAATATTTGATGGAGAGTGTAAAGAAAGATTTAGGATGGCTTAATTAAGAAATCAATAGTGCTTTGCAGTCTTGGAATGACCTATCTCCTATCGCCTATCGCTCTTAGCGGTGACAACCTTTTTTGAAATAGGTATATATATATATCTCATATTACGGTAGTTTTATCCTTGTAAGATTACAACTTGATCATGTGTTGTTGTTCATCAGTCTTAAGAATTCTGAAAAAGAAAATTCTATTAGTATGTACCAGGAAAGCATTGATGAGACTGCGCAAAAACTTAGGCAGCTTTGTTAGGTGCAGTGACCGCAACAAAAATTGACAGCAGTAATGTACGTTTTTGAAGATCGTTCAAAAACGTGCAACATGTTCCACAAGAATTGCAGCCGTCGCGCTGTTGCCTTGAGCAAACTTTGACTTTCTCACTATATTTACCTTCAAAGTTGATTGCTCCATCTCCATCGACGTCCGCTTCCTTGATCATCTCTTCGATTGAATCATCAGATATGTCACATCCCATGCCTGTCAAAACGAACTTCAGCTCGTCGGCATTGATGACTCCATTGCCATCTTTATCAAAGAGACTAAACGCTTGCCGTAAATCTTGCTCAGACGAGTCTTCCTCTGATTTTTTTGCCATCATTTCCAGGAATTCTGGTAGGTCGATGTAGCCATTCCCTTGGATTAAAAGATGAAAACATATATTATGATTGTTACGATTTGACTTTTTCAGATTGTTCGAGTCAGACTCAGTTGCGCCTCCGATCAAGGTCTCCCAGGAAGCCGATGATGCGACCTTTACGTACCGAGACCCCTCTCTTCATCGGTACTCCATTTTACGAATATTTAAAAGCTAATTGAAGCTTTACGGAATAGAGGTCATTAAGAATCGAACTCGATCTGTACCTCTCGCTCAGAGGACAGCGCACTAACCAACTACACTTGTCTTGCTCCTCCATGCATTCGATCACATACACAAATGTTGCGCGAATCACCGTGTGTGTCCACGTGCAGCAGTTGCGCGCGTGCAACGTTGCAGAAAAAGTTACAACTCGATTGTTGCGGGGATGGGCATGCACATGATGCAACTGTTGCGCGTAACGTTGCAGAAAAGCTGCGGGAAAAGTTGCATCAGGTGCCGAGGTATTCACAGACACCAAAGATCTTTATTCATTTGTACAGATCGTAAGAAAAACTTTATTAATATTGAATCCTACCATCCTTATCTCCCACGGCTATCATGTCCTGCAGTTCTTTGGGTGATGGGTTGTACCCAATAGATCGCATTATGACTCCAAGTTCTTCGACACTCAACTGACCGTCTCCATCTTGATCAAAGTCGTTAAACGCCTTAGTAAACTCTAAAACGAAGGTAAAATAACACTGGTAAACCTTTTTTGGTCTACGTCCATGGCAAAGAAAGAAGAAGGAGATCATGTAAATGAGGGTAGAGGCTACTTCAAAATAGGAGGGGTTTGCCTCTGAGTTTAATAGACCTTTCCCAAAAATTGCGGCTGGAAATTTTTTTAAAACTATGTCTCACTTAGTAACTGTTCAAAAATTTAGAAAGTTCCAATGAAAATCCGCAGAGATATGAATTTTTGAAATTTGCCTTCCCGGAGTTTTCCAGAAATCATCATGATTAAGTTACCGCGCGCAAGCGAAGTCAGGATAAAAAATATTTAGAAATGATAGCATTCATCGGGAACTCTTGCATTTATACAAGAAAAACGTTGGTTATGTCGTCATTTCGGAAGTAGTAGAAACTATATCTCCGGGAAGGCCCATTACTAGTAAAAATCCCTGTAATATTTAAGGGGACACTAGTGCAAAACATCTGCGCATGCTCGTAGTCACGTCGTGCTTTTGTAAACATGCAAATTTTGCTTTAACGCTTGCCTTCAACAATGGTTTTCACAAAATGTCAAAACTTAGTTTAGGGCCAGTATTCACATAATGTGAGTTCATTAATGCAATATCTCTGTCTCACAAAAGTACACAAAAGAAATTTTATGTATACACCGAGAACACAAGCATTTCATTTCAAGCTAAAACTCACACATTTCTTAAGAAAACATCGTAATATGCACGCATGCGTAAACGTAGGTATTTACCTTTGATGTGCGACTCTGTGAGTTTAAAAGACTGTCAAAACACAAAGAGTTGATTAGAACAACCTTTTTCCTCACCTTTCCCTTTCGCCCTGCATGGGACTGAGAATTACATCAGTACTGCTGGGCATGCGCGGACCGCTGACGCAAACTAGTCAATATGGGACCCCATTTCAGTATTCCCTGCACATGCTCAATAACTTCGTCAAGCTATTTCGTTGAGTATGCACAGTACGTAAAGAAAAAACGACTCTGGGTCCAAGAGTAGTGGCAATACAGTCCACAGAAATCCCCTTGCCTAACTTGTGGTGGAAATGTCTAGTCTATTGAAGGTTTGGACAAAGAGTTATAGCCGTTTAAAAAGTGTTATGTGGGTTCTGAAAAAAATTGCGGTCAGCCACCTTAAAAAATTGTATCATGAGGCTGCAATAGCCAATCCGAATAAATTTTTTCTCGGTTTTTTGTTTTGTTTTTTTCTTTCCTTTTTTGCTTAGTTCTCGCTATCTACGCTGAAACGAAATTTTCTTAGGCTACTCCAGATCATTTGGATAAGTTTGAAAAGGCATTTTGTTTCTCGGTTTTCACAACTTTAGACAAGAAAATGAATCCGTTTTTGTATAATAGAAACTGTGGAATTAAAAAAGATGCTTATTGAAAACATTAACGTAGACGAAGCAAAACCATGAAATAAACTCCAAACCGTTATATCATTGATATTGTTACATCAACCAGTACTAATTTTGATA
This sequence comes from Telmatactis stephensoni, assembly GCA_029948255.1. Lineage (NCBI taxonomy): Eukaryota > Metazoa > Cnidaria > Anthozoa > Actiniaria > Isophelliidae > Telmatactis > Telmatactis stephensoni. The sequence goes on from JALIZF010001767.1 coordinate 322,407, forward strand.
CCAAGCTTTCGGGCCTGTGGCCCATTATTAGGGTAAATGAAATCATGCAACACTAAAGACGTTACAAAAATCCACGCATGCGCATGGCCTAAACAACATCATCCTCAGTCGAGCGCTCACTTAATATAACAACAAATCGAGCGCGAGCTATTACTAACAATTTGTTCTAGATAATAAACTATACTATTTACAATTTATAGAGCAATATAATTATCAGACAGTTTTCTGCCAGAGTCTATTAAAAATAGCGTTCTTGTTTCTTGATGTGATATAGGTAACACGGCTCTGCCCATTTACGCTAGTGTCATCGTTCTTCTGATTCCAAGATCTTAGCATTCTGCCAGCTCTATGGAGTGTCTACAGTTAAGTACGTGCTTGGATAACGCTGATCTTTCTGTCTTCTTATCATCATATTGACAAGAATATCAACACCAACCTGGTAGGTTGTTTCCCTAAACTATCAGTACACATAAGAACAGCTAATATGCATACATATATACAATATATCTGTACAGAATTAGCAAAGAAAATTACAAATTGTACATGTACTTCTAGAGGTGAGAAGTAAGAATGACAAAATACAACATCATCATAAACCTTTCAATTATATTTGTGCCAAATATTCAATTTACGTTTATACTAATTTTGAGAGACAGTCAACTAGGAATTTGTAAGACGTTTTTTAAAAGTAGAGAGGATAATTTTTTTGAAATGTTTGGGTACAAATTCCCACACCACTGAGCACACAAATATTTAAAGGTAAATTTTTCCATGCGTTGCAGGGCATAAATCACAAATATTCAAGCCGTTTTCCTACCTTATTTATCATCTCTTTATTGGTTTGCATCTTTCTTGTTTTCTATTCTCTCAGTTTATCTCTCAGTTGCCTACCATTTACTCGTTATTTGTTAATTCATATAGTTTTAATTCAGTCATCAAAGTTTAATTCTCTGGAATCCTATTGGTTGCTACTTATATGGCTTACGTTTTTAGTCAGGTGTTTACGGGTTGTTCATGCGATAAGCTCTTGAGAGGTGCTAGTGAGCACTTCATGGCCTTGGTCTCCCTGGAAACCTTGGCATGGGTTATTGAGAAAAACCGACGTGTGCAAATTATCTCATTCACCTTATGCGTACCACAGGGGGGATGCACACAAGCATTACATGTGATACTAGTGTGCATTCCCCTGTGGTACGCATAATGACACATGCACCTTGTTTAAACAAAAGCTGCCTGAACACTTTGGACAGTCAGATTGTTTTTCCAGTAAGTCTTAGTTTTATTATCCGTTATGACCAGTTTGTAAATCGTACTTTTTCCTCTCTTCCAGTTACTGGAACAATACAGAAATCCCTTGGAAACCTGTCTCTGATGGTCTTTCTTTAGCAACCAACAGCATTTTCAATAATCCCCCCCCCCCGAAACAGGTGACGCAATTGACCAGTTTTATAGATGATACAATTAGTTCGTTCCTATAGTTAGTTAACTTCACTTGTTGTAAGAGACTTAAAAGCTGTAACTTCAATTCGACATCATATTCGACTTGTAGCAGAAACCTTGTCCCCCGTTCTGTTACACATAATTTGATGGTCTGAAAAGATTTTCATTAGAGAACACTTAGTATATTTACTCTATTTACAAATGAGTTCGAAAATGTAATGAGCCAAAATAATATGCAAATTCTTATTTTGGCCTGGTGACTTGAATATTAATTTAATGATACAGTCATCAATCCAACTGAAGACTATTAATATCTGGATGTGATAATGATAGTTATAATTCATTACCTTTAATTTATTAAAGCCCCCCCCCCCGGGGGGGGGGCGACAACCATTCAAAATTTAATAAAGATAGTCCTTTAGTACGTTTCTCTTAGCAACGGTTACTCAGAGAAATGCCATCTTTAATTTCGCTGTTTGCTTTACTCAAGTCTAACAAAACATTGCTATTTGTAGGAGAGGGAGTACGTAAGAGAAATAAAACATCAATTTTAAAGCTGTAAAACAACTCAGAATGAAGAAAGAACGAATTTTTGATTACAAAATATTCACGAATAGTCTAAAATTCACATCGTATAAATTTCTTTGAAAAAACTGCAGTTGAAATTAAGATATATTTGCTCTAGTCAGAAGCCCTACCCCCAATAATACTAAGTTGTACAGGTTCACTTCACGCTGATTGGTTAGTTTCCTCTTAAGGATTTATCAAGGCATATTCAAGGCATTAGATACGAGGAAAACCATAGCAAAAGTGTGCACCTTTTCAAATTATCAGTGTGAACGTAACATAAAATGGTTTCTATATGATATTCCAAGGACCACAAATGCACCCTGATGTTAACTTAATTAATAGACTGTGTTCATTACTAGCTTTCCAGTGATTCTGCTCCTTCATTTTTCTTTTCGACTCTAAGAAGAATTCAGTGGTTTTGAGGCTTAGCTTGAAACTATTCAGGTTCCATTCTAGTGGTAATTTCGACGGCAAAACGTCTGAGCACTACATCACAGCGAGAAAGCCAAACTTTATTTATTTATTTGTTTTACACGTCCCGACGAAACATCTGGTTTTCAGATTAGAGGTTTGTACTTTCAAACTCAAATCTTTCATGAAATTGAAAGAGAAGATTAATTTACATTCAAAAACAGCTTTAAGCAACAATGTGTTTAATACTTTTAAACGTCAAAGCTTTTCAGTAGTAGAACATAAATCATTCTGCGTTGACGTCGTTGTTGATGGGGCTGCTTTTGTCAGATTGAAAGTTGTTTTAGTTCACGAAGCTTAAGTCACGGCACGGAGTCGAATTTTAATTATAAGTCTCAGTAAAGTTCTACTGAATCTATAAGGACCAAAATGTTCTTAACTGTGGTTTTCTTGACATAATTTAACGGCTCACTTGAAATATATAATTACTACAAGTGATTAGTTTCAATTTGAAAAATATTTTTTTTGTCAGCGTAAAAGTGAAAAATGTCGTCAAGTTGGCAAGAAAATGTTCTCGATGCAACTGAAACGAAGACTTATTTTTTTAACAGTTTCCCTCACATTGTCGCGCGTTTTAATGTACATTTACTTGATTGTTAATTCTTATCTCAATAAAAAAAAATTCATTATCTAAGATATCTATATGAATAGAGTTAACGCGGTTTGTAAAGTTCATGAATGCATGATAAACTAAAATCTATAGACATTGAACGAATCACTTTTTTCACAGTGAACTTTTTCTAAATTAGTAAATACGGTTCTATATACCTCGATCTCGTCGTTTCTTTCCTCTTCATCGTTTCTATAAAAGTCTTCATCATCGCTAGTCATTTTAACTCGAAAATGAATTAATTCTCCTGCTTATATTTGAAATTTGGCAGAGTATTCGAGGTCGTTCCACGGTGTCAAGATACGATTCGGTACCCAAGAGAGATATCTGACGACTTTGGGGCTAACCACAAGGGAAAAAATTCTCGAAATCTTTTCCCGCTTATGAGCTGAAGTAGGCGTCAAAGAAACACCAGTTTCAGCTTTCTATTTACTAATTCAATTTCCGCAAAAACCGCCATATTAATAATCTCAATAACTCTTGAAATTATTACCATAACTTACCATATTTTAGATCAGTAATCCAGGAGTAATCCTTCGATGATTAAAATGCAGTACGTTCGGTGGAAGACCCGAACTCCAGAAATTACTCTCAAAATTTTCCCAAGAAAATTATTATTCAACCAACACGAGCGCCGTAATAGCTGTAGATATGAACGTTTTTCAAAGTCTTTTGTGTTTGTGTGTGTGTTTGTCACAAAATAAAACGTCCCAGTATTTCAAAAAACACCATGATTGGGTCGTCTCCAAGGAAACACCCCAGGAGATCAGCTAAATTAGAACCGTCGTCTTTTATGAAACTGATTGATTATTAAAATAAACGAAGAAGCATACACTTTGATAAGAATTCCAAAATCATTCTAAATTTAAGTTTCTGCATGATTTTTCATTTGTGAGGAAAAATTGAACGACCTTTTCAGAATTACTGGCAATTGTTTTTAATTCCGCTAATTTTACAACTAGAACCAAACAACCAGAATTACCAATTTCTATATTCGTATTTAGTCCATTGAAATAGTGATATCGTGATCTTTTTATCAAAATGAGATTCTGATGAGACGGGCGAGAAACCTTCGCACCTGATCGCTAAAAATTATTACAGTCGGATTTATTTAAGAAGGGAGGGGAGGGGAGTTGGAGGCGGGATAGGTTTATTAACAAATCATAGGAACAACAATTCTTTTCTAGGAGCGTGAGCTCATGTTGGAGGCATCCTTGGGGACCCAGAGCGAAAGGGAGAGGGGTAGGGAAGGGAAAGGGGACGCCCGAGCATCAAAACGTATCCGTTGTCCCTTCTTTCCCCCCCTTTGACAACATTTGTTACCTGAAGGTACCCGAATTTGACAGGTGGGATGGTCTTGCCCAGCTCCCTCAACCTCTCATGATAATTAAATTATGAGACACTGCGGCAAAACGACTGCGCATGCGCAAGATTTTGTAGGCTTACGCGTGCCCGATTCTTGATCACAGGAATCCCAAGCGATATTTTCAGAATTCTTTTTCTTAACATTTTCCCATATCATATTTAGCTTAATTTTTAAGCAATGGTGAATACACAGAATACAGGAAAGTACTGTGAGAAAATGTAGGCGGAAGAATATACTACAAAGTCCTTAACCTCATTTTTAATTGTGGGGACTGAGCTTGGCTTCTGTGACATTGTGCATTCTTTTATTTAGTACTTGATTTTGCAGTTGATATTTATAGATATGAATGTCAACTTATGCTACATTAAATACTAAATAAAAGAATGCCTGTGGCTTGAGTTTCGCCACTGTTTTGCTTGTTTTGCTACCGAATGTTCTCATTGGGGGGGGGGGGGGGGGGGGCGTTTCATAATCCACGCATGCGCGGTGCACTTTCCGTGGTGTCAAATTATGAGTTGCAAATTATGAATTTTATCGTAAATATGTCCAAAAATAAAAATCAAATTGGAGTAAATGATGTACTGCAAACTTGAAGATTGGCTAAATAACGTATTACTCAATAGAAATAGTTACCACAAACAGCCAGACTAGTGAGATTTGCGAGGTAATCATTAGGGGAGAGGGGATACCCACACTTAAATCTAAATATTGGGCCCTCAGTGTGGGGATGCTAACTCCGTGGGGATGCTGACGTCGTACAATATCAAAAATATCCCAAACATTTGCAATTTCTAGCTACTGAGGAACCATTCATTTTATGCAAAGATAAACAATTCGTTGTTTACAACTCGCGCGCTTTTTGCTAGTCTGTCTAGTGTACGTCACATTAGGACTAAACACTTATAAAATCCGTCAGCGAAATAATGACAAAGTCTCTGATTGGTTACTGCTGAAGCCCGTTCTTACGCGACTTCTCATTGGTTCTCAATTCAAACTATTCAAACACTTGATTTAGTCCGGATGTGACGTAAGCCAGCTTTCCACCAATGAAAGATTTCTCGAAATTCTGGATCTCAAATTAAATTATCTATAAGAAGATACCATACAAATGGAATATTTTAACCCATGCACGATAACATATACCATGGCATACTTTCCTGAATTTTATTAAAAACATGAGTACGTTATTTAGTTCATTTCACTGCCAGCCATCTATCTAGAGTAAACTTGTAGATCAAAATAGCTAGTATTCACCTGTCTCCTCAGAAAGCCCGCCCCATATCCCGTCCCTACCCCCCACCACCAGTTGCTACAAACAAAATGTAAGTTAAATAACTTTGAACGCTGTTACTGTGCAATTGTTCAGTTCTGTAACTCGTCTCACAATGGAGTTGTAACACAAGTTGCACGAACCATTGCAGCGTACAACATAACGTTTTTCGCCGTGTAGCACCCCTGGAATGGTTTGTGCAACTTGTTTTGCGACGGCAATGCTGGACAAGTTGCAGAAAATATTGCACCATGTAACAGCTGTGACTTTAGTGTCAAAGTATCTAGTCCTGTCAGTGCGTGCAAGTTCTTATAAACATTACTTTTTGTCAGCCTGCACCCTAGCGTGTACGTTTATAGTTAATTTATATTTAAAATCAAATAGTGAGAATTGAAATACTTTAAGAGCTCAACATAAAAATACATAGACACAAACGCGCACACGAAAGAATTGGTCTCATGAAAAACTGTCAAAAAAGTGAAAAATACTATAACTATCAGTTCTTTTCAACGTGACGGTGGTATTTTTGACATCTCATTGGTGAAAGTACATTTGTTGATGATAGATTATCTTAGAAGATGTGACTTGTACGCTTTTCAAGCATGTAGAAGATTTGTTGACCAAACAAAACACAAGAAATGAAATCAATGAATTTATAGACGAAGTTTGAGGTAAGGCGAAAATGCACCATATAAACGTAACTTTTAAATCGTGCACACCGAAAATTAGGTCTGTAGTTTGAAAATGAGTTCAACTAGACTAACTAGTCATGCAGTGATATCAGGAACTGATCTTGACTAATCCATTACATTGTGGTATAAGAACTATATCCACTCTTTGCAGAAACGTTTTCCAATATTTTTCGGTCTTCTTCTTCTTCTTCTTCTTCCGTTCTTCTTCTTCTTCTTCTTCTTCTTCTTCTTCTTCTTCTTCTTCTTCTTCTTCTTCTTCTTCTTCTTCTTCTTCTCGTTCTTGTTCTTGTTCTTGTTCTTGTTCGCCTCCTCCTCCTCCATCTTCTTTTTTCTAGTTCTTTCTTCCTTACTTCGTTTCTCTTTCTTCCTTTCTGTTTCTAGCTTTCTTTCTTTCTTTTCTTTTGCTAGTTTTTTCTTTCTTTCTGTCATTCTCCAGTTTCTTTTTTCTTTTCCTTCTCAGTTTCTTTCTTTCGCTCGTTCGTTCTTTCTTTCTTTCTATCGCTTTTCGGTTTGTTTGTTTGTTTGTTTCTTTTTTTGGTTCTTTGATTCTTCATTTCTTTTTTCCCCTCTTTTTCTTTCTCTTCTTTTTTAATAAAAATCATGTGCAAAATAGTTTATTCATTTCTATATATTCAGTTTCCCACTGAAGACAGCGAAACAGGAAAATGTTTCTGACACCTTGTCACTGCAATATCTCAGAGAGCTAAAACATGAAAGAGTTTTATATATAAATCATGATAAAGTAAAATTTATCTCTGGAACTGAGTATAGATATGTTTATTGAAAAAATACAAATTCCACCTGGAGGGCTGAATTGCGTGTACACAATATAATAATTTTAGATAAAATTGATAAATATATAAATTGAGTAATATTGAAAACGTGAATTACAAAATTGGATTTAATCTATGTGATCTAAATATGCGTTATAAAAATAGGTATTATATCTCTGAGTCTATTGGAAAATATATATAGTTCACTGAAGACGGTATAAAGCTGTTCATGAATCTACAAGTCTTTGCTCTGGGGGAGACAAAGACTCGAGTCCGTCGAAGATTATATCTTGGGATGTGTCTTTCTGAAGAAGATGTCCAAGGTTGTGCATGACTGGGTGTAGTAACAATGTCATTGAATAGTTTATCACATGCTTTTAAACGCCTGTCGCTTAGCTTTGAAATTCCACTGAGGTCCAAGCTGTCCGCGTAGTCGATGTTGGGGTGGGGTAGATGATTGCCAGAACAAGCTTTGTATTGTTTCAATTAGAGTTCATTGTTTTCAGAAAGTTTCCTACCGATCTCTAGGCCGATATTTTCTGTCTAGTACTACGTTCAAGTTCAAAGTCATCCATTATTCAAAATTGTACTACGTATGCTTTTCAAAAAGAATCGGAAAAAACCCACCGCATAAACAACATGAAATGATTGACATAATTCGCTTTGGTAGAGAAAATAAATGAAGAAAAGGCTAGAAATAATGGTCGTAAATACTTTTAAAACTCGAAAGAAGTCGTCTCAATAATACAGAATAACGGAATGACTATAAAACGCTTTCCAACAAAAGTACTCTGAATCAGCGCGAGCTATATACTATAGAAAATAACAGAAATTCCATTTTACGGTCATCACTATACCCAAGAGTTTGACTTTATGAAGTTGCAATTCGATTTCTTATACATCATTTTTTAATAAAAATCAACCATGAGTTTAGGTCCAAGAAAGTGCCGACGTCAAGCGGAAGTTCGTCCGTCATTCGGAATCTCATCGCAAATCCGAGCCTGCAGTATCACTTTTCTGCATGCGGTATCACGCCTTTGCACTAACCCCGGAAGTGAGTTTTACGAGAAGAGGGAAAAAATCGCCTTGCAATTTTTTGAGTCGGGCCCTCCACAGAAAGCCTTCAACAGAAAGCCCAACTAATTTAATTAGCCATTCAAACCAAAATTCTTGACAGCAGACGCGTACGGTTTCTTTACTAATAGCTGGATTTCAATATTTTTCTTGAGAATCAAAAGATAAAGAAGCAGTAGTCATGTTGGACGAACAAACAACAGCTGGAGAGACTTTAATGAGAAATCTTTTGTTCAAGTTCATCCAAGATGGCTACCATGACGATACATGCATGCAACCGTATCTCAGCCCTGAATCAATAAAACTTAACATTCCTCTATTTCAGTATGAAGTCCCATTCACTTCAAATCTTTCTGGTCTTCTTGCTTGGGTTTCGTAGTTGCTCGGTTACACTGGCACAGCAATGCAAGCCACCCAAGTATTCTGAGTATGGCTATGCTCTACTGTCATCTGCATACTTGATGCTGAGTAATGAAGATCTTGGTTCTTGCTACTTGAAATGCGTTCAAGATCAAAACTGCGGTAGTATCAATTATGACTTGACCAATGAGAAGTGTGAACTCAATCACATGACCAAGAGAGGCAATCCGTGGAGATATGTGAAGAAAGAACAGTCAGTTTATGCAGAAATAGAAGGTATGAATGTCCACTGAACAGAATACGAAATTCTCCTTGAAACATACTTGATGACCAATGGAAAGTTAAAGTTTACATGAACGAAAAAGGCTACCAAATGAATCTAAAGATCGGACCGCCCTCAGCTTATAATGAAAAATTAAAATAAATAAACACATAGTTTGCTTTCTATGAACACACTGAATTATCCAAGCTACAGGTCGTAATAAATCAGTACCTGGGTGGTTCGGTACAGGGGAAGGGGTGGAGGGCGTTCTTGAGGGGAGAATCACACGGGGAGGCTCCACCCAGACGTTGATACCCTTATTCTTTTATATGCAATTTCAGGTACTCTTTTCATAAACCTTACAAAAAAAATGATTCCCTTTTCAAATTAGAAACGTCGAATACCTAAACGGTTAATGGCACCAATTATTTTGTTGATTTAGTACAAATCTACCATAATTTAATCAAAATTATGATCTGTGACAGGTTTGTACGGGTCTTCAAAAGTCCTCGCCGCGTCATCCTGTAAAGATATATCAAAACGTTACCCCAATATTACGTCTGGAATTTACTGGATCAGGCTTGGAAATGGTAGTACTCAGACTCCTCCCTTCCAAGTCTACTGCGACATGACCACCGATGGTGGAGGCTGGACCCTAGTCTACAGCTATCGCTTCACAAATTTTGCAAACTTCGCAGATGTTAGCAACGCTATGATTCCCATTCCTAGCTGGCCAGTTGACCTTAGTAAAGGAGCTTGGGTCACAACATCGACAACAGTCCCACTGAACGAGACCGCTTACTCGGCTATGAATTTTACCTTGTGGAAAGAGATTGGCAGTGAGTTTCTTGTCAAGTCCAACATCAGCCACTGGATTTCCTGCAAACCAGGAACTGGTGACCTCGTGAACTGGAAAGAAGGAACTGTCAACTGCACAAATGTCAAGAATGTTGCCACAACTTGTCTTGGCTATGTACCAACAATTTTCAAGTTCGACAGTCTATGTGGACCCTATCTATGGGGTGATCGTCACACTCACTATTTTAATTTCGAAGGCCGCACTGACCATTGTTGGCCAGTCCATGATCCGTGTGGTACAACACTGGCCACCAACCACCTCACCAACATCAGTCCTCCAGGTGGTGCCTTGTACATTCGATGAATCCATTACAGTAGCTATAGACGGGGGGAAAAGAAGAATAATTACTCAAGTGACTCAAAATCATTATTCCATAGCTTCATCATAGGATGACATATGGGGTTTACGGGATCAGGCTTGGAAACGGTAGTATTACTCAGACTCCTCCCTTCCAAGTCACCGCTGATAGTGGCGGCTACACTCCATCCTTGTTCCAAGACACAAATCAATCTAGTTTCCAGTTTCCAATTCCTAGAGACCGCTGAGGTTCCTGACACTAAAAAGGCCCATTTATACAGGGTTAGCCTCCTGTTCAAGAAAGATCCATTGCAGTCAGCTCAATTTTTGTGTTGTTCTTTATCAACAATTTCAGTGTGCTTTTCTCTCGCTATAAGTCCCATTCCTACCTGGCCAATGGATCTAAGTATGTGAACGTGAGTTTCAAGATCAACACCAGTCCCACTGAATGAGGCAGTCTCGTCAACCATGAATGTTACTTTGGAAGAGGTGATATTTTGCTGAACAGATAAAAGTAGCTGATGAAAAATAAAAACAATGACAAATGACAATGACATGTTTGTCAAAGCCTACCATCGCAGAGACATAAATGCTGAGTTTAGCTCTCTTAGTATTATGGTATCTTGGCAATACAGAGTAGTTTTTGCCTGTTTGACTACGGAAAAAGCCCGTCTGTGATAAAAATGACTTTTCATCAAACACGACACAGCGCGACACACAGCCTTTTACTTAGTTAAACGAAACTGACTGCACCGTGAAGAACCACTGAAGACTCGGCACTAGTCATGCATATAAGGGAGATTTCGAGGTCCTTTCACAGCGCCAAGAGAACGTGATTCGTTCGCAAGAGAGATATCTTACGACTCAAGTCTAACCACAAGGGTAAAAAATTCTCGAAATCTTTTCCCGCTTATGAGCTGAAGCAAGCGTCAAAGAAAACATCAGTTACAGTTTTCTATTTACTAATTCAATTCTCGCAAAACCTGCCATAAATAATCTCGATAACTCTTGAAAGTATTACCATAAGGCACCATATTTTAGAATAGTAAGTCTTCTGTAATTAAAATGCAGTATATATCAGTGGAAGAAATTGCTCTCAAACTTTTCTCAATTAAGAAAAACATTATTCAACCAACATTTGCGCAGTGATTCCTGTAGATATAAATGCTTTTCAAAATCTTTTGTGTTTATTGTCAAAGGAAAAGGCATAGTATTGAAGAAAAATACCATGATTGGACACCGCGGCAAAACGACTGCGCACGCGCGAGTTTTCGCGGGCTTTTGCGCGGCCGCGTCTTGATCACAGGGATCCCAAGCAACATTTCTAGAATTGTTTTCTTTAGATTTCTCAATGCAATATCGTATCATATCTTAGCACATAATTTTGAGTACGCAAGAGACAAGTCAAAAGAATGTACCATATAAGTCCTTAATTTTTTTGTGGACTGAGTTTAGCTTCTATGGCTTGAGTTTCGCCGGCAAAGTTTTGTTTGAATGGCTTGCGCCTTCGCTTCACTGAGGCCTACATTGGCGAGGACTGGGGAGGCACGCATGCGTCCTACATTTTGCCGCCATGATTTGGTCGTTTCCAAGGAGACACCCTAAGGTCTCAGCTCAATTATATTCGTATGAGTGAAAAAACCTCCGTCCCTTTGACGATATATTTGGACCACTATCATTTGGTACATTTGCTGTATTTACTTAACGGCTCATTGATTATTCATGGTACACTATTCCTACTCTAAACAAGTTAATAAATAAAAAACAATCTTTACAAGGCTTTATTTTTATCATATGGCTATGCTACGGGTTCTTTGATTTATTGGAACATATTTCTTGTTGTTATATTGTATAAATACTAACAAATTTCCTGTCGGCGTAACATATATCAAATCTTCGTTTTGCAGAGCATTTTTTTCGTATGCGAAAGCTCGCGCGCTCTCGACCAATCAGATTCACCCTAAAAATAGCACCAAACGGGCATATGATTGTCCAAAGACCTAATACGCGGGATTCCTTTTCTTACCTCAAATTCTCTTGAATATGTGTAGTGATCTCACATTGGTTACTGCTGAAGCTCGTTCTTACATGAGTTCAATTCTCATTGGTTCTCGACTCAAATAGCTCGTTCTTACATGACTTCTCATTGGTTCTCGACTCAAATCATAGTTATCAAACTATTCAAACACTTGTGACAGTGTTTATTCCTGATGTACCACGGGCTAGCTTTCTGACAATAAAGGATTTCTCTTAAATTGCCTAAAAAGATACCATACAAATGGAATATTTTAATTAACCCATGCAAGATGACATACCATGGCATACTTTCCTGAATTTTATTAAAAACATGAGTACGCTATTTAGTTCACTTCACTGCCAGCTATCTATTTAGAGCACGCTTGTAGATCAAAATAACTAGTATTCACCTGTCTTCTCAGAAAGCCCGCCCCATATCGCGTCCCTACCCCCAACCGCCAGTCGCTACAAATGAAATTTAAGTTAAATAACTTAAAAAATAACTTAACTTAAAAAAGAAGCAAGGAATAAAAGAAGCACAAAAATGAACAGAACAGCGATCGTGCCAACTAGTTTTGTCAAAGATTGTAGTCCTTTCAGTGCGTGCAAGTTCTTATAAACATTACTTTTTGCCAGCCTGCACCCTAGCGTGTATGTTTATAGTTAATTTATATTTAAAACCAAATAGTGAGAATTGAAAAATTTTAACAGCTCAACATAAAAATACATAGACACAAACACGCATACAAAACAGTCGGTTTCATGTGAAAAGGTCAAAAAAGTGAATATTTACAAACACTCTGTAACTCTTTTTAATGTCTCAAGTGTAATATTTTTGACGTGGTATTTTTTTATTTGTGGACCGGACAAAAAACAAGAAATGAAATCAGTGAATTGATAGACGAAGTTTGAGGTAAGGCGAAAATGCACCATATAAACGTAAATTTTAAATCATGCACACCAAACATTAGGTCTGTAGCTTGAAAATGAGTTCAACTAGTCATGCAGTGATATCAGGAACTGATCTGGACTAATCAATTACATTGTGGTATAAGAACTATATCCACTCTTTGTAGAAACGATTTCCAATATTTTTCGGTCCTCTTCTTCTTCTTCTTCTTCTTCTTCTTCTTCTTCTGCTGCTGCTGCTGCTGCTGCTGCTGCTGCTCCTCCTCCTCCTCCTCCTCCTCCTCCATCTTCTTCTTTCTAGTTCTTTCTTCCTTACTTCGTTTCTCTTTCTTCCTTTCTGTTTCTAGCTTTCTTTCTTTCTTTCTTTTGCTACTTTTTTCTTTCTTTCTGTTATTCTCCAGTTTCTTTTTTCTTTCCTTTCTCAGTTTTTTTCTTTCGCTCGTTCTTTCTTTCTTTCTTTCTATCGCTCTTAAGCTTCGGTTTGTTTGTTTGTTTCCTTTTTTTTTGGTTCTTTGATTCTTCATTTCTTTTTTCTCCTCTTCTTCATTCTCTTCTTTTTAATAAAAATCATGTGCAGAATAGTTTATTCACTTCTATATTCAGTTTCCCCACTGAAGACAGTGAAAGAGAAAATGTTTCTGACACCTCTTCACTGCGATATCACTCAGAGAGCTAAAACATGAAAGAGTATAAATCATGATAAAGTAAAATTTATCTCTGGAACTGGGTAATAAACTGAAAGGTTTTTAGAATTAAAAGTTCGTACGTTGTCCAAAAGCGTGCAATAGTTCAGACTAGTTTATTTCGTAAACTTGGCTCAATTAAATGATAGCTTGTGGGATTCGACAAACTGCATAAAGTATTGTTTCAATTAGAGTTCATTGTTTTCAGAAAGTTTCCTACCGATCTCTAGGCCGCTATTTTCTGTCTAGTACTACGTTCAAGTTGAAAGTCATCCATTATTCAAAATTGTACGTACTGCGTATGCTTTTCAAAAAGAATCGTGAAAAAACCCACCGCATAAACAACATGGAATGATTGATTGACATATTCGCTTTGGTAGAGAAAATAAATGAAGAAAAGGCTAGAAATAATGGTCGTAAATACTTTTAAAACTCGAAAGAAGTCGTCTCAATAATACAGAATAACGGAATGACTATAAAACACTTTACAACAAAAGTACTCTGAATCAGCGCGAGCTATATACCATAGAAAATAACAGAAATTCCATTTTACGGTCATCACTATACCCAAGAGTTTGACTCTATGAAGTTGCAATTCGGTTTCTTATACATCATTTTTTAATAAAAATTAATCATGATTTGATAATTCGTAAAACTCAGTATTTTTACTGTCTAGTTGACATTTTTAATGTATCAATATCTTTAACTAATTCAACCATGAGTTTAGGTCCGAGAAAGTGCCGACGTCAAGCGGAGGTTCGTCCGTCATTCGGAATCTCATCGCAAATCCGAGCCTGCAGTATCACGCCTTTGCAGTAAACCCGGAAGTGAGTTTTACGAGGAGAGGGAAAAAAATCGCCTTGCAATTTTTTGAGTCGGGCCCTCCACAGAAAGCTTTCAACAGAAAGCCCGACTAATTAGCCATTCAAACCAAAATTCTTGACAGCAGACGCGTACGATTTCTTTACTAATAGCTGGATTTCAATATTTGTCTTGAGAATCAAAAGATAAAGAAGCAGTAGTCATGTTGGACGAACAAACAACAGAGACTTTAATGCATGAGAAATCTTTTGTTGAAGTTCATCCAAGATGGCTACCATGACGTCACATGCAACCATATCTCAGCCCTGAATCAATAAAACATAACATTCCTCTATTTCAGTATGACGTCCCATTCACTTCACATCTTTCTGGTCTTCTTGCTTGGGGTTCGTAGTTGCTCGGTTACACTGGCACAGCAATGCAAGCCACCCAAGAATTCTGAGTATGGCTATGCTCTACTGTCATCTGCATACTTGATGCTGAGTAATGAAGATCTTGGTTCTTGCTACTTGAAATGTGTTCAAGAGCAAAACTGCGGTAGTATCAATTATGACTTGACCAATGAGAAGTGCGAACACAATCACATGACCAAGAGAGGCAATCCGTGGAGATATGTGAAGAAAGAACAGTCAGTTTATGCAGAAATAGAAGGTATGAATGTCCACTGAACAGAATGCGAAATTCTCCTTGAAACATACTTGACCAATGGACAGTGTACATGAACGAAGACAGGCTACCACATGAATCGAAAGATTGGGCCGCCCTCAGCTTATAATGATGAAATTAAAATAATTATACACATAGTTCGCTTCCTATGAACACACTGAATTATCCAAGCTACATGTCGTAATAAATCAGGTCCTGGGTGGTTCGGTACAGGGGAAGGGGTGGAGGGCGTTCTTAATTGAGGGGAGAATCACACGGGGAGGCTCCACACGGACGTTGATATTTTTTTGTATGCAATTTCAGGGACCCTTTTCATAAACCTTACAAAAAAAAAGATTCCCCTTTCAAACGAGATACGTCAAATACCTAAACGATTAATGGCACGAATTATTTTGTTGATTTAGTACAAATCTACCATAATTGTCAATCAACTCCTTAATTAAAACTATGATCTATGACAGGCTTGTATGGGTCTTCAAAAGTCCTCGCCGCGTCATCCTGTAAAGACATATCAAAACTTTACCCCAATATTACGTCTGGAATTTACTGGATCAGGCTTGGAAATGGTAGTACTCAGACTCCTCCCTTCCAAGTCTACTGCGACATGACCACCGATGGTGGAGGCTGGACCCTAGTCTACAGCTATCGCTTCACAAATTTTGCAAACTTCGCAGATGGTAGCAACGCTATGATTCCCATTCCTAGCTGGCCAGTTGACCTTAGTAAAGGAGCTTGGGTCACAACATCGACAACAGTCCCACTGAACGAGACCGCTTACTCGGCTATGAATTTTACCTTGTGGAAAGAGATTGGCAGTGAGTTTCTTGTCAAGTCCAACATCAGCCACTGGATTTCCTGCAAACCAGGAACTGGTGACCTCGTGAACTGGAAAGAAGGAACTGTCAACTGCAAAAACGTCAAGAATGTTGCCACAACTTGTTTTGGCTATGTACCAACAAGTTTCAAGATCAACAATCTATGTGGAACTGCTCTAAAGGGTGATCGCACTCTCTATTTTCATTTCGAAGGCCGCATTGACGTTTGTTGGCCAGTCCATGATCCATGTGGTACAACGTCGCCTACCAACCACCTCAGCAACATCAATCCTCCAGGTGGTGCCTTGTACATTCGGTAAATCCATTACAGTAGCTATAGACTGAGGGGAAAGAAGAAGAATTACTCAAGTGACTCACAATTAATCATTATTGCAAAGCTTCGTCATAGGATGACATATGGGGTTTACGGGATCAGGCTTGGAAACAGTAGTATTACTCAGACTTATCTTTTGTTAATTTTGTATATATATATATATTTCTTTTGAGGGCCACAAGTTTATCAGTACATTGTATCTGTCAAGTGCAACCCTCGTAAAATAAAGTTATTACTTACTTACTTACTCCTCCCTTCCAAGTCACCACTGATGGTGGCGGCTAGACTGGCATCCTCGTTTCCAGGGCCTTCTCCGCTTTCTAACCAAAAAATTGACCGCTGAGCTTCCTGACAAAAGGCCCATTTATAAAGGTTAGCCTCCTGTTCAAGAAAGACCCATTGGAGGAAACTCGATTTTTGTGTTGTTCTTTATCAACAATTTCAATATGCTTTTCTCTCGCTGGTATTTTTGAATAAATTACGATGACTCGAGGCTAACCCTGTGTTTGTGCGTCTGTTGTCTAATTTTGCAGCGGTATCGTTCAAACTCGAAAAAGGTCTATTTGATTGGCTATATTTTTTCAGTAAATCTCTGGGGTGAAGTTGCAAATTTACTAAGAAAACTAAGCAAACCAAACGAAGGATTTATCAAGGTTGAATTTCAGATATAGGGACAATTTCCACGATTTCATTTCTAAGCCCCAATTTTCGCTTTAGTCTCCACGACGAAGCAACGCAAACAAAGTGTCACGTAGGTGAAAAACGGCTTCTAAAGTTTTTTTGCGAAAATGATTACAGAAAAAAACTTTAATAAACAATGTATAAAAACATGACTGAGTTTTGACGGCTTTCTTTTTGAAGAAAAAATAATTTATCATTGAATCAACAACGCGGCTTGAATTTATACCGGAAGTCAAGCGCATTCTCGCTCGACGACCCAGAATCTGGGATATCCGGTTTGTGTCTTTAGTCACGAGGGCCTTCGATTTTTCGGTTAGAAAGCTGAGAAGGCCCTGGGAACGAGGATGGCTGGACTCTTTCCGGCAGCTATCCTTTCACAAATTTTGTCAACTTTACGGACAATAGCAATGCTATAAGTCCCATTCTTACCTGGCCAATGGATCTAACTACGTGAATGTGAGTTCCAAGATCAACACCAGTCCCACTGAACGAGACCGTCTAGTCAACCATGGATGTCAGGGGCGGATCCAGGGGGGTGTCCATAGGTGCACCGGACACCCCCCTAGCACCGTACTTACTTATTTTCTTCTATAAGCTTCTTGTGAGATGACGTCATCAGATTCCATTGTTAGGAGGCCACCATCTTGGATTTGACGTCATCTCTCAAGACGCCTATTTGGGACACACTGCCTTTGCAAAATCCTGGATCCGCCCCTGAATGTTACTTTGGAAGAGGTGATATTTTGCTGAACAGAAAAAAAAAGCTGATGAAAAACAAAAACAATGACAAATGACAATGACATATTTGTCAACCCCTACCTGCATGTTTTTTTAAACTTATCGCCCTAGGATTTTAGAGATCTTTATGAGTATTTTTTTGTTTGGTTGTTTGAAGTGGGGGAAGCAAGAAACCAAATTCCAACGGACTGTTTGAAGGTCAGAGTTCGCGTAATTATAAACATTTCAGTAAAACTACTCGTATAAAACATCAGCTATCAATATAAATTATAGCTTACCGAGGAAACTGTTAGCTCAAGCGTAAACTTAGAGCTTAATGTCTGCCCAATTTCCTTGTTTACGTTGAATTTCAATCGCAGCAGTTCCACAATTGAAGAACAAAGTTCGCTCTTGTGTTTAATTTTGTTCGTTGCGAGTTCGAAGCACTCTGATATAACAGAGAACCTCACCAGGGTAGGCTGGCCTTTTATACTTTTGTCAGTAGTTTCTGGACTAGTTCACGCCGATTTTAGCCAATCAGAATCAAGTTGGAATGGTATATTTGTGCTTGGTTTGACTGTGGGTTTCCTGTGTGAACTACTACTGTGTGGCCCCCGGTGTAAAATATGCAAATAAGCTTGTCATCAAATCCAAAGAAGTCTCGTTATCACTTAAGAATTGCTTCAAAGTAGCTTTAAAATAAAGTTATAATATATGATAATATGTATTAAAAAACATAAAACAAAATTTGAGAAAAGCAATTATTCGCCACGTAATTGTGCAACGCCTCAAAAGATAAATAAATCGTTGTTTACAACTCGCACGCTTTCCACATGCAATAAAAAATTTGTCGAAATTCCGGATCACAAATCAATCTGTCTATTAAAAATTAAAATACCATACAAATAGAATACTGTATACTTTCCTCGCTTGTATTAAAAAATGAATAAATTGCCCGATTAACTGCCAGATTTAGTCAAACGTTTAGTTACCATGTCCCTCATCGCCAGTTGCTACAAATTTCAGTTAAATAACTCAGTTGTTATATTAGTATATTCCTTTCACTGTGCATGCCAATAAAATAAATTCGATTTGATGCACATTCAAGTTATTATAAACATTACTTATTGTCAGCCGGAACCCTAGCGTGTATTCTTATAACTTTGTTATTTATGTTTAAAATCAAATAGTGAGAATTCAATTAGTTTGACATTTCAATATATAAAAACGCATAGACACAAACCAACTGATGCAAAAGAATCAGTCTCGGCTCGCACTCTAATTAGAAGAAAAAGGTAAAAGACTGAATATTTTACAGCGAAGAGGGTTTTAGGAAACGCCTTAAAAACACTTGAACGTGACCTATGGTATTTTCGGACATTTTTTCATTGGTAAAAGTGAATTCCAGTTGTTGAAAATGACGCTTGTATCCTTTCGATTCATGTAGAACATTTGTGAAGCGGACAAAAAGCAAGAAATGTTGTTAATGAGGCTGATAAAACAAGGTAATGCGAGAATGCACTAAACACGTAAACTTGAAATTATGCGGCACACTGAAAATGAGCTTGAAAATGAGTTCAGTCAGTGATGCATGTATCAAGAACTGATCTACAATTATTTATTCATTACATGGTGCTCTGAAAACTATATCCACCCTTTGCGCAAACATTTTAATATATTTTTCCGATTTCATCTCTCTTCTTCTTCTTTCTTTCTCTCGCTCTTTTTTGTCCTGTTTCTTTGATTCTTCCTTTCTTATTTTCTAGTCTTCTCTTTCGATTCTTTTTTTCTTTTTTGAAAAACATATGCAGAATTGTTTATTATATTTCTCAATTCAGTTTTTTTCCACTGAAGATGCAGTAAAAAGACGAAATTTTTGAGGCACTTTAGAAAAGTTTATCTAAAATTCTTTAATAACTTGGCTTAACTTGGCTTGTCGGCTTTGGCAATGTCGTAACAAAAGTTCATTGTTTTCAGAAAGCTTCCGACCAATCTCTATAGGCCACTATTTGCTTTCTAGTGCTACCTTCAAGTAGAAATTGTGTTCAAGTCATCAATTATTTAAAATATTATTGTTCTTCAAACAGAAAAACAGTTACAACAACAGAATGACTATATCATACGCCTTATCACAAAAGTACTGCGAGCTCACCAATAAATCAAGTCATGTGTTGCGAAAGCGTTCTAGTGGACAAATATCATACGATAGCTCCCAGTTTTGAAGCCATATCCCCCATCCAGCGAAAAACAAACACGAAATGACAGAACAATTATAGGCATTTTTCCCACGCAAGTAAGGTTGAAAGAAGAACATTTTAAAGGCAACTTGTGCTGAAAAACACAAACAAATGCACAAAATATTCAGTGAAAGTTTTAATTGCAAAACAACACTTTTCTACCGGCTAACAGACAAATAAGTTAAGATGTTTCGCTAGAATTTTCCTTGCTGTAAAATAAAATTTTGGCAATTAATGGAAGACAAAAGACTAATGTCTCTATACTACATTTCTAAGTCA
Source organism: Telmatactis stephensoni (assembly GCA_029948255.1). Classification (NCBI taxonomy): domain Eukaryota; kingdom Metazoa; phylum Cnidaria; class Anthozoa; order Actiniaria; family Isophelliidae; genus Telmatactis; species Telmatactis stephensoni. The sequence goes on from JALIZF010001767.1 coordinate 342,610, forward strand.
AAATCCTCACCTATAATTTTGCTGTCAACATAAAACACTGCAGGAGTATTTATCGGTGAACCGAAATTCTGACTTGTAGCCAAGAGACCATAATACTAAGAGAGCGAAGCTCAGTATTGATGTCTGTGCCATGTTCGTGGCGGCTAAGGCTATTTTTAGTAACTTCGCCATCGCGCGCGCAAGGCTCTTAGACAATAGAATTCAAACGGTCCCGTCCGCGCGCACGTCAAAAATCAAATTCTATTGGTGGAGGGACTTGCGCGCGCGATGGCGAAGTTACTAAAAATAGCCTTAGCCGCCACGAACATGGCACAGACATCAATACTGAGCTTCGCTCTCTTAATATTATGGTCTCTTGTTGTAGCTTAGCTTCCACGATTGATGGATGTAAAATGATACAAGCGCAATTTTCAGTATTTTGGAGGGACAGTGAATTCAGAATTCACTCTCAACTTCTACTAGCTCTATAGTAGATAACTTAGTCAATCAAACTCTGGAAGACGAATTCAGTTTGCATGCATGTTACCAAACGATTTCTTTCATATAATTGCTTTTCGCAGGCAAACGGCGATACTCCAAAAATCATTATTCCCCGCCTGACAATTGTAAAATTATAGACCTCGATGAGCAAGCAGCGCGCGCTGCTTACAACCACGTCACTTGGTAACGAGATATGCCCTAGCTCCCTTATGAATATGAGAAATATTTTGTTGAAGTTCATCCAAGATTGCTAGCTACCATGACGTCACATGCTAACCATATCTCAGTCCTGAATCAATAAAACATAAGCATTCCTCTATTTCAGTATGAAGTCCCATTCACTTCACATCTTTCTGGTCTTCTTGCTTGGGTTTCGTAGTTGCTCGGTTACACTGGCACAGCAATGCAAGCCACCTAAGTATTCTGAGTATGGCTATGCTCTACTGTCATCTGCATACTTGGTGCTGAGTAATGAAGATCTTGGTTCTTGCCACTCAAAATGTGTTCAAGACCAAAACTGCAGTAGTATCAATTACGATTTGACCAATGAGAAGTGCGAACTTAATCGCGTGACCAAGAAGGGCTTTCCATCGAGATTTGTGAAGAAAGAACGGTCAGTTTATGCAGAAATAAGAGGTATGAATGTCCACTGAACAGAATACGAAATTCTCCTTGAAATAACTTGAGCAATGGAAAGTTTACATCAGCACGAAGACAGGTTACCCAATGAATCTAAAGATCGGACCCTCAGCTTATAATGAAAGATTAAAATAATTAAACACATAATTTGCTTCCTACAAACACATCGAATTATCCAAGCTAAATGTCGTCGCACTAGATCAGTACCATGATGGTTCGGTACAGGGGAAGGGGTGGAGGGCGTTCTTGAGGGTCGAATCTACCCTGTGAACAGGATACCCTTTCCTTTTATCTGCAATTTCAGGTATCCCTTTCATATACCTTATAAAGAAAATGATTCCCCTTTCAAATTAGACGTCAAATACCTAAACGGTTAATGACACGAATTATTTTGTTGATTTAGTACAAATCTACCAAAATTGTCAATCAACTCCTTAATGAAAACTATGTTCCGTGTCAGGTTTGTACGGGTCTTCAAAAATCCTCGCCGCGTCATCGTGTAAAGACATATCAAAACTTTACCCCAATATTACGTCTGGAATTTACTGGATCAGGCTTGGAAATGGTAGTACTCAGACTCCTCCCTTCCAAGTGTACTGCGACATGACCACCGATGGTGGAGGCTGGACCCTAGTCTACAGCTATCGCTTCACAAATTTTGCAAACTTCGCAGATGTTAGCAACGCTATGATTCCCATTCCTAGCTGGCCAGTTGACCTTAGTAAAGGAGCTTGGGTCACAACATCGACAACAGTCCCACTGAACGAGACCGCTTACTCGGCTATGAATTTTACCTTGTGGAAAGAGATTGGCAGTGAGTTTCTTGTCAAGTCCAACATCAGCCACTGGATTTCCTGCAAACCAGGAACTGGTGACCTCGTTAACTGGAAAGAAGGAACTGTCAACTGCAAAAATATCAAGAATGTTGCCAACGTCTGTCTTGGTTATGTACCAAGTATTCTCACCGTCAGGAGCGAGTGCGGCCCTTGCCTTTTTAGAAATAGTGGTCGTTGTTTCTTTTTTGAAGGGAGAATTGATAATTGTTGGCCAGAACATGATTCTTGTGGTCAATCATCTGAGACTCATCTGGTGAAACACATCGATCAACCAGGTGGCGCGATGTTCATTCGATGATTCTGTTGTCAAAATGTCCAGTCGTCGTTTAAATTCTTCAACTATTTAAGTAATGGTTCGAGTAAGAAGTAGGCAAGAAAACGGCAATGGAATGCAAAAAGGTGCTAATTGTGAATTGTTTAATCCGTCCATCTCATTGGTTAAAGCATGAAAATCTGCCATAACTTCAAAAGTTAATGCATTAGATTAATATTTTATTTAATATTAGATTCCTTTTCTTTGAAAGCTTTCCTGAGCTTTAACATAGCAAAATTTCTATGTTGGGAACATAACAAATAACAGCAGAAGCAGAAGCATCTTTTGGCTATTGCTTTGAGTGCTTAAGATTGGACGAGATCTTTTAGTACAAAAGAAATTTTCTTTCAAAACAGAGTTTCTACACATTTAATTTTAAAAATATGCGCTATCCATAGATTGATATATTATCGGTCTTAAAACCAATACATTCGTATGTGGGAAAGTTGAAATTGGCGCAGAACAATGAGAGTTGCCTACTTCTTACGCGCATTGTAACTGAAAACTGTGAACTCACGGATTTGTTCAGAATTGACGTCTTGGTTTTTGTGCACATGATTACACATACTTCAAAAGGATGAAAAACCTTTCTTGCATCTCATATTTTGCATTCAAGTCACTTTGGGTAAAAGAAAAATTGAGGTGCGCGGAAAGTAGACATCAACGTTTACGTATCGATACGTAAACACACTGCATGGGTTACGTTAGCACGACACGGGATTAGGTATTAGCAGGGAAAAATAACTAGAACTTGAATGTTAGTGGAGGAAGCGATTGCTAACATGTAATGATCAAGCTGCTAATTTAGTTACCTCCGACAATTCTCAACAGCGAAACAAATTCTTGACTCGGCCACCACAGGAAGCCCTAGTAATGGTTTCATTTTGATCAAACTTACTCGTTTCTTGTTATATTACTCGGCAATATTTCGTAGACAATTCCAACAATTCTCAACGACAAACGAATTCTTAACTCAGCCACCACAGGCAGCCCGATTAATAATGACGTTAAAATAAACTCTGCGATGTTTCGGCTCTTTGTTATGTATTACACTTCAAAGCTGGGATTTTATTGTTATGTTATTAGGCATGATAAAGGATATAAACTTAACAGCCCAATTTCTCCTAAAATTCCCATTCAGACTTTCATCTGCCAGTAAAGGTTATCTTCAATAATGAACGAGTATTGCTTGGTCATTGTAGCTAAACTCTGTTAATTGCTGCCTTACTATTATACTGCATAAATCTTTTCAAATAAATAAACTTTTATTTGAAAACAAGTTTATTCTTCTTTGAGGGTTTAATTAGTATTGAGTGCTTTGAAAATGAAATTATAAGGAACGTGTCAGCCCTGGGGCCCTGAGGTAATATCAATCCATGTTTTCGTCTCGAGTTCCGAACTCAATAACACCGAGAAATATGCCGTCATTACCTCCGGACTTAACCAACAATTTCCGCAGCAAGACGGCCTTATGTGCTCATTTATGTCTTTTAATTGCATTATACACCTTTTTGTGTTTTTGAAAGCTGTATTCACGGAGCGTTTTAAAAACAGAGATTCTCCACGCGGTCAAAGCCGTTGTATTCGTTGCTATAAATAGCCACAAGTGACGTCATAACAAGTGTTCATTGAAGCCACAGCAAGTACTGGTTGACTTTCTGGAAGTGTCTTGATTCCAAGAGCGAGGCATCACAACAGTTTAGGAACACATTAAGTATTTTATCTGACGACTACACAACTACACATCATGGTAGGTCGTTCGTCATAATAACAGTAGCTTAGCGGGTTTGATGTGTGGTGGTCTGGTGACAGGGAAATCTCCTACTCCGTTGTGCGTCATGACTCTTCTGCTTTTTTCAAAAGTTACAAATGTTAATAATTGAGACTTTCTTAAGGATTGTACAATCAAAGATTTAGACACGGAGGAGTATTTGAGTGTTTTAGGTAACCTTTTAGAATATAATTATTGTGGGATGAGATGAAATTCTGTTATTTTGTATAGCGTGATCACAACGATTTCACCAATTACTCGCTGTTTTTGTGAATCTGTAGTCAAAATGTTACTTGTCTTTTAAAACTGGACTCGCTGAATGAAAACAAGTTTCTCGCAATGCTTAAACAAAAGAATAAGGTGTTTAAAAAGCTATGTTTTACTCCTACAGGTTGACAAATTAACAGATGAAGAAATTGCAGGTACAACTGTTTTGAATTTCAGTTTTAATTCTAAACCAAATTCATGCACCAAAAAAGTCCAAATGTATCAATTGTTTTTGTAAGATTGTTTATCAAAATATAAAAGGGAGTTACACGAACCACTGACTAATTTCAGGGTGTTTGTTGATCTGTTATCCCCAGTTTTTTAGGTTTTAAGGTCTAGACAGCTCATGTCACAAATCGTAGGTGCAGGTCGCAGAGATAAGCTGGCTACCATATTCATACACCCAAAAGCAGTCCAAGAGTATCTCGATCGGCCACAAGTTGAACGAACACTAGGCACACTGCACTGATGGTTGACCTCACGCATACATAAACCACTATGAAAACGTGTGACGTTGCGTGGGGCCAACATTAGTAAATATATAAGCATGTTTTCATGACTTCAATTTACCTTTAGCGACCATAAGTTGTCTCACTGGCAATGTTGGTCATTTACGAAACAGGTTTGGGCCTTATAAAAGTGATAAGCAAGGATGGCAAAGTTGGTTAATGCGTAGCTTTCGGTGTGAGAGGTCCAAGTTTGATTCCCAGTGATCTCGCATCTTTGGTGTAGCTTTAACTAGCTTTAGATGCCCTTAAAACGGATCGAAGGGGGTAAAATGAGCGCACCGTCGAGCTCAGGGTTATCAGTCGAAAGACGCGAGTTATCGACGTAAAATATAATCCTTTGCCCATTTTTAACTTTTATAATATGAACTTATTAATTCATGAGAACTTCAAATAGATTCTGAAATAGATTATCTCTAAAGAGTCAATAGGAATAGATGACTGAAAAAAGAAATGTATATCGCAAAAAAGTCCAACTATTTGAAGAATTACTCTCTAAAAATTGTAATAACAGTAGTAAAACGCAATCATTACTGAATAGGTTATAGTAGAGCTGGAAAGTTTATTTTTTATCGAGCCTTCTAAGACGGTGAAATCAAGTTGTGTTAATGAATTGCGTGCCCTGACCATCTTTCCGAACCCCCTTTCCGCCCTTCGCCGACCTTTCTTTGTATAATCCTGGATCAATACCAGAAAACTTAAATAAACAACTTGTTATTTAATCTAATCCCAATGTTTGTCATTCACAGAGTACAAAGAGGCTTTTATGGTGTTCGATAAAGACGGTGATGGAACGGTGACAATAAAGGAACTAGGGACTGTCATGAGAAACTTGGGACAGAATCCCACTGAAGACGAAATCAGAGAAATGATTAAGGATGTCGATCAGGATGGTAGGGTCCCGTCTTTTACGTTAATTTATTTCAAATGTCGTACGTCGTATAATCATCATTTTATTGGCCTAAAAGCACTTCAGTTCAGTTTAGTTTAGTTCAGTTCTATGGAACACAACGTTAACTAGAAGACTGAGACTCCTCGTGCGCTCTTCTAAAACCTGCGGGAGTTGCCCCGAATTTGGACTCTTTACTCGAGCTGACTGTAGTATAGACCAAGTCTGAATCTGTAACGCGATCGTCAAATAAGCAAGTGTGCAAAATTATCCAGATGGCCTTTGCAACGAAGCTTTGTTAATCGTAGCCCGAGTAAATGCTATCATACCCGTAGCCCGAGTGAACGCTATTTTAGAGTCTGCATGCTTTAATCAGTTTAGTGAATGTATGGTAAAGAAACCCTTTCAGCACGCACATGTCTGTCGGTCGCAAAGTCGTTATAAATAACCAAAACGCGGGGCAAATCACATCACACACGTATCTCACGTACGTACATCATACACGTATCTCACGTGCGTACACACACACACACACACGTTTCTCACGTACGTACACCACGCACGTATCTCACGTACGTACATCATGCACGTATCTCACGTACGTGCATCACGCACGTATCTCACGTACATACATCACGCACGTATCTCACGTACGTACACCACGCACGTATCTTACGTACGTACATCACGCACGTATCTCACCTACGTACATCACACACGTATCTCACGTACGTACATCACACACGTTTCTCACCTACGTACATCACACACGTATCTCAGTCTTTCTGAAAGTCCGATTAACGCTAATCCAGGACGTCCGAAAGCCCGCAGAGTGAATGCTCCAGTACGAGCGTCTTGCAAGCATTACCCCGGAAAATGTAGAGGCAAAAGACATGGCCGCCACATTGGTGGTCTTGACAAAAGATAATCAAGATCAAAACATGGCTGTCATGTCTTCAGTTATTCGATTCACTATCGCGGGAATGGTTGCAAAGCAAGAATAAGATTTTTCCACTGTACACGTCCTCTTCGATCTACCGAGATCACGAACTCTCTTCTGAAACGTAAATAAATAGTGTTGCATAAACTGTTTTTTTTATTGCCCTCAGGAAGTGGCTGTATCGACTTCGATGAGTTTCTCAAGCTCATGGCAAACAGGACAAAGGGAGTTACATATGAGGATGAGCTGAAGGGAGCATTTAAAATTTTCGACGCAGATGGCAATGGAAACATCACGGTATCAGAACTTAAACAAGTATTGGATAATCTTGGAGAAAGGTTGTCTGAGGAGGAAGTAGGAGAGATGATCAAAGAGGCCGATACTGATGGGGATGGTACAGTCAATTATGAAGGTAATTAGGATTGAAGATATGTTTATCCTCCCCCATCGGTTTTTTATTCTTTCATAATTCGTAGTCGGCCAGTCAGTCGGTTAGGAAGTCACTCAGTGAGCGCGTCTGTCCGTCAGTCTGTTAGCCGGTGGATCGGTGATCGGTCGAATGGTCATGCCGCAAGGGCCAGCATCCAGGAATTCTGAATAGGCATGGCTATAGAGATATGTCTCAAAAGAACAAAAACAAACAACAGCAGCAACAACAACAACAACAACAACAACAACCAACCAACCATCCTCCAAAAAAGTTGCAGTATTAAATTGTCTTAAGGGAAAGGTTTAAAATTATTATTGATTTTACTGCAAACGGGGGTGGCTAGTTACCCAATCCCCCAGTCATGCAGTCAATACGGTCGGTCCATTGGTCGGTCAGTCAAGCAGTTGTAGGTCATTCAAAAAGTCAGACAGTTGATCAGTCTACTTAAGTGGATGAGTACGAGTCAATCAGTTAGTTGGTCGGTCGTTCAGTCAGGTATGAAGGGACGGGTATCACCACGAGAAAATAAGGTCCTTTGCACATCACCGTTTACTCAAAGCTTTCATCAAAATATTATAAAATATTATATTTCAAATGTTACAAAATGTTTGAAATATAATTAACGCGCGCGCTGATTGGCTGGCTACCATCTTTATATCAGAGGACAGAGACATGGCTCGCACAAAAACGTCGAAATTTTTTTATAAAAGCAATATAAAACGCGCGCGCATGTCTCTGTACTGTGGTATAAACACGATGGAAGATGTAGAGCAAGAGAAAAGCAAGAGAAACACTCGGCCACGCCTCGTGTTCCTAAGCTTGCTCGTGTTTATATCACAGTACAGAGACACGTACACGCGCGCGTTTTATATTGCTTAAATAAAAGATATAAATGATATGTATTTGTATAGCGCTAAAACTATATACATATTCTATAACATATTCATGTGTTCTGCGCTGTAGAAGTATTAAATTAGTTATACAAAAGTGACGGTTATTCTTTTGGCCTTCAGAGTTCATCAAGATGATGTTGGCCATGTCTGGTGGTGGCAAGTAAATGCATAATGTTCCCATCAAGAAACACGTGATTCATGGTGATTGGTTGTTCGTAGACAAGACTGCGCATGCTCATGACGCTGTGATTTATGCAATCGATTTTGAAGGACTTATCTTTAATTATGTAAGGGATGGGAGGGGAGGGGAGGGAGGGAGGGGTCAACATTTGTAACTGAGGCAACTGATTTTGACTTGAGTTCGTAGTTTTGCTAGAAATACTTCCATAATCAAAGCTACCATGACAAAGCCCATCGCTCTAACTGTAATGCAAGGCAACCTTTGATTGGATGCTTCCAACGCATGCGTAGTATTGAATTAAGGCGAAAATGGGTTGACAAATGTATGAAGTGAGACGTTGCTGGGGTGAAGTCTTCCACCTCATTTTTGCATAATTAAAAGCAAGTCTAAAGATATTCAATGAATGAAGACAATGCTCATATCTCTCGCCAGTAGTATACTGAACTGCTGCTTGGCAATATTATATATCAAAAAAGACTAAGAAAATGAATTATATATCTTAACTCGCTAAAAATATGATCTTTCATTGAATTTTTGATTTGTAATTTCATCGTAAAATTGTAGGAACGGTAATGGGGACTACGGATAAAAGGAGGGAACCGCGAAGCCATTTATTTTTGTTTTTATATAAGAATCAATGAATAATGCATGTAAAAGTTGTACAACTTTAATCATAAACAAAGCTGGCTTATTGGTCTCTGTGTTGCATACAAACTTTATCAAAGGCGTGCACCTAAAAAATATATCACTCAGTTTGGAAAAGAAATGGGGCAAAATATCTCAATTTGTTTAACTATCTAAATTTGTTCAATTGTTTTGATTCTAGTCTGAGCACAAGAGTTCTTAGCTTGGTAAACACCATTAGGATTATTAGAGAAGATAACTTTTCAGTTCTACAGGAGAAGTTTAACGAATTCTGCAAAGAAAAAAAGGAAAAGAACATTACGTTTACAGCCTGAATATCCCACTTAAAAAAATTCTGGAAAATCGATCGCTACAGTCATGAAGATAACTCATGGAACAAATCAATTATTTGAAAGAATCCCTTACTAGTTTCTATGTAATTCACCCTCCTTCTCCAATCAATGTTGGTTGTCCAGCCGTATTTAACAGCTGTTGTATGGGCATTCGCTTGGCGTTACTTCGGGAACAACTATGAATGGAAGGGGAGGGGGAGGGGGAGGGGGAGGGGGAGGGGAGTTATCATTGCGCGCGCTTTGAAATATGATGTGGACTTTCTGTGTTCCAAAGCAATATGTCTATAATTGAGGCATCGGAAAACAACAAAGGAAGGCTGTTTCCTCAGGGTACGGTATACCGTTCGAAACACCACAAACGTCGGAAAATCTTTGGCGCCTGATCTCCGACTTATTCGGTTCATTAATAACTCATGGATATTAACCTTAATATTTTAATAACTTTGGTTCCAGAAAGAGGGTACGCTTTCAGACGATTAATGGCTGATCTTTATAACAGCTTTCAAAAGACAAGCTCTTCCTTGGATATGCATACAGTGTATCAGTAGAAGGCTTCTGAATTTATTCGCTTTACGCACTAATTAAACGTAACGTACTTCCTACGCACGTACATACGCACCGTTAAACGTAATGGGAGAAGGGCGAACAAATCTAAACAAATTTTAAAATACACTGAGCGCACTTGTAGATTTTATGGAAGATTCTGGTCATACTTTTACGTATCGTTCTTACGCACGTACATACGTACCGCTAAACTTAATGGTTCCTTTGTTCCTGGGATCTGCCATTTTCATCATCTCATCGACATCTTGTCGTTTTAGTTTCTCGGGCAGCCTCATTAACATCGATCGTAGTTCTTTGGTTGTAATCTCTCCTCGGCCTTCGCTGTCCCACGAATTGAATGCGTCCATGATTTCGCTTTCGCTACCGGCTTTTAGTTGACGATTCATTAGTTCCATGAAGTTTTCGAATTTGATGTAGCCAAGGCCTGAAAGAGATAAAACAAAAACAAGTTTGCAAAACAGAACAAAACAAAAGGTGGAAGAGAGGAGAGGTACGCAAGTTGAAAATCTGGTAATTATTTAATAAACCAACCGGCCGACCAATCGACTAACCAACCACCACCATCCACCAACCAACCGACCGACCGACTGACCACTCTATTGATAACTGACCAAGCCAACCGACTAACAGCCGAGCAACCATGCAGATCGATTATCAATTTATTCATTTACTTCACAAATCGATCGATCGATAAGCAATAATTACAAACAAAACACTACCTTCTTTATCGACGTCATTAATCATGTCTTCCAGTTCTTTCCGTGATGGTTTTTCACCGATAGACTTCATGACCTCCTCGAGTTCGTCTGTGCTGATGGTACCATCACCATCCTTGTCGAACATTTTAAACACCTGGTTCATTTCTAGTGACAACAAAGGCTGATGATGATGATGATGATGATGATGATAATGATGATGATGGTTTGGTATTTTGATGTTATGGGTATATTACGCGCGCTCCTGATCGGTTAGAACCATGTGAAATTAAAGTACAGCCAGACGCACCGATGTTGACATAGCAGATTTCGTACGAGTGTAAGACGGTACGGTATAGTTTTCTCCGTCCGTAACTGTTACGTAAACGTTCTTTCGAATCCTGATTTCCGTTTACTTAAGGGCAGATCTAGGTGGAGTTGTAATGATAGCAATGTAAAACGTTACGGTATAGTTTTCTCCGTGCCGTAACTGTTACGTAAACATTCTTTCCGTTAATTACTTAAGGGCAGATCTAGGTGGAGTTGTGATGATAGCAATGGCGGCAATGCACAGGTATCCCAGGCTATTTACTAGTAAAGAGAATGTATATATGTTATAAGTATATTTCCTCCATAAACTGAATTGCTAAGATTTGGAAAATAAAGCTTAGAATAAATGAAAACGATTGTACTAGCTTACCGTTTTGTCTTAAAATGTCCTGATTTTAAGCGTTTTTAGCGATTTTAGGTACCCCCTCCTCTTCTCTTACCTAAGTATATCAAAGACTGGAGACTCAATCGAAGATTCTCGCCTACTCAGTTCGATTCTCGCCAACTCACTCTACTTCCTAATAAATAGGTAAGACAATCAAGAGGAGGGGTACCTAAAATCGCTAAAATCGCTTAGAATCAGCAAATTTTAAGTCAAGATCGTATATACACTTCTTTTCATGCATTCTAAGCTTTATTTTCCAAATCTCAGCAACTGACTTTCAGTTTATGGAGGAAATATCTATTCCATACACGTCCTCGGAGACCCAGGGCGTCTCCGCACCCCTCCCCTCTCCCTAACGCCCTGGGTCTCCGAGGACGTTCCATACATTGTCTTTATAAGTGAATAGCCTGGGTTACCTGTGAGTAGTGTTGATGATTTATATTGGTGTTTTTTCTTACCTTTAACTTGCTCTTTGGACATTTCATTTTTCTAGAAATTCAAATACAACTATCATTCCTATGCACAAACTCCGGTCACGCCATCGAAGGTGACTAAGTCCTAAGTCACGCAACGCCTTTGCAACAAAAGAAGGAAGTTCTGTCATTTCTTTACTCTAAAATGGAGAAGGTACTTTATTTTTCTTCACTGATTACCGCAAAAGGGTCGCAAATTATAGCCGAATTTGTAATGGTAATTTCAACTTCCAAATGAGCATTACTTAGGTTTTTACAAGTTTATACAAAATGTTGCATCATTGTAAAAGTTGCAGCTTATGTGCAGAGCGTGACGAGACTAAATACGGCTGCAAATCATGTATTACCATGCGAGCAACGCAGTTGACAGGGGATTCAATCGTGGCATACGTCACGAAGTGACCATTGACCTTATTTGGTATCAACTAGCCAAACAGATGCAACAGAAGTCATGACAATCATCGATAATTAAATTCATTAAATTGTAGTGTGAATAAAAGAATTAAAAAGTTAAAAGAATTCAATTAAGAGCTAATTGTGTACTTTTTCTTGTGTAATAAACTTTTTTAAGAATTAATAAATTAAGCCCTTTGATTTCATCTTTATAGCTTTGTTTATAAATTGATACAAAAATAGAAGACAACAATGTCTGTTGTTGGTAGAGAAAAATCAATCCCTACATCAGAAATTACCAATTCCACGTGAAATATTCAAATTGCAATACTCAAAGGACAAAATAAACGCTTTGTGGAAGTTCTAGTGAAATGCATTTGCAGACAGCTGCCACAGTTGAGCCGAGCTTCTTGTCCATTCCAGATGGCGCACGATTCGCTTCAATGGCAACGTCAAACACTTTGTGTTCATCAATGGCTGAGATCCTCAGCAGACATGCAATATTACTTACCCAACCCATCTTGAGAGAGAATATTATAAACTTCGAGGTAGAGAACAAACAATCTAAACAGCCTACAACCACAGACTTGGCGATGGCATGCAACACTCCAAGTAGCCCAAACTTACAATTCTTAGCATTTTTGTACGCGGCAACTCCTTGTTCTAAACATTCACCAGGGGGTAGACGGTGGGGGAGAAAATGACCACCAAAAGGCTGTATAGGAACTCAAAGAAACTTTGATCAAGTTTAAGAAGAATACGAGGGCATATAAAAGTTTCGAAAGATCTCGAAATTCTTATAGCTATTATAAAGATGAAATTATTTCGAGACAAAAAGCTCCCTCTCTCTCCCCCTTGAGAGTAAAATATTGGACCAAAAAAATCTATTCGATACCAACGTAACGCCATCCAAAGACACAACAAGCGAGAATCTAGTCTAGAATCTGTTCGCTCCGGCTTGACTTTTCTCTGTTCAAAAAGCAAAAACGTAACACTTGAATGTCCTTTAGGCTGTCAGGGTAAGTTATGAAATTTGCTGTCCATCGTTTGGTAGATTTTTGTTCTGTTATAATTTAATTTACGTGTGATGTGACTGGCCAAATATGGGTCAATAATACAAACTCGCTACATATCAAACTCTGCAGTCAAAAGGCTGTCTCTTGGTACAGAATTGGATTCTTTGTTATTCTGTGTTTTTGATTCTCTAAGTGGCTGAAGTGTGTTTGCAAGTGCTTGGCTTCTCTTCTCGTAGAGGCTGGTGCAGGTCACGTAGTATTTGCTAATCCGCGCAACTGCGTTAAAATTTGAATGCAAAATTCAAAACATTTGCCCCTAAAAGAAAGCAAAATAAACGTTCTTGACCCTGCAAACAATTATGGTTGCGTTCAAGTGTCTGTTCTGTTAAAAAATACATGTTCTTTGCTCCATTTTCGACTGCATTTCCAGTAAAAACGCGAGCATTTACGTATGAGCTGAGTCACAGACACGTAGTCAGCAACGTTATAAACGTAAGGATTATAAACGTATCCGCAGGATTGTTGCGTTACGTTAAGGAGATCCTTGGGATGTATATATATAGAGGCATTAATCCATGCATAATATCAATGTTTTGGATAAATTCATGTAAGGTGAACAACATATGCAGACTCAGGATCAATAACGACATACGTCTCTTATTCGGTAGTCCAAACCAGGCTTAAAGAGCACTAACCCTTCTCACGCGTCGGTATGTCGAACACGACTAAGACAAAAGATATTAGGCGATGTTTTTGTCCAACTTGGTTCGGCACGTGAAAAGATTAAGGCCCCAAACATTCTAATGCGTTTTCGTTTCAAAACGCAAAGTTTTTTATGCGTTTTGGCCTTGAGTCCACAACGACGTTTTCAGTCTTTTGTCTATGTTGCAAAATGGGGAGAAAAAGGTACGTTTTCAATTTTTTCTCAACAAAACGCTATAATGGCTGAGGATGCCCGAGTAACAAAGCCTGCTTGTACAAGCCATCTGGGTAATTTCGCAAACCAAGACAGGTAGCCCGAGTAATAAGTGCGTACGTACGTCAGAGTCTGCATTGTTTATAGCTATACTAATATCATTGATAAAAATATCAGTATTAATGTCAATAGCACATGAACACGACTTTGTTGTAGGCTGCCGCACCGATATATTTTTAATCACAATAATTTATAGAGCAAGAGGCCAGAAATATCACCTAGAAACTTAACCTGTGCTGCCTTCAACGAAAGAAAAATTATAATATGCACTGCAGTAGGCTTTACAATCGTTCCTTTGTGCCTTATTTTGACTGCCTGCATTTGGGGCAAATATGTGGCATGATGTAACTAGTGAAAGGGCAATATTTCAAAGCGATAGAAATTGGTAAACCATATAAGATAACTAAGATTTTGAACGGCTTTTACATGGTTAAGCAAGGAATATGATGTGAGTCCAATTTACCCTGCCTGGCTGGCAGAACTGTGTGTTGTTAAAGTCTGGTGGTTTAAGTGCAAGGCTTAGTTCTTCTCCATTCTGTTCACAAAGTCTGGAAAAGACGAGAGAGAGATGCTTACAACATACACTAACAACTTCAGAGGTTGGACATGTAACTACGAAAGCCAGAAAGAATGAGAAAGAAAGAAAGAAAGAAAGAAAGAAAGAAAGAAAGAATGAATGAATGAATGAAAGAAAGGAGAAAGAAAGAAAGCAAAAGAAAGAGAGAGAATGAATGAATGAAAGAGTGAATAAATAAATTAATGAATTGAAAGAGGCAAGCTAGAATGAAAGGAAGGAAGGAAAGTAGGAAGGAAGGAATGAAGCAAGGGAGAAAAGGAAGGAAGGAAGGATCTCGGTTTGGTACATGCATGTTTGGCTGTGGACAACCATCAAAATACACGCATAATATTGCTTACCTTCAAACTTAAATTCCCCCTTCTTGCTTGGGTCTAGTATGGCAACCATTTGCTCAATATCGTTATTAGTCAGTCGAACCTCACGAAGCTTCTTCAGCATAGCCTTGAATTCATCAACTTTCATCATTCCTTTACCACTCTCGTCCCAGTCGTTAAACGCATCAAGAACGCTACCTTCCTCAGCCTCTTGCTGCATCTTCTTCACCATCATCTCACAAAACTCCTCGAACTCAATTTCACCGCTTCCTAGAGGTGAAAGGAAAGAAATGAATTATTTTTTTGCATAGTATTAAAATCTCCCGGATACTCTCAGGATGCCTTTGCATGCGCAAGCGAGGTCAGGGAATTTACTTTTCACGCTCGCCGTTACCGTTTCGACGTGAAACTTCCACGTAGTAAAGGCGTGACAAGTTACGTACTCGCGCATTTGAGCGCAAAACGCGCAATGTGGAGCGCTAGAATATAGGTTTCGTGATCCACATACTTCTTTTAATTTATTAATTAACTTACCATCTTCGTCGACTTCACTGACCATCTGTTCTAACTCTTTTCTGTCAACTTTTTCTCCGAGATTTCTCATGACCATCTCCAACTCGTCGACAGTGATGGTACCGCTGCCATCAACGTCAAAGATACAGAAGGCCTCTTTGAATTCTAAAACAAACGTTAAATATCACGATATCACTACGGGTTTGGAAGAAAGAGAATACTACCTTAACGTGACCTAACGATACGTATACTACGACTTATGGAATCAGTCTACGTTTACGTTTAATTCTACACAACGCTTTCGCATCGAGCGTAGTCTTCCCTATAGACTACAGTGAAGAACATTAAGGGCACTTCCCTAGACCATAGATTTTGTTATCGATTATATTTTGTTTTAAGCGTGTCCCCAATTAGTGCAATCAAGCGCTAGAACGACTAGACACTTTAATAAAGATATCTATCTATCTATCAACAGCTGATAGTCAACGGATGGGTTTGATCAAGAGACCATAATACTAAGAGAACGAAACTCAGTATTGATGTCTGTGCCATGTACGAGGTGAAAAACGCGCAACATGATCGATCAAAAACCTGCAACGCAACAATGTTGCGCGACAAGTTGAGGGTTTTTGTGTCTCGTATTTCGCCGCCTTTAGGCTATTTTTAGTAATTTCGTCATCGCTCGCGCAAGGCTCTTAAACAGTAGAATTCAAATGTCGAAAGCAAACGGTCCCGTCCGCGCGCACGTCAAAAATCAAATTTGACCCACGATGGCAAAATTACTAGAAATAGCCTAAGGCCCGGACACACGGTGCAACACAATGTTGCAGCGTGTGTCCACCCATTCCAATGTTTCGCGAAACGTTGCGCGCAACAGCCCCAGAAGTAGGATCGAGTTCTACTTCTGCAACTGTCCAGAACTGTTGTGCGCAACATTGCACAAGATGTTTCAGTGGTGGACACACGGTGCAACCATGTTGCGCGCGGTGTTTCAGCAAATATTTCGCACCGTGTGTCCGGGCCTTTAGTCGTCTCCAACTTTGCACAAACATCAATGCCGAGCATGTGCTCTCTTAGTATCATGGTCTCTGGGTTTGATGTGCTTTACAAAACTACATACAGTTAGGGACTACATAACAAGAAGACTTAATGAGATGTGACATGTTGCTCCACTTCCAAGATATTTGTAGAACAGTCAATATGGCCAGCCACTTGCAACACTAACGTTTAGATAATATACCATGCATTTGCTACAACTGCGTGCATATGCACATGCATACCTTGAAAACTGTGAAAATGGTAAACTTTTGATCAACTGGAGAAGTCGAATAGACCATTTCACTGTTGTGGTTGTTCAACTTCAGCCTCAACAGCAAGTGATATATCATTTAGAAGTTGACTACATCCCGTGGAGTTTTAAAGTGCTTCAATTGTTTGTTGATGTGTGCATTCCTATGTTACCATGGGCTGTAGGTCAATTTCTAAAGAATATATTACATGCTCTCGAGGCTGAGGTTGAACGACAAGCACCTTAAAATGGTCTATTCATTTTCTCTTTATCAAGATAATTTTCACTGCCTGTGCATACCTCCCAAAAAAGTCTGCCCATGTCACTGAAAGGGAACTGGAATAGCTAGAATATGGAGCAACACATCACACTTGGCTGTCAAAGGATTTTTTAAGGGCCCAATCAAATGAGACACAAGTCAGTAAAAAAACAAAAAAAAAAATCTTTATTTAAGCGCCTAGTTGTTCTAGCGCTTTAGCCACTAATGCGAGGGCACTATCACTCACACACACTTCCACTACATTAGCTGTTTTTAAGCAACTCTCAACTCACATATTGACTTTTACGGAGGGAGGAAAACCGGAGAACCCGGAGAAAAAATCCTCGTGGCATGGTAGAGAACAACACATCAAACAAACTCAATTTACATATGATCCAGGCGCTCGAGCTGGGACTCAAACCCGGACCACAGCAGTGAAAGGTCAGCGCTCTAACTGCTCAGCCAGCCATGCCACCCATGCACCATAGTGCATCTTGCAAGCCCTCATAAGTCGATGAAACTAGCGGCAAGTCAATGCAATGTGGTGGTCAAACAAGATCGAAGTCAAAACTTGCATCGACTTACAACAACTTGCATTCTCATTTCATTGGGGTCTAAACTAGGGTGCATGCAGATCAAAGAATGCACTCCGGATGGACCTAAGGTCATTTTTTGGTAATTCTGGTTAATACAGGATGACAATAGGCCATATCTCATGGTAGCATGAGAGATTTGGGTAGCTCCCTCCTGAGAACAAAAAATAGGGGCAGTACCCTAGAGATAGCATGACTCCAACAGTAGTAGCAAGAGGGAGTGGGGTACCCCTCTCAGGCCAAAAGATAAGGTTACTGGGGTGACTCCACCCTACAGTAGCAAGAGAGATAAAGCTACTCATCTAGAGATCATAGGATGGAGGCAATCAAGAAAACCGTTCCCTTACCTTGCTTTTGGGCATCTGTTAAAGTTATTGGAGCAACCTGTAATGAAATTAAACAAAACAATGTATAAAACAAAAAGTATAATATTTCCTTGAATAATCACCCCTGCTTGAAAAGAATGCTCCACTCAAATAATTGCCCCCTATTTTAAAGAGAAATAAGAAATTATTCAGTTGCCCCACATGGATAATCGCTTCTCCACCCCTTCTCTGAAGTTTATATTTAATCAAGGAAATACGGTGTCATTACTTTATTCAACTTTGAATGGCCTCTATATCATTTTCACATTTTATAAATTTGAAATATTCAAATAATATAATCCATTGTCATTACAACATTGAGTTGAAATCAAAATTTTCCAAACATTCTAAAATTCTGTCTTTTACAGGACAATGTTTGGCTCACATTCCCCAAAGAGTGGATAGCATCACAGTACACCAAATCAGATGAAGGCATATAATGCAAAATTCCAGCATTTCAAGTCCTTCACATTTACACGAACATATTGTATTCTCAAAAAAAGTTATTATTCAAAATAAACTGGATTTTCAAAGTAAGCTTAAAATATCATAGGAAAGAATATAATCCAACATCTCAACTCCAGTCAGTCCACGGTTCCATACGTTCCGGACAGCAAAGGTCAATAATTATGTGACAGCATTGAATAATTACAATGCACAAAAGTGAAATAATTATCAGGACTGCTCAATCGACGATAAAAATAACAAGCAACATAGTCTGAAATCAAACTGTCCAGTCGAACCAAGGCTGTTAAGACTGTTTCGATTTCTTTGTAAATAGTTCATATAATAGTTAGATTTCCATATTAGCCAGCCAGCCTTTTATCTGTAATGTAACCTCTATCGCTTTCAAACGAAGACAGCTTAGGACTATAATCTCATCTAAGGTTAAAAGAGGTTGAACGGCCGTTTTTTTGAGATACACATACATATATTATATGCAAGAAAGGGTGTGAAATTAAGCAAGTCTAATTAATATGCTAGTACTTGGCTATTATTTTGTTTATGGAAATGCTAATTAATTTACTTGTTAAGCATTATAAGAATCCAGCATTCCGTTATGGTCTTCACAAATCAGAGGTCTGTTGGAGCATGTGAAAATAAGAAAGTTGTAATATAATGATTTTTGAAACTGTTTTGGGAAGCCATTTGAGTGCTAGAGGCTGTGCTTTTGCCATCGCTAAGGACGTCGAGAATTTTGTTTGTTTCTGTGTTTGAAAAATCCATCAATCTTCAAGGTTATTTCATCAGCTCTAGACCAGTAGCTCACAAAGTCAACTAGTATTAGAACTAAAGTTGTATAATCTTACCATTTTGAATTGAAGATGTAAACACAGAGACCAGAATACTAGAGAAACCCAACACACACCAACAAGTCCAGAATTAATGTGTATGTACACTAACAGTTACGGCATCTCAGTACGACGCGCTGATTGGCTAGTAAGCTCATTACGTAAGCGTTAACGCCTTTGCATTTCTTGACGGACTAGATTTTGAGAGGGTTTTTTGTCTACTTGTCCTGTTTCTTTTCACAGAGCAAAAATTACTTTGAAAGCCATTTCAAATATCTCAAGACATAATAACATGTTGAGTTGTTTGAATTTTGATGGTTTGAACCTAAGTCCGTATGCACATTTCATATATTACACTAACAGAGTAAACTAAATTTGCTATTTTGAAAGGTCAAAACAGTTGATGATAACTTCAGACTAGCCCCCTCAGTTCCACTCGAAAACAATCTGTCTTAGTAAACGACATTCCACTTTTTATCGACAGAGAGGAATTTAAAATACTCATCTCTATTGTTGAACATAACAAATGTCAATGTCTACTATTCAAATTTTTGGCTTTATTTTTCACTAATGCTGGCTTTCTGCATTTAATCGAAACAAAAAAGTGCGGTGATGCGTTGAGTGGTTTGCAGGTCGCTTTTGTTCTACTGCCCCTCCTATAAGGCGCCTTACTAATTAATGTGGGTTACTTAATAGTGAGATCTCAAGATCTCTCTCTCGTAACTGCAATCAATCTCTGACCAGATGACATCTCGCGCGCGATGAAGAACTATCCTTGGAAAGGCAGATTCACACAAAATGAAATCTTCAAACGAAATGAAGAATCATCAGAGTGCTGGATTACAAAGTTCCTTTAAACCGATAATGTTTAATCTACCAAAAGAAGGAAATATCAGTTGACATTTTTAGTTTCTTTTGTAAGCAAATTGCAGAAGAGTTATCGCATTCAAGACGAATTTAGTGCTTAAGTTGTTTGACCATCTTGTCCTATGTTGAGTCAACCTCCCCTAGCTACTAAAGGGCTTTGTATACAAATTTTGACAACTACATGTCACGTAACAGCTGGAAAGGGGTTCTTGACCACGAATCACACTTCAATTTTCTGTCAATTCACGAATCACACATATTTAAACAGCGATTTCACGCCAAAATCACGGCAAAATCTGGCATATTTTCACGGATCACGCACTCATTTTGAGTGAAATCACGAATCACGCAAAACTCCTTCCAGCCCCTGACGTAATGTAGTCATTGTGTAGAAAACGAACAAGTTGATTTGTTGATGGTTAGGACACTATGAACAACGCCTAAAGATCTAGATCACATTTGCTTTGAAATATTAAACAAATGTCGAAGTCAGCGAGAGACTAAACTGAGTTGAGAGAAGGAATTCGTTCCGTAGTAGACCGTACTAAGTTTGCCATGTAAGCACCATTTGATACTTTTGATGCTATCATTCACCCGATTTGAGCCTGAATATGAGGATATTGCAAGTCAGATCATTTCAGGCGCCCTTGAACAACTTCCTGCCCGGCTCAGAGTCCGCTGAAGTCAAGTTGTCATGCGACATGATGGTATCGATCGAGTCAAAAATAGCTCATCATACACGATTAATTCCAAAATGGCATCAAAGACGGTTGATGATAGGGTAAGGGAATAGTCCGCTTCTCTGACCTCATTTTCTCATTAGAGTCAGTCAGCCGAATTCCATTGTCCATTCGGTCTTATGCAATCCAAAGTTTCTGAAGATTTAAATTCTTTCTGATTTGTCGCCAATGATCTCCAGTCTGTACTGACATTGGAACTCTAAAGCCTTGTTTACACGAGCGACGCAAATGTAAACGTAAGCGCAATCGAGCTGTTTACAAAGACGACGGCTTGCGTTTGTATTTGGAGTTACACAAACCCCGATTGACACGATAAAAACTCAGGCGCAAGCGCAAGAAAATAATTTGTTTCCATTCCCTGCGTTTGCGCGCAATTGCACTTGCGTTTCTCAAGTTCACACGTACATCAGCTTCCGGATGCATTTGCGTCGCTCGTGTGAACCGGCTCTAGGATTCACCTCTTAATTAACATCTATTTTCATAAATACGCGCAGCATGTAGCTTCTTTAGTCTTTAATAGTTAGAACAGCGAATGGTCTCGGTACACGATAGAACACATAATTTACAATACAATTACTAGCAACGTCAGTGTCACGTGCACGGAATCATTTACGTAAAAGATCGAAGTACCTCATTGCGAGATTGCCATAGCAACAACAACGTATGACTGTGTGCCACTGTTGCATCGTGTGCCGAGGGCCAAGGTTTCACGAGGGAAGTAACATTAAAAAAACCAAGAAAAACAAGTAAAACAGGTTTTATTGCTGATCAAATAGTACATTTATTTATAAACAAACCATAGCCGTTCATCAGGTAAAGCCCACAGCTGACATTTGCTGTTTTCAGACCCTGCCTTCATCCTTTCAAAGCTCAAGCTACGTTTGTTAATTATCCTTGAGCAAGACGCTCTAAAAAGTATTTAAAGTCCAAGAAAAGCGCAAGCGACAAAGGATTACATGACTAAATTTCCGTAACTGTTGGCATTTGTCTTATTTCTGTTTCGAAGAGGAGTTTGTTACTGATACTGAACAAGAAATAAGGGGGTGTTTACATGACACTAGGATCATCCTCGCACAAGGATCATCCTAGCAGGCGAATCATCCTACCTGCTATACATTTACTGCATTCTGTTTACATGGAAATTTGTGTCTTTACTTCGGGTACTAGGATCATCCTACTAAACAGAATGCAGTAAATGTATAGCAGGTAGGATGATTCGCCTGCTAGGATGATCCTAGTGCTAGGATGATCCTAGTGTCATGTGAACAGGCGGTCAAAACTTCTGTACAAGGGAACCCCGCCCTACGTCATCAACCCGTTAAATACGTCTACCCCGCTAATATGACCACCTCATTTTGGTCCGGCATCTCAAGAGAGATCGTACTTGATCTTTTGTAGAAAATACTCCGTCAATACGGCCACCTCGTTACTACGACCAGGTATTTCTGGCACATAGGTCGCCCTATTGACAGGGTCTCACTGTATCTGAGGCCCTGAGACAGGATGCAACTTTCTTGCAACGTTGCGCATCACAAGAAGATTTGAAAGATGACACACGATGCAAATTTTCCTGTAACTACTTGAGAACAGATCTAAATTCTATGTCTACGAAGGTTAATATAATGTTAATAACCGGATCAAGTCTGAAACCAAAGCCGCATTCATCGACACTTATTCGTAACACTGTAGAATTTGTTGCGCGCCCAGCGTTGCAGAATATTACAGAGCTACATTCTACTTCTCCAACTGTACGAATTGCACGAATTATACGCAATTACATGAAACGCTGCATGCGCGACAGTTGCAGAGATGGGCACACGGTCCAATTCTGTGTCGCACCAAGAAACCATAATACTAAGGGTGTTTTCCATTTAGTGGCAATTCTTAGCTCTGGCTGGAATCAGTCCTATGAAATCAGGCCGTTCTGGCCGGTTGGTTCCACTAAATGAAAAACACCCTAAGAAAGCAAAACTCACGGAATGATGTCTGCGCGATGTTCGTAGCACTGAAGGTTATTTTTAGTGCTAGAAAGGTTAAGATTCACGTACACGGAAAACGGCGGAGATCACGTGACCTACTTTTTTCGTACCTGGCTTTGTGTGTTTGGAATTCAAATGAGAGAGTGACTTTTCACCTTTACGCCAAATACGAAATAATTCGTCGTCGCGTTAAAACGGCAAGGCCAGACGCGGAAAAAGCAGGTCACGTGATTCTCACTGCCATTTGCCGTTTACGTGGATCTTAACCTACCTAGTAACAGGAAGTTGAGCCATATCGCGCGCATGATGCATATGATGCATATTTCAAACATGAAGAAACCTTGGTTGACGATGTCTGTGACGATGTCTGTGTCTGTGTCCTATTCAACAAACGGGCTGATTAAACTTATCCAGGCCTCTGAGGATCTTGGGACAAAATATTACAGAACATGGTTCAAATTTGACAGGGTTTCTAAACAGTCGCTCATCGTATTGCAGAGCATCACAAACTTCTGTCAGCGAAAAAGTTACAAATGCGAGGGTGCAAAGATTAAACGCTTCAGTTGTATATACGATAATCTCAACCACGTGACCCTTTTGCCGTTTGCTGTTCCCCATTTTCCGAACTGCATTTATTAAAGCAACAATTTTTATCATTTATGATTTTAAAACTTTGAGCAAATCTTCTATAGTTGGCCTGTCAGTTGAAATCTTACTTCGATAAACTAGTTTCATGTTGCCATGGCAATTCATCACAAAGTCTCCACCCATTTGTGTTGGGTCGTCTTCGTCAAACATTCCAAAGAGCTTTCTTCCCTGTCTTTTCTGTTCTGCATAGTACATCAAGGCAGAAGTGGCCCAAACTTTGTAAACAGACCGCTTGAGACCAAGTGCTTGGTAGAGTTTGCGGTTGTCATCTATGAACATCGGGAATTCACATTTGGTTTGGTCAAGCCATTGCTTAGCACCAGACTGAAAGACAGGGAAGCAACGTTCAAAATTCACATCTTCCTGACAAAAGTGCTTCTTAGATTCCAATATGTACAATGGAACTTGAACTGGATGGACTTATTAGTACTGGATTTAATAATTAAATAAATATCTTGGACAGCTATTTTATTGTTTATTGACCTTATACGAATAAAACAAAATAAACTGCACCCTAATTTTTTCACTCACCAAGTTTCCAAAGCTGACAATAATGATGTGACCATTAGCTGCTTCAAATTCCTGTCTTTTTGACTGCATTTGAGCAACATGGTCACGTCATGGTAGTCATGCAAAGTGTCGCAATAGTATCATGAGCAGGTCTGACGAACCAATAGTCTTGAGGAGTTCTTCCACTGTAAGTTTACTATAAAATGTTAGAAAAGTTAATTGTTAGCTCTCACTACCCTACTTGTCAGATAGCTTAGAAAAGTGTTGGGATGAGGTGAGCACTGGAGAAATTCCTTGTTGCTGTAAGATTGCTGTAAGAGGTCAACCATTTTTGAACCCAGCGACTGCATTCCTATTCTCATAATAACAACACATGGGTTATTAAGCTCAATGTTTCGCATACAAGCCCTTTTAGGGTCAAAGAACAAAATATCATATGCAACTCTTCAAAGTGACTCCTCAAGGTAGACTTTTCTGAGCTACTTAACATTAAACAAAATAGGGGTGGATTCAGGGGAGGGGTGCAGGGGTTGCACTGCACACCCCCTCATGAAACAACTTTTTTCCCCTTTCATTCTTGATACTTTTCCAATATATACTCTTGATCCTCTTGATGGTTTACGATAACTATAATCCTGCAACCCTTCTGGAGTTTAGTTGTGGATCTGCCCCTGCAAAATCACTCAGGAAAATCACCTTTCAGTCCTCACATCAGTCAAAGTTAAACCACAAGGTCCAGCAGACCCAACACTAAGGTCATCTGAGCTTTCTCCTCCACTGATTTTTATGTCAACACCTTCTAAAAAGTCATTCCATTCTGTTTCTTTGTCTATCAGTTCATCTGCAGTCTCTGCAACATCATCATGGGAGTATAATTTTCCTATTTCATCATCTAGTTCAGCTCTACTTTGAACACCAGGTATTGCAAAGTAAACTGTAATAATGACCAATAAGACTGTTCAACTGTCGCACTGAATCACTGACAAAATGTTCAGAAGACTTGGCAAAATTTTCTTTGGCATTGGATAATAACTTTGACATGCATTCATGAAGATTATTTAGTTCTTGTATGAGTGATTCTTTGGTTAATGATTTCACCTACATGGGGGAAAGAGAATATGTTACCATATAAATGACGGAAGGCAGAAGACGGTGAGGGACAGACGTGGGGAGAACTGTAAGCTGAGAAATGCAAAAAAAACGTAACCTCTGCGTTGAAATACAAAAACGTCCTTAGGGTCGTTAAAGTTCCTCTGTAAAGTTGACGAAAGTATGGGGGCGTTCACCTTGACAGAAGGACGAGCTTTATTATACAGTAACTGGATCAAACTACCTCGATTTCTTTGGTTTTTACATCCTCTTTGGCTCGTTTGGGAGGAGGTTCACCTTCACCTTCCGCACTCATTGCAGTCTATAAACAACGAAGTATTTATTCAAATTCAATCCTTCGCCAGAGAGCCGAAATGCCAGGTTGCCGAAATGCAAGGTAGAATCTTACCAGGCGTTCCTTGACGACAAAGGAAGCCCACGTATCAGTAATCAAAATAGAACCAAAGCAAAATATAATAGGATAGAAGGGCGAACAAATTGATTGGGAATTGCAAAATAGAGAAGAAAAGGAATATTTTACTTTGGGTTGTAAACTAGCTTTTATTCTTATCTATTTATCGTGTTTATGCCAGTCCCAGTTTCACTTACAGTAATACAACCGCGCGAGCCTAGACCCCATTCTCTTTGGCGCCATATTTGTTTTGCAAAGTGGTTCCGTTCTTTCTTGTTTTATTTTTGCAAAATGCATCAAGGTGAGGTAGGAGATGAAGTAGTATCCATGTTAGATGTACTCGAGGAGGACAAACAGTTAGAGGAAGAAGCAAATGCAGTGCTTGGAGACAGCGACGACCAGTGTTGCACGTACACTAAAGTAGGTAGACCTTTCATCTGACGGCAAGAAAAATAGCTCAATTTTGCTGTATTGGCAGAATAGCTAGAAAGAATGAGGAACAATATATTCTGTAGTTGCAGAACTGACGCTTCGAAATGTAGAATATGCTCTTCCGTCCTTGAAAACGTAACGGAAGAGAAATTCCGTCATTTAGAAGCAGGGTGTTCGCGTTACATCATTATGTGAAACATAATTTTCATTCATTCTTTTTCTTTGTTTAAAATCGCTAAAAAAAGTTTCAACAAAAGTATTGCACTTCAATAAAACCTACTGTATACATCTCCATGTTTGCCTTTTAGCAGGGAATAGATAGGATGAATAAATAGATCATATTAAAAGCGTCATGTACTTGAGAAAAATGGCGGACAGATTTTGTACTTGGGTCAAGGGAGCACGTCAAAATTTTGTTTGTGTTGATTTTTTGTTTGAATAAATAAATAAAAATCACAAACCGTGTGCGATATTCCGCAGGCATTCCTTGCAGAGATAAAAATATGCCAGGCGTTCCTCGTTCGTACAGCCGATGTCGATTTTCTCCAACTCTATAACATGTACAAAGTTATAACGAAGTTGGAAGTAGAAAAAGTTAATATTGTCACTGCCTCCTTGGTCTCACACAACTTTGTTAATCCAGATGGGTTAATTTGAACGACAACATCACAACAAGGAACGCCTAGCATATATCGATCTCTGCCAGGAACGCCTGGAAAATTGCTCATGCTTCACAATGCCAGACATGAAAAAAGCAGGTCATATAATCCCTTCTCGTCTGCTTTTCCTCATATGTAAAGCTCTTTTCATATATGAATGGATAAATGAGTGAATGAACAAATGAAAGAACAAATGAATGAATGCAAAAGCAAGTGTTCTTCTAACTTTGGTTCAGCATTGAAGATCCTTGATGCCAGTTGCTACTGCATTCTTGATAAACTAGAATACAGTGGGCTAATTTAAAGGACCAGACACCATGCAAATTATTGACCAGCTGTACAGTACAGTACAGTACAGTACAGTGCTGACCCACAGTACAGTTGAATGCTCCATGAACAGCAACTTCTGTCATGGAGTCAAGTAAATCTGCAAGATTAACTTGTCCAAGTCAGCCTTCTCCTGCATCAATTTTTTGACTTATCTGAAGTGAACACACCTTTGCTGGATTTTGCCCAGTTGTCTTGAGAAACTCGGATTAACTTTTGATAATAAACATCTGTAGTCTTACCTGGCTTTACAGTCAGTTGACCTCCAGTTTAAAATGATCTTAATGAAACTCCTGAGAATACAACCTACCAACTTAAAATTACAGTATTAAGATTTTCTTATAATATATTAGTTTTTCTCTCTCTGTAGGGATATGTAAACAGACAAGCCTTGTATGCCTGCAATACTTGCACACCAACAGAATCAGCTGGACTTTGTCTTGCTTGTAGTCTCACCTGCCATGAAGGACATGAACTTTATGAACTGTATACCAAAAGGTACAACCAGCCCTTCAGACGCTTGATTGGAAGGGAGTAAGCCACCTTAAATTTTGAGCTGCTCTCTTCAAAATCAAAATCTCTGAAAGAATATTTGGGATACATACAAAATCTTATGATAAAAACAAGTGGAAAACAACTGTATATTTTGAAAGACCCAGCTATAACATTAACATACCATAGCAAAATATTTTTCCTCACCACCTAACAGAAGATTTATGTATTTTAACTCCAATATTATAAATCCTAGTCGGCCTTGGCACTTTGTTATATAATTGTATTTCTTTTTCAAATTTCCTTTCCCTTCTATTATTTTGACCTAATCTATGGTTATTATTTTTAGCAAAAACATAATTTAATGAATTTTAGCAAGTTCCTCAAAACTGCTGAATTTTGTACTTGCTGAAATTAGTATTAATTCTTGGTCATCAATTGTAATAAAAATGCATGGTCATTTCCTCCCAAAAATTGCTAAAAGAAATCGTTAAATTTAGTAGTTGCTAAAAATAGTAAGCTTAAGGTAAGTGCCAGCTTAGAGCAGATTTTGTATGACTGTGAAACATCACCGCTTGGTCACAGTGTCCACAGTTACTACAGGAATTCTGAATGCTTTTTATAGACAACAGCACTTACAGCAATATTGCAGCACAGCAATTGGGTCATTTCATACTTATATGAATTCTGCTCTAGATAGCATAAATTACAGAAAATATTACTTTGTTGTTGTTATTACTCAGGAATTTCCGATGTGACTGTGGCAACTCAAAGTTTGAAAGCAGATGCAAGTTGCACCCTGTAAGTTTTGCAGATTTCATATTCTCATGATGATAGAAGGGGTGTGTAACAATATTTATTGCTTTGCTCTGCAACAATTGCCTTGCAACAATTGCCTTGGCAATAAACAGGGCTTTCTACCAACACCAAGACTGGACTCAGTGCTGACAATACTGTGTACAAGTGCATCACATGATTCAATTGACAACCCTACCTTGGTAAGGACTTTGCTGCAGTTTGTCTTACAACTGTAAAAATTTTGTTTTTCAGGATAAAGATGAAGTTAACAGTAAGAACAGCTACAATCAAAACTTTAAAGGGCAGTATTGCACTTGTCACAGACCTTACCCTGATCTTGATGATGAGGTGAGGGCACTGTCTTGTTAAATGTCAATCAATCAATCAATCAATCAATCAATCAATCAATCAATCAATCAGTCAGTCAATTAATTATTCAATCAATCAGCCAACCATTAATTAGTCAATCGATCAATCTGTCTATCAGTCAATCAATCAACCAGTCAATCAATGGTTCAATCAATCAATCTATCTATCAGTCAAATTGTCAATCAATCAGTCAATCAGTCAGTCAGTCAGTCAGTCACTTAATCAATCAATCATTCAATCAATTAATCAATCCATCAAACTCTTGTGGCAAGGGAGGGAACAACACATTAAACAAAATTAGCTTCACATGTGGCCTGGGCCACTGAAGCAAAAGGGGAGTGGTTAACCACTAAGCGACCATTGCCAACTCTGGGCAGTCCAAAAACATCTGCAAGCAAATTGGGCTATTTTGCAACTGAATTGCCAAAGTTAACCTCTCTCTCTCTTTTGTCTTGGGTATCTACTAGATAGAGGATGAAATGATACAGTGTATAGTGTGTGAAGACTGGTATCACTCCAGAGTAAGTACTTTTTTAATTTGTTTTGGTTTTATTTGTTTGCTTGTTTGTGTTTTATAATAGTACTTATTGGACCAAACTTATTGCCAGATCCAATCACTACCAAGGCTTAATATTGATGTTGCACTGAGTATTTGACGGATGTCAATCATTGCTTTTTCAGCATCTTGGCTCCTTGCCTCCTGCTTGCTATCAAGAAATGATCTGTGATGATTGTATGACAAGATGTTCTTTTCTGCAGGCTTATTTGCCTTTTTCAGGTATGTGGCTTGTTGTGGCTTGTCTACTTATTGTCCTGGTTTCAAAACTTTACTTTGCAGCACAAATTAGTGGACATAAAAGTAGCAAATGTACAATGGATCTAAGAGAAAGAATGACACTTTTGAAGTTTTTTACTGACATGTTTTCAATTGGCAGTACAACTGCCATCTTCAGAGTGAGATTACAAAACTAGAATAGAATATATACAATACAACACAACTCAATTTTATTAGGATTATTGTGTGTGCTAAAGAGTGCACAAGCTTAAAGAGCATTTAGTTGTTTAATGTGGGGCCTTCTATGCAAGAGGTCTCAAGTTCAATTTCCACATCCATTTCAGCAAAAATGAATAAAATATCAACATTTGGATTAATATATATATATATTTTTATAAATAAGAGACCCCTCCACTGAACATTGAAATCTGATACTTGTATTCATTAATATTGACTACAGCAACAAGCATTGGTATGAAACAGCAAGTTGTTATGAAAAGAAGAAACAGATAAACCTGTAGATGTTGAAAAAGTAGAAGACAAACCATCCACCTCTACAGAAACCACAACTTGTAAGAAAAATGAAACAGAACCTTACTGAACACAAGGGTGAAGTGAAGTTAATTAATTGGGATAATTTTATCACCCCTTTCTCTTTTTGCTTTCAAAATTCTCCACCTTTTTCTTCCTTTCTTTTTTTTCTTCGCATTTTCTTTGTCTCTCATTATCTGCTACTTCAATCTATTATATTCTTCCTTGTTCTTTTCTCTGTTTCATCTCTCTTTTTTTCGTTTTCCCTCTCTTTCCCTCCTCTCCTCCCTTTTCCTTTCTTTTACTTTTCTACTTTTTCTCCTTATGATACAGTGAATCCCCTCACAGCAGTACACCGCTTCTAAGGCACACTTGCCTTGCTACAGTATATCCTATAGACCCCTTGCAGCATGCTGGAATGCAGCTCAATCTGGGGAACAAAGAATTTTAATTCTCAAGAGAGCAAAAGTCTTTGTTTTGTCCCCCAGATTGAGCTGTGCTGATGTCACATGCAAGGGGTCTATCTAGGGTGGACTTTAGAAAATAAGTCATTAGGACATTAGAAATAAGGATGACATTAAATAATTGTGGTTTAGACACTTCAAAGCAAAGAAACCTCAAACCTCTAGTCCTCAGCTGTTATATAGCAAACCTTTTCATCTAGGAAACCAAAGAAGATGAAGACAAAGATGAAGACAAAGTACTTCAATCAAACAAGGAAAGTGAAAATAACTCCAAAGTAAACCGTGAAAATGGTGAGACTAAAAAGGAAGAAAAGACAGAAAAAGTTAACTGTAAATTAATCCAACTACAAAAAGATATCAAAGAAAACCAAACCATTACTTCATCATACTGGAATGCAAAATGGAGAACAGAATTATGTTCTTGTAACAGTTGTAAGGTAAATACATTTGATTATATACAACATATTTTCATTTGGCTAGCAATTACAGTTTAGTTAAGTTTTTTGGCTTTTCTTTCCTAAGAAGGCAGGGCCATCATAAACTCTTTTCCCCAATGATTGACAATTATCAAAACCTCAGACCATAGTGTTGCATTTCCAGAGAAAAGTAAATATTGGCTGAACAATGTGAGAGAGAAGACATACAGTGTAGCTAGACCATTAACCACATAGGTGTAGGAACATGAAGTAGGCAGAGGAACACAAAGAAGCATAGGTTGTTATTTTCAGAAATTACAGTTTCTGTAGAGTTTCTTTCTTTTCTCAAGTACCTCATTGAAACTTTTCTACTGATAAGATCACTGATTGGGATGGGGTGTGAAGTAAAGAGATTTAGTCTTCCCTCTAAAAGGACACATGCTCAAAGAGACATGGACATTGATACCAAATTGCTCCTATTTCAGGAATTGTATGACTCCCTTGGAGTTTCCTTTCTATTGGATGAACCAGACACCATGTTGGCATATGAAGAAAGAGGGAAGCAAAGTCAGGCATCAAAGATGGATTCCTATGAGAGTGGAATGCAGGTCCTTGGTAATATGGGAAGGATTAACCAAGTTGAAGCAATACAAGGTACCAAAACTTGTTCCTATGTTGTCAGGAAATTGATTTTATTCTCCATGTAATATAATATTCACACTTTCCCTGATGATGGATCAGTGATCCATAGCTTAGTTTCAAGGGAAACCACCAAAAGGATGTCTGTTTTCTTAGGCTTCGGAAAGCTTTAGCTGTAAATGCCTCTAAAATAGAGCACTGAAGAATATACACCATTTCCCTCTTGTTTATTAGTGAAATGATAACAATTATGGAAGTAAAATGAGAACACTTTACCTTTTACCTTTAGACATATACATGCATATCGATAGTAACACATATTGTGTCTTTTACAAGGGTATAATGACATGAAAAATGAACTGACAGAATATCTGCGAGAATTTGCTGATCAAGGAAAGGTACATTGTAGGCTCCTTCTTCTTTCCAGCCTTGTAACCATTTTTCATTCTCCTACTTGCCTTAAAGGCCCACTTGGATGAAAATCGATGAAAATTGGAAACTGATTATTTCTATATCTGAAGATGAATGTAGTTAAATAACTGTCTACCCTCAAAAATCTGCATTTCAAGCTCATTTCCAAAGAGGAATTTTGATATAAAGTCTAAAAGAACAATAGAGTTGAGTAAATGACGTCATTTACTCACAACTTAAATGCTAAAATACTTGACAATTTCTACTCGTCTCATTTGAATATAAAGAATATGTTGCTTTTAGTGATTATTGGAAGTCGTACAGATAGGTTTTACTAAGTTTCAAGTCATTTCCAATTTTAATTTATTCTCATCCAAGTATCATTTTCACACTTGTTTTCACTCTTGCTCCCTTTCTCTTTCTTTCATTCGCTCTTTCATTCATTTTGTTCGTTAGTTCGTTCACTCGTTCGTTCTGATTCATCCATGAATTCGTTCGTCCGCTCGCTCATTCATTCATCTATTCACTCATTCATTCATTCATTCAATCATTTATTCATTCATTTCATTAATTAATTCATTCTTTCGTTCGTTCGTTCATTCTTTCATTTATCTCTGTGTTAATTTTCAATTCAGGTTGTAACACCAGAGGACATCAAAAGTTTCTTTGAAGACATGCAGTCTCGAAAAAGGCAACGTACTGGATCTGCTAATGTCATACAATACCAGTGCAAATAGCAGACACGATTCTAATGCATTAGTGAACATAACTGTACTTTGCTCTTGCGAACTGTTAGAAAACAACGCTCGTTACCTGTGGTCAACCACACTTGGATCCAGTCCACCACTTTCGTCCTTCAAAGCCCATTAATTAAGCCCGTCATAGTTTTATAGTTATCACTAAGTATTCGCCTTGCGTTTGAGTTATAAGTAAGGACAAAGCAAAAGATAAAAACATGTAAAAAGGGAATAAAAGAAAAGGGAATAGAAGAAAATGCAAGAAAAAGGAAAGGAAAGCAAGTTAAAAGGAATTGATTATGAAGAGAAAGAAAATGAACATTTCAGAAGTGCGTTTGTGAGGTTTAAAAACCTATATTAACTTGAAATTAGGTTTAGGTTGCCGAACTAGAGTGGATATATTATAACTGAAATCCTTGTCCAGTGGATGAATTTTGGGAGAACTGACATTCTGTCCAGTAGATAAACACAGATAGTGAGGTTATCCGCTCTTTTCTGACAAGCAACCGTAGCCATAACTATATGTACTTTTCTGTAGCCGAAGTATACAATACTTTGGAATTTCAGTTGGTTGTTGAACGTTATGACAAGTAATTTTGCTGCACAGTTCGGTTGTAAATATACATGTAGTATTTACTGATTGCAAAAAGTATTGTGTTGTAAATGAAAAACGCTGTGAATTCTCCTCGTGTGTGCTACGCGTTCCAAGAATGTCCCCAGGACAAGTACAGGTGCATGAATTCAAACTGATTCGAATGGGACATGAAGCGAGGACATTTGCCCCAGATATTAGTTATCACTTTGTGTGGTCTCCCGCTTCAAAATAAACCTAACAAATTATGTAGTAGGCCTTATACAACGAAAATGCTGTCAGAAAAGGCAGTGTGCGCCCTGATCTTGAAAAGTCAGGCAATTCCTAAAATTCAGTTTCAACGTCAGGGAATTGTCAGGAAATTTTTAATTTGGCCAGGGAAATTTTCAAAATGTTAGAAAAAAGTCAGAGAAGTTTGGATCGGAAAGATCAAGCAGCTTCGCTGTGGAATTCCGTAATCCTTAAACGGGAATTTGGTTGACTGCATGATAGGTGGAATAGAAAGATGGGGCTTTAGACCGTGAAAAGTCAGGGATTTTGTTTTACCAAGAAAGCGCGAACCCTGAAAGGGAGACTAATGCTCTGCGTCCACACTTATTCGGAAACTGGAGCATTTGACAACGAAGGCGATTATCGTTTTAGTAAATGAAATTCTTGATATGTATCTTGCGCGAGCCTATTTTTAGCATTTTTAGCGTTTTCTTTGTCAACGTATTGGAGCGTTTTAGACTAAACGATAATGTTTGATACCTATTGTGTTAACAAAAACGTAGAGGTTGTTCTGTAAACGGCTTTTATTATATGGATAATAGTGTTTTACCGGAAACTAAAACACTCGTTTTCACTAGTGAAAATATGAAAAAGTTATGTACCAAATGTACCGGATGTACGCGCGCGTCCTAAAAATAATTTCCCGCCAGTTTCTTATGTTTTTATTTTAGTTTGCCTCAGTTTGTCCATATAACCGACCGGATATGGCTTTTCTTTTCGCTGCGCTCGCTTGTAAAATATTGTTTTCACCATACTCGAAAATAAAATTCATATCTTCGCGCCATCGTGTAATATCCTCTATGTATGCAATGCAAGAGCGTAATAACGACGAGTTTGAAAATCAGATTTTATTTCTTTGTCGAGAATTATATACATTATACATCGAATTCACTATAAATTATGTCGAAAAATAATACTCAAAAATAATATTTCTTATTTGTGCAACCTTTCTATTATGAAGCGATGGAATGAGACTTGAGGTCCTCTCAAACATCCTAATTATGACGCCTTTTACGGTCATCCGAAATCAGCTCGAAGGTGCGTGCACTAGTGGATAAATATGAAAACGCATCGGTTTTGGTATGGTTGGGCATTCCGTCCGCACTAACACAGTGTTTTTCTTTTGTTTAAGGTATGTTAAAACGGAGAATAAGAGATGCGTTGTCAAATTTAACTTCATTAGTGTAAATGTGGTCAGTAAGACTAAAAGTATAAAAATCGTAATTTCTGAACAAATAATGACATGTAAAATTGAAAATAACTTTACGACACTGTGGGTTGAGTTACACTAGTGCTTGTCCTGCTGTCACTCCATCTTCGATACCGCATTCGTCTGTTCCACGACGGATCTTGAAATACCCTATAAATAAATAGCAATCAATGAAATACCCTATACAAATACAATTAACTCATGTTGTCTGACATTACACTATATAAGCTCTTGGTTTCACTCAGACGCTTTTGACCGACCCTATTTACCCCTCTTTACCCCTTCCCCTCTAGAAAACAGAGCGGCACCAGTAAGAAAGCCCAACGCATTCGTGGGTTTCAAAAACTGGGGCTTTGCTTGCAAGCGTTTCCCTTTCCTCTCCTACTCTCAGTTATTCACTCTCGGCCCAGGTCTCGCACGGCCAAAATGGCTTTCTCAAACGACACCGAGAAAAAAACATTTTCACCCCTTCTCCCAAACGAAACGCGCACTTCTCGTTTCTTCGATGCTCGTACTTATGAGGTTCAAGTCATACATTCTCGATTGAACCTACACAATCACGGTACTCTACGAGATGTGTTTCATGATACTTACCACCCATACCCCATGCTGGTCCCCAGGAATTGGCGCAAAGCTGTGAGAAGAACGAGAATACTTATCAGTCATGAGTAGTGTTAATTAGCCTGTGTATTTCATATTCCTGTAGCCTTGATAAATAAAACAGACTGTATGTTGGATGTAGCCTCCTCCGCAGGCAACCTTTTGGGCTCCCTGTGCGAAATTTTACGTGTCTTTAACGCAGGAGGCCCACAGCGAAAAAGCGAACAGTTGCGTGCGGAGGAGGCTATGTTGGATGAATGAAGAGGAATATTTTTCTCGTCCCACGGTCGAGGCAAAAAAAAACCCCGCAGACCGCCAACACGTTTGCTTGATTTATCGAGACTATCTACAGGAAGTGACGTCAAACGAATGGAGAACTTATCAATGACGTCAAAAGGAAGTATTTTTGATAACCTTGATATCATCTTTGGGATCTGTAACGGGATCTATTTGCTATGATTCTGAAGCTCGAATTGAATTATATGGGACTGTTTTGAGGGAGGCCGTTCTATTCTAAACTGCTGTAATTAAAGTAATTGTAAATTGTAATTTTTAGTAATATATACATTTTCATTGTTTTTGGAACATTTCAAACTTACCCAGTAATCAACTCCGTTTTCGATTCCCCACCTATACAAGAAAAGAAATATAAGAAATTCAACTGTACTAACTAGAAAGTAGCAGATCAGGGAGGGGCACAGGGCAGGAAGGAATTATATTCTTCTTCCCTACTCCTCAATCCTACTCGGGCCTCTGCTTCTCAACCAGCGGCCTTGGTTGCTATATCCGTTGCTATACTGCCCTTTAGCGCGCGCGGGCCTAGATAAAAGTGGAACCTCATAAGGGGAAGGAATTAAGAGGGAAATTTTATAAAACATTTTATACGTTCACTTGGGCTACATGGAAGCCCGAGTAACAACGCTTGCTTGCAAAGGCCATCTGGGTAATGCGTTTGATGACCGCAACGTACACAGATCTATAGACTTTGTTTACCACAGGTAGCCCGGTTAAAATTCTTTTAACTACAATAAAGGGTAACGACATTCCAATCTATAGAACTGTTGTGTGCTGAGAAATTAGAATATCGTTCAATATACCCAATGATCTTGATAGCGTGACCACCAACTGCGGAGCCTGACGTGTGGATGTAGACGCCACTTCTGTACAACATGAAATCCTGGTAAACAGTGAAGTCGGCTGCAAATACAACACAAACAAGTTCAGTTGTTTTATCTAAATCATCTTCTTACAAAATGTAGCATAAAACATGTTCCGCGATCACACTAATTCGTCAAGATCAAAGACGTACGTACCACTTTGATCGACTGTCCTAGTTGAAGATGGTACTCAACACGTAATTTACCTTTCTACCAAACTTATGCAAAAAATAATCTCTACGTGCGCCCTGGCCTTATCTTGGGGAGCTAAATTTGGCTAACACTATTCTTTGAACAAATCCTTATCCAGATGATAATTCATTAGACAACGCCATCATTTTGTCCACAAGACAAGGATTTATTCAATGAATAGTGCTATCCACCAGGGACCCGTTTCTCGAAAGGCTCAATAACTTTACAGACCCGTTAAATTACGGGAAAATTAAGGGAATGCGCACGACTACCACAAAACTTGACCCGGCGTAAAATCATAGAAATTGAAAAAAGCGCGCTTTGGAAAACACCCGAGAACATTAATCGTACGCGTAAAGTTATCCGGTCTTTACAGAAACGGAGCCCTGGAGTTTATACACCTGTTACGAAAAATGTAAACGGTCTGAAATCTGAATCTGAATCTATATCTGAGCGAGAAGGAAGGAAATTCTTGGTAGGAACTTGGAATAAATTACATTATAAAGTGATAAGAGTATTAATGGATGATATTACACGCATATTTTAAGATAAGAGTCATTCTCACAATCTTATTCGGTCGCAGATTCAGATCCAGATTTAGATTCAGATTCCGATGTCAGACTGTCTACGTTTTTTGAAACAGGTATATTTTTGCCACCTAAACTCGAAAGTAGCCCAAATATGGGACAATACGTCATGTCACGTGGTGGACGTGTCTCAGCTCCTGGTTGGCTGCACCGGAGAAAGAAATGTGCGTCACATCATAAGACAGATTTCCTGCATTTTGGCTATGTGTAGACCACATAAATGATACGCCTGAACGCGTATACTAGTTGGTACCTGGAGAGAATGATCTGAACCTGATCAGATTACTAACCTTCCACTGGCCCATAAGTCATGATTTCAGTCTGCATCGCAGCAACCTAGGAAATAGTCGCAACACAACTTCTGATCACCAACATATTGACGCAAATAGTATACTTATAAATTAGACAACAGAAAGCCGCGCGCCCATGGCGTTATAGACGCACGAGAGAAAATATAAAGAACGATTAACAAACGTAAGGGTGGCACGAGGCGTAGCCGAGTGTGACTCTAGTTAATTTGTTAAGTTATTTATATTTTCTCAATTAAGTGCGTCTATAACGCAAAGGGCAAACGCCTTTCTGTTGTCTAATTGATTTATAACAGAGCCTGCTCCGTGCAGCCCATGGGGAAATAGTTCATAGATTTTTAAAAAGGAACGATTTGAAAAAGACGATGACGAAGATAGTGCGCGCGCAGTGCAGCCCATGGGCAAATAGTTCATAGCTGTCTGGCGCCCAATCAGAGCGCGCGTAAGATTGTAGCTATGTTATAAATGGTTATGACACGTGGTTATGACAAAGCGGTTGGCTGCGGTTCTTGCTACATAGGTAGCTTTTAAACGAAGGAAATCCAAACTAACGGGACAAAGCCTGCAACCTCAGCTATGAAGAAGTTATAACATATGAATATATGTTATAGGACATCAAAATATGGTTATTTGGATTGTATAAAGTTGAATATCTTAACAAAATAATAATCCCTTCGGTTTTATACGCACTGTTTTTTTTTTATTTTTATTTTTTATTTTTAACAAGATAATTTTTCACGGTAAAGTATCTCGGGACCAAACAATATCAAATTGAGGAGGCTGTGACGACCTAATTTTGTTTGCAAATGATGGAAGAGATTAAGAACTTTACCTATGTATGAATATTGACTCTACGTTACGTCTCTTGTCCACACTGCTGTGTACTTCCCTGAACTAGCCTGAGTGGCCGGTTTTCTCCCAACCTCTTCTTCCGCTTCCCCACCCCATTCCTCTATTCTCCTTCCCTCCCCTCCTTCATTCCTCTATTCTCCTCCCTTCCCCTCCCCCTTCCCCCTGAGAGTCATCTACGTAGGTTACCCGCAAACACCCCTCTGCCTAAACGCTCAGCTAATGTAGGCACGCGGCACACCCCTGAGTATAATGTACACACGTTCAGTCTTGTTAACTGATGCCGACATTTATTTGTGTAAGTTACAAAGTAAAAAAAGAAAGGCTGCATGAGAAAGGAATAGAAGATTTTTTCATAAGTGTGTTGTATTGTCGTTGACCCCTTAATTCGACAAAGATGTTAAAAAACAACACACTTATGTTTACAAGACTTTGTCTGATGATGTTAAGTTAGACACACAGAGAGAATCAGCAAGTTACAGATTAAGTTAGACTCAAGAAAAGTTTGACCCCTAAAACTTACTTGAATACAAACTAATCTGAGCTGATTCGAAAGTTTTTTTCCTGATTAAAATGAGATCCAGTTTAAAAAGAAAGAGGTAAAAGAGAACAGTTTGTCGGCATAAAACTTCTATTACTGAGCAGTCAATAGAATAGTCCTGAGCCGCTAGTTTGGACTCCAACGGACCTGACATCAATCTTCCTTCGCCTGAGCTTGCCGCTAGCACTACCACTGCTGCTGCTGACTAAAGAGAGTTCACCATCCTCAAGTTCCAGGGATAAAACGCTCTCAGTTCCACGAATCAGGTCTCTTACAACAACAGGAATGAATGCATTCTGTGACAGCATGTTTCTTAGGTATGAAACATGGGCATTTCTCCTCAAATGCTCTTGAATCATCTGAAGGCTGATGTGTTCAGGGAGCTGTGAGTAGGAGTTTATGACAACTTGTGCTCGGTCCCGCATCCAGTTAACTCTGTAGTAGATGCGTCCGAATAGATTATCACCAAGTTAAAAGACTCTACTGACTGTGCGTTTGACTTTCTCTCCTGCTTGCACACCACGGTCCCATGCTCGTTGTGCCGTCCATGACATACACCAAAGACTCCCCCACATTGGAATCATGAGTAAAGTCTTTGTGCTCATCGAGTTCCAAAGTTCCTGCAATGTTCCAGTTGTGTTCATAATCATTTGATAGAATAGTCTTCCAGTGTTGAATAGTCCTTGGCGGCGTATCTCATCCAGAATGCTGACAAGACTTCTGTAAAACCGCATCAAACGAATACCAACACAATAGCTGATGTACGGTCCAATCCACATTGGCCAAGTCATGAAAAGAATGGTATATATCACCATCTTAACGATGGGCTTGACAAACATAGTTATCAAGCCAGCCAGTGGGTAGTTCTGGAACGACCTGAAGTAGCCGTCCAAAATACCCTGAATATTCAGTATTTCTGTAAATAAAAAAGGAAATTGTTCAAGCTCTATTCTATATGCTGTTATTTCTATATGATCATTTCTTTGAAATTTCCAATCATTTCATTATTCAGAATCTAAAAACGAATTCCAGTCCCGCAGCAAAAGCTGGATGAGTAGCTAGAAGCAATAATTATCTTTTCAAACTCATGAAAATGAGACCATTGCTTTGCGCGCGCTCCATGAATTCCAGAACAAAACAGAAACCTCAAAGGTTCTAAACCTTGGGGACTGAGTTTTGCACCAAAACATCTAAATAACAGGCTAAAAACGACTAGAATCTAAACACTGAACACGATTTACGAGACTGAAGTACTTAACTTACCCATTTGTGCGAATAGATTGGTTTCCAACACATCTTTGTTCTGCTACCAAATTTTCCTCGCTTTCCTTATGGAACCCCAGGAAAGGAAGTGAATTAGTGATTGTGACGTCACTAGAAATTGGCATTTATTGATGATAATTAGCGGTAATTAATTCAATAATAACTCGTAAAACCGGTTTAATTAGTGTAGGCATATTTTTGAATGAGAAAATTTTGATCCTTTTTAGTAGGCAAATTGTAAAATAATTATCATCATGGTCACAAAAAGTTCTCTTGATTCTCTTTTCTATTAGTTTATTCATGTTCTGTTGCCACGTGGAGATCACGTGGTACGTGATACATACACGTGATCACTCGGAGATTAAGTGCACGTGATCACGTGTGGTATAAGGTCGCAAGGAATTATGGGGCTGGCAGTCAAAGAAACAGTTACAGACTTTATAGTAAGCGACTTCTTGATCGATTCTGGACAGGAAAAAGAAAATCTAATTTTTACGTCTATCGCGTGTATACTTAGTATAACGTCTTCCTATCGATAGAATGTCGAATGACTTGCCAAATAGTCCGATTCATCAAAAATACAGCTTTTCTTATGCAATATCGTCTCCAGGAAGGCGCCATAAATGGATTGAAGTATAAAAAGCGCTGCAAAAATAATTGCAAAATTGTGGAGATTAAAAACGCAGAAAAAAATACAAAGAAAGCAGTGGATCTGCGTGAGACGTAGGCTCAGATTTCAGCCGTCAGGAATTCGTGCGCCCGAGCCTACGTGAGACGGAGGCCCTTCGCAATGAACGAAGCATATAACTTTATCAAAGTTGTTTGACAGAGACGTTGTAATTGAGAGACTCAGACAGGAACTAAAGCAATAAACCAAAGCGGAATTGTTTCATAACTCCGATGTTGCACGATACTTCAAGGAGAGCATCTATCAGTAAAAGACAACCAGATTGAAGACTTGAAAGAGAACCGGATATCATCAACAGACTCAGAATGGCTAGCTGCTTCTCACGCGCGGCATGCGGATCGCATCAAGGATCGAAAGATAGTACTAATGAAAGACAAGCAGACCGATCAACCGACCGATGGGCCTGGGGGTGGGGGACTCCATTGTAAAAGGAACGGGTATGCTCGTCCTATCTCTTGGGGGTAAAAATCAGCGATTTGGTATCTTTTAGGATGTTAAAATTGAAGTTTAGAGTTTTAGCATTTTCTGGTCTCTCTTAGGGTATCAAAAGAGCATTGCTTATTATCTTATTCTCAACTGATGGAAGACATTTGCCCAACAAAGCCTGTCGACCGTTCAATTTGATGTTCATCATAATAATGTCCTTTAGCTTGTTATAGCTGGTATCTCTTAGCGGTTAAAAATCGTCCAGCCACGCCTTTCTTAAAAGACTTCCGGTATCTTTTAGGGGTATTTTTAAGATTTCCGACGAGCGTACCCGATCCTTTTACAATGGAGTCCCCTCCGGGCAGATGGGCAGACAGACACACGCGCCTGATAGACAGATCGAACGACACTATTAATGCAAAGAGACAAAAAGACCAACCGACCGACGGGTGGTAGGCACCGAGACAAACGAATAGATGTTCAATGTTCGCTTGCAAACAAAATGACGTCACAGGAGGGATTATTCGGTCCCAGAGTCCTGACCAAAAAGATTCAAAAATGTTGGTTGACGTGAAAAATAACTCAATTTCAGATCCGCTTAGTAATTCTATATGATAAATCGTAGTCATTGTCGTTTTTGCTGTTTACTTTTAATACTTGGATAGCGGAGGTGGGCTCCGTTGGCTTTAGCCCTCCCTTCCCCCAAATGTTTAGAAATTATTTT
Organism: Telmatactis stephensoni; assembly: GCA_029948255.1. Lineage (NCBI taxonomy): Eukaryota > Metazoa > Cnidaria > Anthozoa > Actiniaria > Isophelliidae > Telmatactis > Telmatactis stephensoni. The sequence goes on from JALIZF010001767.1 coordinate 384,467, forward strand.
GGAATGTGCCTATTCTAGCCTTGCGCTTGTAGCGTCAAACTTGATAAGCCTTCCCAAACAAAACAAGACGTTCAATGGAGCTTGTACTCGGGATATGTGATACCTTTGGGCCGGTATCCCGAGTAATTACCCTCTGCGGTCCCTAGCTGTTGTATAAAAAATAAATAATCTTTACGCAATGGCGACTTTCGAGGGACTATTAAACCATGACGTATTGACAGCACATTCATTCCTTTCAGGTTCTCCATTTGCAAATGCTGTCTTCTTCAAATTCCATGTTACCTACTTTAATTAAAATCAGTCTTACAACTTACATTCTTGGCTGGGATTCTGTAAGCGTTTTTAGCATGGTAAAACCTAGCTGGATACCCAGGCTGAGAGGGACATTGAGTTGTATTAGCGTTGATTCTACATTGGTACTGCTTTGCATAGTATGGACCATAGCATTGCTTTGTCAAAAGACTGAAAAAAGAAAGAAATTTGCCTATAATCCTTGGGCAAAAGATTTTGCGCGGATTTTAGTACAATATATACTAGGAGTTGAGTTAGTGAGCACTTGAAACCTGTCTAGAGTTCTAAAAGTTCTAAGAGTTCTAGAGTTCTAAAAGTTCTCTTCCTGACTCCGTTCCGGGGATTAAGTTTCTTCCCTCAAATTGATCCTAACCGCCAGGAGGGGGTGAGTAGCGCATCCAAAATCCTCAGTTTCTGATCCGTCTCGCTTCGCCCCTTATATTTACAGTGCAGATAATTAGCGATAATGCGATTGTATCAATAAGCTTTCTTACCCAACTTTGACCATATAATTCCAAGCATTGATTGGCCATCCTCCTTGACATCCATGATTGTTAGTATCACAATCGACCAGTTGTTGTGCCGACAGAACTACGTTGATTTGATTGTGTGATGCGATAGCAAACCGGTCCGATAAGGTCTCTAAAGGAATGACAATAAGGTACAATAGTAGCATTACAAATTGGTACATACTGAGAGTCCAATTTTAATATACAATAGGCCATATGCACTAACAGGTCACGTGACCCTATCTCCCCTAAATCAAGCAGCACATCAAAATGAACTCCAAAAAGTGAAAGAGCACCTCGATATTAGTAAAAGTGCAAAGTTTCAGTTTATAAGGTGAATAAGAGAAAAAATGACAGTAAATTTAAGATTGGATATTTTCTTAAGATTCGTTCGGAAAAGCGCGTTGGATGGCAAGCTCGTGCCATCCAACGCGCTTTTCCGAACGAATCTTAAGAAAAAATCCGATCTTAAATTTACTGTCATTTCTCCTGTATTACATCTTAGCTGCTGAAAATTTGCACTTTTACTAATATCGAGGTGCTCTTTCTATTTCTGGCGTTCATTTTGACGGTGCTACTTGATTTAGGGGAGATAGGGTCACGTGACCTGTTAGTGCATATGGCCTATTGAACCTCTCTACACGACCACCTCTCCACAACAGCCAGCACTTTCCGCTCACACCATCAAACAAATCCATTCATTTACGACCGCTATATTGCTTATATTATATTAATTTACGACTTATATTGAAAACTCTGTATATCGACCAATCTGTTGACAGATTAAGAAGCTGCTATAGAGGGGTGCGATTGTATCAGAGATATCTCATTGGTCCTCATTAAACTATTTAAATTATTTAAATTTGACTCTGACATGGACTCAGATCGATAATTAACTGTTTTTTGTATTCAAAGGTTGGTCGCCTCACGCACTTTCCACCCCTTGGGCTCTCATGCCACAGGAAGCCCACATTATGTGAACCTTAACTAACCTGACGCACCAAATGCCCAACAGCTTCCACATGCACCCTAGTAAATGAAAATGAGATGCATGCATGAATAAAGGAGGGGAATTAAAAATTGAAATTTAAAAACGAATCATGAGACATTAAGGGACCAGCACACACATGCGCAAAAGGTATGACATCCCAGGAACGTCTCTTGCACTCTAGTGTATATGTGTTATATATGCAATTCTAGTATATACATCAGTTATATGTAATGTTGCACCTGTGTTTCAATCTCAGTAAAACAATTTTAAGAAAACGTGTTAACAGTCTTATTATATATGTCAGTGATATGTTTCGAAATTGATTCAAGCGAATAGAGGGTCCTCGAATAGACCATTTTACAGTTACATCTTGGTCAACCACAGCCTCGATCGCATGTGGGTCATATATTACTCTTTGGAGTTCGTTAACAGCCCGTGAAAAGGCAATGAATGTATAGGAAGAAGTAAATGAACAAAGCAAATACTTTCGATTTCGACAGGTTTGTTCTTTGTTCATTTACACCTCCCTGGATCATTTGTGTGCATTTCTTGCTTTTTCACGAGCTGTTACGAAACTGAAAAGAATATATATATTACATGCAGTCGAGGCTGTGGTTGACCAATATGTAACCGTTAAACGGTCTATTCAATAGGCATAGTGGGTTTTCATTTCACAATTTTTCCACGTCCTCATAGTGGCTTTAGGGTGTGATCGCGATTACTGCTAAATAAATGCGAGATAGCGAGATTCGGCGAGATTTACGGGACGTTGGGATTTCAGACATGTCAGAAGTCTATTGGTCATTCAAAATATCGGCATAGTACCTGGTTTCTGATAGGATGAATGGATCCTGGCCACTGCTGACGAGAATCGAAAACTTTAGGGATGTCTTTCAGAGGTTTCACTCGTCTCTCAGGAGGAGGGTTGATCTTTAGGCCACGCCCCATAGCTTCCCAACATTGATTGTGCCTCCTCGAACGACATATCCGCAAATCTTCGGTACATTGTTGCCTGCCATCTATTGGAAGATAATACTGATAATTAGAAACTAATTGATATTTATATATAATTGAATTAGGAACAGACTGACTAACTGGACGGATCATTGTTGACGCGGTCTTGACGGGCTTCGTTTAAAATCGAGAACGCTAGTCCTCGTAGCTGGCCAGCCTATCCAGACCACGAAAACTCAAGCATGTGCAAGCCAAGTCGCCATAGCGTGCCACTGAAGGGTACTGACTACGTACGGCGCCATCACTGCATGTTCACATCGTTCAAATCAAAGTATTAAGAGGGTCTAGATGGGGTTAACTGACAACTGACAAATGGCCCAAAATTTAACCGACAACCGACAAATACCTTAAAATTCAAATGACAACTGACATTTGTGTAGCCTGTTTTTAACTGACAATTCAACCAAAATCTGAAAAAATAGTCGTTTTTCTCCATAACCCATCTCTCCCAGGGACAGTTGTCATGTAACAAAGTTCAAGTGGATATCAAATTGCTAAATTTTGATCGTAAAACTGGCTTAGAAAGAAAAAATCCCATGAGAAATAAATAAAAGCCTTTGTTAATCATTAATTTCCATTTAACTGACAACTGACAAAAAGGCCAAAATTTATCCAAAATTTAACTGACAACTGACATTTGCACACCCCCATCCAGACCCTCTATTAACGACAAAATTTCGAGCGCAGCCGGAAGTTAACGAAATCAAGCTCACAATCTTACTGCGCGCTAGTATCATTAAAACCTTGCTGTGGATTTTCTGTTATATTTAAACATGTGTAACGGGTTTGTGCGTTTCAGCCGAACAAAAGGCTCTTGCATAATCTGACACGGTATATAAGCTGAGACATAATATCAAGAATAATTAGATACCAAGTAGTCCTCAATATTATTCTAATGTCTTTTAATTAAATGTGCAATGTATTGATCATTTGTCACGAACTTTGTTACTAATATTAGCTATAGTATATCCACTGGTACGTACCCAACATTTAAAATGTTTACTTTAGTGACCAATTCCTCTGAAACGACCTTTTCTTTTGCAGAAGAATAGCTTCCAAAGCCCATAAGAATTGATATCAAGATTATTGCCCGGAATAGTGACATCATCATATATATTGTTCTCCAAATGTTCTCTAACTTCGGTTACGAACAAGCAGACAGACTCTGTACAGATCAGAAATGTTGGCAGGCAGCGAAACGAAACGAAACTCGTGATAAACTCTTGATCGGATGCTGTAACAAGTTTGTCATAGCTCGTGACCAAGTCACGAGACTAGCAGAATGTTGCGTGACATTACATGTCAGTCGTCAGCACCAACAACCATTTGACATTTTATGGGGAGCCGGGCAACAGGCTCTAAGGCAATTTTGCTCGGGCATATCTCATCTGATCTGGCACGCTACCCTGCGAGCAGTCTCCCTTCACCTTCTCCTTCGTCCGCGGAAAAGTACGTTTGGGTGCCATTATAAAATAATAATTTTAGTGGAAAAATGAGTTTACCATCAAACTTGCTCGGATTTGTCATATCGATAAAGTATAAGACTGCAAAATTTCAAAGTATTTTTTGAAATATATTATCTGTAGAAAGTAGAAAGTATTATTCACTATTTTTTTAACAAATAAAATTCACAGATCATTCAATGTACTGTTCATTTTTATTTTCATAACTTATTATTTATTTCTTGCCGTCCTCAAAAATTCATTCTTTCTTTAAGCTTTCTATGTCTGTTTCCATTGGCATGCTTTCTATAAGTTGTCTAATCCTATTCAGCACAATTTCATTGGTACATTGACAGTGTTCAGAATCATATGGTTGTTCAACCCACAGGACTCCCATAACACACAATCTTTGGTCCTCACTTTCCATCACTGGTATTCTGTTCTTACTCAGCCAGTCTTTCAATTTCACTTTTCTTCCCATCAAAGCTTCTTTGGTATAACTCGTAGTACTTCTGTTCACAAAACTGTCCATAAAGCTGACATTTTCTTGGATTGGTTTATCTTTTTCGATGTCAATTTGTTTGACAGCATGTCCCATCACAAATGTCACAGTCTTAGTATTCGATGTGATATCCTCGCTGTTTTGGACTAAAACAATGCAGTATGAGACTGGATCAATAGAATATACAAATCCATTAATCGTTCTACCATCACATAGGGATATGATTACATTTTGATCAACAAATTTAAGAAGAGAAGAAGGAGACAGCTTCGTAAAGTCTGAATCATCCGCCATCTTTGAATTACATAGTACCCAGTCTTTCGCTGACAACATGAGACAGATCCCCCAACAAAGGTCATCTGACTCAATTTTACATAAAATCAAATAAAAAATTGGTTTTAGTGAAAATGCGGAAGATGCCATACGATCTAGCTATTTTGGTCTGTTTTATGATTGCGAAAACTTTTACAAATGTAAAAAATTCCAACAAAAAGTATCTAGTATTTGGGTTTCCTGTTGTATTGGAGTCAGAAAGAGCTTAGTACTGTGATAATAAAGAAACAAGGAAATTATTATAAACAGAAGACCGGCGAAAAAACGTTTGATTGAGATCTTGAGGTTCTAGAATAATGGCAGATAAAGGTAATTTTTTTAATAAAACATTCGGTTATGGCTGTAATTCTTAATTAATTCATTTGAGTATTATATATTTCTTTCTTTCTTAATTCCACGGGCAATATCTTGATTTATTGATCACTGAGCTGAAAGTATTAAGCTTACAATGTCATACTTAAATATATTAGTTCAAGGCAAATTTGAATTAAGCTTATAATTAAATTATAAAAGCTATATTCAAGCTATTGTTTTCAAATTCACTCTTGTAACAGAGGAAGCATACAATCATGCAAACTTCAGAGGCTTCAAGACAAGCCAATTTAGTCTGTTCCATGCCAGTGGATGTTGTGCCTCATCATTTTGCCACATCCAATCAGCATGGACTTTCTTGAGTCATATAACATACCAGTCTCCTTCACAGCTACCAGAGTTTTCTCAGGAGAATAATTGCTGCATAATGTAGCATAATACGTGTCATATATGATAAAAACCCCGGGGGTCAAAACGCTAGGGATGATCGTCGGAAACCTCCAAAACAGACCCTAAAAAATACCCAAATGCCAAAATTTTCGACCCTAAAATATACATAACAGCTCAAAAATACCCCTAAAAATACCAAAAAATCAATCCCTAACACACCAATATAGGAAGTACACCCCCCGGGATAAAAACTCTGGTATCTGCTAAGTAGGTCCCTATGAGCAGAGTCTCCTGTAGGTAATTCCTGACACAAAAAATAGGAGATTCTGCTGGTCTAGCCCATCCTGACATCCATGGACAAACTAAATGGTTTTGATAGGAAATCAGGCTCTGTTGTGATTGGATGATAAAATCATGTGTTTGTTAATAAATTGTTCACTGACCCATTGATAAGTTACCAGCTCTAGTGCATGCTCAACATAGAAAATGGCCTAGAGCTAGACTGGCAGAGTCTCCCTATTTTCATGGCAGAAATTACCTTTGGGAGACTCAGTGCTAGCAGGGAAATAAATAGACGTAGCAAATTAGTTTATTTATATGACTACTATAATTACAATTTTTAATGTGCATTAGATAACGAAGCAAGTAAAGATGAACAAGCATCTGGAGTTGATGCACCATCCCAGGGTGATGATGAAGGTAAGCTTGATTTGCAAAAAAAAAAGCATGAAATGCTCTATAAAAACTGTATCCTCTGAGGGACTATTTCCCACCATATTTCAATTAAGATAGCTCCATATAGGGTGGGGGTGGGGGTGGGGGGTGTGACCCATGTAGAGAGGTGGATACCTCCCATTTCGACCTAGATGGTTTTCAACTGTATTCTTATAATTTAGTTCTCATCCTCAACTTGATGTTTACAGTGATCTGACAGCAAACAATAATTATTTTTAGTTGTAAGTTATTTTATAAATCAAAAGTCCTAATTCATTTCTTTTGTTCTTTGTGTTTTAGTGTCTTTGTTACAACAGTTATTGGCAAGGTTTGGACTTACAGCAGGAAAAGCTGAAGAAAAAGAAAAACCAGAACAACTTCTTGAAGAAGTTACCTTTGAAGGAATTGCCAAGTTCATGAAGACAGATAAATGTAATATTAATGAGTTATTTATCTGTACATGTATTCAGTGGTAGTTATTTTTGACCTGACAATAACCTCACTCATTAAAATTCATGAGTGTCTTATGTAAATGTAAACAAGTGGAAAACTAACATTCAAGAACAGTTGAACCTCCCGTAAAGGGAACTCCCTTGGGACCAGGAATTCATGTCTGCTTACAAAAGGCGGTCAAGGAGGAGGTCAAAAATGTAGAGTTTGTTAGGAGAAGGGACCTGAAGGATTGCTGTCCAATTATTTATGGCAGTGTCTGCTTAAAGGAGGTATCCCTTAGTGGAAGTCTGATTGTGTAATTCATTGTTTGGGAGGTATCAGATAATTTGGTTTAAAAATCCTGGCAAAAAATTGGAAGGTTAATAACTTTAGGGAGACCCAAATGACTATAAACAAATCTGCTGCCTGATTTCTTAATTTTCCAACCCTAACATAAAGAATGACCAGTATTAATTTTGTAGGTAAAAATGTCATCGTAATGACAGGAGCAGGTGTGTCAACAGCTGCTGGTATTCCAGACTTCAGATCTCCTGGTACTGGCCTCTATGACAACCTGCAGAAATATAACCTCCCATCTCCACAGAGTGTTTTTGAAATTGAGTATTTTAGGGTAAGAATTTTGCATAATGTAGCTGATCTCTGACAAACTTCAAGCTCTAATTCTTTTGAAATTCATGAAATCGTTTCCATTTAATTCCATGTGTCGATCATGGTGTTACTGAGGAAATGCTTCATTTAATTTCTAGTTTCTATGTCTCAATCTTTACTGGCCATTAAACATGCACTTTGTGGACTGTATTTCCTGGAGTAAGCATACTCCTTCCATTAAGTGTCCTTTCTTGATTCTGATCGAGCCTTCCTTTGATTAATTGCCTAATCCTTGATTAAGTGCCCACTTAAAGACAATTTATTTGATATTTGCAGTATAGTAAGTACTACCCTCAATAATTAAGTGCCAATAGAAGATGACATAAAAGTTGCCTTTTATTTATGCCATCCCTCATAGTTATATCTAAATATTACATGGATCCTGACATGATTGCTGACCGAGCTAGCTCTGTTTGATGGGGAAAAATGCCAGACACTACTCAAATGTGTTGGATAATTAAAATTTGGCTGTGTGCCAAGGGCACATAACTGCTTCTATTATAAATAACATTCCTTTATGAAATGGTCAAATTGACCTTCACATAACAACTTACTGATATGTGCCCCATCAAAGGCGAGGGCTACAAACTGCCAAACAATATAACAACTAGATGACTGGATGGAATGGGGAGGAGAGCAATGACATGTTCCTACATGAGTAAATTTTGTATTAAATGTCCCCCCCCCCCTAAAATGAGTGTCCCACCCTTGATTTAATGCCCCCTTATCCACAAAATTTGGAATATACATGTACCCAGAGCACTTTTAAGTGCATAAAATGACCAATTAAAACAGAGTAAATGCCATAAATGCATACATACATGCAGTAGTGCCTCATTTTGAACTGTCTGAAATCTACCAACAAATTAGTGGGCATGCACTGCTCTACACCACTCCCTACAATCACTCTTTCACAAGGGAGCAGCTACAGCTACCATTAGGGTGTAATCTGGATAAATTTATTTTATGATAAAAGCATGTCCAACAGATTGTTGGGGTGTGGTGTAGTTGCATCATTATTATTTTTCATGCCATTTGTTTATAACAGAGAAATCCTGAGCCATTTTATAAACTTGCCAAGGAGCTTTATCCTGGATCATTTAAGGTAATATTTTGTAATTTTATTAATATATTTGTTAGCACTCTTCTGGATAAGTTGTCAGCTAGCTTAGTAGCAGGCCTTAAGATGATAACTGATTACTTAAACAAAGTTTGACCCCTCACAAAAACATACAGTAAACCCCCTCAATGTGGACACCCCTGTAAAGTAGACCCCTCTCTAAGATGGACACATTTGCCTGGTAGTGGCCAACTCCCCCTAAGGCAGACACCTCTCTAAGATGGGCACTAAGAGGTGGTCCCAAAAGTGTCTGCTTTAGAGGGAGTTCACTGTTCTTCTGGAGCATCAGGGGTGCAAGATGTGTAACTTCTTAAGCCTCATTCAAACACAAAACCATCCCAATACCATCCAACACACAAACAACTTCCAACATGAAGCAAACACATTTCTAACATTATTCTGAGTGACAATTTCCATTCAACTTCCAACATTTTTGGCTCTAACATGTTGGATGTGTTTTCACACCCTGTTGGTTGCATGTTGTTTGCAGTTGCAGGGCAAAGTTTGATCTATTTTGAACTTTGACCAACAACATCCAACAGGATTTGAAATGCATCCAACATGTTGTAATGGGAGTGTTTGCATGGGGCTTAATTTACTCATTGGGTTTAAATATTCTCTGCAGCCAACAATTTCACATTATTTTGTAAAACTTCTTGAAGAGAAAGGTTACCTACTGAGAATCTATACCCAAGTAAGTACATGTAATAACAGGCTGGTATATTGTCGTGTGTTGTCTATTTGGTTGAGCACCATGTGTGATTAAAGTGCATGAATTACAATTAGACCTCAAGGCCGAATGGACTACAAGTCAATAGCCCATGAGGCCGTAGGCCGAAAGGGCTATTCAAACTCGTAGTCCATGAGACCGAGAGGTCTAATTGTTTTAGTATTCACCAACATATTGGGCCAAAGGTGAATGAGACTAAACAAAACAAAGAGAGAAAAATGTTTTATTGATATTATTACTTGTGCTTCCTCTCAACTCGGGCTATCACCAATAGCCGGAGGTTAGGGAGTCAATCAGAATGCAGGATTTGTAATAGCCCTTAGGGACCATTCATTTTTTATCAGGGAGAGGGGGGCGGTGGAAATCTGGGGGGGGGGGGCATTCAAAAAAATCAGGCCTATAGAGGGGGGGCCACATGTAGAAGAATCAATGTCAAAAGGGGGGGCCATTCAAAAACATCATACCAATGAGCTTTTATCAGTTATTTTTAAGTAAAGGAAACAGAATAGAACATTTCTGAGTTACTACTTTACTGCCTATCCCTGAGCGGCTCGCGCTTCGCGCTCGCAAATTAAAATGTACTGATATTACAAAATCCGAAACTAGTTATATATGCTAACTACTCATTTACTGAATCAGAAATGTAGTACTTTCGAGTTACTTTCATGCCTTACTTTGACGAGCGGCTCGCGCTTCGCGCTCGCATAATGTCGTTATTGTAAATGGTTTCTGAAAATGTTCTGCTTGCTCTCAGAAGAGCAAAAGCTTTATTCTTTACAGAAAATTGATCCACCCTGATTCCGAAACAAATCCCCATTCAGAATGCAGCCTACGGGCCTGTAAATGATCATGAAAAACAAAATAATCTGACATTAAAGTACATGGATTGCTAACATTTATACAACTGCAACAAACTTTTGATATCCTTTTAGGGATCATTCATTTTTTATCAGGGAGGGAGGGGAGCGGTGGAATTTTTTTGGGGGGAGAGGTGGGGTCATTAAAAAAAATCAGGCTTATAGAGGGGGGGCTAGTTTTTCTTGTATGGACTCCTGCTGGAATTCCACGCCCCCCCCCCCCCCCCCCCCCCCTCCCTGATAAAAAATGAATGGTCCCTTATGTTGGCGAATACTAATACCCAGTATTCCAAGTCAAGACTATTGTCTAACAAAGCACATATCAGGCTCATAACATGGTATATTTTCATCTCACTGATCCCGGGTTTTTATGGAAATTTTGATTCCTGAGCCCATATTTTTTAGAAATTTTTGATCCCAGATCCTTGGTGCAAAAATCTGAGCTGATCTCTGATCCTGACCCAATGTCCCTGATCCTTGATCCCACCCATTTGATCCCTGAGCCCTGGCCTCTGATCCCTGATCCTGGCCATAATTTGGAGCTTGATCCCTGATCCCATATACCATGTTATGAGCCTGATATATTATACAAATGATGGTAAACACCAGTGATGCAAAAACCATGGTGCACCATCTCTATTCTTGCAATATGTTCAATGTGTAGTTCCAGAAAATACTCTCCTGGCATGTGCACACACCATCACAGACGGAATTTTGTAAATAGACCCCCCCTATCCTTTAGAACCATTTTTCTTCCATACAAACTCTGTAATTTTGTTCTTTCTCTGCTAATTACTCTTGCAACAAGTTTTAACTTAAATTTACAATCTTTTGTTATCAGAACATTGACACTCTTGAAAGAATAGCAGGCATAGATGGTGACAGCATTGTAGAGGCTCATGGGACATTTCATACTGCGCACTGTCTTAAATGCAGAAAGGAATACTCACAACAATTTGTTAAAGGTATCAGAATTTGTAAAAGAAACTAAACCTCAGCTGCAAAGATTATTTCAGTCTGTGGGTTTTTTGACAAGGTTGTCTTGTATGGTCAGTTGTTTCAATCCATATATCTTCCTTTATTGGTTTACTGATTTATTTATATTTCTGTCATATTGTTCACAGATGAAGTGTTTCAAGATAAGATCCCCAAATGTACAGAGTGTGATGGAACTGTCAAACCAGGTATACTGGCTGTTTTAAATCTTCCATCTCAAGGGAATTACCAATGCATTTGTTACTATACTGTAAGGAAGGATAAATAAAACTTACCACTAACAAACTGAAAGGGATGCTCGTGGAAATGGCTATGATTATCATTAATTTCCAGCAACTGATACTCAGACTCCTCAATCAAGGGTTTTTGATTGGGATATAGTGTTCATTGACCACCTTGCTTTAGGGCCAATTATGCCTTGCCTAGAAGTACTTGCTGTAGCTACATTTAACAAACTGTGAGACAAAAACTGGAGTTCTTATCAAGTATAAAAGCTTTGAATAACACTAAACGTCTTTTTTAGACATTGTGTTTTTCGGAGAATCTTTGCCAGACAGGTTCCACAAGTTAGTACATCAAGTAAGCCACTCAAAAAATATTATTGTACATTGTTTTATAACAAATGTTTTCACAAATTATTATCAATTATTATTTTTTTTTTTTATTGTAAGTTTTACATTACTACAACAGTTGGTTTCTACATTGTAGATGCATTTATATTAATACACTGTAATGTTTTTGTGTGTGAATATTTTAGGACATGCGAAAGTGTGACCTGCTGATTGTCATGGGAACATCTTTGGTTGTTCAACCATTTGCATCCCTGATTGACAGGTACGTTCCTCTTCCTTACCCTCCCCTTCCCTCACCTTGGCCCTACACAGACCCCACAACTGTGTTGGCTTTGCAGGTCCTTAAAGATGGAAACACTCCATAGGGAATACATTACCAGAATGTAGTGGCTATGGGATTAGGTGTGTTAAGGCACAGCTTAAATAAGGCACGAACCTCTCCATATAAACGGAACTTTTAGTCTAAGACGCGCCTTATCTAAGGCATTAACCTCTCCGTATAAACGTCACTTTTAGTCTAAGACGCGCCTTATCTAAGGCACGAACCTCTCTCCGTATAAACGGCACTTTTAGTCTAAGACGCGCCTTATATAAGGCACGAACCTCTCCATATAAACGGCACTTTTAGTCTAAGACGTGTCTAATCTTAAGCACGAACTTCTCCGTATAAACGGCACTTTTAGTCTAAGACGCGCCTTGTCTAAGGCACGAACCTCTCCGTACAAACGGCACTTTTAGTCTAAGACGCGTCTTATCTAAGGCACGAACCTCTCCGTACAAACGGCACTTTTAGTCTAAGACGCGTCTTATCGAGAGAAAGTGTTCTGAGCTGCTCCTTTATAAGGCTCGAATAAGGCTTAGACTAAAAGTGTCTATTATACGGAAAGGTTCGTGCCTCTCTATAGAAAGCGCATCCTATGTAGTTCGTATAAACGGCCCTGGTATTTCTAAGTCAAGTATGACATACTAAATGCTTCTCCATTAGGATTCCAGACACAACTCCAAGACTGCTCATAAACCGAGAAAAGTCAGCCAGCAGGGTAACTATTAAGACGTTTTCATATTTCTCAGATAACAATTCATAAAAGAGGGCGCATAACCAGACAGAGTTATAGCACGTGGTGTAATGTAACATTGTCGGCTCAGTTTAGGACTGCTTGCTTTTCAGCTGTTTCGGCTGTGAGCCACTTGCATGCAGCATAAGGTTTTGCATGAACATCGATTTGCTTCCGATGTGAGCCAAATTTGTTCGAAATAACCAATGAAGACCACGTACAATCGACTCCCAAAATACAGGACTAATCTAGCTATAAGAGTGCATGCCGAGTCTCCACCAGCATAGCATTGATCAGTTTTCCTCTTGGTTTAGGGTGACATGATGTCGTTATTGTTTGGAGGAGGTGGATTTCGTTTTGATGACGAAGACAACTACAGGTAATATAAAGATTGAATATTTGCTTGCACGTGTAGTTTTATAACCTGACTTACACGACAACCCTTGCATGGCACGGTGTCTCCTAATTCTGGGTGAGTGGACCCAACATTTTTTGCTCAGCACTCGCAATAGTCATAGTGTGAACAGAAAATTTGTTGGCCTGACAGGGGTGCTGTACTGAAAATACTTGGTGTGGGTGCCAAGATTTAGGGGTGCCTTAAAATGGTTGTTATATAAATCAGGCTTTTATAGGTTTGTAAGTAAGTACATCAGTCGTGTTGTACCATATTATTTACACATATAAATTGGGTTGGGACCTATTTGAGATCATTCTTAATAAACGAACAAACAAAAACAGACAGACAGAGAGAGACGGACAAACAAACAAACAAACAAACAAACAAACAAATAAACAAACAAAACAAAACAAACCAAGCTAACAAACAAAACCAATCAACTCAAGCAAATACTAAACAAAGCAGAGCAAAGCAAAGTAAAACGAAACGAAACAACAAAAAAGGGACATGAAGTACATGGTAATGTTGCTAAATGGTCTTAAGGTCCAGACACACGGTGCAACTGTTTCCGAAACATTGGCTGAAACACCGCGCGCAACACGGTTGCACCGTGTGTACACCACTAGGACAATAACATGACTTTTGGAGGGCATATTGTTTATTTGTGGCCCGAGTAGCTTCATTTGCATGAAACATCTCGTGCAATGTTGCGCGCAACAGTTCTGGACAGTTTCAGAAGTAGAAATGAATCCTACTTCTGCGGCTTTTGCGCGCAACGTTTCGCGAAACATTGGAATGGGTAGACACACGCTGCAACATTGTGTTGCGCGCGATGTTTCAGCAAATGTTTCAAGAAATGTTGCACCGTGTGTCCGGGCCTTTACTGACAAAAAGTAGTTTATGAATAAATTATTTTCCAATCTCTGCAGAGATGTTGCTTGGCTAGGAAACTCCGATGACGGCTGTCTTGCATTGGCTGACTTGATGGGATGGAAGGTATTGGATGGTTTGCATATCATTCTACTTTTATTGGATATAATATATTTTCGTATCAGACTAGACGCTGAATTTTGTGTAACATTGCCGTCTCAAAATCGAATTATTTTTATCATATAATTCATCAGTCATTGCAGCCTGACTTAGAGGGAGGAAGAAAAGGGAATGACCCTTACCGACTGAAAATCAGGCTATATCAAGAGACTTAATAACATAACTACAATCTTACGCGCGCTCTGATTGGCCAGGAAGCTGATCTATTTGCTCATGGGCTGCACTGCGCGCGCACTATCTTTAATTCGTCTTCGTCTTTTTTAAATCGTTCGTTTTTGAGATGGTGACACATGCATATAACGCGCGCTCTGATTGGCTGAAAAATCTATGAATTATTTCCCCATGGGCTACACGGCTCCGTTTTGAACGTTCTAGGCTCTGTTATAAATCAATTAGACAGCAGAAAGCCGCTTGCCCATTGCGTTATAGACGCACTTGAGAAAATATAAAGAATTCTTAACAAACTAGAGTGGCACGAGGCGTAGCCGAGTGCGACTCTTATGTTTGTTAGCCGTTCTTTATATTTTCTCTCGTGCGTCTATAACGCTATGGGCGCGCGGCTTTCTGTTGTCCAATTGATAAATAATACTAAGAGAACGAAACTCAGTATTGATGTCTGTGCGACGTTCGTGGCGATAAGGTTATTTTTAGTAACAACGCCATCGCGCCCGCGCGCAAGGCTCTCAAACAACAAAATATGATTACCAAAAGCAAACGGTCCCGTCCGCGCGCACTGTCAAAAATCAAATTCTATCATTGTTCGAGAACCTTGCACGCGTGATGGCGTTGTTACTAACGATAACCTTAGTCAGTCGCCAAGAACATCGCACAGACATCAATACTGAGTTTCTCTCTCTTACTATTATGGTCTCTTGGCTATATAAGCAGTATCGTAATAATAATCATACTTCTATCTCTTTCCCTAAGGAGGAACTTCTTGCAATGGTCAAAGAGGCTCACAAAAAGATAGATGATGCAACGGCTTCTAGTAGTGCCTCGAATGAGTCTTCAGGAACCCAGCCAACCGAGACAACAAACACAACGACTTCATCAGAGGAGTCCAAAAATATAGAAAAACAGCCAATAGGTGAAGATAGTGGTGAAGCTAATGTTCCAGCAAGTCAGTCTGATGACAAACAAGATACTTGATTGAATCGGAGCCACTCTTTGCTGGCAAAGTTGTCTAAAAGAGAAAAGCAATACATCTTGGGTAGCAAGACGGACACTGAATATTTTGAGTAACATATGCACACAGACACACACACTGAGCTAGAAATATCTATATAAGTCTAAAGCAAATTACGATAATAGACCACATGATTATTATTCTGTACTAAGGGAAATGAAATGAAAATAGAAAAATAATAGGAAATGGGAAGACTTCCCTGATTTTACATCGGTTAATTTCACCACAATTATTTACAAAAAAATATTAATTTTTACTCAATTGAATGGAAAAGAAAAATATGTGCCAGACGAAGGAATATTTCAATTGTACATTTTTACGAGGTTGCATGCGCATTATAATTTGTAGAATTCAATTTTTTTATTTATTTTTTCCACAATTATTGATGGACTTTGAAGAATAAAAACAGCAAAGATTCAGTTTCATTTTTCTTCTTGATCCTCCCAGGGAGACTATTGGCTTTGTGAGCAACCATCAGTCTTTCACATGAAATATGAATGAGAAAGCTCCACGGTACAGAACTGACTAAAGAATATTTTCCTGTACGATTTTCTTCGTTTAACACATCACCGAGCCGTTCTGAAATTTTGGATTTTGTTACAGAGAAAAATGGTTAAGTTCAATTGAAGCGTCGCATAGAAACAACAAAGTTACTTTCAATGAAGACATAGTTGCCACTATTGTTCGGGATTTTCCCTTTCACTATTGCATGCCCTACAGCAACAACAATAATCTAAAATAACATTGCCAGCGCGCGAGGAAATCGCAGCGTGTATCATTTCCTGCCTTTTATAACGAAATTCCGCATTGCGACGCAAACGACACAAGAAAAATGGTATTGCCTTGTATCAGAAAACAAGTTGAATGAATAAATAAGTTATCTTTATTAAAGACATAATCGTAAGCTAAATATACCATCAACTGTTCATAACAATATAACTTTTATAATGTACAGATCAAAAATTGAGAAACTTAAAAGTTTCTTTTGGTAATTGCAATCCATTTAAAACTGTAGATAAAATCAGTAAATGTTTTAAGAAGTTTGAAAAAATATACTACTATTAACAAGGGTGATCTTAAATTGATTTCATAAATCTCTGTTATCTATGTACAATGTATTCAGTGTTCCAAAGGCTATTTTGATAAAGATTGTATTGGAGAAAGGAAATGTTATTCATGACAATGTATAGTTATCTTTCAAATAATATCATGAAAACCCCCCAAAAAACAGCATCTAGGATCAGTGGTCAGTGATGTGTTAATGAATCTCATTTTCAGTGATCACAATAAGTCATAATTACTGCAAACAATTCCAGTGACTTTGAACAAAGGTTTCTAGTCTAGTCAATGCTTTCGGCCAAGTTCTGTACATTTCTTTTATTTTTTTGGCCAATAGCCTCAAAACCTTTGGTCAGTCATTGGAGTGTATCAGCAATATCAGAAATTGTTTTGGCCTTGGAATCTTTTTTCACGAAGACAACTGCAAGTCAAACAGCTAGAACAGCTAGATACTGTGCATCTTAAAAGTCACACCAATGACATGGCCACAAGCACAAGCAACTCACTAAATCTGCTCATCAGCAGAGTTTGCTTTCTCTAACACACCATGAAATAAATGCTGCACACCAAGTCTTCAGATAACACTTGTGATTATGGTCATGTCACAAGTATGAAAAAAAGCTTTCAAAAGCCCACATTCGATATTCTGGCTGAGTGATCATGCACATAGCACATTATGACGAGGCTTTGGGGAACCAATTGAGTCATCCTAATATATTCTTCTCTTTCCCTGGAGCATAGTCTTGAATTGCTCTGTGCATGGTTACTCAACTAGAATATTGAAAGTGAATAGCCTAAATTTCATCTATCTCCTCTCAGTTGCTTCACTCCCCAAAAGAAACTTCATCTTCAGCATAACTTTGGTCCGTATGGCTAACTATAAGTTATTTATGTATACTATAAAAATACTTATGGTATTTATACTATAGAATTTTAGAAATTGCTTTTCAACTCAGTAGAACCCTGGTGGCTCAAGCTCTCATGCAATAAATGCATTTTTACTAAAGTTTTAACTGGTACCCATCTCCTTCCAATCCAGTTTTGCTGTATCTAAATGTCACTAATGTCTACATGCTATGTGTAGCCTAGGAGACTAGATAAATGGTAGCTCAGTTGAAAACTTAAGGAATTTTAAAAACCATATATTCCTAAAAAGTGGTTGAAGGGCCTATTTCTCAACTCCTCAAGGGATGAGGCAATTATTACAATTAAAGCTATATCAGATTCAGAGAAAGAGTACCAGTGAAAGCAGTGGAATCTCCCTTCAGTCAACTGCCATCCTCATTAAGTCGTCAGGAAGTCAAAACTGAGTACATTTCAGATGACTGTGTAAAACCATGGTTGCACACAGTATGGTCATGACATTGAGTCAGTTTTCAATTACATGATACTGATCTGACAAAATCATCATCAAAGATTTCCCCACTTCGATCACTTGTATCCAGTGGTACTACAAAATATTGGACTGGTGTCTCCTTAGAAGATGCACATACTTGTAGGAATTGAGTTAGTCTCTGCAGCCACTGAGGGTGTTGTCACACAAGGCTACTTATTCATCCTGTATCAAGTGCTGCATGACGAAACCTTCTGCAGTTGCAAAGGAGAATAGAGTTGAGCTGGCTAATAGAGGTTCCACTATGATTGAAGGGCTGCCATAAAAGTGGCCTAAGTAACTTTTTCTGTGTATAGCAATTGATATTATGATAGGAATGTCCATTCATACCATTTTATCTACCATTTGGGAAAATTTGAAAGAAAGAAAAAAGAATCAGAAAAACTCACTTAATCCATTTTCATGAGTAGCCCTTCAATTTTGTGTTTGAGCTGAGATCTTGAGACACTAGAATTCTTAATGACAATATATCACTTTTTTAATGCCCATCCCCAATTAAAAAACCTATAATCTGTCTAAGGTTTACTGTGATTTATGTTGTGTTTTCATATGATCAATCAAATGTGAGCAACAATCAAGCTCCGTCTTGCAAATGCTGCACACGTGTCTACCAGACCCATAACTACGTCCAGTATGGGTTAGATAATCAGCCACTGAAAGGAATTCTCTGTAACAATGATTACAAAAGAATTGTCTAGCCTCTTGGTGAGCATCCTTAATGTGTCTGTGAAGATTACTATAATTAGAGAAACTTTTAGTGCACAGCCAACATGGACTCCCCTCTCCATGGCATGAAGCAAAGTGCTCTTGGAAGCGAGAAAGTTTTGCAAATGAATGATGGCATGTAAAACATTTAACCTGACTGGTTTGTTTGGATGTTTTATTCTTACAAGAAGAGGCTTTGTGTCTTAGAAGATGTCTTCTACAGGAAACAAACTTTCCACAGCCACAGCATTCATAGAGCTTTTTTGCAGCCACAGTTCCAACGTTCCTTACTTTTAACATGTTCTGAGAATGGTTCTCTATTCTCTTATGTCTTCTAAGTCTTTTGGCATTTTCAAACACCTTATTACAACAATTGCATTCAAAGCAGGTTGCTGGTTTTGGTTTTTGATTATGCCATCTTAGATGGTTGGATAATCCTTGACCTGTATCAAAAACAAGGCTGCAAATGGTACATGCAAATTTATTCTTTTTTGTTGAAGATACAGTGCATTTATGAGTTGCCAATAACTTTGTTTTGGTAAAACTTGTACCACATTTTCTACACTTGTGGGGCTTTCTATTGTTGTGCTGAAGCTGGTGTTGATAAAATACACTATACAAACGAAATGCTTTTTTGCAGACTTGGCACTTGAAACGTTTTGCTAGCTTCTTTTTTGGATGCAATGCTTCTTGATGTTTTAATAGGAAATGCTTACTGGCACAGACTTTCTTGCATTCAGGACACTGGAATTTCTTTTCTTTGCTATTAGAGAAACTTTCTTGAGTGTTGACTGGCTGGACCCCAAACTTGCCTTCGATGAGATTTGGACACTGTGAAGCTGTTCCATCTTTTTGCATGTTCTCTGTATCACCCAATAAGAGACCATTATAATGCAAAGGCTTGTTTTTGGTAGTTGTAACAATGCCATCTTCATTTCTTGAATTGTCATCACATGATTCTGGCTTCTTATCAGCAATAACACTGTTTTGGGGGCTCTCAGTTTTAATACTGATATTTTCTTGAGAGGTTCTTGTAATGGAAGATTTGGGCCCACATCTTCGTCTATGCTTTTTGAGGTTCTTCAAATAAAGAAATGTTTTGCCACAAAAAGAACAACTCTTGGCAACACCATTCTGATTATGAGTTTTGTAATGATTTGAGAGACCTGCCATATGGATAAACTTCTTATTGCATATAGTACATGTGAAGTTTGCATTCTCACAATGCGCCGTCTTGTTGTGTTCACTTAACTGCTCCAGTTTTTCAAATGTTTGGTTGCAGTGGCTACAGTTGTGTACTTGCATATGATACATCAGATGACGTTCTAGTGTGTCTGTATCAGGAAAGCGTTTACTACATACATTGCATGCATATAGAGCTTCCTTGTCTGGACTAATATGTGTTACTATATGTCTAACAAGAGGAGCAACACTAAAGAAAATGTCAGTACACAGCATGCACTTGAGGATGTTGTTTTCAACGTAAGTTGTCTTCTCAAAGCAGTTTTCATGTTTTTTGTGATTCACGAGTGAGTTGTAATCCTTGAAAGATGATTTACAACTCTGACAACAGTAACTGGTTTTGTTGGGGATGGCATTTTGCTTCTTTGCATCTAATGTTCCAGAACTCCTTTCCATTCTATTATGGATTTGACTTTTCTTGTGGCGTATTAAAGACCTGAGTGACTTGTATGAGGTATTGCATTTGTAACACCAATACCGTTTCTTGTAAAAGACTGGTTGTGGTTCTTCACTGTCTTGAGAATCAGTATTCTTGGCCTGTCAGTAACTTTTCACAATTCTTTTGATGTTCTATTAACTCACTGTACTGAGGATAAGCTATGTTACAACCATCACACTTGAACTGTGATTGCTCCTCGGTCGCTGCACTTTGATCATTCTCTTCTATCAACTTTGAATTTGGGTTTTCCAGCTTTTTCAATTGCTTCAGTAGATCGTCATTCCAGAAGTTACCATGCACAAACCTTAGGTGTCTCAGAAGTCCAAGTCGCAGAGGAAACTTCTTATCACAGTGTGAGCAAAGGTGTTTCTCCCCAAAATGAGAAACAAGGTGTGCTTTGAATGTCTTTTTAGCCTTAAAAGTCTTCTGACAAGATTGACAGTCAAGTTCATCATAATGCGATGCTCCAAAGTGGTCATCCAATGCCTTACCTGATGTAAATGTCATGCCACACTGAAAACACTGCAGAGGATCAATCAATGGAAATACAAATGGTGGAAATAAACTGGCCTCTGATGATGGGGAGTCGGCAGTCTTTTCTGATGCTGTTTCTCCTTTCTTTTGGTCAGAGATATTTTCAATGCCACATTCTTTTGAACCAGCAGTGTTGTTGGGATCTATGTTGATCTTCATTAGTTGCTCATTGCTCGGAATTGCATGGCATTTTATGTGTTTGCTTGAGGAAGGTACTGGAAGTGAATGCCTTGGTACAGAAGAAGCAAGGATATAGCTTGACTTTATTTCCTAATTTTAGACATATCTCTATTATCAATATTGCTTTTCCCGCCCTACAGGGATTTTTCTTAGCTCTCTTCCTTCATCTGTCAAAACATTAGGATTTACTGGCAACATATTTTTAGTTAAACTACAATCAACAGAACCAGCCTCCTCCATAATAACATCATTTGAAATGAGTGTGGTTGAAGGGACAAGGTCTCTAGGGTCAGTCTGGGTTCCCTGTGTTCTTAGTTGCTTCTTTGGGGCAAGGAGTGTAGAATCAGTTTCTGTTCCAATGCTTCTGACACTTGCATTTCTTTGAAGCAATTTCACGGTTTCTGTAGCAGTTTCATCTTTGCCAAGTATAGAATTAGATTTTTGTGCACACTGAAAAGAGCATAAGAAAGCATAAGAAATATTTTTAGAAAATGATACAGATGAACATAAATAGTTTTCTTGTCTTTTCTTAGAGTTTTAAGCAGCTGCTACATGGTGTGATTTTTTTCTGAAACTCAGCTTGCAATAGGGCTGCAAAACAAGGTGCACAAACCATTGCAGCATGTAACAACATTGCTTTATACAATACAAACTCATGGAATATATCAAAGTTTCTGAGAG
The DNA here is from genome assembly GCA_029948255.1 of Telmatactis stephensoni. Lineage (NCBI taxonomy): Eukaryota > Metazoa > Cnidaria > Anthozoa > Actiniaria > Isophelliidae > Telmatactis > Telmatactis stephensoni. The sequence goes on from JALIZF010001767.1 coordinate 406,262, forward strand.
ATGTCAAATAATCAGGGCTGTTCTTAGTTTTGAAAGTAGAAGGAGAATGAGATAAAGTATATATCAATATTCATGAGCAATATTGTAAAACAGGGCCAGGTTGCTCTAAGGAAGGTTAGAACTAACCCAGGGTCATTGTAGGTGTAAAGCAAATAAATGTTAACTATGAGTTAACCTGCCTTCAAGCGACTGGGTCCAGACTCTGAATTAAAGATGTTCACTGTATCCAATAATTAATTAATAATACTTGTAAAGTAATGTTAGTAATTTGGATATATACATTTAGTAAACTTACAGAACATGATAGCCATTTGTATTCTCCACTAAACTTATTGTAAAAGAAAAGAACTTCTCCTGTGTTACACTGGTAGGCAAACCAGCCATAGTCCATTCTAAGGTTGATGTCTCTACAAGAAAACAGAATATAATAGTATAATTAACAATTAGACCTTGATATGGACCACAAGTCAATAGCCCATGAGGCTGAAGACCGAATGGGCTATTGATTAATAGTCCATGAGGCCGAGAGGTCTAATAATGTTTTAGTATAAACCTATTAATTGCTCAAATAAAGGGATGTAAATTCTCAATAAAATCCTGAGAAATCACTGCAAAATGCAGTTCAGCATTTTGATCTGCCATATTGTTTACGCTGGAATTCACAAATTTGACCTGCAGTATATAGAGTAGCCAATCAGAAGGCAGGATGTGTAATAGGTATATACTAATAACAGCGTATAACAAGAATAGACTTCTCAGGGGGGGCATCATGGTTTATATGCTTGCCTTTTGGCCACTGAACTGAGCTTGTGTGATATGAACCCTGATGATATCTGATTGGATGGTTTTTGTGTAAAATGTCTTTGTCTGGATGGACAAATCATTTAAAAAAACTTTATATATATTCACACTAGTTGAACACATTGTTGTACAAATACTCAAAAGAGAATGACACTGTATTTTTGGTGTCATATTTCTGTCTGGATGGATGAATTGTTAAAAATGACTTCAATATTCACTCTGATTGTATACGATCAAAGATGAACACATCATCAGACGATTTGCCCGACTTCTAACATGTGAACGGCCATTCATTAAGAATCAATAAAGACGATTTCACAGCTTTCATCAAGAAATTAATTTAATTACTTAAGCTTATATGTATTTATAACAGCAGAAATTTGTTCCACGACGAATTGATCATCAGTTCTCGAATCTAATAGCTGACTGTCACGAAGGAGGTCGACGATGGAGCGACCTTACAGGGGTCACCTGTCGCTTTTGAATGATTTTCAACCGTTTTTTGAACAGATAGTTTCTGCAGAAATTCCGCTTGAATCCTTCAATGATGACACAAAATTGGTTTTGCGTTAAACTGTCTAATAACCACGACATATATATAGCAAAATCTGGACAAATTACATGAAAGTAATGTCTTAAGGAAATGTGGGGGATAAAGAAAACAGGAATATTGAACTGGAAGCTGCTCTTTCGAAAGAAACGATTCACGACCGCCACAGCAAAGGAAATTGATGCCCAACATTTTCTATTCTATTTTCGATACCAAGAAGATGATCTTCTTTTACAAAAGCTCAAAATGTTATGACTTAGTTATAAAGAAGTAAAGATCGAAATTTGATAAATACCCCCCAAAAAAATAAAAAAACGAGGGAATATCAAAACACAATCCGGTAGCATCACGCCACGCCAGTTTATACAAATACTAAAATGTATTCGATTTATACGAAGAAGGATATTTAAAAGTACTTACATATCTCGTAGAAAATCATGGGATTTCAGTCAGATCAGCTCACAGAAAAAGCAAGGCGCCAAAGGGGAACCAACCAGAATGCCGTCACAAAAGCGACGAGGGCACAAGACGCCGCCATAACCGATCTGCCGCCTTTATGCTAATTAGACACAGGAACCCCATATAACACTTTGCAACTTACTTTCAACAGTTCTTGAATTTTCTGTACTGGCAAAAGTGCTGTTCTAGAAACCAGGCCTATTAGATGACACCAATTAGAAACTAAGTGAACAAAATAATAAAAGGTAGTGGCGTTATCTCAACAGGACTGCAAATGAAGGAGTAGCACCCCAAAGGCCAACTGTCAATAAAGCCAGGGGGAGGGGGGATACTCCCTTACAGAAGTGATAGGGGTGCTTGATGGAGGGTTTTGAAAATGACCCTAAAAAGGTACAGATAATTTATTGTAGATGCCGATTTTATACCCCCTCCCCCCTTCCCCTGGCTTATCCCTGTTGGTCCCTCAGAGTAAGAATATTGCACTAGTACTGACTAAGTTCCTGGTTTTCCATAGCATTAGCCGATTTTCCAGTGTATCCTGTGAGTCTATTATCATTAACTGTATCTTTGTGTTAACATTACCTTGAATATTTTTAGATTTGTATGTCACAATGATGATGATGATGATGCTGATGATTAGTGTCAGTAATTTATTTTGATTGATCTGACAAGTCAAGCCCTGCTCTAGTCTTGGTTGCCTAATGCCAACACTCCAACAACAGGCTGGTAGTATTATGTTTTCATATCAAAATCAATGGATTATATTCAATGTGTGTACAAACATGCTAGAGTACAAACTAATACTGAATGTAATATTTACTGATAAATCTTCAGGAACCCCAAAAATAGCTGTTTATTTAAGTGTCCAAGTCTTCTGGCACTTGCGCACTAATTGGGGGACACTGTACTCTCATCACGCACTACCTCTACATATTTAAGCATTTTGCAAATAATCACTCGACTCACATGTTGATTTTTGCTGAGGGAGGAAAAACCGGAGAACCCGGAGAAAAAACCCTCGTGGCATGGTAGAGAACAGCACTAAATCAAACAAACTCAATTCACATCTGGTCACAGCGGGGCTCGAACCAGCGAACCCTAGACCGCTAGACCACAGTGGTGAAAGACCAGCACTCTATAACAGCTCAGCCAACCATCTCACCCCCAGAGGTATTATTCTGCCTGCACTTATTTCTCACTCCGGGGTGACCTGCACTCCTCGTAAGATTTCATCCAATTGATAGGCCACCCAAGAATCTAAACAAAAGAAACTCTCGAAAACAGCAATAGATTCTTTTGTTTTATCAAACCAATTAGATGACATCTTACAAGGAGGTACAGATTACTGTCTTGCTCACTCCCAAACAAAATACACCCCAGAAACATTGTCTTTTAGAACAGAAGTCAAAATTCATGGTGACATCATTTTAGCAGTTGCTGTAATATGGTAGTTTGTACACTGAATGCTGATTAGTTGACTGGATCAGGTCAACTAATTGGAAACGAAAAAAATTCGAGATTTAACTTTACTTCAGGGCTCCTATTGATATCTGTTTGTACTGAAGGGACTACCCTAAATTTAAGGTGTTTACTTACTACTAGTTCTAAAAGACCACATGCCCAGAGGTATTTTTTCTTTTCTTTTTCAGCTGGAAATGAGTACACTGTAACAAAGAGCAAAGCTTTGCTCTTCTAGGGTGAAACATTCAGAAAATCCCCTGCCAGTGGCATAATGTCAATAAATATTGTTCTCATACAAAAAACAAACAAACAAACAAGAAAAAACAAAACAAAAACCAAGCAAAATGAATCAGAATAAATTCGTTTGAGCAATCAAACGATCTCTATAGGAATGTATGAAAATAATGGATTGCAGCTGCTGTATATGACAGCTGATGTTAGAAATTAAATACCAATATGGAAATTTCATGCTAAAAACTAACCCAACAACGTTTAAAACTGAACAAAAATTCTACCACAGAAATAGGATACACGCTAAAACATAAAAACAATTCATTTATTTAGATTTCTAGAAGGACGAACACATTTTTGATCAACTCTTTATACAAACAAATGATACAGTACATGCAGTTTACATGTACAGATGTTTCTAGTAGAGACACAGATTTATTGGACAAACAGACGATTGTATAATACGATTTTGAGCTACATTAGTTTAAAATCACTAGTGTTCATGATGCCATGTTGGTAGATACCACTACAATGTTGTTTTCAGTCGTATCAACGCACGCCATATTGTCTGCTTGCATGTCGATACTTGAAGTTAACCATTTTGCCAAAGAAGAATCAATCAATCCACAATTTCTGTCCAAAACGCTACATAACTTTAAATTCGTAGGGATGAATGTTTTTAGACTCGTGTAAGTAAACCATAATCGAAGAAAAAAGGTCAGCAATTAGAAGAATGTTGCAAAGAAATCTGACACGAAATCGAAGGTTTGATCAACGTATTTCGATTTCCACACAGCATGCCAGGCATCACGAATGTTCAAGAAGAGCCACCAAGCAAAACATTTTTTCACAGATATATAATTTCTTTTTTGTGTTCCTGTCTTTACAGTCTCAAAGGATCGCACATACATTCTTTTCGCGGAATGGGTTTTCTGAAGCCGACACACCGGTCACAAGCGGATCGTCATGGACTTTCTGTTCGCAAAACTTCACCAGTTCGTTCGACGTTTGCGATACTTTCATACGATCGTGTTTGAGTTCACATCTTAACTGCTCGTTAAGCGCACGTTGGATCGATACTTGAGCTTGGACGGTTGCCATTTTGCCAATCTCAAAGGTTTTCCCTCCAAAAGATAACAGCTTAAGCTAGGACAACTTTTGGATTTGAGGTTCGAGGCGTTGTTTTGAGTGGGACGCGAAAGGACTGGTTTGAAACCTCAAAGTATCACGTGACCTAGCGTCAACAAATTAGGGAGGAGTAGGAGGGGAGGTTCTCATCAGAATAAAACTACATAATTTTTTACATTAATTTATCTTTAATTTAAACATTTTCTTTACAGATGCATTTAAATAAATTAATTTGAGAAAAGATAAGCATAAATATATTTGATGTTATGTATACCTCATGATGATATTTTAAGTTCTGAAAAATATGTTTTAAATTGTGTTTGTTTTTGGAATTAATATGTACAGTCAAACTTCAACTAAAGGCCCAGCCAAATGGGAAAGAGGGTTCCCTTACCTTTTGCGTGAAACATGAATGGCTGATTTATTTTGACATGAAACGTGATTTAAAAATCTTTTTGCATCCACATGAAAGCAACTTTGGATTTTTTTTGTGAACATGAAAGAGATTTTTTAATTATCCGTGACTCATGAAAAAAACAAATATTTTTTGCATGATTTAATTTTGCAAAGGGGTACAGGGGACCCTGGGGAAATGTTTGATGACCATACTTGATCAAACATTGTTTGGTGATTCAACATTGTTTGGTCCTCAAACATTTTTAAGGGTGGTCAAAAGTCATCAAACATCGCCACAAACAGAGCAATCAAAAGTATTATGGGCTATAAAATCAGGCTGTATCTATGGATACAAGGGAATAAGCAAGCGTAATATGCATACGTCCATCAAACATGTTTGTTTTGGCTGGCCGAATGAATCCAACATTGCCAATCAAACACAAGAACAAAAGAAAATAATGTTTGATGTTATTTGGTTGAATGTTTGATAGAGTTCAAATTGTACCAAACATGTTTGATGCTCCATCAAACAGCATCAAACACCACCAAACAAGGTGGCAAAATGACAAAATGTTGAATCACCAAACAATGTTTGATCGTGTTTGGTCATCAAACATTTCCTGTTTGGCTGGGCCTTATTGATCATCTATCCACAATAATTATAGCTACATAAGTTTGAATGTATATGCCACATTGAAGTGAATAGGAGCCCATTACTAGGACTGTTAAAACAACCACATATCTTTCTTCAGAGTTATTAATTTCCCAGATGCATCTATATATAGAATGCCTTTCCTGTCATCTCAAAGAATCCCCTATTGTTTGGTTTCAATCTCGGCACTAATCATGCAATTAATAAATGAAAATCCATTTTCGTTGCCTTTAGACAATCACTACATGCTTGAATGCAGGAAATATGAATCTAAAAATAACCAGGTCTGAGAAAACAAAAATTCAAGTTAGGAGTCCTAGTTGTTCACTATTAGTAATGGGCTCCTGGGTGAATGTATAACCACGTTACTAGGCAGCTTTTGACATAGAATGGAATGCAGAGTGGGGTATGAGTGAGGGGTAAAGTGTGAAAGGCACATAGAGTGGTTTTCATATGACTGGGAAATACAGTACAACTACTGCATGGTATGGTTATGGCAGAATTTTCAAATGTTTTTATAGAAATTACGGTACTAACACGGTCCAGGTACAGACCATACTGTTTCCCACTCATATGAAAACTGCTCTATCGAGTGGGAAGCTTATTGCTACAGAATCAGAGACTAATCTAGCTATGTTAAGTTAAGTATGACGACTAGTCATCCACATGGATTTTCTTGACATGATTCATAATTTCTATTGCTGATACTTGCAGTGGCCACATTCCACCAATAATCCCAGCCTGTATGGCAACACCAGAAGCCACAGCTAGTTCAGGATCTATTGAAACATTTGGGGGTTTACCATTGAAAAACTCCTTAATCAATTGTCTAACTTTAGGGATTCTTGTGGATCCACCAACAAGAACCACCTCATCGACTGCAGACTTTGGAAGATCAACCTCCTTGAGGACTCTCTTTATTGGTTGAAGAACTTTTTGAAACAAATCATCGTTGATTTTGTCAAATGTTTGTCGAGATAATATCTCCTCAAAAACTGCTAAGTTTTTTCCTCTTTTTAGTGACTGAAGAGGTACATGTATAACTACTTCAGATAGGTTTGTTAAATTAATCTTAGCAGCTTCAACTTCTTGACGAAGTTTTTGGATGTCTTCAGAGTTTGTTAACTCTTCTTTGAAACGATCTTTTATTAAAGAAAGCAAGTAACTCATGAGTCTGTTATTAAAGTCTTGTCCTCCCAACCTGTTATTCCCAGCCATGGCCATAGTGACAAACATCCCACCCTGAATATTTAAAAGAGAGACATCAAGTGTACCGCCACCAAGATCAACCACCATGACATTATTAACACCAGCCTTCTTGTGTAGTCCGTAAGCCAGAGCTGCTGCTGTAGGTTCATTTATAACCCTAAGAACCTTAATCCCAGCTAGTTCTGCTGCCTCTATGGTAGCATTTCTTTGCTTCATGTTGAATTCAGCCGGTACAGACATAACAGCTTTGCTCACAATACCACTTAAATTCTTCTCAGCCATTCTTCTTAGTTCTTTTATAACATACCCTCCAATTTCTACAGGAGTCACTCGTGTGTGATTTTTCCCTTTTTCTATCACAAAAAATGGATTTCCCTTAGCATCTTCAGTTATTTTAAACTGGTATAATTTCCTTAAGTTAGTCAATTCCTCCTTGGTGAATCTCTTTCCTATAAATCTTTTTGCGTCGTAGATCGTAGATTTTGGATTGATCTCAGCCTGTGCTAAAGCTCTGTGACCAACAAGAACGTCTTTTTCGGTGAAAGCCACGATGCTGGGAATAACCTTGGCATTATTTTCATTCATCAAAATATCAACATGACCAGAGATCGCTTGATAGACACCAACACATGAGTACGTTGTTCCCAAATCGATGCCAACAATCTTAGGTTTGGGAGGTGGAAGACGACTTTGTGCGATATATCCAGCCACTACAAGGGCGAAAATGGCTCCTAGAATTATCCCTAAACTCATTTTTCAAAGATCAAATAAAGAACTTTAAAGACATGTGAAAATCGGAAGTAAATGCTCAAGTACACGTACATGCGTAGAAAGTTACTGCGCAGTCATTTACACAGGGTTCCCAAATTTGAGCCTTTAGTTGTACTATGGGGGAAGGGGAGGGGAAGGGAAAGGTTGGGAACGGGGAGGGAAAAGGAAGGGAGAGCTCTCCCTTCTTAGATTTAGGAAGTGATTGATGTTAAAATACATATTTCTTAACAAATATAACTTTAGTCGTTTTCCGCTTGCTTTCTTCGCTTTTAGGAAGATGTTTGCTCGCCAAACGACTTCAACCGCCTCACCGCATAAACTGAAACATAATATTTACCCTCAATATCTCCTTTCTATTCAGTCACACACGTTTCAGAAGTTTGTTCTGCAGACTGCTGCCTTTAAACCTTCGACCGTATTGAGAAGGCCTAGCAAATTTCATGCCTGGAATTTTATTCATTTCTTCTCGAAGATTTCCGCGATCATGTCTTCCATGGCCACTAACTGATCGTGATGTCTTATCTAAACCGCAAAAACTCAGTTGTAAAAATAGTTGTAAATTATTGTAAACACAAGTGCAAAGAATTGAAGGTTGTTGTTAGTGTTGCTGATAAATGAAATTTCTATGTACGTCTTAACGAGCAATTGCAGTGGAAAGAATATGTAAAATTAAAGTACTTGGGTGTCAGTGTTATACTTGTGTGGAATGTGAGATCAGACAATGTCAGTGGGGCCTTAATTACAGATTGCAGGTTGCAGGTACCACATAATCTTTCGCGTTGTTAATTAGTTTGGCTAACATTCTTTCCATGAGCATGGCCTATACACTGAAATTCTACTAGGCAAAATATATCATATATAAGTTTAGTTGTCATCTCAAAATCAAACTATTGCGCGATAAGCAACTAGCTACTTCTATAATTTAATTCTTTTCTTCATCAAGCTGAGCAAATTTTACCAGCCATGGATTGGTTTCGACCACCTATAACCCAAATTTCCTTATTCATCCATTTTACACAGTTTCATTGATTTCATTGTTCATTGATGTTGCTACTTCAAGAAGGAAAATCAATGAAACATACTGGTTGCGATAACATGTTTTCCAATGACATGAATATGTGTAATCACGAAAACTCAGCATTATTTACTAAAAAAAACAAAATTTCTTCAAACTTAATTCAATATAATGATTCGTCAGTTCATTAGTGAGAAAAGAGGCATGATACCATATTGGAATCATGTTGGCGCCTTTAGCTTGGCCAAAAATGTACTTTCGCAGTTGGACGTGATGGTGATATAAAAATACAAAATTTAATTGAGCAAAACTCAAAAAGTTAAAAAAGCACAGCCTTTTGTTAAAGGGATAGGCAATAACTTTGAATAGTTTTAACTTGTAAATTAAAAGTCAATTACATACAAGTCCGACGTACACCTTGTGCCAGTGTTGCTAAAACGGATATCTCGATCTAGTATGAAGGCCTTTCTTTCATTTTCAAAGACAGTTCAGTTTTTTTGTCTTTTGTGTGTGAAATGTAAAGACTTGTATATGAAACACCTGTGCTTTTTCTTATTGTGAATTCATGAGATTTTCTGTCATATTAAGAACTGGTAATTCTGAATTCAGCCCAAATATTTAGTTTTACTCGCAAACTGGGAAAATTAAATTAAAGGTCTAAAAAGAACTCGACATCGACGCGTAGACTGCATGACATGCTGTCGAAGTATCCCAGACAAGTCTAACAAACAAACAAACAAACAAACAAACAAACAAACAAACAAACAAACAAACAAACAAACAAACAAACAAACAAACAAACAAATCAATCAATCAATCAATTAATGAATAAATAAATAAATGAATGAATGAATGAATGAATAAATAGATAAATAAATAAATAAATAAATAAATAAATAAATAAATAAATAAATAAATAAATAAATAAATAAATAAATAAATAAATAAATAAATAAATAAATAAATAAATAAATAAATAAATAAATAAATAAATAAATAAATAAATAAATAAATAAATAAATAGATAAATAAATAAATAAAAACGAAAGCGAAGTATCATGCTGCTTGTGCTTGTTCCCGCGTCGCTAGTTGCTAGTGAATTAAAACCTGCAGGCTTTAGAGAACATGAAACTGCTTATCAATATAATATTACTTTGAGTTTTCCGTGCTGCCATTTTTCATTTGCCTTTGATTGGTTGTTGTTTGTTTGTTATTTGGTTGGTTGGTTGTTACATGGTTGGCCGGTTTAATTGTTTGTTTGTTTGTTTTTATTGTCGTAGAAATGAACAATGTTTGACTGAATAGAACAACTATTGTTTTACATTTCCAAGATATACTAAAACGCCCATTCTCACTGACTTAAGATGAGTTTTCAGTACGACTTTTGAAGTAGGGCCAAAAACCATTTTATTCCAAGAGATTCAGCTGTAACTAATCTGAATTCAAGATATCCATCATTTGCATACTGAAAATTTAGTTTTCTGTGAAGAATTGTAAACTGAGCCGTTAACAAATAAGTTCAACGTCCGCAGGTGCAGCTGAAACTGAACTGAATACAAATTTCTCATAACCTCTTGTGAATCTCAAGGACGTTGGGGCCGGGTTTTTCTAATAAATATTTATATAAATAATTTATATAAATATAAATTAAAATTGTTTTACCATCTGGAATTAGAGTGGTTTTCATAAACCCGTGAAATACGTACTAAATTATTTAGCGCTATTTCGCTCAGTAAAAGTCTTTTGTTTGCTATTGTTGAATACACGCTATTAAAAAGTAAATGGTATTAATTGTTTCACGGGTTGTTGAAAACCACTCTACCAAATCGATGTTTTAGCACATAACATGAAACCGTTATAGTGATGACTTAATCTGTTTCCAGTCAAAATATTGATCTCTCATCATGTATTTGTACAATTTAATAGCAATTTAATAAGCAAAGTGTACACAAGGACCTTGTTATAGTCTTAATTGTTACATTTGAACTAAAAAAATACATTTTATTGACTGACCTAAATATTTAGCATCTCTTAGTACGACGTTCGCTCAATTTAGGCAATTTTCTCTCGCAGAAGAGAGTAGTCTGTTAGTTATTTCTTTGAAACAGCAGTCTCCTTGCGGCTTCTCGGAAATCAGTTAGAAAAGCAAAATAGACACAAGGACTAAGGCAGGAGTTGATAAGGGGCAAAACATGGAAAATCATATAAAAAAATGTTGACCGGTCGATACACAAATTACGTTGTATTTTTACATTCGGCATCAAATAATCAAGATGAGCTAAAAACCAGAACGTAAAAAGTGGAAGGTGACAAGAAGAATAAAGAAGTAACGAGCACAGTACCATTCTAACTGCATTTACCATTCGTTTTCTTCGTTGTTTTCTTTGTTCCTCAGAAAGATTGGCATGAATGGCTTGTGGCTTTGACAGTCTTTTTAGGGTTACAATATTCAGAAACAATATTGTACAATACGGTACATACAAAAGCGATATAAGGCACAAGTCAAAGATATGCATTAGTTTGATGCTTGACACCCAACAGTAACGAAATGTTTCATATTCCATTACTTTGAAAATAACTAAGTTGTGTGCACTCAGAGCCATTGGAATTAGCCACAAGCAAGAAAGTACTGCAACTCGCTGTTTTACTGTGTATGGTCGTATTATTTGAACAGTTTGTCTCGTTGCTTTGAATCGTTCGATGCTGATCATCAAAAGAGTGACTAGAGAGACTGGTAGGGAGGTATATTCCAGAAATTTTAATGTTTTGCAAAGAATATTTCCCCAAATACCTTGAACATCATTCCAGATGTTGTAGCGAAGGATACGCTGAAAAAAGTAAAATGAACTTAGAACGATTACAAGAGTATCCGACACGGCCATATTGATGATCAAAGGAGGTAAGTTTCTGCGTATAGTGTTCTTAGCTGCGATAACAATAGCAAAAATGTTTCCAAAAACGCCAAATCCACCAAGCAGTAAAATGGTCATTATCTTCACAGTTCGTATAACGTCCGAGTCAGGTTTGTCGTACTGGCATTCACGGTCTTGAGTGATGTTAGATACGTTCATTTTGGTATCAGGAGAACTTTACAAAGTAAGATTCTAGCTCTCGTTGGGTTGTATAACTTGGGAGCGCTTACAGCTGCAGTAACTATAATGGTTGTAGGAGTAGTACATATATGGTCTGACTCGAATGTTATTTAAATTAAATTCAGCTCACGAACATGTGTCGGGGGTGGAAGCAGAATAATTTGACTACCATTAATTTTCCCAAACATTAATAATTTTTGTAAAATTTAATATTCATTCTTAAAGTTTCTTTGTTATTCCTTATTCATTTTCTATCTTTATGTCATTCATTATGTTATTTATTATTCCTTGAGTTTCAGATACAATAATCTATATCCAGAGCAATCTCAAACCGTTATTCATTATTCATTTTGGTCTGCTTCCACCCCCGGCCCGAAAAATGTGGTGGCGCGCTGTATTTTTTTTCAAACACTGAAAAGCAATTTTGAAATCGTTTTAAGTGTTTATCACATTTTCATTTTGCTCAGGCCCAAGGAGGATGAGTGAAACGACGTACATATGCCGAGAATGATGGTCCGCGGCGTAGCTGCAGCTTGTAGTAAACACTGTAGTACAGTGGAAAAAGTTTCATAAAAGTCTTATATGGCAGTTCTGTTCCTTTGAGGTGTTTTTGCACATTCTTTGCAATATATTATGTGTTTCAGATCATTATTTGAGATCCCCTAATACTATAGCCTCCGGTACGTTGTAGTACATTCTCTTTTAAAAAAGTCAACATGTGAGTTGAGCGATGTATAAAAAATATTTAATGTAGACTGAATGTCGTAGAAGTAGGGAGTGTGATAGTGTCACCCAATAATTAGTTACGCAAACGCAAGCTATTGTAGCACTACAAGACATTTAAATAAACAGTTTTTGTCGGATGCATTCGACACAACAACCATATGGTGTGGTTAAAATTGTTTTTACTTTCACCACACCCGCTCTTATCCCGCGGGTTTTATCTATCCAATCGGGTCAACAACTCTACAAATTAAAGAAAGATTCATGCGTACGTAAAAAGTCGTCATTGATTATTTGTTCAGCGAAGCAGGGAAGGCTAATCTTTGAGCCTGAGTCAAACTCGAGCCTTCGTTCCCCTTGGCCAGGAGCAACACGGGCTCTGGGTACGAGATTGAGCCTGAGTAGCATACGTAGCCAACACTTTTGGGAGAGCAAAGGGGAAAGGGGAGGGAGAGGGGATGGAAAGGAGGGAGATGTTAAGATGACCGTTTTCTACGTTAACCGGCTTTGAAAAAGGACAATTATATATAACCCTTGTTTGTTTTTCAATAGGTTTAACGGAGCAAAAATGCTTGCATGCTACGTATTCCATTTCATTTCCACAAGAGACCATATCAGCCTATTGAAGCACGAGCGATCACTACTGGTCAGCGGATTGTTTACAAAATACAAAATGGCGAAGCACTCGAAGCACACAAAATTCAAAGGAAAGAAAACCTCCAAGAAAAAGCACACTTCAAAAGTTAAGAAGCTCGAAGCCATAAATGCAAAAAGTTTATCAAAGGCACAGAAAAAGCATATTAAAGATTTTGGGGAGCTTCATCCCGTTAACTCAAGGTAAAGCGAAAGAAACTGACTATTACGATGACTTCCTCGCACGTGTTTCTCAAGAAATTTTGTTTTTATATTCCAATATCCGTTGTTAAATTATCACTTATTTCTTTTATACTCTAGTGATCTAGCTGTGGGCAGCAAGAACGTTAAGAAAGTCCTAGATGTAGAGGTATTTACATTAAAGATAAAGTTGTTCATCAAGCTTCATCAAGCTTAATATGCAACTGTCAGTGTAAAGCTGGGGGGGAGGGGGAGGTGCAAGAAATATGTCAGATCACAAGAACAAACATACAAGAAGTCCACGCAATACCTACAATCAAGTCAAACTGCTGAGGGGGGAGATGGTTAAATGCCCATATATGTCATATATACCTGAATGGTTACTCCTCCCAACACCCCTTAACCCTACAACCCCCTCCTTCCCCCTCCCCCCAGTGCCTTTATCATAGCTGCCAACTCTCCAGATTTATCTGGAAGTCTCCAGATTTTGCACATCATCTCCCAGGTAGAAATTGAAATCTCCTGGATAAATGATGCAAGTGTCGTTCCCCTGTTCTCCCTCCCTCCCCCACTTTTTAATAGCAGGAAAATCTTGGTAAAACATAAGTGAAGTAGGGAATTATCACAACATCTCTCCAAATTTGAGGGACATTTCTCCAGGTCTTTGGGGGGTTGGCAGGTCTGCTTTATATTCAATATGGTTGGATCACAGAGGTGTCTCCCTTAATAGAGAAGTGTCCATTCATTAGTAGGTGTCTTCCCCTGTGGCCAGAGAGGTGTCTACTTACAGTAACCAGAGCCAAGTTAGAGTGGACCTTACTCTTCTTGAAACTGATATCACCAATTAATTTTTATTGTAATTATTGTTAATATAATAATGATAAATCTATCATCTTTTAGGATGCAGTTCCAATACATGATACCAAGAGATATCAGGTATGATTTTCAACTTCTATATATCCATGTCTAAAAATTGTGCGACAAGAAGCCTTATAAATACTCAAGTTGGCAAGATACCATAAGATTTTACTGACTAAATAAAATAGAGATGAAAATACATGTACATACATACGTACTTGAATGTTCTGTTACCCTGGTAGGTTTCTTTACAACGTTTTTGAAACTAGCCAGTTGCAGGATATCCCTAAGCTTTTTACTGTTTCCTGAATCATCTAACATATTAGAGTTGAAATCCCCGGTGATAATGACATTCTTCCTGGTCATTGAAATTCTTTCAAGAATTGGACAAAATTTATCATAAAAACCTCTAAAATCAGGTGGATGATAAACACAGCCAACAAGGAGTCGTTGAGATTGAACCCTTAATTCTAACCATGTTGCTTTGATGTCACAGTCATCAGTTGGTTCTCTTGTGATGAGACTGATTGTAAATATGGGTAGATGCAAAGCATCACTCACTTTTCAGCTATTTAACATCTGCAAATGAAATCTTTGATGTATAAACAGCACTTGTCTAATGATATTCTTGTAGTACGTTTCATTAATTCTACCAATATGTGAATTTTTGCTGACAAAACTCAAAGGTACTGAGTGATTGATGTTATTTTTCTTGTTCTTGAAGCCTGCAGAGGAGCTGGACTCTGAAGAGGAGGAGGAAAGTGCTTACAATCAACTAGTTGGTTCTCTTGGTGCAAAATCAACACAACCATTTATTGACCGCATGAAAGAGGAAGAACAAGAGATGATAGATGATAGTGATGACGATGATGACAATGACGATGACTTAAAGCTGGAAGAAGATGATAATGAAATAGAAATGGAGGCAGATATCAAGAAGGCAGAGCAGCTTTTAAATGTAAGCTAACTTTAAAATTGTCGAATCTCTCTGTGCAGTGCATATATACATGTATACTGTACTTAGTTACATGGTCCTTGATATACCTGTGACATGGCTCATGGCATTAGGGTTAGGATTTGTCCCATTGTAATTTGTAGCTATTTATTATTAATAATTATTATTATTTTTGTACAGGAAAATGGCACAGAAAAGAAAAAAGAAGTAGAGATAAATTTTAGCAATGGAGATCCCACAACAATAGATATTGAAAGTGGCATGGATAATGATAGTGGTGTAGATGATGATGATGACGATGATTATGACTATAGACAAACAAATCATGATGATGATGAAAGTGATGCAGATGATGTGGACACAAATAAAAATGTTCAAGGTAATGTAGTAATGATTCAGCATAAATGTGCAGCTAATTAGTTCAGTAAAAAGTATGTACACTCAGATGATAAGTAAATTTTGAGGGTATAGTACTGTTGGAAGGTAGTTTTGAAATTTTGTAGTTTTGATATGACTGCACATGAAAACAGGATAGTTATAGCACAATACAGAGTTACTGTAGGAATTTTGGATGCTCAGTAACAGGCATAATAGCACTGACATGGTCACAGCACAATGCAATCATCATTTCAAATGTATACACTCAAATTAGTGTAGATTTCGTATGAGTGTGAAAAACTACTAACAGCACAGTTACGGCGCGACATGGACAGGGCACAGAACCTCACCTGCTGATGTCTTTGTAAATTTGTAAAGAAATCAGCAGGTGAGGTTCTGTGCCGGTCCATGCCGCTCCGTAACCATGCCATAGTTTAAATTCACACTCATACGAAATCTGCTCTAAGACTTCTTCAAGTACATGTAGAACTTGTGAGGTCAGGCAGTACTCAAGAACCTAGTTATTTTATGATTTACAAGCACATTTGACCACATCAATTAAGATCATTTATTTTTGATACATCCAATTAATTTCTTTCTCATTTATTCCAATATACCAGGTCAACATGACCCTTTTACATGTTCACTTTGAGAAAGATTTAGATGAATCAATTGTATCAAAGCTTACAGAAAAAGAATCTTTCAAACAGTCTGTTACAATGGTAAGATGCTTGAATTTATTGCATATGATATAGTAATGTATTTAAACATGTAACTGTATGACTGTGCTGTAATGTAAAATGAAACCATGTACAAGAGAAATTAAGGCTCAACACCAAAACCCTATATATAACTACATTGTACTCTACACCTCCCAACATGTTTATATTACAGATAAAGGCATGTTTATTGCTTAATAATGTATTATTTATGCAGGTGCAATCACTAGGTTCAGTGACAGCATCCCTTCCGACATGTGATGTACCACTGGTAGATACTGCAGCAAGTAAACAAGCCCTCTACAAGGTATTACATATATGGACTGTGTAGCGGCAGCCCAAGGTGCCATCCTATGCTCATGATCACAGTCTACCATGTGTGTTATATGTTTTTGTAAAGCGCCTTGAGCAGATTCTGGATAGGTGCTATATAAATGTTCATTATTATAATAATAATTATTATTATTATTACCATGTACCTATAGTATGGCAGTTTGTCATGATTGGTCGTCGCCATCGGAGCTACAGTCTTACGCTATGCTATTGATCAAGTGTGTTATTGTGATAGTTCACCTTTAAAGCCTGGTTCACACTAGCGTCGTAATCGTAATCGTAAGCAACGTACGCAGACTCAGGATCGTATTTATCACTGAGGTGTGAAAAAGACAAGCACTGCTAATGAGCAGTACGCTACTGAGTCTGCGTACGTTGCTTACGATTACGATTACGACGCTAGTATGAACCAGGCTTACATTGCATACAGAAGACTTACCAAAGAGTTGTCTGGTTGGATGCTATAAAGGCCATAAGAAAACCTAGTTTTTCAATATTTGCACTTGAAATATCCACATCATTTATAATTGTTCCAGGTAAAACAGAAGTTATGCAAAACATGGATGGCTTCAAATACAACAGAAGGTAATGTTACAGTTAATCTGACAAATAGCTGATCTAGTACTCTTCACTTCAGACTCTATACATTGCATTGAGAGGGGTAGAGGGTAATACAATAAGAGGGAACTTATATGACAATGATGTGTCGAGTTCCAATGTTCCTGTATTTTGATTGATGAAGTTTTTATTACAGAAACATTTACACCTGTTCAAAAAGATTTATTTGGATTTATCAATAAATATCAGGTACATGTACATCTATTTACTTGAAAAAATGAAAGAATGAATGAAAAAAATGAATGTGTGAATTGATTTATGGATGGATGAATGTTTGGATGAATGAATGAATGGATGGATGGATGAATGGATGAACAAATGAATGAATGAATGAATCAATCAATCAATCAATCAATAAGCATATGAATACATGTACTTTAATGTGGCATGTATGACAAATCCAGTTACTCCCTCAAAGAAGACCCTCCTTGAAGGTGGATTTTCCCATTTACACTTGAATCCGAGACTTTAAAGAATTTAAGTGATTTACCATGGAAGCACACTTGTACTTATTTTATTCCATATAACTCAGGATGTGTGTTACAGCAATCGTAATTTTGAGAATGGAGAAGAAATACGAAGACTTTATTGCTTGCATGCAGTCAATCATATTTTAAAGTAAGTGCAAGAAAAATAATGTGTTGGCATTTGAAAAAGGTGTTTGACTGTGAAAAATTTTATAACATGCTGTGCTACATTGCAGCATTTTTGGCAAAATGGTGCATCATGGGTAATCAGGGCATTCTGTGCAGTCAGCCAAAGGCGAAGCTTAATAAACATAAATATTTTTGTCTTGCAAGTAAAAACCAAGTTTAGTGAAAGTTTTTTGTAACAGTCAATGAAGCAACTACTGATTTCATATAAGTAAGAGAAGGAGTATAAGATAAAAAGTGATATTGAAATAGGGATATCAGTTCATTGATGATGAGATTGTATTTTGTACCACTCATGTAACGAAGACCTGTTAAACTTGCCTTATTGTTCATTGCAGGACTCGTTCAAGAGTGTTTAAAAACAATGCTAAAATTGTTCTTGCTCAAAAAGAAAAGAAAGTTTTAGAGTAAGTCTGTCTGAAATAGAAAATGTGTAGAATATTTCTCTTGCTTGAAAGGGTTATCCATTAGGACAAGGTATAGCGCTATTTGAGACCACCAAGAAGATCCAGAGAATATCTTCAGTTGGAAAAATATTGAAAAGGGCATAAAGTCCTCTCACACTATTTGGGAGGGGTCTGCACCCCCAACACCCTTCCCTGAAACCCACCCCTATTTGTGTGCAATTTTATGAAGCCCAGGCACTTCTTACAGATTCTTTTGCTCTGACATACTAGTAGCTTACAAATACAGGTGCCTTAAGTTATGTTGGTCAGCTGCATTTGCAAGCTTTAGAAGTTTTCTACTCTCTTTCCTGTCTCTCCCCTCATCTTTCCTCTTTCTCTTTTATGTCATCTTTCATCTCCCCTCTCTCTTTTTATTTTTCGTTCTCTTCATTTTGTCTTTCTCACTCCTTGCCTTTCCTTTCTTGCTCCTCTGCCCTCTCGAATTCCCACTTTCATCTCTTCTCTTTTCATTTTATCCCTCAGACTCCCTTCTCCTTTCCAACCCACATATTCAAAGAGGATATGGAGTTTAACCGTAGTAAACTTAGGTTTCTATTCTCCATTAAATTCAAAACCTTATTTTAAGTAAAATTCCATTTTCTTCCTGTGATAGGGATCTTCGTGACCAAGGACTGACCAGACCCAAAGTACTGATGTTAGTTCCATTTAGAGACTCAGCTTTGAAGATTGTTAATATTATGATAGATTTACTAATACCAGATGGACAGGTAACTGTGCATATGTAACACGCCATGGGAAGGGAAAATACGGAAGCGGCGAAAAAAATGCTTAAAACGAGAGGAGTTTAACAAATAGATTCCATTTTTTCCGTGCGTCTGTACTCTAATAGATGCACAGATGACGTCAAAATGTGGCGAGAACAAAAGTATGCCATGAAATGAAATGGAGTGGCGTGAATGTTCTTCTCGGCACATTTTGGCCTCTTCTAGATCTGTTGGAGCACAGTCCCGTGGAAAATTGAAATCTATTTGTTTCATAAAATCGACAAAACATTCCAACCAATCAGAGCGCACTTAAGATTAAGTGACGTCATTTATACGTGTGTACTGTAATCACGCACGGATCTCGACCAATCAGAGGGCGCGTAATCTACCAGTCATTTTATAAAACAAAATAACACCTTTGTTTCTTGTCTGCAGGGTCAAGTCATGAACAAAAAAAGATTTCTTCAAGACTTCTCTGAAACTGACGTAGTAGACTCAAAAAGAAGTTTTCGTCCAGACGACTTTGAGAAAATGTTTACAGGGAATATTGACGACTGTTTTCGTATTGGTTTGGCCATCAAGAAGAACACAATTAAACTGTACAGTCAATTCTACTCTTCTGATATCATTATTGCTTCACCATTAGGACTACGAACTGTCATTGGTACTGACGGGTAAGCTGTTCACGATTTCTTACATGAGGGCGTAGCCAGCACGTGGTCAAATTTTGGGGGCAATGGGATTCCTGTGATTTATATTTCAGGCACCCTTTTGCACTGCAGACAGCTCAGAATTAAATTCTGAATAAATTGGTGTGTGGGTAGCCAGAATTTTAGCCGTCTACTCGGGGTCGCTTTTCTCCCCGAGAGAGACGTCGTCGGGGATCGGGAGAAAAGCGACCCAGAGGAGATGGCTGGAATTCAGGCTATCGTGTGGGGCCAAAGAGAACGTTGCTAGCATTCCTTGTTGACCAAGAAGCTTATAATAGACCCTCTCAATGCGGACATTGAATAACATTAGATGCTTATTATCGAGCTGATCGTATTATGTGGGGTCGTCAAAAAGGACTGAATATTTGAGCTTCAGATCAAGGATGTACAGTATGTCTATAATTGTCACGTAAACAAGGGGTAGACTACCCAGAGGCGATTTAATGGAGAGAAAGGGGGCGAAGAGAGAGTTTTTTTTTCTCCCCCTCTTCTCCTTTCTCCTTCCTTCTCTCGCCCTTTTCTTCCTATTCATCGCTCCTATTAATCGCCTCTGGAACCAGGGTAGGGGCAGACTGTATTTGAAAGTAGAAGAAGGTGGAAGAAACTGAGTACTAAGAAAAGAAACGAGGCCTAACGAGGAAGTCTTCTGACAATCGATGTCCCCTTTTGTCTGGTCTTCATCTCAACAAACAAATGTAATGATAACTGTTATATCTTGATTTTTAGGGAAAAGTTTGGTGACTTTGATTTCTTATCATCGATAGAAGTTTTAATTCTGGACCAGGTGGATGTCTTTCTTATGCAGAACTGGGAACACGTACAGGTACAGTACATTAGAGTTTGTGGGAAACATGATCTCCATCTTTTCCATCTTTGCAACATTGCAGATGGATTTGGACTGCGTGGTCCACCACTGCAACTTTCACAGCACGCAGCCTCAGATACGGATGTGGAGTCAAAAAGTTAAGAATGCAAATTGCATCTTTTATACCAATGCAGCCCCAACTGGGATGGAAATCAAATTCTGGGATGGAAATCAAATTCTATTTCTGTAACTTTGCGCTGAACGAATTTCATCATGTAGCGAGTAAATGGCAAATGTTGTGGCTTCCCTTCCAGACTCGAAAATTGTTCTTACTTATACTAGCTAACACAGGGAAAAATGTAAATTCCCAACTTTAGGTTTCCCTGGGTCTAAACTGGGAATCTGTTCTATTTTACTTGGGAAATCTATAATACCCAAACTTGTAAAAATAGAACAGATTCCCAGGGATTCCCTGATTAGACCCAGGGAAGCCCCATGTTTGACCCAAGCTGGGAATTGACATTTATTAATTGCCAAATATTCCTTCTCTTGTGTAGCACATATTTGATCATCTTCATAAACAACCAAAAAGCTCTCACGACGTGGATTTTTCTCGTGTACGAAACTGGTGTCTTAATGGATGGTAAGTACTACTTTACTTAATTACAATAACACCATTGATCTCTGCTAGCCAATTGTAGGAATCATCTACACGGTGTTAGTGATGATCAAAATTATCGGTAAATGGTCCTTTAGTAGATGATAGTCAGTTCTATGATTTAAGTGTTGCTCTTATCAGTTCAACTTTGTTGTTGTTGTTGTTGTTGCCGTTGCTGTTGCAGCTGCTGCTGCTGTTGCTGTATCCACAGCTACCCATAACAACTATTCTTGTCGTTTTTAACTCTTTCTTCAGGTCCAAATTCTACCGACAAACGCTACTCTTCAGCAGTTTTGTCTCACCAGAACTCAATTCTCTGTTCAACAAATATTGCTCTAATATCCTTTCAGTTTAGTAAACCACATGGCACACAAACTCGACACAGTTCCTTTAGTCCCTTACCCGTACACATCTAACACGCGTGCCAATCTCGTCCCGAGGGTTGTTCTGGGTCCAGTTGTATAAAACGTAACGTTTGATGTAGCTGCCATCATCAGACGTTACTAACAGTGGTTTAACTGGGCTGAATGTCCGACGATAATTACTACATCCAACGTTAAGCTTTATCAACCGGGCCTTGGGGACGAATTGCTAACACCCCCTCATCTAAGAAGTAATTGTTTATATTTCACGTTATTAAAGTATCGCTTTAATTACAATCGATCTACGTTCTATCTGTTTGAGCTATCCTTAACAATGGTGTGTATATTTTGCTGGTAAGATTAAAGCACAAATTAGTACTTTACCAGGTTCTATCTGCCAAGTCGTAACACAGGTACCCCAAGTGAGTATTGAGTTTGGTAATTCTTTACTAACCAGTATTCGGACTTATTTTCCTCCTGAATCATCTTTGCAGATCCAGGACGTAGGATGTAACGAGGATGGCTTGCGATGTCCCTCGTACTTGTTCTCTTCCTCCCTTCTTTCCCCTTTCGCCATCCCCTTGCTTTGGTAGTGCAAAGATGTTGTGTCCATCTGATCGATCAAGCCATATGATAGTCACTGATTAATACTTTATGGTGGTTTGTATTTCAGGTTTTTCATCGAGTCAACTGCGTTTCGTTCAGTGAGGCTGCTGATAAGCGTTTTGATTTCTTCATCACCAAGGTCAGTTACGATAACGACACTGATTAGCAAAATATGCCTTTCGGTTAGCCCCGAATCACCATTTAATTGTGTCGGCACAAAGTCTGGCCCTGGAAAATTACACCATCTTTTGGATAAAATTCTATACAGTGGATAAAATGATGGCATTTTTCTATAAATTTTTGTAAGAATAAGGATTAGGATTTATCTAACTCGTTGTTTGTAATCACTGAGCTTGCGCTTTAACACCCTCCAAAATATCCGGCAACGCAGAACTACCGATGCAAGACCGATCTTCTACTATTTATTATTAATTATTATTATCTACTATTTCTCTCATCAGATCCTTCCAGAGTTTCGTGGTCAAGGTGCTGGTCACACAGCAATCTTTGTTCCTTCGTATTTTGACTTTGTTCGTCTAAGAAGCTACTTTCGTCGAGAGGAAATATCATTTGCTCAAATATCAGAGTAAGTTATGTAAGAAACTACCTAACGGTAGTTGTAAAATAACTGTCTAGCCCTTTGGTTGTTATATCAACTAATAATTGTGGTCTTAAGGAAGAAATGAAAAACCTCAGGGTATTTTAAGGCGTTACCTTGTGGCAGCCGGCGGACAAACGTTTCTGTATTCACCTATGTAGCCTGCGTAGTGGCGTAAGGGGATTGGGGAGAGGGGAGGGAGAAGAGGGGGGATCGGGGAGAGGAAGGGGAGGGAAATATTCCTCTTCCTCTCCCCAATCCCCTTTCTTCCCCCTCCCCTTACGCCGCTATGCAGGCTAACACCTATGTCAAAAAAGGTTGTCGTACGACAGCCGTCAAGCCCACGCGACTAGACCGTAAAGGAATATGGGTAGTAGCAAAACTTCACTCTCTTTTCGGCTTTGATCTTGATTTCAGCATCAACAAGTGAAGTTCTTTTGTGTGCAAGGTCAAAGCAAGCTGAATTTTAATTGTTGTGCGGATATTCATATGGTTTATAGCTTTAATAATTCTACCCATGCTTCCTTTCGGGTGAGTCGCGTAAACTTTTGCCGACAACATTAATTGAAGTAGGTGTACATGTATAAGCTAAATGGCGCGTATTCATATCAGCCGTGCTATAACTGAGAGGGTTTTTGTTATAGGTACTCCAAAAGATCCGACATGACACGAGCGAGAAACTGGTTTAGAGAAGGCACCAAATCGTTCTTGTTGTATACTGAACGATTTTACTTCTTTTACAGGTATGAATCTCAACAACCTTTTATCATTAACTCTGTTCCTACATAAGTATAGTAGAACCTCCATTAAGCAATCACTTTGGTCGTTTTATGGAGGTGATTGCACAATAGAAAAAGCAATCGCTCAGGCCGTAAGGTTTGAATTCGCTGAATTTCCTAGAAGACAAGCATTGTACGAAACTACGTACGAAAGTTTTGGGAAGTTTCCCACCTCTCTTCCCCTCCCCTCCCTTCCCTCTCTTCTTTCCTCCCTCTTCACTCCCCTCGTGTTTCAGAGACATGCCTGATAATAGTAGCAACCGCAGTTCTGCTGTTTTGACTCCTGTCCAAGCTTCTACTATTAAAATAGCATAGCTTTGCATAGGCTTAGTGTTAGTGTTAGTAATATTTTTCTTTTGTTTTCCAAGGTACCGAATTCGAGGTATAAAGAATATCATCTTTTATGGCCTTCCACATTATGCACATTTTTATCCCGAAATATTGAACTTCCTTGATACAGGACACGAGTCTACAGCAGTCACTTGTACAGCGGTATACACTAAGTACGACAGTCACAGATTGTCTGCAGTTGTTGGTAGTCAGCGGTGTAGTCATATGATGTCGTCTAAGAAACACGTGCACATGTTTGTTACGGGAGAGTAATTTATGAACGTCTGGCAGGACGGACTTTTGTTCACAAGTATCCGAATTTTACGTTAGGAAACGCATTTTTGTCCACTTTCGCTTTTCGCCGTAGGTCCGAACATATTTGGTTTGGATTCAGGTTTGACAAGTCGTGTTAGGTTGAAACCAGCGTTGCGTTCGTGTTAATTGGAACGAATGCGGGAAAGTTTGTTTTCGAAAGTTTTATCGCGCAGTCTGCAGAACGTCAAAGAGGCACAATATTTTTTTTCAGAATTAATTTACAAATGACTGTTGGGGTTGACCTGATTACTTCAACGGCTCCAAAAGCACAACGGATATTTGTGGAAGGGGTCAAGCCATTTGCAATTAAATTAAACCTGATATTAAAAACTATATATTTCATGACTGGTTCGCAGTTTATCAAAACCATTCAATAGCAGAAGAATTCGTCATACCTCTTTAATACTTGCATACTGGGTTATAAGCTCGTTCCCCTTCCCCTTCCCTCCCACCCCACCCCCACCCCCTCTCTTTCCCACCCTGGTCCGGAGACACACGATGCACTTGACTGCAATTATCATAACTAACGTGTTTCTACAACCTTGAAATTTTTATTTACCGAGATTTCGGGCAAAACGGCCATCTAAACGGTTATATACGTATACAAATATAACAGGAGTCAGATTGTTTTTGGACAGTCAGATTGTTTTTGGAAAGTGATTATTAATCGAAATGCCCGTATTTTTCGATTAATAATCGAGTTTGACGTGCCAAATTCGTTTAATAATCGAAAAATGCGTATATGAAGATTCTGCTTTTTAATTAAGCGTACGAAAGCAGAATCTTCATAAAACTTTAATTCTTTGTTCTGCAAAATGTATTATGAATATTTTTACTTTTTTTGACGTTCTCAAAAATTTCTAATCACTTTGTTTTCTGGTTGGTTGCTGTGGTTGTCTTCAGACGTTTTTCTGGACTTGGAAAGCCAATTTGAAGTCAGCTCATTTTTTTGTTTACATATAATGACAGCCAATCATCAAGCGAGAAACGTTTTCTGTTTCTCCGCCCGCTTTTCTCCGCCCTAATTTGCATATTGATCAAGTACGCTTCAAAAATGCATTTTTGTTTATTTTATAATTCACAAATCAAAACTTATAAATTACACAAGTTTATAACAATCCGGAGTTTTTTTCGTGTGAATTTACTTTCAAAAACAAACAAATATTTTTTTTTCTTCTTTTACGTTCTAGAAAATTTTCATTCACTTTGTCTTTGACTTCCAGGTTCTCTTGACTTGGAAAGCCAGTTTGAAGTCGACTCATTTTTTTACCAATCATCGTTTGTTTACATATAATGACAGCCAATCATCAAGCGAGAAACGTTTTCTGTTTCTCCGCCCGCTTTTCTCCGCCCTCATTTGCATATTGATCAAGTACGCTGCATTTTTGTTTATCAGTGTCAGTAGTTTTATAACTCACAAATCAAAAGTTATAATCTACACAAGTTAAATTACACAAGTTTATAATAATCCGGAGTTTTTTTCGCGTGAATTCACTTTCAAAAACAAACAAATACATATTTTTCCTCTTTTACGTTCTAGAAAATTTTCATTCACTTTGACTTTGACTTCCAGGTTCTCTTGACTTGGAAAGCCAGTTTGAAGTCGACTCGGCATTTTTTGACCAATCATGGTGTGTTTAAGTAGAGACAGCCAATCACCATGCGAGAATTACTTTCTGTTTCTCCGCCCTCTTTTCTCCGCCCTCATTTGCATATGCAACTAAAGCAAAACATTTTCATTTTTGTCTCTAAACTTCTGAGTTAAAAATTCAGGATTTTGTACATTCACGCGAACAAAACTCCGTAAAATCATAAACTTGTGTAATTTATAACTTTTGATTTGTGAAGCTACCAACACTGATAAACAAAAATGCATTTTTGAATCGTACTTGATCAATATGCAAATTAGGGCGGAGAAAAGCGGGCGGAGAAACAGAAAACGTTTCTCGCTTGATGATTGGCTGTCATTATATGTAAACAAACGACAAATTGGCTTTCCAAGTCCAGAAAAACTTCTGAAGACAACCACAGCACCCAACCAGAAAACAAAGTGATTAGAAATTTTTGAGAACGTCAAAAAAGTAAAAGTCTTCACAATACATTTTACAGAACAAAGAATTAAAGTTTTATGAAGATTCTGCTTTCGTACGCGTAAAAGCAGAGACCTTGTTCCTCGCTCTTCTATAAAATCATTATTAACTAAATTGTCAGTTTTCGGCTCTGTCCTGACAACTTCGAAATTCACTCAACTGCTTTTTGAAATGAGCAGTCTATCGACTTGCGAGCTCGGAATGAATTTGGCACGTCAAACTAACATGACGTGCGCGAGAATGCAACGATTCAAAGCTGCAATTGCAAAACTAAAAATGTAAAGTCAAATAACAGATATAAATGTCATTCTACAAACAAATTATAAATAAATCATATATTTAGCAATTTCAAGTAAGTGGCGTGTAAGTTTCTACCAATGTCTCTGTATAGCCAATGTTTTTTTTCGTTTGTTTGTTTGTTTGTTTGTTTGTTGTTGTTTTTTTGGAGATATGGTATTCTGTCCTGCATGTATCCTCGCGCACATGTTATGTTAGCGCGTGTGTCTGCGCGCTCTTTGTTTATTTGTATACGTATATAACCGTTGAACGTCGCTCCATTCGATCTTATGATTTATCAATTAGACAGCTGAAAGCCGCGCGCCCATGGCGTTATAGACGCACGAGAGAAAATATAAAGAACGATTAACAAACGTAAGAGTGGCGCGAGGCGTAGCCGAGTGCGACTCTAGTTTGTTAAGAGTTCTTTATATTTTCTCAAGTGCGTCTATAACGCAATGGGCAAGCGGCTTTCTGTTGTCTAATTGATTTATAACAGAACCTAGAACGTTAAAAGCAGAGCCGTGCAGATTGTAGCTATGTTATAAAGGCGTTTAGCCCGAATTAAAGCTCGGTAAATAAAAATTTCAAGGATGAGAAACACTTCAAGTTATAGTAACGATAATATGAATCCAACCTACACAGAAACACTTAATTTGGCTATGCAATTAGTTGCGTGCGCTGACGCTGACGCTGCGAATATGTAGATTTCGGTTCTACTTCCTGCCCAGTCAAAAAGATCAAGGGCAATGTCATCTTTAGAATTCGTGTTTATACACTAAAACAGCGTACAATTTTTTTATCAAAACAAACATCGTCTCAGTGTGGATAGTGAAAACAGGGTGAAAAGGTGCGTTTTCAAATCTATCCTGATTAGCGTGTGTAGCCGTTACCTGTACTGGTGAAGTATGACTTCGTCACGCAACGCTAAGGCTGTGAAGTCACGCAACGCTAACGGCTGCAAAGTAGACGGATGTACTCTGAGTGGCTGCGCATGTTATTTTCGCTTGCTTTTGTCGCTAGTGTGAAACGGGCTTTAGACTTATTTTCCCTTTCAATCGAGTCATCAGTAGTGAGTTTACTATATTTAAAATGAGTAACTGCAGGTTGATAATTGAGGTACTCTGACCATCACTGATAAATATGCGCGAGAAATTTTTACCCTCGCGAATTGAAAAGAAATCTTTTTATATGAAAAAGGACATGTATTTATATCCACAAATTTCGAAAGTAACAAGAATTAAACAACTTTTTGAAATAATGAAGAAATATTTCCTCCGTCAACTCCTATAATCGTCAGTCTCTTGAGTCTGAAGTACTTTTGTCAGCGGTGTTATTGTTTCTATGGTGACAATTAGAAGCCGTTCTATTTGGGCACTTGAATGGCTTCTTGGTAACTTTTCAGTTTGTTTTGATAAGAAGCCATGGAAAACGTGGGGAGCTACAACCTTGAGCTTGAAGAACAGAAGCAAAATGTATTTGTTACTCAATTAAGGTAAGAAATTGTGAATTCTACTCCGAAAATGATAAGTTTTCGTCTGGCATTTTCTGACTGAGTTCAAGTGACTACCAAACGTAAGTAGTCTAATAGATACCCAATGGTGAACGTAATCCTTAGAAGTATTCACTTTAAACTGTTTTTGTTACGCAGAGAAGAGGAAGATGAAGAAAAAGAAGTTCGCAAATTCCCAATCGTACAAGAGGTATGTATTGTATAAACTTACTAGTAAGTGAGTGAATATCAAATTTCAAGTCTGAAACTTCTTATGCGAGAGGTAAATATTAGCTCAACGAATTCGAAGGTTCAAGTCAAAGGCATATCTCGTTATGTGTTGGCAGCAAATTTTAGAATTTCAAATTTTCTTGCCCAGGAAAGTGATTTTATAATTGGAAATTAGAGTTTGGAGAAACCCGCTTGAGATTTTGTAATTTAATATCCCTTGTCAATTGTTGTTCAATATATCCTTTGACAATTCTTTTCAAACTCCTCATTTCCTGTTATGGATCCAAAATTACTTTACAGACCCCCTAAGAATTTTTAATTCATACTTTGTAAGAATCATAAGATAAGAACTTTGATACAATATTGTGGAAAACAAAGTCCCCAGGTGAATTTTAGAAGAAAAGAAATGTAAAATTTTGGCATAATGAATCCCGACAGGTGTACATGTTTGATCATGTTGAAGGGAAATAATTTCCCTTCAACATGAATTACAATTATTGCAAATTATTGTATTATTTTTACAATTATCGTAAAAAAATTTAATTTACTTCAAATTAATTATTTCACTGAAAAGTAGACCTGATATTTAATCTGGAAATTTTTACTATAGCTAAACTAATTCATTTTTTATAATATCCAGACTCTTTCACTGGAACCTTCAACTTATACCATATTACTCAGCTTAAGTTTAGCATAAATATAGTGTAAACCTTATGAAGCAATAGATGAATATATATAAACATTGACCAACAAAAGAATATAAATGTATTTATTTTAAAAGCACTAAACAGGTATAGATTGGGTCCACAAAATGCCCAAATCATGGATGTCTGACTGATCATGATATTTTGCCTAACGACAAGGAAAAATCATTTGCAAATACAAAATTACATTGTTTGTATACCATTTGTTAGCTGTAAACTTTCTACAATATTTATTACTTTCATAGAGCTAGGCTTAGACCATAATTCAATGATCACAGGGAAAGATTTCTTTTGTTCCTGAATCACAAAAAATAGAATTTCATGATCACATTTTTGAAGATTCACATGACCTTGCATTTCCACCCTCCCTCCTCCCCCATCTCCTGCCTAAGGGGGACATTGGGGTTTGCAGTGTTGCGGTGTTGGCCTTTTTTTTAGTGCGGTGTTGCAGTGAACGAGGCTGAAAAATTGCGGTGTTGTGGTGATCACAAACCTTGCGACATGCGGTGTTTACGTTATTTTATGTGTGATCAGTACTGTGAAGCAAAATTTTTTTGCAGCGTTCTGATTTTAAGGTCCAACAAAAATGTTTTATCATGTTCCTCTTGAAAAAATGCAGTGACGGTGTTCCGTCTAATTTTTTTTTGCGGTGTTGTGGTGTTGACATATATTTTTTTGCAGTGTTGTGGTGTACCAGACCCCCCAATGCCCCCCTCCTGCCTGAATACATTGAATACATATAATGTAATGTTCCCAAAGTCTGACAAGCTCACTGATCACTTTATATCTTATTCACTTTTATTACAGACAGCAGATAAACTTCTTGATAGTGGTCTGAAGACATTACAGTCAACATTGTTGCTTAAGAAACAAGTAGAAGTTGAAAAAGTGCACGAGGATTTAGAAATCAAGAGACTCCAGTTTGCAGAACGCATGAGAATATGCCAAGAAAAAGAAGAGGAATTGAAGAAAAAACAGTTACAGGTAAAATTTCTATAATGGACTTCATCAGGTTTATGAAGAAATGTTCTCATGGAATAGTTGTCTAACTTTTACATTTTTTCTTCAGATCAGAGAACGTGTTTCTAAATTTGAAAAATTCATCAAAGAAAATGATGCAAAAAGAAGAAGGGCAATACAAAAATACCAAACAGAATTAAAACTCAAAAACCAGAAAACAAAAGAACAGGATTCCCTTTCAAGTGAATTGGAAATGCTACGACTAAGGTAATTAGGTATTAATAATAAGTAATGTATAAAGAACGAGAGAGAGTGTTTTATCGGATATAAAGATCCGAGCCGTAGGCGAGGATCTTTATACCGATAAAACACGATCTCGAGTTCTTTATACGGCTTAAAAAACTCCAACACATATTAGAGTGGTTCTCTAAAAGAAATTCAAAAATATCTTCATTTATCTTGGAGAAAATCGAGGTTAAAGTTTATGTAAATTAGGCCGAATCTTTATCAGATTTAAAGACACTCGTCACGGTGGCGATTTTCATTGTGTTTGCCTTATGAATTATTAATGAGTTTTTTAAGTATCTATAAATAAATGAACCTCATCCCTAATCTACTACTTCTACTTGCCTTTGTAGAATTATTTATTGTGATCTTACGACTTTTCTACTACCAAAATCATTTAAAAATATATTTTTTAGAACCTTGAGCAGAATATTAATAAAGAAGAACAAACAAACATATCCAAAAACAAACTAGGATAAGTGAATGGGGCCTGGGGTACACCCTATCATATTCAATCAGTGGTAATTCTTCACCTAGTAGAGGTCCAGTCTGGAAGTATATGGAATTACAAAATGGTAGGGATTTCAAAAGATGAAGTATAGACTATGATTAGAGATTTTAAGGGTTGAATTATAGGAAAACCATCATTTAGGTACATGAAAGAGGTACCTTTACTGGAAGTATGTGAAAGGAATATAATTAATGTACTTTTTCTTGCAAAAAATAGTGTACAAAGGGTAGGGATTTTGACTTTCGGATGCTGCACCTGGGGACTAAGTGGAGGGTACTCCTTTGTATAGGGTGCTTTGTCTCTTGAAAGGGTGTGGTTCTGCCTTTTGTTGGTCTTTGGTGCAGGAGAATTGGAGCTCAAATAGAGCAAGTTCCTGTTTTATTAGAACTGTGATTTTATTTTGCATAATTTCATTGTTTATACAGGAATTCATCTTTAGAGGACAAGATTTCCAAATATTCAGTGTATGAGCGGTTCTTGCTCAAAGTTATTGACATTGTACCTGATGGTAAGTTGCATGTAGCAAGCAGGATAGATTTTGAAATGTAAATTTAATGAAACATCTTGCATAAAGTTTTTGCCCTTGCCACCTGTATTCATCTTCAAGATAAGTTGTGCATTCACAATACCACAATACCGCAACGTATTTTTCTTAATCTTACCGCAAGTAAGATTAAGAAAAATACACCAAATGCTGGATAACATGTAGGGAAACGTGAATATGAGGTGGCAAGACTTTTCTTCTCGAGAAAGAAAAAAAGAAAGAATGAATTAATGAAAGAAAGACAGACGGACAGACAGACAGAGACACAGATGCATGTTTCCTGTTATGTACGTGTCTATTAACACCGCATTTCTTTTTTATACAGACTACTTAGAAACTAGTGACTCAATGATCATGGGATTAATGATGAGATTCAAAACTCTCAGCGCAACAAATGAGACGTTAATTCAGCTCTTGACTGACCGTGCAGATGAGGTAAACTGCTTGTAAAGACACAGAATTTTGTATGTTGTAACGTCGCGCGCAACAATCACTGGGATGCAACCACGATTCGTAACTGCCTTTGCGCACAACTTTCATGCGTTCTAGGCAACGTGCAGTTGAGGTAAACTGCTTGTAAAGATGCGTAATTTTGTATGCTGTAACGTAAGATGTTACGGCGCACGCAGCAATTACTGGGACGCAGTCACGATTCGTTTACAGCCTTTGCGCACAACACTGCATGCGTCGTTATGCACCGTGCAGTTGAGGTAATCTGCGTAAAGATGCGTAATTTTGGATGTCGTAACGTGATGTACCGTTGTGCGCAACAGATTCTCTGAGTACTGAGCTGGACTCACGATATGTAACTGACCTTGCGCGCAACTTTGCATACGTTGTATGTCCGCGGGCCTTGGTTACGCTTATCCGCAGGAAATGTCCAAGAACGAGCCGAGATATAAGCTTGTGAGGAAGATACCATTTGTTGCATTATAAATAACTGTTACACTTCTGATCTACATCAGATAGATTTTTTAAACAACCTTCTACGCTGTCTTTTTTCTGAAGCAGTTCGTTATTTCTCTATTACAGGTTGAAAATTCACAGCAGAAGTTACAAGAAATGAATCTTAGTCACACAGAAAATATCGTGGTAAGTTAAGTTAATACTCTTGAAAGCACGTTTATCAAGCACTTTTAGCTTCCTTGAGGTCTATGACCAGACGCAAATCTTACCTCAAAAGCCACTGATTTTTTTCCTTATGAGGTAAAGAAATTTCCTATTTGGACGATCTTACATCTATAGTACAAGGGAGTCCCCCACACTCGAGTTCTCGAGTTTATAAGTGATGATCAAGGCGAGCTGATAAAGCGCAAATATTAAAAGCATGAAACAGTTACAAACTAAATAGTACAAAATAACACTAATTAAATAATGGGAAACAAAGGATTTTGGCTCTATTTACTACTATTTAGTTACTAAGTTGTTTCATGGATTTTTAGTGTTTGAATCCGCGCAATCTTTGACTCCGAGCATGGGTTGACTCGTGTCGTTTTCCACGTGATCTCACACTCTTAACGTAGTTTCCCTCTGAGCTGTGCAGAAATAGACCGTAAACAAGATAACAAACAGAAAAACCAGTGCATGACACAGCCTTTCAAATGTTTGTACCGTACAATGTAGTATGATGGCACGACTAACACTTTGGCGACATGATAGAAGTTTTCAAGAAAAACTCCAGAAAAACGCGCGGTAACGAAGAGTATGCTCCGCAAAATCATTTCTTTGACATGATTGAGAATTACCTGTACTAAGATTACCCGTGTTTGTGTTGGCAATTAAATATTGTTTGTAATTCATTTAGTTAATAAATAGTGAGCTGGCCTCTCTACAAGAACAACTAGAAGACACTATGCAGAAAAATGCTGAAATGGACCAACACCTTATCAATAAAAAGATGGTCATCAGACAACAGGTGTGTAATGACGTCATCAACTGATTGCGTCATCGTGACGTCATGGGCACGTCATTAGCTTCTGCTCTCCCTCACATAGTTTAAATCTATGAAACCTACAGTCACCTTTGTAGATCGCCTCTCAGTAACTGTCATGAAAGTGATGTGGCTATAATTCCAACTCTACAATGACCTGAGGGATGGCTGTTTTCAAAGTCTAATCCTACGCCCATCATTAGGGGGCGCCAAAAGGAGGGGGAATGGAGGCAAAGGAAGTAAAATAAAGAGGTTTCCTCTTTCCCTTCCTCCCTTCCCTCTCCTATATTTCCTCCACTATATGTCTATCCTATAAAACATGCTCAGTTTTTGAGTTGTCACATTTTTTATTTTAATTTTTTGTCATTTTTTTATTTTATTTTAACAGAGTGAAACTCTAGGAAGAATTAAATTGGCGATCGATAATTTAGCAGAGAGATGTCAACGAAAAGTACTAGTGCCCGTGGAAAGTCTAGATTTTGAAACCAAACTTAACATTATACAGGTCAGTTGGGTCATCATTTCGTGTCTTCAAGTGTCATTTGTGTAGAGGACACTTCTCCGAGTTGTCTATACTGTAATCGTCTGACGTGGATCGCATAATTGCGTGAGCCAATGATTTTACAGCTCTGCTGAACCCACCAATCACAACACTTCTTACTGTCACTATAGCAACTGCAACTATTATCCTCCGAAGATAAATTTCCCACGATATGATGAAAATAACTAATGTAAATTATGATAGTCACAAGTGACTTTTTTGTAACAGTAAATTTCATTTTAACGTATGGATTTTTTATATTTTAGGAACATTTAAAGGAATACAATGATATTTTCGTACTAGCAAAGCAATCTGGAACTCCGTCAACCACGGAAAAACCAAACGTCACTCTCGCAAGTCCGTCCATTTTGAAAAGAGACTCACGAGTACAAAGTGTACCCAAAGTATTAAAGTTTGCTCAAGACACTTCACGAAAAAGAGCGGCCTCCAAAAGTGGACCAGCGGAATTACGATTTGCTGATGGCGTGAAGTCATAGAAGGAGTCAACGTCCGCATCTCCGCGTAGAATCTCTTTCGTGAGGTTTCACCATGATTACAAAGCGTTATATATATAAAGAAAGAAAGAAAACTAATGAGAAAGAAAGTGAGATTTTGGAATGGGTTGACGATGCCTGAGAGGGCTCGTCCTAGGGCGATTGTGCCAGCTTTGGGTTCGCAAAGGACTGTGGTTAAATTTGCTATAAATTATTTGTGGTTTTTAAAGATATTTTCTATACAGAGTATTTTTAACGTCAAAAATAAATGAAAATAACCGAATTTTGATATAGATCTTTGCGATGCATCGGCGATAATATGCTTTTATATATCTATTGTATACATCATACAAAAGTTTGTACATAAATCCTAAAAAGATTATAAAGGTTTGTGGTATTCTTAGAATTTTTTTACTTTTCATATATATAGCCGGTGCAAACACTCCCAGCAACATTCAGCATTGTTTGCAATTATGATTGGCTG
The DNA here is from genome assembly GCA_029948255.1 of Telmatactis stephensoni. Lineage (NCBI taxonomy): Eukaryota > Metazoa > Cnidaria > Anthozoa > Actiniaria > Isophelliidae > Telmatactis > Telmatactis stephensoni. Next base: position 440,974 of record JALIZF010001767.1, read on the forward strand.
TTCAATTGTACCAACATTGTTGTGTTAGTTTGGTGATAACAGAACAAAAGAAATGTTTGACGTTTGTTATCTCAAATGAATCGAACATGTTAGAGTCCACATTGTTTGGAGTTGTTGGCCAACAACAGCGAACGGCAGACTGGATCACGTGACCTGCTATCTTCGCGTCTGGCGTTGCTGATTCAACGCGAGGGTGGGTCATTTTGCGTTTGCCGTAAACGTGAAAAGTCGGATCGTTCTTTCGTTTAAGTGCCAAATGCGCGACGCCACAGACGCGAAATTCGTTGACGTAGGTCTGCTGTCTGCGGTTTCCCGTGTGCGTGATCCTTTAGAGACCTTAAGATTGACGTTTACGGCAAAACGGCAAACTTTAGCTATCTGTCCTCGGCCGTTTGTACACTAAAGTCAAGATATTTGTATTTTCTGTCATTAAGGAATTTGTCCTATATTTGCTTGTTGTATGATTGATTGAAGGAATAGAGTAAAATATAAAATAAAAATCAAAGTCAATTTTTACCGTTTGCGGTTTGCCATAAACGTCAATCTTAAGGTCTCTATTCCCGAGTGTTTCCATGGGGCTTAACTGTAACATGTCTTGCAACATTGTGTACAACATATCAGAATAGCTTGCATTCCAAAAGGAAAATCGGATGGAAGGTTAAGTTACAGACAAATAATTTTAACGTTTCAAGCTTTAACTTGTCATTAAAATTAAACTTCGTAAAAGCCAGTTGCGCAACGTTGCAGGATCAGACGCTAAAAGCCATCTAGTTGCGCACAAAAATGAAAGATTGTTGCATCGTGTGTTCTGGTGTTACAGTACCAAGTTATGAAATTGACATTGGCAAAAATGTCGTGAAATAAAGTAGCAAAATTAATAGGAAAATTTTGAAAATGAATTTGATAAAAGTGATTATCTAGTAATACCTGGTATGTTTCGTTCTCGATAAAAAGGACGTGAAAATAAAAAGTTTTGGCTTGGTCCGTATGGGGCTCGAACCCATGACCTTAGCGTTATTAGCACCACGCTCTGCCGACTGAGCTAACGGACCAACTCACGTGAAGTTTTCGTATTGTAAATGTATTCGTTCAGAACTCATAATAATGCAAACATGAATGGATCCCATCCAATGGTGCGCACATTCGATTCCAGGACTTTTTAGGCGTAGGAGACTGGGCAGTACAAATTCGGTAATATTCCCTTCTTCCCGGCCCGGGCTTTCGAGTGGCACCATTAGAGAGGGCTGGAACACAAGAAATATGCAGTTACTCTAGTTAGAAAATGGCAGAGATGTTTCCCACTGATCTGGAGCGTGTGACCAGATGGATGATTAGAGAGGCACCTGACTTACAATCGTGAACATAACTAATAGAACAAACTACAGTTGATTCAATGTGTATTTATATATTTATGTTATGAAGTTATTCCAGATCGTCGCGATGGCCGAGTGGTTAAGGCGTTAGACTAGAAATCTAATGGGGTCTCCCCGCGCAGGTTCGAATCCTGCTCGCGACGTCTGGCTTTCCTTTTTAACATGTATGATATTTTTGGTGGCCCGATCGATTTCACTGAATCTAGATTTTATTCTTTTGCTTCCAGTCGGTCCTGGTGCTTTAGTAAATACCTCATTCTCAAAGCAGTGGACCCAGTCAGTATGGGATCGAAGAGGAGGTTCATTTTAGTTTTAGTTTAAATCTTAAGAAAACCATTCTACTCCATTTTACTCTAGTGCTATAGAGGGTCAATACTCTATAACTGTGGAGGACTAGCAGACACAGTTTTGGGTCGATGTTCTGTCTTTATTGTTAATAGAGCACTTGGACTGCTGGACTTACAGAACCAGTAGAACTAGAATGAATTTTCCCTGAGACAGCACGGCTTTTAGTAGGTGTTCCTTACTCGGCTCGTCATCTGTACTCGAAGTCCACCCAATCTAGTTCACTGTGTTACTGTAGTCTTGATCTACTGCGTGTGTGTTTTTACAAAGGTAGTTCTATAAATACTGCTTAGTAAACATGTTGTTTCACGTCATAATTCAAGGTAACTCAAGGTCAGTCACTATACGTAATACATCATGCGACTAACTCATGACGAAACATGTTAAGACCTATCAAAAATCAATTGCTGACTAATAAAATAGGTGTTTTAAGACAGATCAAAATATCACTGATGAAATTGTTAAAATAAATAAATAAATAAAAAATAAATTTGGGGTAGCTCATCACCCTTCCTCGCAGCCAAGTGCTGAATTACGAAGGGCGCAGCTCAACGTGATCGAGTCGAAGGTTTACAAGGGCGCTTTCATTACGAACAATTGAACAATCACACATTTACATACAAATTTACATACACATACACGTAGCAGCCACCATACGACTCATGTCTGATCACGGAGCACAGCTTAGATCGAAACTAGTTCGTTATTACTGAGGGAGGAAAAACCGGAGAACCCGGAGAAAAAACCCTCGAAGCAAGGGAGAGAACGAACAAGAAACTCAAGCCACATGTGATGCCCCGTCCGGGGATTGAACGAGGGACCACAGCGGTGACAGACCGGCGCTCTCACCGCTCGGCCACCCTTGCTTCCCAGGTTATCGTTTTACGATAGCAAATTGTGAAAGTTTACTTCTGTAAATTGGTCCGTTAGCTCAGTCGGCAGAGCGTGGTGCTAATAACGCTAAGGTCGTGGGTTCGAGCCCCATACGGACCAAACTGCCTTTTGTCTTTTTCTTTTCAGTCCTTTGTTTGTTTGTTTCTGTTTATTTGTTGGTTGGTTTGTCTGTTGGTTTGCTCGTTGGTTGGCCGTTTGTTTGTTTGTTTGTTTGCTTGTTGTGATCGAGCAGCTAGGGGTGGATCCAGGGGGGTTCTTTGGGTGCTCGGGAACCTCCTTTCTCATCCTAAAAATAAAACACAACCTAATAGCCTGTATTTATTTGTACAATTAATATAAAATGTGAAGTGAACCCCCTCAGTTTGAGACCTGGATCCGCCCCTGTCGAGATGTCCATCAGTTACATTAATATTACCAGTTTGATTAGCTTAAGAAAACATGTACATTCGTCCTTTCGTTCAGTCCTCTTGTAGTACTTTTCTCACGGATCGGAACCAAGGTATAAGTGATAGAAAGCACGGCTTTTTTCAGCCTAGCTATATTTTGGTAGGATATTTGATTGATTTTGAGTCCATGATATACACAAATCATACTTTATTCATAATGAACCATCAAATAAGCCACTAAATTTATATGATATGAAGCTTTATACATTGCTCACAGGCAGAAACACGAGCTCTATTGTCCTGACCTGATAAGAAACTTAGTTTAGAAATGTTACAAAAATTGAACTACTGGCATGACAGCTCGTGTTTTCTCCTTTTTGCGAGCTGTTAGTTGTCGTTTCCGTCGACCAACATGGTATTTAATATTTAGTGGTTTTCATAAACCCGTAAAATAGGTACTAAACTAATACACATTAGTAGAACCTAATTCAATTGTTTTCTTTTGTTCTTATTTGACCGTTACACATTAACTATTTACATATTCATTTCACGGGTTTATGAAAACCACTCTATTGCAACTCTCATTAAATTCATCAATTTTATAATCTAATTATAATAAATGTAATTTTAGACGCTTGAAAAACTGTTAGAAGGGTCAGAGCATGCGCGCGTTTGATTGATGCACAAATAATGGAATTTTGAGGAGAATTTGTCTTTTGATCTAAAGTCCTCATAAAATTTCTCGAAGTCTGCGTAGCGGCTAAATAGCTCGTTGTTTTTTGCCGTCCCTTCTTTTAGTTTTCCGTTCCTTGTTCCATAAGGGTATAAATACATATTAGCAAAATCGTTTTATACACACTCTCTCTATATATATGCTAAGTAATCTAGTTAATATACATATATGCTAATCTAGAATCTGATTTCGATTTATCAAAAATCGTTGTTCAGAGTGCAAGCACTTAACCAAATTATTTACACAAAAGTTTTAATTTTAGCCTCGAATCTTTCAGTATTTACACAAAATCATGCCGTGATCACACCTTATTACAAAATCGTTGTAAGGATGAAGGGAAACTACGACCGCTAGACATCTGGGAAGGCATTGACATTTGACCGCAATGCATAATAAACTCAATGTTGTTTGAACACTGATTACATTTACATTGAATACCGCAAGATACGGTCAGAGACTAGATAATGCTTTGAGATTATATTGTCCATACATTTCAATTCCCAGAGTTCCATCGGTCGTAGCTTTTCGGGATTTCATCGGGATAGCGATTATGTAAAGCGGTGTTCTATCCGAATTCTTCTTCATCTAATGTCGTTAATTTCCATGGCATTTATTCTATCTTTGATTATATGGACAGCCTCTCGCCATATGTCCTCGTACCCCTGAATAACAAACAAGAATATACAATTACAAAGCAATTGTTAGTTGGTGGTTATCTCCCTGAATGTGAGGGGAAGGGAGGGGAGGGGAGGGGTAGTATGTATCAAGAACCGATTCGTATGAAGGGATGTTTCGTCGTCAATTCATCTGGCGAACGCTTTTCCCCTTTGCATCAGCAAATTTGAAGCTCGGAACACAAATATGGGGACATTAATTGCACGGACACGATAACGCGGACACGCGCGAAAGCTAATATTTTGGTCAAATTGTCCTTGCTTCATGTCCCACTAATTCAAACCAGTTTGTATCATGGATCGACTTGTCGTGGGACAGATTTTTGTTCCCATAAGTAACACAATTACATCCCGTATACACACAAGGGGAATTGTCCCTGCTATAGTGTTCCTGGCTGCGACGTACCCTAGTGTGCATGCAAAATTAATGTTTCGAGCTCCAAGGTATTAAAAGCAGTTTACCACACCCTAGCTCGTCATTCTCACTGCCAATACATACCACATGCATAGCAAATAACATTATATCCATAGCCACTTCTGTAGTATGGATTCCTCTGCTGCTGATAGTTGTAACTCCTATCGTGGTAGTTCACCCCAACGTTCAGTATTTCATCGTATCTGTTGCTATGGTAACCACGGACAGGAATGCGCCTCGTCTCGCGGCTCTCGTGAAATCGATCAAAGCGTGCTGCGTCGTTATAAGATCGTTCGTTATCCGTACGATGAACGTGAACTTGGGGGATTGGGAAGACCACATCTGATGTGAAAAAAGAATGACTTTAGAATAGACGATAGCATTACGTACACGTAGAAGTTAGACGGAAATTTTACGTAAATATAGTTAGTGGCCATGGCGTGGTCTACAAATGCAATATATTCAGGTTCATGCGCAGGAATACGCGGGCAACAAAGCCGCAACACAGCGTGGTTGCGTTACAAGTTGTAGTACAAATGATGCTCGTATTACCATGCACTCCGCGCGCGCATGCAACAAGTTTTCTGTGATACAAGGGGTAAAGAGCTAAGGCTTCTATTTTATTGCTCGTGGAGTGGAAGCAACATTTGCTGTACGATTTTGTTGCCTGTATTACCGCGCCTTATTTGGTAATAAATTACAATCCGTGAGGTGGACGGTACAGTAGTGTACCTCCGGCTATACGCAATGTCGTTACGTGATACGTAAGAAACAGGTTATTCATGTAATCTTTTTAGGCAGTCACGTAAGTACAAGCCGTCTCCACATATGGACACAAGTTCAGACAAAACAGGCGTTTTTAAATAGAATACGTACTCGTACGTGTGAACAAGATCTAGTTACTCAGCTGTGGAGCGCTATGCTATGGAATATTCACTAGTCATTTATATTTTATGTACACACACACATCGTAAGACCCGAACGCACGATTAACTTTTTAGCAACATTGCGCACAACACAGTTGCACCGTGCGTCCACCCCTGCAATGTTGCGCGCAACGTTGTAGAAAGTTGCAGAAGCAGAACTCGATCCTTAACCTGCAACAGCTGCGCGCAACTGTTGCATTGGTGGACAAACGATGTAATGTGTGTTGCGCAATGTCGCACAAAGAATTGCAAGAAGTTGCACTGCTTGTCCAGGCCTGTATGCTAATGTGTATACAATAAAATACAAGTAACAAATGATATTTTACGTTTAACAATGTGAATATTTACGATGTAAAACGAAATATCGTTGTCATCCTGACGCCATGATCAAGTTACAGAAAAATGAATGTGCAGACTAGACTGTGTACTCTCATTATTCTATAACTTGATGACACGGAAACGTTTTTATATCGCTAATATTCGCTTATGTATTAGTAAATAGTTAGATTTCATAGTTCGCCCCGAGAAAGCATTTTATCAGTTTATCACTATCTTTTCCAACAGCATGGAAAAGCATCCACGAAAAAAATAATGAATAAAAATAAAATAAATAAATAATAAAATACAATAAACAAAAACAAACTAAACAATAACAACAACAAAAACACACAGAGGATCGCGTTGTGATAACAAAAATACAGACGAATACAGACCACTAAATCCTTGCATTCTGATTGGCTTATTTTGTAATGTAGAATAAAATTAGACCAATCACATCGCGGAACTTCACATGGGTCTGGTTCGCAAGAAAGAAAGCCGCACACCGCGATTACACTGATAGAAATGTTGAAAATAACATAAACGTTACAGACTTGGTCAAGAAATTGTTAGTGAATGGTAATCGAGGTAGCGTAAATAATGATCGTAATAAATTAACGTATCGACGTATGTTACGTGCTATCGACGTTGCCATGGTGAGGTTGCTATGGTTACAAACTTCACGCAAAATGAATCTCGAACTTCTAAATGAAGGTCGAATAACTGATACTGATTTGAAACGGCCACGGGCGACCGGAAATCAGTGCTACAATTGGCATGAAATGTTACAAAGGAGAACAAATATAATAGTGGCAATTCAGCTGACACTAGTTTTCACTTACCATTACGGAGCAAGATACTATAATAGTTACTTGAAAGCTTCACTTTACATTATTCAATCTGGAATCGCTCTTGACAGCCTTATCTAGGTATTATGCTACTTTTCACTTGTGATTCAAACAGACAATTTTGTCTCGCTGGATTGATGACTATATCCACAGGAAAACGAGTTGATCTAAAATTTGAATCTACTTCGTTGATTTCTAGACCAATTATAATCACTTACCCTGTTGTCTGAAAAGAAATCAATAGACTAACTTACAAGCTCTTACTACCAAGTATAAAACGTCTTTTATTCCATAAAAAATCAAACCACCTTTGGAATTCCAAAGTATTTTAAAATTTGTTTTTATTTCTTGATATTTTACTGTCTTTTTTGGAAATGTGAAGGTCATTTGACCTTTTTTCGCGGTAAAATTTATTTGCCTCAATGTTTTTGGAACAACGCACAACTTCAATCAATTAGCGCACCAAAACCATGCCGTATCTTGCGTTTTGTTTTTGCAGTAGCATAGGCAATATTGCAGGCAAATTTCTAGTCAATTCTTGATGTTTCTGCAACACTGCATAGTTTGCAAAGTCACTAAATCAATTTTGGACAAAATGTTTCGTGTCCGAATCTTTAGGGGTGATATACCTTGATCTGTTTTGAAAAATCTGGGCTATAAAATCTATATGGAATTAGTATTTGATTGAATTAATCCGTGATGTACAGAATGTACAACAAATCGAAGAAATGATCAATTTTGATACTCGACTAAGTTTCTAGGAGTAACAGTTACTAGCGATAAAAATCTAGTGGTAGATGCAAATACTAAATTCCATAATAGCCTAGGTGTCACCTCTAAAGTAAGACTGGATTTTTTTTCTTGTTTGCAAACGATACCTAGAGAAATGGATGTTACTTCTCTGATAATATGTTGAACAAACTCTGCAGCAAGACTGTTTCAAATTGAAGGGCTGTTTTCAAGTTGCATTTGCTGACTACTTCAAAACCATCAATTGAGGATAATTAACCTTCATTTTCCAAAAAATATCAATTACTGGCTTTCAACAGTCATGAAAATATGGCTAATGTCGACTTTTGAACTGGGATATCAAAAATAAGATATTTCCTTAGTACGTTCAGAGCAAAACTGTTGAGTGTCATTCGTTTCACAACATACTGCATCTTCTCAAGGAACTCTTGGTTTAATGCATTACACCTAATGGCAATTTTTGCTCCAGTAAATGCCAATAAACTGAAGTATCACATAAGATTCAGCTCGGCAAATAATCGGTCAGCTATCAGGTGCTACAATATCAATAAAAGTTGGTAATAGCATCTCTCCCTTATTCATAAGGGTTGCTATTGACATTGATATCAAACCACTTTCCTATCAATCGGAGTTATATCTGGAACACTGGTCTTCAATGCACTTTTTGGTGTATATTACAACCGAATTTCCTGGGTGACAAACGAGTGCACCTACAGAATCAGCAACTTAAGCAGGAATCTCAGGAGCAAGATTGTAAAAGGATGGTCTTTCATAGCACTTTTTTGGTGTACATTTGCCCCCTCATACTAAGGGGTACTGGACGGGGTTCAGTCTACAACCACGTAGCAAGGTAAATAATTACCTCTGCTTTTCTCTGCTCTCTCCTGTAGCAAAGCTTTTCTTCTTCTTTGGCTCTCATCATCCATAGATTCAACCATTTTAGAAATAGCATTATCAAGGACAATTGAATGTATTGGTTGTGTTTCAACTGTACAGCGGCATACAGGACAACTGTTCCTTTTCTTCAACCAAGAATACAAACAATACTCACAGAATGAATGTGAACAAGCTAAAGTAGTAGCACGGATGAATAGTTCTTGGCACACAATACATGAAAATTCATCTTCCATTTCTTCAACTACAGTTTGAGCCACTTCTTGGGCTTTTTTGGTGACTTCTTGTTGTTCCTTGAGTTCTACTTCTTTCTGCTCTACTAAACTTTTAAGCTCTTCCAGATTATTTTCAAGCTTTTTCTCATTGGCTTCCACAGCCTTTAATCTCTCTACGGTATTTTTATACTCATCAACTTCTCTTTTATATTTTGTTAACTCTGAAAGTAGATTCATTTGCTGAACTTCTTTCTCTTCAATGACTTGTTCTAACTTGAGTTTCTCATTCTCTAGCTTCTCTTGCAATTCCAAATCCTTGAGTTCAAGTTGCTGATTCAGCTCCTGTTGTAGACGCTCCTCAACCTTTTCCTTCTCGATGATCAACAAGGCCTTCTGATTGGCCAATTCTTTACTTAAACTAACTTCTTTTTCCTCAAAAGCCTTTAATTGCTCCACAAGATTATTTTCAATTTCCAATCTTTCTTTTAAACCCAAATCAGCTTTCTGCTTTGTAGACATATTTTCACTGATCACAGTTTTCAAGTGACTTTTCCCTCTCTCCTAATGAAGCTTCAAGAAGTTTGATTCTTTCCTCAGCTGCCTTGAGCTTTTCTTCTGTTTGAGAATCATTTTGACTACCACTAGGAAACATTAGGTCCACTTTCTGATAAAACTTTTCTTTGCTTTGCATCCTTGCTACAAGATGGACGAGCTTCTGCAGGTCTCTTCTTCACAGACATAACATCAAATATGTACTCAAATTCAGGCAGACTAGATTCAAGTGCAACACCAAATACTATTTTATCACCTCTGTGAAGTTCATGTGGTGTATTTCCCTGGATTCTTGTGCCATTGACTGAGACACCATTTAAACTCTGAAAAACAAAAATAGATATTCAGATTCCACAGACTGCCATGACTGGTCTGCAATGTGATACTACGTTTCCATATTTTACACCACATGAAATTTAACTTTTCATGTTAGGGATTCTCAGTCACTGTAAAATCCAAAGGCACTGAGCTGTGTTCCCACTAAAAATATTGGTAGGAATGTTGATTTATTAACCATTTTGAAATGCATTGAGTGTGATTGTGGAGAGGAGAAAGTGGGGGAGAGTAATACATTGTATATGCCAGTTGATATTAGAGTCTTAATGAGATGCAAAATACACAACTGGCCAGATGAAGACAGTGAAATACTGATAATGGGAAATGTTTTCAAAATAAAAAAGGAAATTTAGAAAAACAGATACACATCCAGAAAGTGTTCTGTCTAGTAACTTCATATAAACCATTTATTTGTTATTAAATTTCAATAAGATTTGAAAAGCAGCATGGCCAAACATGTTAATAATTCCAGTCTTTATAATGAGGAAAATACACCTTACTTGTTTGAAAAGTATATTCTATGACTCATATACATTCATCAATCACATACTTGAATCTGACAATATTATCAGTTATATTTGATAAACTTTATATTGCCTAAATTTTCAGAACTTTGCAAATTTGAGGTCAGTAAAACCCCAAGACTAGACACTAGTGGTTGAAGCACCAGAAAATATGGGTTTAAAAGCTAAGCTGCTTTAGTTGGGATATTTACACAACTGAATCTTCCCTTGACAAATTTCTCTCCTACGACTAGCATATTAAATATATAAATAGAAACTAAATTTTAGTTTGTAGCAAAGCATAGTGCTATAAACTTGTAACCACAAAAGCCTTTATAAATATAACTTGTTTCATAGTTATTCTCTAGTGTTGCCTTTTGAAGCTAAGCCTCATAATTTGTGATGCAATTAAAAATGGATGTAAACAAAGCCTTTTATGCATATTGATTGCAGAATACGAAAACAAACAGGCTTGACCAGTTTTGAGTACGTATACATGTAAGTTAACTGTACCAAAACACCAGCCGAGATGGATTCAAAAGCAAAATATATTTCTTTAAGCAACAGGATTAAAATTGATGAGATTCGTCTGGTGTGTCTCCTAAAAAACAACACTTTGTATAGGAAAATCGAGCTTATTTTGATGGATTATCGAAGAAAATCATTAAAGTACTAAGCATTAGCTGAACTTTGAGGAGATTGCTGTGTAATCAAATTGTATTATCAAATTACGGACTTTGAAGATCCTAAGTTTAACAGCAAAAACCACAGTTAGTTTTTTGGTTATCTAAAGAAACGAAGGAAACATCAACGAGGCTGGATTTCAACCTACCTCATGGTCAATCAAGCACCATTTGCCATCTGAACAAAACACTGTTGCGTGTTTACGAGAAATCATTAATGGCGCGATTTTCGATTGAAAACGGACGTTTGTTTCGCCAGGAGTTAGGATTCTACCGAAGGTTAATGGTTTCTCTGTACGTAGAAGGATAGTATTGGGGCAAATGGGGTCGCCTTTCGCTCCAACTGGGACGGTTTTTCTGAGACAGAAATCAACCGCCATCTTTTCAACAGATCTCGACAACTTGTAAATAGTGCACTGCACATGCGCATTGCACTTAATCGATAATTTATTAATCAACCAATCACAATTGATCTTATAACAAATTACGCGCGCTCTGATTGGCTGACAAATAACATACTATTTTCGGATCTATTATTATCCAGGATATTTTATTTTATTTTTCGGAAATAATAATTAAGTTCCAGCCGACAACATTTCTCTAAACACATTATTGATTAGGTTGATCCTGGGTTGACGAATCTAGACGTATCAATTTTTCAACTATATTTTCATCTCCTTTTTTGGAATTACTTTTAATGGTCTTCCTTGAGGATTATTCTCAAGATACAACGCTTAAGTTATTGACAGAATCTGAAAATATTTTCATAAAAATCTTATGAAAATGAGAAATTTCGTATTGCTTGAATTTACCAATCAGAGATATTCTTACATTGGCGAAAAGAATTCTTTTACGTGTTTTGATTGGCCAAGACCATGACTGACAATTTTTTCCAAAGCTCCTTCCCGGCCCAGTTTCCTGACCGTGTTGATAAGCAATGACAGAAGACCGTCAAGAAAGGCGGCAAGGAGGACGTTTTTGAAAGCCCCAAAATTTTGACTTTTGGCGGGTTCTTCCAGCCTTCCAGGCCATCATGACAGAGAGAACAGCGCCTTCCTCACAGTTACGACTGGAGTGGGTTTACGGCTACCGAGGCCATCAATGCAGAAACAATCTCTTTTACACTGCAACAAAAGAAGTTGTGTATTTCGTTGCCGGCGTTGGTGTTGTATACAACACGAGAGAAAATACTCAGAGGTTTTTCCTTGGACATAACGACGATATTATAAGGTGTGTTTTTTGAACTTGACATCGATTACCAGTGGGTCGCTGTAATGGGTGTGTTTTTATCCTGTGTATTTCAATATACAATTTGTGAGGATCAATTATACATGGAGATTCCATTAAGCTTATATTTGTGCCCACCCAATCATAGGTGATTTCCCTTTTCCAAGGTGTCAATAAAAATGTGTATAATTGTACAGAAATGCTGTACTTTGCTTTCAATTTATTCCACCAAAAAACATTAATTCAGGCATCCGTTTGCTTGGAGTTTCTCCGAAATTCATATCGCACACTAGGGATTCTTCATTTCCTTCTGGACATGTCAGCCAATCGTTTAATTCCATATGAAAACAAATATAATGGGTCTAGCACTTGAAAGCTTTCCTTCATAGATGAACTATAAAAAAAAGCATAACGTAGACATAAATTATGCCGTCTAGAACATGTTATTATTCAATACTGTCAAGGACAGGATCACCGTTGAATATTGACTGTTCAAGAGACCAGTATATTTAAGTTTATACACCTGGTGAAAGAGGAAATTTTGTCCCTCAAAGTGTGAAGGGTGTTTGTAGTAGCTAGTGTTCTTTTAATTGTACAAATACAGAAGACAAGTGCCTCGACACGATAACAAAATTAATGTACCCTATTTTTCAAGCTCCAAAATGTCTCCTTATAACACCAATAAATTATGACTTGACAATTCCTAATAACTTTCAATGTGAAGTTATATGCTCAACACTGCATAACTGTCAATGTAATGAAAGCATGAAATATGAAATATTATTCCTTTGTGTCTGAATTATTTACACTGACTTTAGGCTAACCAGTCGAGATTAAAATCAATTGTTGTCTAACTGAAAAAAGTCTGATTATTTTCCTGACCAGTTGAGATTAAAATCAATGGTTGTCTGACTGAAAAAAGTCTGATCTATCAGTTGATTCTTTATCAATTTGGTTACAGATAAACAACAGTTTTTATTAATACAAGAACTAAGATGTTTCTTTGCAAGGCAGAATTTAAAATTGCCACAGTCCACCATAAATGTTTTAATGTTTGATATTGCTGCAACTTCAAATTCTGCCTTGAAAATTATGTTTTTTGACTGACAGTTAATGAAAAAGCAAATTCTATTAACTGACTTCTCATATAAGTTTGAGTTCACATAATATTGAAAACACTTGTATATCAACAACATTCACTTATGTGGTGTTAATCCATTTCCATTTGGATGGATTCTTGTTTTTTTTAATGCTCAACCTTTCAAACAATTAACTCCTAATGAATCTTTGTTTGCATATGGTGTGTTGAATTTGAAGCTATAGACATAGCCAACAAGATTGTAGGGTTAATTATAAACTTCTTGGATAATGCTATACATGACACATTTCCAGAATGTGTGGATGTTATACATATTATAATGAAGGTTGATCCTGTAGACACTTCCCAATCAATACACCCTTATCACACTAGCATGACATTATAAAATATTTGATTTTTTGGAAAAATGAATTTACTGTTAAATTTGTCACATCGATATTAGTAAAATTGCAGAGTTTTGTAAAGATTGCCCTTAAACTGACAGAGATATGAATTTTGAAGTTAAATATTATTGTGGAATTTTTGTAAAGAAATGTATGTGTTTAGCATGATAACGAGGCTCGCCGGGCATGTGATGCCCGTCCACTGTACATTTCTTTGTAAAAACGTTCAGTTTTAAAAATTCATATCTTCATCAGTTTAAGAGTAATCTCCCCAAAACTTTGCAGTTTTAATATTGATGTGACAAATTTGATAGTAAATTACTTTTTCCGATGAATCAAATAATTTATAACGAATCAAATAATTTATAATGTGATAAACTTAAGGTCTATTGCCTGAAGGAAATGTGCCCTGACTTTACATGTTATAGGTAGTTAATAACTCTCCAAGCTTGAGGCTGTGAAGATTGCTCAGCAGACATGTCTACTACAGTAAAAACCTGTAAAAAATGTGTGCTTTTCTGTGATGGACTAAAATGGTTTTATAATAATGTCTGGTTCTTATGTGTTGGGTGCTTAATTGCTCAATTTCTGCCTGGAGGCTCTTAATCCTCCATTTTTATGCAGGTATTTACTGTACAGTGATTCTTAAGAGCATCAACGTTTAATGTTTAAAATAAAGTATTATGGCAGGGTATTTGATGATCAAATGGCTTAATGTGCGTGGTACAAAAAGCAGCTGTACTGGATGACAAAAAAATGTGACAGCCTCAAAAACAAAAGGATTTCAACCAGTCAAGCTGTCTTTCTTTCAGATGTCTCAGTGTATATTTTACCATCCAGTATAGCAAATTAATGTACCATCAAGAGACTATAACAATAAGGGTGTTTTCCATTAGTGGAACCAACCGGTCAGAATGGCCAGTTCTTAAATGGTACATGTCAACTCTTAGCTCTGGCTGGAATCAGTCCTAAGAAATCAGGCCATTCTGGCTGGTTGGTTCCACTAAATGGAAAACATCCTAAGAGAGCAAAACTGGTATTGATGTCTCCGCAATGTGTTATTTTTGTGTGTGCTTTTTTTGTGTGCACACAATGAAATTTGATTGCCAGAGGAGAATCAGTTCATATCTGCATGAATCAAATTCTATTGTTTGAAAGCCTGTGCACGCAATATAGCATCAACTTCCTGTTACTAAAAATAACCTTAAGCGCCAAGCACATCATGCAAACACCAATCCACAACTTTCTCTCTCTTAGTATTATGGTCTCTTGTGTACCATATGACTGGTGGATGCAAAAGGCTTATTATTCAGTCCTTTTTATACCTTAATTTCAAAAAAGGTTGTCCTCAGTATTAATACATACTGTATAAATTAGTGAATAAGCTGCATACCAAGACCGAAATTCATTGTAAATATCAAATTTTGGGTATTTTTCACAATTTTTATAATTAGAAAAGTTGCAAAAAAGTCTACTTAGATTCAACCTGAGAGGAAACAGAGAATCAATTAAAACATTACTAAAGTCTAGAGTGCATTTCATATGTCTGTGAAATAAGATCAAGTTATATGTGCCTATTTAGTTGCTATTTAGTTGTTATTTAGTTACTACCATTGAACCAGAACTTTCTTATAATAGCAATACACTGGAGACATCAAATACACAAGAGAATTGAGACAAATGACTTTGCATAATAGCTTTTAATTACTTTATTAGAGTGCTTACAATATAATATATATCCGTGAAAAACTTTGCAAACAAAATTGTGCAATTTAGTACAAATTGCAAAACTTAGAAATAAGCAAATTGTAAGAATGACAATAAACATCAAAAATGGCTCAATGCACCCTTAGCTTTATTCATAAAATCCCGCTGTTTCTCCCAAAAGAAACGAGTCAAACACAGCTAAATGTAAGTCACGACAACAGACACCAGAAATGGCTCAACGCACCCTTAACTTTATTAATAATTCCCGCTTTCTTCCACAAGAAACGAGTCAAACACAGCTGAATTAAAATAACGACAACAGACACAAGAAACGAGTCAAATGCACCCTTAGCTTTATTCAAAACTCCCGCCGTTTCTCCCACAAGAGACGAGTCAAACACAGAAAAATTGAAATAACGACAACAAACACAAGAAACGAGTCAAACGCACCCTTAGCTTTATTCACAAATCCTGCTTTCTTCCAAACAAAATGAGTCAAACACTGCAAAAATACAACGACAACAGAGACAAGAGATGAGTCAAACACAAGAACATTAACAAAACTAACCAAAAGTGATACGCTCTCAGTTGAAAGTAACTAGATGCATCCATCCGGACTTGCTTCACGACTTAGTCTAGCCTAGTACTAGACCTGACAAACTTGTTGCTCTTGTACATTTGCACGTGCAAGAGGTACCTTACCTTCACGGCTCGCTTACTTCTTAACACTAAATAGTCTAGTGACAAAATTGTGCAAATTTGTGCAATTTCTTACAAAGGTTTTCATGGATATATTGTAAGCACTCTACTTCAAATGAACCTTCATTGAAAGAAACAATGAAGGTTCATTTGAAGTAATAAAGTAATTAAAAGCTATTATGCAAAGTCATTTGTCTCAATTCTCTTGTGTATTTGATGTCTCTAGTGTATTGCTAAATAAGAAAGTTCTGGTTCAATGCTAGTGACTAAATAGCAACTAAATAAGCACAAATAACTTTGATCTTATTTCACAGACATATGAAATGCACTCTAGTCTTGTTACCCAATTACAAATTGTCCATAATACATTTCAGTCTTGGTATGCAGTATTCACTATGCATGCAGTATGCACCAAAACCAAGGACAACCTTTTTTTAAATAGGTATATTTTAAATACAAAAAGGTGTTTCATCTTCACTTGGTACACCCTGTAAGTGTTAATTTGTTTTAATATTGTTATTTGTCAATTTTTTGTCTTCCAGTCTTGCTATTCATCCTGAAAAAGAACTCATTGCTACTGGACAAGTTGGCAAAGAGCCCTACATCTGTGTATGGGATTCCAAAACTACACAAACTGTATCAATCTTAAAGGATGCCCACCAAAGAGGAATTACTTGCCTGGCTTTCAATACTACTGGAAATGTAAGAGCGACACCTGCTTAGAACCTTTTTCTTTTTGGATGTCCACAACAGTAATGCCCTGGGCTTAGTTTCTGACAGCCCTGTTAATTAAGACTAATCCAGGATTAAGCATTCAGAGAATTATTCATTTTAACCCTAGATTAAAACTAATCTGCCTTCAGGAACTGGCCTCTATATTGTGTTGATGTTATTGTTTTGGTTTTGGGTTGAGGCTATCTAATTGAAACCTTTGTCCAAAGTAATTGGAGTGTCTAGAAGGGAAAGGATTCACCTTAGAAAGTTGCATTTGTATTAATAATAATAATAATAATTTAAGGTAATTCCGTAGTTTTGCAGTGCGCATCTCTACTGCGCATAGCATAGTTCAGCCTATTTCGATTTGTTTGATTGTAAAAGATATATATTTGACTTAAAATGATGCAAACTTTAGTCTTATGAAGTTTTGAGCAGTAGACACGCTCTAAGAGGCGCTATAGTGGTTACTCGCCTTAGTCCTCTTCGGTCACAGGCTGTTTACGACGTCTTGTTTCACACTTTAGCGCGTCGTAGCGCGGAAACGAGCACGGGCACCTATTCTTTTTATTTTTGCAAATCAACGATAATAAGGTTCTCTATCATATATATAATTATAGTCAAGATTCCATTTCCAGTTTTTTAGATATTTTACAAAACGTGCGGTCGGAAGGTTCTTTCACGCTGCTTCAAGGGCACGTACTATCAACCAATTTTACCTTCTTTCTTGTAGCAAACGCATTTTTACAACAATTTATTGTATCATAATACCAGGCTATTGCCCAAAGAGAGAAAACGAGCTCATATTAGTCAGCTAGCACTGCTCAGATTTAAGAAATTAATTATTTTTGACGCGATTTTGATCTTCGAATCTTGAGCCCTCAAGACACAAAAGATGGTGTACTTTAAAGCAATCTATCGCAAAAACGGCTACGGTGATCCCCATTTTTTATTTCATTTTTGGGATAAGCAACTCAAAAATTATAACTGTGTGAAGTTTTATGAGAATTCCATTTCTAGTTTTATTTCTACGGAATTACCTTAATATTTATAATGCGCATATTTCATATGGATATGCTCATATGCGCACTGCTAAAACAAACCTAGTAATAAATAAAAAATAATAATTAATTAATAAACTAATTAATTAACAATAAATAATTAACTCCTAATAGAATAAAAATTTAAAAACTTATAAAACCTAAAAGGTATCATGGTTCAAGATATTAAAAATCTAATTATCCTTAAAGGCAAGCTTGAAAAGAAAGGTCTTAATGGCCGATTTAAACTTATTTAAAGATTCTTCATTCCTGATTTCTACAGGAAGCGCATTCCAAAGTTTAGGGGCGGCAGACTGAAAAGCCCTATCACCTAATGTTACTTTATACCTTGTACTAGCTGGTTCCAACAAAGTACCTTTGTGGTTACGTAAGTTGTACCTGGACGGCTTAGAAACAGAAATTAGATCTGAGAGATACTGTGGTGCTAAACCATGTAAACATTTAAAAGTTAATAACAGGATCTTAAAATGAATTCGATACCTAACAGGCAGCCAGTGTAATTCAGATAGTACAGGAGTGATATGACAGAACCTAGGAAGACCTACAACAAGTCTGGCTGCGGCATTTTGTACTCTCTGCAGTTTACTAATATGAACATCAGGAAGGCCATACAATAAGCTATTACAGTAGTCTAATTTACTTGTTATGAAAGCGTGAACTAAGGATTCTGTTACATTACGAGATAAATACTTTCTAATCCTACGGACATTGTAAAGATGAAAAAATGATGAACTGCAAGTTTTCTTAATATGTTCATGCATTTTTAAGTGGGAGTCAAAACCAGGCTCCCAAGTTCTTAATGGCAGGAGATGATTGGTCAATAATGGAATCTCCAATTTGAAGCTGGGTAACATTAACTTTCGCCAACTAACGTTGCGTACCAATCAGCAAGAACTCCGTTTTATCTGCATTGAGTTTAAGTATTCCGTTTAGTAGGATTGGTAGAGTTCATTAGTGACAGTTTTTTTTCTTTTTAAATCTCAGTTATTGGTGTCTGTTGGTCTTGAAGATTATCACATGATTTGTGTATGGAACTGGAAAAAAGGAAAAATTTTGGCATCCACAAGAGGGCATACTGATAGGGTAAATGGTCAATGCTTCTCCTCTTTTCTGCTCTCCTCTGCTCTGCTCTTCTCTACTCTCCTCTACTCTCCTCGGCTCTGCTCTCCTCTAGCTCCTCTCCTCCTCTCATCTTTCCTTCCAGTCCATTCACTTCCTTTCTTTTCACTTCCTAAAATATATGTTGTTCATCTACAGATTTTTGACATTCAGTTCAACCCCTACAATGACAGTTCTCTTGTTAGCTGTGGGGTAAAACACATCAAGTTCTGGACATTAAGAGGAAACTCTTTAAATCCAAAGAAAGGTCAGTGTTGTAAAGACCTATCACCAGTGTTATTTTGGGGTATTAAACAGTACTCAAAAATCAAGAAAGAGCCTTGCAAAATTCAGGTCAGGTCTCAAAATCTTGCCATGTATATAAAGTGCTTATGATGCATGGGAAAATCCAGGGTTATCCTTCAGGACTGGGGCTGGGGTGAAGCATTATACAAATCAGAATCATCAATAGGATACAGAAGATATTTTGAAAAAGTATTACAAAGAATAGTCCTCTCAAGAGTCTAGTTTAATTAGTTTTCTTGCTTTTCCTTCATATGATTAGGCAGGGAGTCACCACAACAGCACTTTTGCACCAACTGACAGTGAGCCCTGTAGTGTAATAGGCCAGACCACATACACCAGCATCTTCTCTCCCCAAATTAGTGGTATGGGTTCTTTTATGTCCGTCCAATGCAAGAGTATAGGTGTAATGGTTTTTGGAGAGATGAGGCCTAGTTTAACATCCTTTTACTTGAAGGTTTAAACATTTGCAGATGTAATTACAAAGGAAGCACCTTCTCCTTGATTATTATAAGACCCTGAGTATTGGTCCAGCCATGGAATAGAACCCCAGCAGACCTTCTGCACTGAAGCCTAGTACTGAACCAACTGAGCCAACTGGGCAGTGGTGAAGAGGGGGTGCTCACCACCTATGCCCCTCCCCTGAATCCATCCGTACCATGTCATCTTAATTTAACAGAATCCAGGAACTCTGCCAATCTCAAATTTGTTTAATGTGAATTTTGTCTCCAAATTGGATCACAAGGAAATGTGTCCTAGGCTTGTTTTCTAAACCAGGTCTCAGAGAGACTGCAGGACTGGCAAATCAGGACTGGCAAATCAGGGACTTGCCAGGATGATCATCCTCAGGAAGCCAGGAGTAATATTCTGTCTCTCATTTCTCCCTCCCAGAAAAATTACCCCTGGGAACGTTGTTTGTTAGAACTTGTTCCAGAAGTCAGAATTCATCTCTTTTCTGATTGGTCGACCCGGCAGTGGATCAACCAATCAGATTGGGTGGATTCTTTGAAAGCTGACATTTTGACTTTTAACTTCTGGAACAAGTTCTAACAGACATTGTGCCTAGGGGTAATTTTTCTGGTAGTGAGTCTAAATGAGCAACAGAATATTACTCCTGGGTTCCCGAGGATGCCGGCTGGTATGTTCTGGAAGAAAAAACACTATATTGTTGGAAACAAAATTTTGTGATAGCATGATTTGAATTATAAATAGAAATAAGTAATTGATTATAACCAAATGACATCATCAGAAGACTCAGATGTTGAGATGTCCATTCTTTATTGATATCTTTTTCTGCATAAATAATTGAATGTCAGCATTCTTTGTGTTACAGGGATTTTTGGTAAGGCGGGAGAGGTACAGACCAATCTATGTTTAGCATTTGGACCAAATGATGTCACTTATTCTGGTACTCTTAGTGGTGAAATCTACAAGTGGAAAGGACAGAACTTGGCTGGGTCAATACCTGGTGCTCACACTGTAAGAACTCATTTATCATTTGCTGAAAATTTGATGGCAAAACAACTCAACTTGTGAAAACATCTTTCAGCACAATTTAAAACAATTGTACAAATATTGCTGGATATGATTGAATTTCTGATTAATCACTGCACCACTGTAATATGCACCTTTGCCTGGTGTGAGACATAAATTGTGCTGTGCTGTGTTAAATAATATAATTAATTCTCTCTTTGAGGCAGATAACTCTGTATGATTGATTTAAAGGGCATTTCCCTGGTGTGGTGGCCTTAAAGGGTTTACTGAATTGTTTTTGATCTCACTGTGTGTGTGTGTGTCTAGGGTGCACTGTTTTCAATCCATCAAGGAAGTGATGGATATGCCACTGGTTCAAAAGATGGCACTTTTATTCTGTGGGATAATGACTTTAAACCACTGGCCAAGGTTGACATGGCTAATACTACTGTTGGCTATGAAGGTAATGGAATTATATTAGCAAATTGAGCGGTTTTCATATGAGTGGGAAACAGTATGGTCCGTATTGTGATCATGTCATGTGAGTACCATAATTTCTATAAAACATTCAAAAATTTTGCCGTATCATAACTGTACCATTTGGTGATTGTACTGTTTCCCAGTCATATGAAAACCACTCTAATGATTCCTGTACAAAGTACAGTCAAACCTCTTGAAACCAACTCTCCTAAGTGACCAGTACTGTTTTCTAATGGTACCAAAACTGGGTTTTCTCCTTCATACTAAAGATGCCAATTTGACTGGCAAATGATTTTCCTGGTCCAACATTTGTCCAAACACTATTCATCACTTTGCTTACGTAAACATTTATTTTAATGTACTTGTTTTATTTTCTCCAGCTAGACATGTACAGTATTATGACAGGTTAAATTAGTCTCTTGCCTGACAATTGACTGGCTTGTCAAAGAATCATTTGCAGCCTTGCCTTTTAAATATGAATATGTTATTGTTGTTATAGGATTATCAGTTAGAAGTGTTTGTTGGCAAGAAGATAAAATCCTTGTGGGAACCAATGCTGGTGAGGTATTTGAAGTCACAGCAACAAATAAAGACAAGCCCAAAACCATTGTACTGGTGAGATACTCATTGTTGTCACTACCTATTGCCATGGCAACCACTTGACAAATAAATACATTTAGTGACATTACCTCCTGATTGATGTCAATGACTTTTTATCATAGGGCCATGCCGAAGGTGAACTGTGGGCACTTGCAGTTCATCCAAAGAAGGGTATCTTTGCTACAGGAAGTGATGACAAGAGTGTAAGGTATAAAACCACATGACATATAACCAATCACCAATGCATTACCATCACTAACTGACACCTTACCAACCACTTATTGACACCTTATCAACCACTTATTGACACCTTACCAACCATTTATTGGAACCTTACCAACCACTTCCAGACACCTTACCAACCACTTCCTGACACCTTACCAACCACCTTACCAACCACTTACTAACACATTACCAACCACTTGCAGATACCTTACCAACCCACTTGCAGACATCTTACCAACTACTTCCTAACACCTTACCAACCACTTACTGACACCTTACCAAAATACTGACACCTTACCAACTACTTCCTAACACCTTACCAACCACTTACTGACACCTTAACCACTTACTGACAGTCTTACCAACCACTTACTGAAAAATTACTGATTGTCTGATGTAGGTTGTGGAGCATGGCTGATAAAAGCTTGTTGGCAAGGACCGACCTTGAGCAGAAGATACGCTCTGTTGCTTTTAATGCTGATGGATCACATCTTGGAGTTGGTTTGGTTGATGGGTCATTCATGGTGCTGAAGGCAAGGTAAAAGTTTGATAGAAAATGAAGTCTTATTGTGAATATCAAACTAGCATTGTTAGTGAATCTGATCAAATTGAGATTTAGCTTCCGGTTTAGTAGCTGGCAATGGAGAGATAAAGTAGGCAGTGGTACACCACTGGCTACTATTGAAACTCCTTAATGAGGCTAAAATGTTTTTAAAACATCAGTTTATTGTCATCCTGTCAACAGAGATCTGTCTGAAGTTATCCGTATCAAAGATCGTAAAGAAGTTATCCATGAGATGAAGTACTCTCCAGATGGCCAACTTCTTGCTGTTGGTTCCAATGATAATTTTGTAGATATTTATTCAGTTACTCAGAGATACAAGAAGGTTGGGGAATGTAAAGGAAGCTCTAGCTTTATTACACATCTTGATTGGTCTGAAGACTGTAAATACTTGCAAACCAACTCAGGAGCAGCTGAAAGACTCTTCTATCATATGCCAAGTGAGCAATATTAGTAAGATTAAGGCACACTGACAGAATGAATGCGCCTGAAAAACAATGCAACATTTCCTGCAATTACATTGCATGCAACACAGTGTTGCACCCAGTGTCCATCCTTGCGAATTTTGCACACAACGTTGCGCGCAACAGCTGCAGGTTTAGGATTGAGTTCTGTTTTTGTAACATTTTCTGCAAAATTTGTGTGCAACATTGAGTGGGTGGATGCCTGGTGCAGTTGTGTCTAATCAACTTGTTGATTAGAAAAATTCTTGGCTGAGTAGGATTTAAACCCAAGGAATCAGTTTCGGTGGTCGGAATTTCGGATCCTAGAATTACCCTGGGATTTGACTCACCACTGCACTAATTAGGACTGATAGCTCAATTGGTAAAGCATCGGGCTAGAACTCCAAAGGTTGTGGGTGAAATTCCATTCAGCCCAGAATTTTTCTAATCAACTAGTTAGTAAAAAACTCTGGGTTTAAGTGACACTAGTTGGCATTACTTGTGTTGGAAAATAATGTATGAATCGCAAAACTAAAAATTTTGGACTATTAATTATAGATAGATAGATAGAGACTTTATTTTAAGAGGGTAGTATTTTATTTTTTATTTTATTTTTAATTAGATTCATTGAGTATAACCCAAAGGGGTGAGTACGAACGGGACTAATGTCCCATGCGAGGTACCACCGGTACATAATAGTGCGTAGCACTAACAAACCTGTAGCCCTGAAAAGTAAAGGTAAATTACTTATGCTTGAATGTTTAGATGGTAAGCGATTGACCAATAAAGAAGAAATCAAGACTATCCAATGGGCTACCTGGACAGGGGTACTTGGTACAGAGGTTAATGGTATATGGGACAAGTATACAGACACTAATGATATTAATGCTACTGATGCTGCCTTCCAACATAATGTCATGGTCACTGGAGATGATTTTGGGCTTGTCAAACTTTTCAAGTTTCCAACAGTACGAAAAGGTTGGTTAGGGACTGGACATTATTTACAAGGAGGGGGGCTGGTGCAAATAGAGGGGGGGCAAAGATTTTAAAGCTCATTCTGTAAGAATTTTATGTGTGTATGTGCGGAAGGGGCCATCAAAAATTGAGCAGTTACATTTTTCATTTGTACCAGTCCCCCTCCCTGTAAATAATGACCACTCCCTTATTGATGACATTCTACATGTATCAGATTCTTCTTTGAATCTTTGTATTGCTTCAGACCTTTTTTCCTTATCTTTACTCCCTATTTTTTGATTACCACTTCAAACTTGTCTTTTTCCATTATAAATGAGCAACTTTGGTTTGATTTGGCATGATATTAGGGCGAGTTTGGTTGAGCCATGGTTTTTATTTTGGTAAGACGAATTAAGTCGTCAGTGATATCGCAGCATATCAAGACACTGATATCGTGGAATATCAGGGCAGCAGATCTTGCTTCTGATTGGCTACCTAACTTTAGTGGGATTTGAATATAATAAACATCCTGTCTCAATACCTCTTCACTTTGAATATGATTTTTTCTTATTTTTAGCCATGTGTCATTCCCCTGGATAGCATTTCTTTCTTTACTGGTAAAGCTTGAGAAGATTTGTATCTCAAATAGCCTGCGTAACTTGCGGTTTCAATCCTCTAAACCGCAAGCTATGCGTGGCTATATCTCAAATAAAAGATCAAATTAAATATTCAAGGAAGTGACAAGTAGTCGATCTGAAATGGAAAAACGCCTCCAAAGTAAAAAGTCGATGGCAATAACAAGCTTTGTTTCAAATATGCTTCTTAGAAAACACGATATAGTGCTTCATACGAATTTACCCTGGTTCCAGAGGCTTTCTTTTGTATTTTATATTGTTTTTCTTTCGTATTTTTCTTATTTTTGTTCTTGTATATATTTATACGTCGAGAAAAGAAAGCCGTTTTCTTTTTCTTCTCTCTGTCGCGACGTAAAGAAAGAAAAAAATACGAAAAAAAAGGGAAAAAACCTCTGGGACCAGGGTATACAGAATTTTGCTTCCCAAGAGAATTCAGTCTTTCCCTCTTCATTTATGTTTCTTTCATGCTTGCATCTTTTAGATGCGTATTTAAACTTATCAAAACTTGATGCCCTATTAAAGGCGTTAACTCGGGCTTCCTGTGACCAAGACTAGATAAGCTAAAGCCCGTAAAATCTTACAAGTGCATAGACATTTGATCGCGGTGTTCGACAACTGCGACAACAAAGAATGACCTGCATTTCTCGAGTCGGGCTTCCCACAGCTAGCTACTAGCTAGCTAGCTGGAGTTTTATTAACGATTTCCTTTTTCATATTCCAGGCGCAAAATTCCGCAAATACGTTGGCCATTCAGCTCACGTGACTAACGTGCGGTTCTCTAACGACTTTCATCGTGTGATCAGCGTTGGTGGTGGTGACCATGCTGTCTTCCAGTGGCGATTTCTGCCTGAAGGTGTTCAGGGCGATGATGAGGATCTTCCTGACACTACTCCATCGGGTTATCTTGAGTCTGATAGCGAAGAGAGTGATTCTGAGGCTTCTGACATTGCTGAACTGGACAGCGATGTGGAAAATGTAAGGAGAATTTTTACTACAGCGGTTTTGATATGAGTGTGAAATAGACCACGTCTTGTCCATCCTCGGGGACCCAGGGCGAGGGGAGAGGGGGAGGACCGGAGGGGGAGGGGGAGGGGGAAGGAAAGGAAAAGGGGAAAAGGACGCCCTGGGCATTTGACTACCCCAAACCATTTCCAACGGCAAAACTTAATCCTATTAGGGATATTCCACGTAAACAAGGTCATATAACAAAAATATCTGGCACATCTCAATTAACGCTTGGATGCTATGACAGTTTAACATGTTTGTGTGTCAAGTCTGCACACCGAGATCAGGCAAAATTTCGTATTAAAGTCAAACTTTTCCCGAATCCTGTGGGTAGCTTTGCAAACACATCTTGTTTCTGAATAATTTTCGATACAACCAGCTTCTGTTTCTGTTTAAGGTTTTCACGTGTCCGCTCGCGTTGCAATGCGTGGGGTCAACTTGTTTACTTGTAATTTTAGACGAATCGAGCTCAACCGCACAAATGCTTCTGATTGGCCTCATTATAATTAAATTATAATGAGGCCAATCAGAGAGAGGATTAAGTTTTGCCGTTGGAAATGGTTTGGGGTAGTCAAATGCCCAGGGCGTCCTTTTCCCCTTTTCCTTTCCTTTCCTTCCTCCTCCCCCTCCCCCTTCGCCCTGGGTCCCCGAGGATGCGTCTTGTCCTGACAATGTCATTGTTGTGTTGTCTGACACAGATGAAAAACGCATTGCGCATACTCGGAAGTTTTAAACTAAAACCATTGGAGGTCTTGTTAAGGCTGTCCGTGAAAAGTTAGTGCTTATTTTTTCCTAAAACATCGCTTTACTTAGTTGTTGTCTTTCCCTGGTCAAATAATGCACGAGAAATTCGCATAATACACGACAGTTGAATCGACGGTACTTTTCTTTGTAAACACGAACGACAGCGTTAACGCGCCTACGAATTCCCGCCGAATTTTCGAGCATACGCAATGCGTTTTTCATCCGTGTCGTGTTATCTGTAAAATTATTTGGCCGTGAACGTGTCGTGTCGTGACCGTGCCGTTTTCATAATCGTACAAAAACTGTTCTACCCATCTGTCAAACATTACATACGAATGGGTGGGATACATACATACATACATATAAACTTTATTCCTTCGTTCCTTTTGGTCAGCACCAAGAGACGAACCAAATGGAACGCAGGCTCTGGGTACGAGACTGTCATTATGCGACCCATACGGGTATGCGCTGTAAGTCCCTCCATGTACTTACTTGAATAACGTCAATTTTACAATCAGTGAATGGCTGAAACGCGATTCAAACAATGTTTGGAGAGTTAGGTGTCTTAGACTTCTATCTTATGTCCTATTTCATTGTTTCATAAATTGCTATGCATTTACTTATCGTCGATGTGCTATTGGTTTCAGGAAAAACAAATTGACTACACTAGAACTATCTACAAGGAAGACTTACCGAAACTGAAAAGAGAGTTGTCAAAAAAACGAAAAGAAGAACCTGCTGATAGCAATCCTCGTCAAAAACCTCCCGATGAAGGACTGAAACTAGACTTTGTCTTTGGGTGAGTGTTAACTTAAATTCGAAAAACAGTGAGACGGCATGCTGTCCCTTCGTTCTTTCTATAAATACCCTAAGACAGATATGCACATCTCTCTTTGTCTGACACTATTTCTTTGTAGGCTTTCTCTTTGAGAGAGATTTGTTACAGTTATGCATGTTGACAATTCCTCTAAAGCGGGAAGTAGTGCACGGCATACACTTTAATCTAATTAAGTTATACTGGCTTGTTTTAACAAGATGCTCACTTGAAGATTCACTCGGCTGTTTTTCGATATCCTTCGTCTGAGCATGCGCTGTAACTGAGCACTTGTCCGCAATGAAAACCGAATTTTGACTTGGCCGCGAGAGTAACAAGATCCTTCTAAGACAGACACCATCTAGCTGAGGCGGACAGGGCTGATCCCAAACGTTTATGCCTTAGGAGTAAGCTGTATTCTTGTTGAATCTCTTTTATGTGTTCATTTCGTCCTGTGCCCAATGTAAAGGTGTTGGATTCCATTTTCAGTGATTTTGCTATTGTTTCCAGATACCGTGGCTATGACTGTCGTAATAACGTGTTTTACACCCAGACTGGTGAGATAGTTTATCATGTAGCTGCTCTTGGAATCATTTACAATCGTGATGAGCATAAACAAAAGTTTTACAATGGTCACACGGACGACATTTTATGTCTATCCATACATCCTACTAAAGACTATATAGCTACGGGACAGGTACGTTGGTATGACTGTAGTGGGAGAGGAGAGCCGTTAGGGAGAGGGAGATCATATGATAGTGGGTGGAGAGGGTATTTGTCTTGGAGTTATAGCCATGGGACAGGTACGTTGGTATAACTGTAGTGGGGGAGGGAGGTGAGGAACACAGACAATTCTAAATGGGAAGCACACATGACATTCGATGTCGGACCATTCATCCTACTACAGATTATATAGGTACGGGACAAGTACGTAGCTGTGACTGTAGGGGAAGTGGGAGGAACTGTGATCTCGAAGTGTAGGCGGTAAAAGTCCAGGTATTTACAATAGAGAGGTGGCAGGTCTGTAAAGAGTTTATATAGGAATACACAGACAAGGCAGAAGGAGAGTGTACGTGGAGAGAGGAGTGAGATTGTCAACTATATATGTATGTTAAGGGGGCGGGCAATGTATAGCTACGAGAGGATGGTAGGTTATATGAAGATTAAATCTCGATCTAAAGATGACAGGATAGGTACCAATACCCCAAATGGGTAAGACCAAGTGAATTGTGGAGCATTGATGGACACTAGTGGCCTATCATCGTTTCTTAAAAGAACATGGATATAAGAATGGATATTCTTATATCTAAACTTTATTTGGACTTGATTTAATGTTTTCTAGGTTGGTCGTGATCCTTCCATTAACGTGTGGGATGCTGAGACTATGGAGACACTATCAATACTAAAGGGACAACACCAGAGGGGCGTTTGCGCACTGGACTTCTCAGGTGAGGTATTTGCTGGGAAGTAAAATGCATATGGCATGGATTTCAACTAGATGTAGTTGGGTATGTAAGCTAGCCAGTTATCAACATTTGTTCGTCTTAGGTGATGGCCGTAAACTTGCAAGTGTTGGTCTAGACGATAACCATTGCATTGTTGTATGGGACTGGAAAAAAGGCGAGAAGCTAGCGACAACAAGGTATGTAAGTTGATGCAAGTTCCTTCCTTCTATCCTTTCCTTCCTTCCTCCCTCCCTCCCTCCCTCCCTCCTTCCCTCCCTCCCTCCTTCCTTCCTTCCTTCCTTTTCCTTCCTTCCGTCCTTCAACTTTTCAACGTATTTTCTTCACAGAGGTCACAAAGACAAAATCTTTGTAATCAAGTGGAATCCACTAAACAACGAACAGCTCGTCACAGCTGGTGTAAAGCACATCAAGTTCTGGACTCAAACTGGTGGCGGTTTTACATCCAAACGAGGCACATTTGGCCAAGCAGGGAAACATGACTCCATGATGTGCGTAACTTATGGCAAGAATCCTGAGTTTGTGTTTTCTGGCGGTGCACTGGGGAAAGTGTACATTTGGCAAGAGAATTCTTTGAAGGCATCTGTTCAGGCACATAAAGGCCCTGTGTTTGCCATTCAAACCTTGGAAAAGGTAACGTCACACGTTATTGGCTGCGTGACAAAACTTAACCTAAAATCACTTAATAATTTACTGCATACATGTTTTTACATGACAGTAATTTTGAATTAAAAGCACTGATATCCCGCAATACTGATGTGTGACAGAAACTCAATCATCAGATCATTTTTAATCTCGTACGATTATTAAGGTGTAGTTGCGCAGTTAATTTTTGTCACACAAAATAGTGGGTTTATCCCAGTCCTCTGGTGCGTGACAAACTCAGATATCAGTCTGTCGTATGTCAGGACTGCGTGACAAATTGCAAGGCAAATGGAAGAAATGGTATAAATATGAGTGCATGGACCTTATTATTAGCTCAACATAAATTTATCTTTGATGTCTATTCAGGGATTTGTGACAGGTGGTAAAGATGGAATTGTTTGTTTGTGGGATGATAACTTTAGTCGATGTCTCAAGCAGTACAAAGTGTCACAAACTAGTGTAGCACCGGGTCAACAAGGAACTCTAATGGCTGAGACTCCAGCTATACGCGCTATTACCTTAGGACAGGGTCGTATATTGGTCGGTACCAAAAACAGCGAGGTAAAGAGTCCATAGTAAAAGTAACGTAGTATAGGGTGCACCAGAATTCCAAACCGGAAGTTGTATTTGTCCTTCCTCAGTTACCTTAGGGTAGGATCGTATATGGTCGGTTACCAAAAACAGCGAGGTAAAAGCTTCTATATTAAAAGCTAAGTAGTATAAGGTGCCCCAAAATTCCGAACCGGAAGTTGCATTTACCCTAGGGTAATGGGGAAGCGAAGAATCTATAGTAAATGAAGTGAGGTAGTTTAAGGTGCAATGCATTTCTCAACCGGAAATCATATTTACTTTCTCTATTACAAGGAAGTACATGATGCTTCAATTATTTTCCCGACATTCAGGACAGTTACGAGTTTGATCTTAGTAACTACTGACGCAGATCCCGGTTATTCGTCTACTATTGTAAAGTTGTTGGATATTTTTTCCTTTTCCTGAATTTCATTGTACGGGGTCTCCGTATCCCTTAGAGTTTTCCTGCATTCACCCCAGTGCGAATAAACAGTGGCTGAGTCCGTAGTTTTCACTTATTCACTGTATTATAGTTGACCTGAAACCGCGTTTTCTAGATATTATTTCTAGAGGTTTTATTAGATATTTTTGACGAAACATTTGTGCTCATTTGTGATTAAACTTGTTGCGTTTGCTTATTAGATATTAGAAATCGATAAAGCAGGACCAATTCACATCCTTCTTCAAGTAAGAGAGCCTTGTTCTAATTTGCTTTACTTTTGTTGCTACAAGAAAAGATTTCAAACAATTTTACGCTCTTTAGGGTCATCTAGAAGGAGAGTTGTGGGGTTTGGCCAATCACCCGACAGATGATATCAGCGCTACTGTTAGTGACGACTGTACCGTTAGGGTCTGGGATCTAGCCAATTACAGTCTAAAAAATGTGCGCAAACTCAAACAAGCTGCTCGAAGTGTGACATTCTCGCCGGATGGACGGGCGTTAGCTGTTGGAATGAAAGATGGTAAGGCTTACAATAAACGATAAAAACAGTCATTGAAATTTTCTACAGTACTGACAAAATATTTTTTTGTTTTTTTAGGATCCTTTAAAGTTGTGGACTCATCTACTTTGGAAGACATCGTCGATTTTCACCACAGAAAGGAAGAGATTTCTGACTTGAAGTTTTCTCCAGGACAAGGAAAGTACTTGGCAGTAGCGTCACACGATAACTTCGTGGATATCTATAACGTTATGAACAGTAAACGAGTTGGGATTTGTAAAGGGAGCTCTAGCTACGTAACACACGTAGACTGGGACGTGAAAGGTATGTGTAGATATTGTTACGCAACATTTATGTCTATTTACGTTATAAAGAGTAAACGAGTTGGGATTTGTAAAGGAAGCTCTAGCTACGCAACACACGTAGACTGGGACGTTAAAGGTGACCTGTTACGTAATATTCACGTCTATAACGTCATGAAAAATAAAGGAATAGAAGGATGGAAAGACGGAGGGATGGATGGATGAGAAAATGCATGAATGACATCTGCAGTCACGTTCTTGGGAAACTCTCATAAGACGAATGAAAGAATGAATGAACGAACGAACAAACGAAAAAACTTGTGTTTCAAGGGACACTTCCCCCAAATAGGCTAAGGTTTCGGTGACAATCGATCCTCCGTTCCCTCTCTTTTACCAATACATCCACTTAACTCTACACTGGACACTCTACCTGCAACTTGACATATTTAATTGTCGTTACAAAGCTTTCTCCGGTTGCTGGAAGGCAGGTTAGCGCTAACCCAGGGTTTAAACGAAAGGTTTTCTTTAGACTTAAGTCAGGGTTTAAACCGAAAGTTTTCTTTAGCTAGTCGACTTAAGCCAGGGTTTAAACGGAAGTTAAGGTTTTCTTTAGACTTAAGCCAGGGTTAACACTAACTCGCCTTCGAGCAACCAGACACTGATCTTCAGATATTCTAATCTCGTTTGTAGGCAAACTTCTTCAATCAAACTCCGGTGCAAAAGAACGTCTGTTCTTCGAGGCTCCACGTGGAAACAGACAAGCTATCGTCTCCACTGAGCTACAGAAGATTGATTGGTTTACGTGGACTGGTGTGCTTGGCGACACGTGTTCTGGGATATGGCCACCACATTCCGATATCACGGACGTTAATGCTACTGACAGGTCTAAAGACAAGAGCCTACTTGCAACTGGTGATGATTTTGGATTCGTCAAAGTGTTCGAATACCCAGTAAAGGTATTGACAATTTCCATAAACTTGGATTCCGTCCACACCAATTTCGTTTGAAAACTCATAATTTGTAATGTGCTTTAGACTTCTGTCCACACTAAAATAGCGTTTTTCTTTTGTCTGACGTTAGAAAATAGATTAATGTGGCCATAGACTCTGTACTAAAGCAGATCTGCATGAATTCAAAGTTCTGCGTTACGACTGTACATAGAGTGTGTGACAGAACGTAACGGTTAACCTAACCGTCACAGTACTGTTTGTCTGTGCGATAGGCTTCTTACTCTAACAAAATTTGTGCTGTGATGTTTTGAATGGTGCTTTTCTTTTTTCATAATTTGTTAATATTTCACTTAAGGCCTAGACACATGGCGCGACTTGCTGCGTCGTCTAAACGAGAAATCGCGCTCCGTGCAACATTCGGAAAAGTAAGATTGTGTTCTACCTTTGCGATGTTGTGTCCTACAAGTCGTACCGTGTGAACCCATAAGCTCTCGCCCCTGGAAGCAAGAGCGCGCACAGTCAAAAATGGTAGATTCTGAAACAATAAGTAATAAAGATGTTTTCTGTATATTGAACTTGTCTCACACGACGTCGCAAAGGGTGGACGCACGGTGCGACGTCGTAGCAATAGAGCAGATTTCGTATGAGTGTTAGAACCGTACCGTGATCGTGTTAGTGCCGTGATGTCTATATAAACATGCGAAATTCCTGCCGTAACCGTGCCGCGACCGTACGATGCCGTTTTCACAGTCATACGAAATCTACTTTAGTCGTGCAACTTTTCCGTGCCACGTTTGGGGGTGTCATACAGCTTACTCATGACTCAAATGTTGGTGAAATATCGTGGTTTCTAGTCAAACAAAAACTAATTCTCCCTTTCGAACTCAAAAAGTTTTGAAATAAGCTTTTAAGTTCATCAGATATCACTTGGATTGTCGTATAGTCTGCGTCACTGGCGGTCCACGGTCGTTGCGCGCACCTTCTCATTGATCAAACACCTTTCATTTCAGGGCAAGAGTGCAAAGTTCAAAAAGTACACCGGCCATTCTGCTCATGTAACAAACGTCCGCTGGGCCCATGACGATAATCGTCTTGTCTCAGCCGGGGGAGCCGATACTGCTGTCATGGTTTGGTCCCGTAGTCGCGCTAGGGATCGTGAGGAGGCAGCAGGTGACAGCGATGACTCGGACACAGACTCTGAAGAAGAGGGTGGATATGACAGTGACGTGGAGCGTGAGAAGAACATGAACTACGCAGATAAGATTTATTCCAATCCATTAAGAACTACAAAAGGTGTCAAACCACACCTAAGGGAAGGCGCTGGAGTAGAGGAACACAGGTTAGTTGATGTAGCCTGCTTAGCGGCCTCGAGAAGGGGGGGATGTGGATAAAAGGGGAGGGGAGGGGGACTGGGAGAACTGTGCAAATCATCCTAACCACACCCAATATTGTCGATTGTTGACAGTTGCTGGTCAGTAGCTCAAATGGACCCAACATTGTTGAGTTGAGGAGGGAGAGAACAACACATCAAACAAACATCGCCGCCCGGTCCGCTCAGTTGGTTGAGCGTCGATCTCTCGTGTGAGAGGTCGGGGTTCGATTCCCCTGCCGGACCAACGCTCAGGGTCTTTAAACAATTGAGGAGAAGGTGCTGCCTTTGTAATTGCATCTGCAAACAGTTAGACCGTAGGCCCCGTCTGCTTTTACTCTAACCCTGCTTGTATAGTGGACGTAAAAGATCCTGTTGTAGTGTTCGCAAAAAGTAGGGGATTGTCGCCCGGTAGAACAGTCTGTCCTTACTACTAACAAACTCTAAGCGCATTTGATTATATACATATAGATATTTGCGCTATATAAATGCAAAAATTTCATTTCATTTCATTTACAAACTCAACACACATATGATCCAGCGCCCGAGCTGGGACTCGCACCCCCGACCACAGCGGTAAGAGGCGAGTGGCTTAACCACTACGCCACCCATGCTACACATGCTTTGGTGGTACCAAGAAAAAAAACGTGGTTGTCTTTATGGATGTGCAAACGCATTCAATATGTTGGAGCCATCATTAATGGGAGGGTTTGCATGGGCTTTCAAACGATTTCACTTCGACCCTCTGTGTTTTTCCTTCAATGTAAATCACGCCCATATTGACAGTTAACCTGCTTCTGTCTGTTAACAGACCTGCTGTCAGTCGTGGTTCAACTGCTCCTCCTAAAGTTAAACGTGTTGAACGAGCACAGGAACATGGAAGAAAGAGAAGACATCACCCTATACAGGTTGGTTTATGCGACTGTTTGTTCGCTTGCTCGCTCGCTCGCCCACCCGCCCGCCTGCTTGGTTCGTTCGTTCGTTCATTTGTTATCTTGCCCGCTTGATGTCTCTCTGGCTACCTATCTCTTCCTCATTCACTAACTTTAAACACTTCTCCCCGGCCCTATTCGAAGCAAAACTTTGTTTTAAAAATTAGTATTTTCATCTTATAAGCGAACTCTAAACGCTTTTCTCCGGTCTTCGAGAGTGAATTCAATGTTTATCGTCTATTTATTTCCACCAGGACCTAAACCTAGACTTCGTTCATGGTTACCGTGGGTTTGATACCAGGAATAATCTGCACTATTTACCAGGCGGTGACATCGTATACCATGCTGCTGGGGCTTGTATTGTTTTAAGTACAGCCAATGGCGTGCAGTCTTTCTATCTAGAACACACTGATGACATCATTTCCTTAGCTGTCAATCAACACCCCAAATTTAAGGTAGGTCAGAAACAGAAGACTTTGTACTGTACAGGCGAACCCCCACTGACAAACACCTCCCATAATTAGACAGCAACCCTCGGTCCCTTTTCCTAACAAACTCTACATTATTAACCTTCCCTAAGCGGACACCTCTCGTTAGCGGACACCAAATCTGGTCCCTAGGGTCCGCTTAGGGAGGTTCAACTGTGCCTTCTTTATAAAGGAAACCCAACATCACATCCAGGCTCGAAGCTCCTTTATAAGCGGAAATGAGAATCAGAAGAGGTGTCCGTAGAACTGTCCACTTGAGAACTAAGATTTGTGTTCTTTTACAAGAACTTTCTCTGTAAAGTCGTGAAGGGCATTGTTTGATGAACTGAAAACAGCAGTCCCTAAATACCCGTTCAAAAACAAATTGAAAATGGGATGAGTAAAGGCAAATTTGTAACACAGTGTAAAAATGTACTTTACTGATAATTCAAGCCTAGCATAGCATTTTGTTGGAGTGAAAGAGGGAACAGGCTAAAAACTAAGACATTTTATCAGTACCTTTTAGAGTGATTTTCATCGGACTGTGAAACAATTACTAATAGTCAGTGTTTAATAGTGTCTAATAGCTGTATTGCAACAAAAGAAAACAATGGGTGCAGAGTCTATTAGTGTTTATTAGCTTAGTAACTATTTCACAGTCCGGTGAAAATCACTCTAAATAATAAATATACTGTTATGTTTTCGTGCAGAATGTGATTGCCACTGGTCAAATAGGTAACGACCCTGTTGTTCACGTGTGGGATGCAGAGACAAAGGAAACGTTATCTGTTATCCAAGGTCTACATACCACTGGAGTCTGCGCAGTAGACTTCAGTGCAAGTGGTAAACTATTGCTAACTGTTGGTCTAGAAGACTCGCACAATGTTGGTGTCTGGAAGTGGTTAGATGGTGAGTTCGTTATTTTTTGTGATGCTTTTATTAGTTAACAAAGTCCATTTTTCCGTGCGTCTGTACCCTAATAAATGCACAGATGACGTCAAAATGTGGGGAGAACAAAAAACACTCCATCGCATGGTGTGATTGTTGTTCTCATCCCTTTTTGACTTCTTCTGTGCATCTATTAGAGTAAATATTTCAACCAATCAGAGCACACATAAAATTCTGTGACGTAATGCGTGTGTACTGTAATCACATACGGAAAATACGTGTGGGACGACTGAATGACTATTTTTCGAGTATTTATGAATAAAATTAATATCATAAACTACCACATCATCATCATCATCATCATCATCTTAACTCGATACTCACTATTTCCCTATAGGAAGCAAACTGGCGAGTTGTGATGGCCATACCGAACGTATATTTGTTGCACAATTCAGACCTGACACCGACAATAAGTTTGTAACTTGTGGAGTCAAACACGTGAAATTCTGGACGTTAGCTGGTGGTGAACTCATTGCAAAGAGAGGTATTATATCATCTATGCAGAACGAACTGAACACTGATAAACTACAGACAATGCTATCCGTGGCCTTTGGAGCGGTATGTAGGAATTTTAGAAATTTTAAAATATTGAATTCTTTTGGAAACCGCTTTCGTTGTTTCTGTCTGTCTGTCATCCATATATTTATCCATTGCTTATTTATTCCTTAAATCCCACAAATATTTCTTCTACTTCACTCGTTTTCCATTTTCGTTTTCGTTTTTCTCTTTGAGTTTGTTCCTTCGTTTATTTGTTCATTCATTTATTTAATCACTCACTCGCTTAATCATTTAATATTCATTCCCATCCATCCATCCATCCATCCATCCATCCATTCATTCATTCATTCATTCATTCATTCATTCATTTCTCATTCATTCGTTCGTTCATTCATTCATTTTTTCATTCACTCATTGATTCATTCGTTCTTTCGTTCGTTCGTTCATTTATTCATTGAGTGTTTTGTTTCTTCAAGGATAACCTAACGTTTACTGGTGCAATGAGTGGAGATGTTTACGTATGGTTGGGCCATAAACTCACTCGTGTTGTATCTAAAGCACATAGTGGTCCTGTATTCACCATGTACACAACGCTGAGCGATGGACTTATCGTTACTGGTGGAAAAGAGAAGAGGTACTGATGGAGTGAGCAATTGAGTGTGATAGAGGAAACGGGATCCCATATCCCATGGAGGGAGGGAGGAGAGGGGAGGGAGAGAGGGAGTGAGGGGGGTGGGGGACTGAGGGAGTTGTGCTAGTTTAGAAGATCAGCTCAGTGAACGAACAGCCCTGCTATATCTTGTTGATAATTGACTTTTGAGACATCTGTGATTTCTTTGTAATGTTCGTAGTACAGTAGAATCTGTCATTACAGACACCTCGATAATACGGACACACCTCTCTATAACGGACAGGTCCCCATGTTTCATCAATTGCAATCTCCGTACATTTCCTTGTGAATGAAACCTCTTTAAAACGGACACCTCTAGATCTTGGAAACCTTTCTTTGGACCTTTGGTATCTGATGAGGTTTTTCTGTACTAACATTTGGATACGTTCTCGTAGAACCGGCGAGGGTCCTGCAATCAAACTTTGGGATCAAGAAATGAAAAGATGCAAACCATTTAACATTGGATCAACTACTGGCTCAAAGGTAGTCAAATCTGTATCCAGAGCCATGGTAAGTATCACACGTTGCCACTGAATTCGAATTGTGATTCTTTCAATCAAAGTACTTCTGGATAATACACGAACCTGTGTGAGACTAGTTTCGAAAGAAATGGGCCTATCAGGAACACTCTATCAGTGATTCTCAGAGCGCGCGCTCTATTTATTGTCTGTGAGTTTTGTATTAGCTTACGAACAAGCACCTGCCGCCCAATTGGGTCAGTTGGTTGAGCGTCGGTCTCTCGTGCGGGAGGTCGGGGTTCAATTCCCGGCCGGACAAACACTCAGGGTCTTTAAATAATTGAGGAGAAGGTGCTGCCTTTGTAATTACATCTGTAAATGGTTAGACCTTCACGTCTTCTCGGATAAGGACGTTAAACCGTAGGCCCCGTCTCAATTTATATATTGAGACGTTCCAGCAATAAGGCCGGCCTGCGGGATTAGCGTTGAAAACTACTGGTGAATGAGGCCTTAAAATCATGTATTACAACCAGTAGTGGAGCTACTTTAGCAGGTGCTGGAATGTAACGAAGTAACCTGCGGAAGCTCTTGTGTCTCCGTGAACTTTTCCATACATCAACGTGCCGGATAAGTAGCATGCGCGTTAGAAAACAGGGGCCTGTGGTTAAAGCCCAAAATATTGTCTTGAAAGTTGTTCTATAAGTTACCATTTGTGCTTGTATTTGTTTCCAGGGAAAAATTCTTGTAGGAACTAAAGACAGTGAAGTCCTTGAAATCAATGAGAAGACATCTGCTGCACAGGTGAGAATGACTGCGACATAATGACCGGAGATTTTTTCCTCGCTTGAAAATAAACCATATCAAGGAATAGGTTATTTCATATAATTAAAAGGTGTGTTCCCTCCCCCACCCTCTTCCCCATCGAGGAGCCTGGAAATCATCAGGGGTGGTCCTAATTTTTGCAGGTTCATCCCTATCCTCGATAGGGTTATATCAAACGGAATAGCCCAATGAAAATACTTGGATCAAACGCTTTGCTTTCCTTGTTCTCTTGTTAACTAGATTCTTATACGTGGTCATGGAGAGGGAGAGATCTGGGGTCTAGCTTGTCATCCAGAGCGTGACGTATTTGCTACAGCAAGTGATGATAGGACTGTTCGACTTTGGGATATCACTAAAAAGGTATGCCGTAATTAACGACCAACATTGTTTCACGAAATAGAAGATTTTACAACACTTGATACTAATCTCGCGATCTGATTGGTTGATTAGAGTGTGTCAATAAGAGGACAGACAGACTGCTGACGCGTTTCAGCGCGCGCGCTCGTTCTGTTGCCCCGTTTGAAAAGGATTTTTTTACTTTTATCTCAAATAATTGTTGTAAAAAAACGAATTGAAGATGGTTTTGAGCTGCGCTCGTGATTCCACTTGAGTTTTGAACATTTATGACGTCAAGAGTGTGTCAATAAGAGGACAGACAACTCAAAACCATCTTCAATTTGTTAAATTATTACAGTATTTATTCCCTTTCTACTTGAATTTGTTAACCAATCAGATTATAAATTGAACCAACCTGAAGGAATACAAAACTATTAAAGTTTTAAAACGAACTGCCATAATCGGTTATAATAAGAAATTTGGATAAACTCAAGTCATTACGGCACGACAAGAGACCATAATACTAAGAGAGCGAAACTCAGTATTGATGTCTGCGCGATGTTCGTGGTGACTAAGGCTATTTTTAGTAATTTCGCCATCGCGCGCGCAAGGCTCTTAGTATGATGATCTCTTGGGCACGAGTAGAACGACAGTAACTGACAATCAAAGTTGATGTTATATTGCAAAGAGCTCGTATAGAACCACTGAAGAAGTAAAACAACTAAATATAATTTTACAGAATATGTTGGCTAAAATCGAGCTTGAGGTTGCCGCCCGCTCGGCTGGATTTTCTCCTGATGGCGAGACACTGGCTGTTGGTCTTAAGAACGGTTCATTTGTTCTACTGAACACCGCTGATATGAAGACAATCGTTCAAAAACGCGATAGGCGCAAGGCCATATCTGACATCAGGTAAAAGTAGTAACAATGGAGGAGGGAAGGGGGAGGGGAGGGGGGAGGGGAGGGGGTAAACGTAGGGGGTTACCAAGTAGAGTTGTGTGTGTTGTTGGTTTGTTGCTCTCTCCCTTACAACTTTAGACCATCTCTGATATCAGTTATAAAACAGCACTGATATAACGCACGCTCTGATTGGCCAAAGTGGTGGTGCTTTCTGTATGTATGAGAACATATAGCACTCGTTTACACTTTTTCAACTTCTCTTAACACTTCCCTCGTGTTCTAATCAATCTCTTCTCTTGTGCTCTGATCAATCTCCGCGTACTATAATCTGTACACAGCACGTGCGCGCGTTTTCTCAGCTTTTCTCTCTTCAGCAAAAATACTAGAGTTTGAAATTTGGGTCATAGAGGGTCATCGAGTAGAATTGTGTGCAAATATGTGGTACGTGCGTGTGTTTTCAAAATATTGAGTCCTTTTTGGTTTCATTGCTGAATAGTTAGATTAATTTAGTAAATTTAGTTAACGAACTGCTTTCATGTGATCTCTAATTGATGTGACATCAACTAAAATAGTAAATAACTTATCTAATTTAGTTGACGTCACCTATTCAACAGTGTGACTCACATACAATAAATTAGTAAGTTTAGTGACCCCTTGTGCCTTTAACAAGAGACCATAGAACGAGTAGTAGTAGTAGTAGTAGTAATAATGTTATGGTCTCTGATCTCTGGTCTCTGGTCTCTGGTCTCTGGCCCTAAAATCTTATTAGACATTAAGAGATGTTCATAATCTTCCAGGCTCGTAACATGGTATATTTTCGTCTCACTGATCCCGGGTTTTTACGGAAATTTTGATTCCTGAGCCCATATTTTTAGAAATTTTTGATCCCTGATCCTTGGTGCAAAAAACTGAGCTGATCCCTGATCCTGACCCAATGTCCCTGATCCTCGATCCCATCCATTTGATCCCTGAGCCCTGGCCTCTGATCCCTGATCCTGGCCAGCTTGATCCTTAATCCCATATACCATGTTACGAGCCTGATCTTCTGATTTTACATTCACTAAAGGTTCAGCCCAGACGGCAAGTACCTGGCAGTTGGTTCAGAAGACCATTGCGTTGATTTGTACGAAATTCAACGTGGTCAGCCACTAAAGAGAGTAGGATATTGCAGAGGAATTCCAAGTTTTGTTATTCAAATGGACTTCTCAGCTGATGGAAGGTTTATTCAGGTCAGTTGTGTATTAGAGTTATTGGTTAGTACTAGTGTGAGAACCATCTCATATTAGTCGAAACGGCCATAGTGCGAGGTTAGACGACAAAGTTTACAAACGCAATTAAAATAACAGTATTCAGGGTTCGTACGCCTCCTGGAAATCCTGCAAAATCCTGGATTTTTATTTTCTTCCTGGAAATTAAAGTCCTTGAGAGTCCTGGAATTTGAGATAAAAATCCTGGAGAACTCCTGGAAAACAGAAATGAATAAATTAAATAAGTGTACGTTTACATAGGAGTTCATACATGTATATGTATATGTTTACATTCCTTAACTCAGTAAAAAATGTTATGCAAATCCATTTTCCTTGAGAAAACTAGTGAAAAACTCCTAGAAAACTGAAAATAATCTGAAAATCCTCCTTAAAACTCCTGGATTTATTGAATTTTCTGGGCGTACGAACCCTGAGTATTGTGACATCTAATTTGCTTGGAAGGCCAGATCAAGCCGTCGGAGACCATTCGAAGTGTAACGATCTCCAACCGTCTGATAATCGAGCGAGGGAGTTGGCTAGGAAGCTTGTGACGCTCACCGATTGAGTCGGGAGTAAGCTAGGATTATTCATGTCGATCTGTCTGTCTGTCTGTCTGTTATGTTTGTCTATTTGTTCAATCGTTTCATTGTTTGTTTGTTCTTTTATTCGTTCCTTCGTTTGATCTTGCTTTTTTTCGTTCGTTCGTTCGCTTGTTCGCGATCGTTTCATTGTTTGTTCGTTTGTTCTTTTATTCGCTCCTTCGTTTGATCTTGCCTTTTTTCGTTCGTTCGTTCGCTTGTTCGCGATCGTTTCATTGTTTGTTCGTTTGTTCTTTTATTCGCTCCTTCGTTTGATCTTGCTTTTTTTCGTTCGTTCATTCGTTCGTTCGCGATCGTTTCATTGTTTGTTCGTTTGTTCTTTTATTCGCTCCTTCGTTTGATCTTGCGTTTTTTCGTTCGTTCATTCGTTCGTTCGCGATGGTTTCATTGTTTGTTTGTTTGTTCTTTTATTCGCTCCTTCGTTTGATCTTGCGTTTTTTCGTTCGTTCATTCGTTCGTTCGCGATGGTTTCATTGTTTGTTTGTTTGTTCTTTTATTCGCTCCTTCGTTTGATCTTGCGTTTTTTCGTTCGTTCATTCGTTCGTTCGCGATGGTTTCATTGTTTGTTTGTTTGTTCTTTTATTCGCTCCTTCGTTTGATCTGCTTTTTTCGTTCGTTCATTCGTTCGTTCGCGATGGTTTCATTGTTTGTTCGTTTGTTCTTTTATTCGCTCCTTCGTTTGATCTGCTTTTTTCGTTCGTTCATTCGTTCGTTCGCGATCGTTTCATTGTTTGTTTGTTCGTCTGTCTGTCTGTTTGATGGGCCCCTCCCGTAGCATATATATATATATATCGCCAAACCCAGTGAAACCTCTGTAACGAGGGTTCAGTGCGCCAATTTCGTTATTTCTTACTAATTATATCCCATCTGTCATTGTATTGTTAGGTTTCTACTGGTGCGTATGAACGTCTGGTATTCTCTGTACCCGATGGTAACCAGCTTACTGATACCAAACAAATCAACAGAATAACATGGGCTTCCTGGACCAGGTTTGTCATACCTCTTATTGATTGCCAAGACGTTTGCTTAATGCATAGACTGCGAGCAGTCCCACTTTTCCCTCCAGGTTCAGTAAAGACGAGTTTTTAGAATACGTGGACGATGGGGCCCCAGTGAATGACACACCGTGTGTTGTTTTAATTTATCGTATGTATCGGACGATTTCGTTGGTTTATTTTCTATTTTTATTTCAGTATCCTAGGTAACGAAGTCATTGGTATCTGGCCACGTAATGTTGACAAAGCTGACGTCAACTGTGCTGATTTGTGTAAGGCTGGTACATCATTGGCTACTGGAGATGATTTTGGTTTCGTCAAACTCTTTGATTTCCCGGTTACAGAGAAATATGTAAGTGTGTGTCTATTGCTGGCTTTCAATTGACGTCACGGCGGCCATCTTGGTTGAATTTCGACAAAGGATTTCTCATTAGTGTCGCTTGTTCGTTCAACCAACATGGCTGCCTCTCTTTTATATTTTGACTCTCAAGGGAATGATTGAAAACCAGCAAAAAAGGAAAGGAAAGGTTGTCGGACGAGATATCTCGGCGTAGGCCTTTTGCAGACATTGTTTTCTAAAAAATATAGAATATTCTTTTCGCTCTGAATTACAAGGAGTTAGGATATTCTAATTTAAATTTTAAAAAACCTTAGCTTTCTTTAAATGGCCTCTAAAGAATATTTTTACTAGCTTAGTTTGGCAGACAGCTCGAGCAATGTCTGTCCTTTTAGTTTTCGGTTCGGATCTCATGTGAGATGAGTTTATGAGCATTTATTTTACATCAAAAAAATTAACCTTTTTTCTTCGAAATGTTAAGATTTAACTACAAGAATAACAACTTTCTGGAATGTATTGAGTCAAAGCAAAAAATCCTTTCGAAACATTTTAGCTTAAAAGCCCTATAAATCTGAATATACCGGCAGCTCAAAAATTATATGTCAGCGGTAATTGTAAAAATTTGTGACGTAGGCTACGATTTCATACGATACAGAGGCTTGCGAAGACTGAATGGCTGGTGATTAAAAATGATTTGTTGTGCGGCCTTCGCGTGTTCAAATAATTCTAAAATTGCAAAAATGATAGCTCCGACATCGAGATTGTGTAAGACTTGCAATTACTAGGGGTAACAATTTCATCAAACCTCACTTGGAATACCCATGTTAGTCACATCTGTACCAAAGCAAGTAAAAGATTTTATGCTTCTAAGAGTTCTTAAACGTTCCGGAGCTACTACGAACGAATTAATCATTGTTTATTGCTCATTCATTCGCCCGGTGTTGGAATATGCCTGTGCTGTATTTCACTTCTCCCTTACGCAAACTCTATCTAGCTGATTAAGTTGAGCACATATTCAGAAACGAGCACTGAAGATCGTGTACCCACATTCACCATCATATGTTTCCTCACTCGAGTACGCTGGCATCTCTACATTACACCAACGCAGATTTGACCAATGCAAGACTTTATACAAGAATATTCAACATCAGAAGACAACAAGTTAACAAGCCTTCTCCCCGATGCCAAGTCCTCTAAGTACAATTTAAGAAATCCACGCACGTACACTTTGTTCAATTGTAAAACCGAACGCTTAAAAAACAGTTTCATCCCTAAATGTGTCCACCTCTGGGATGCAATATAGATGTATAGTATTATTATGAACAGTCTTTTTATATTTTTTGTTCTTACATTGCATATACTTATTTGTATATACATATATGCTATACTGATTTTTTTAATATCATGTTTGATTCTACCATATGATCTTCAATAAAGTCATTTCATTTCATCGCCGGTTTCGAAGGAATGAGAATCTTCGTACAATTTGGATTGCGGTATTAAATTTAGCCATCAGCAGTCAATGATGCTCACATAAACACCAATTAATATTTCCTACACATCCGTCGCACTTACTCAGATTTCATCGGTATCTGATTCATTTGGACTCTCACGCACGGCATAGGTTCGCTCAATCTGGTAAGATTCAACTTTGTAGCGCCCTATATTTAGATGTATTGAAGACGTTGTAGATCGTAACCTACGTCATAGAATCACTTAATTACCGCTGCAGATATCTTTATGAGCGCCCACGGATTTTTAATCCAAGCGGAATCAGCATCTTTAACATTCTATTTCTCCAAACCCTTTCGCAATGAGTCTTAAAACAACTTTTGAAATTGTTCTTGAAATTAAGACTCTAAAGAAAAAGGTTAGATTTAGCATGCAGACGTCCTTTAAGATAACT
This sequence comes from Telmatactis stephensoni, assembly GCA_029948255.1. Lineage (NCBI taxonomy): Eukaryota > Metazoa > Cnidaria > Anthozoa > Actiniaria > Isophelliidae > Telmatactis > Telmatactis stephensoni. The sequence continues at coordinate 485,400 of JALIZF010001767.1, forward strand.
CCTTTAGTCCTGTATTTCTTCCGGTCCCTCGTTTTATACCTCAATTGTTCTAGAATTTGTACGCATGCGTCGTGATTTCAATCACTGTAATCAACTGTTGTCCCACATGGTGAAGAGGATTGAACTCCTCAGGAAACCAGATAATCCAGATTTCGTATCACCAAGGGGAAGCTCTCGAAAAAGCATTATAAAGTGATGATATCAGAACAGTGCTGTGTCATTATGGCATTCTGCGTTTCGTGTTGTTTGTCATGATTTCTCACAGTTATACTGTCCAAATCTAGACTAAAATATTCTCGAAGGAGAGGGCTCGAGATAACTGAAAGAACGGAACAGATTTCTATCAGAGATGTCTATCAGAGATGTCTTGATTTCTCATAGAGAAAAGAAAATTGGTGATTAAAGGGGAAATGGGTTTCATTATGGGTGGGGGAGAGGAGGAGAAGGCTGATACGTAAATAAAATACGCAAATCATTGAGTAATAAACTTGTATTTATGTTATCTAGGCATCTCATAAAAAGTATGTTGGTCACTCGGCCCACGTGACAAATGTTCGATTTAGTTGGGATGATCGCTATCTTATAAGTGCTGGCGGCGATGACTGCTGGTAAGTTTCTTTCTTTCTTTTTTCTTTTTTTTTTCTTTTTTTTTCTTACTTAATTTGTTTCCTTCTTTCCTTCTTTCCTTCTTTCTTTCTTTCTTTCTTTCTTTCTTTCTTTCTTTCTTTCTTTCTTTCTTTCTTTCTTTCTTTCTTTCTTTCTTTCTTTCTTTCTTTCTTTCTTTCTTTCTTTCTTTCTTTCTTTCTTTCTTTCTTTCTTTCGTTCTTTCTTTCTTTCTTTCTTTCATCTTTCTTTTCTTTCTTAATTTCTCTCGTTTCTTTCTTTCTTTCTTAATTTCTTACTTTCTCTATTTCTTACGTTCTTTCTGTGTCTGTCTTGCTTGCTTTCTTATCGTGGGTTTGAAATTCGTGTGGTTGTGAGGTGAACTGGTCTTTTACTTAAGTAGTTGTTGTTTTTTGAAACTCTATGTTCTTTACCAATGAATTCGTATTTTTTTATCTGCAGTGTGTTCGTATGGAGGTGTATGTAGTTCTTTTCCCTGGAAACAACAACTGCACTGACCATGAAGAAGGTAATAAAGTGCAGACGACGATCTCAAAATATTCGCAATTATACCTAATACCAAACAAAACAACATTTGGTCGATGAACGTGAAAAAACTTGATGAAATATCTCCAGATATGAAAGTATCTGACAAGTCATTTTCACTTTTAAGTTCTTGACTGTACGCTTCTAAAGTGTATGGATTCAACAGAAACGTCATTAGGACTTTTCAAACTTGTTCTTGATGAAAATCAGGGAAACACGACAACCAAGGGTCTATGTACACGTGAAGGGACACCCTTCTAAAAGGCACATAACATACAAGAACCTGTTTTTAGGGCTATCTAACAAATTAATTTGTTAATGCTCCATGTATACGAAGTAATCTAATCCTACTAAAGTTGACCCTTCTGGGAAGGTGAACAAAAGAAACGCGGCCCCTTACTAGGAGGCCTACCCTAGCAAAAACATAAAATTCCTCTCCTTCTTCGGTGAGCGCTTACGCGGCGTGAACCACAACAGTAACGTGACCCCCTACTAGGAGGCCTACCCTAGCAAAAAGATAAAGTTCCTCTCCTTCTACGGTGAGCGCTTACGCGACGTGAACCGCAACAGTAACGTGGCCCCCTACTAGGAGGCCTACCCTAGCAAAAAGATAAAGTTCCTCTCCTTCTAGGGTGACCCTACCTGTACCTGTCGTAGCAAAAACATGGAACTACATTGGGGGAGGGGAGGGGAGGGGGGGGGGGTCAGCCTTCGAAGAGGTCGACCCAATCTCCCTGTAAACTGTCCCTTAGAACCTGGTCCGTCAATCAGAGCCAGTGTAACTACGAACTCTAGGAAATATTTTTGAGCACTCGGCTTTAGATTCTGTAGTGTAACAGTACAAATGAAGTATTTATTTTATTCTCTTGTGAAGGGTGAACTAATAGGTTACTATTTAAATTACAAATATAATCGTTTATGTCAATATTAAAGTGTGTGGAAAGAAACTCTTGTAGTATAGCATTAATTATTGCATAACCCGAAAAACAACTCATTAAGGAAGCTATCGATGCTTCTCAAGTATCTGGGTCTCTGTGGATAGGAACATGTCATGTGACTATCACGTGAACAATTTCAGGGTGTCTCAAACGTTCGTGCTCATTTCTAGGGTGTTTACATGGCATTAGGATCATCCTATCACTAGGGTCATCCTAGCAGGCGAATCATCCTACCTGCTATACATTTACTGCAATCTGTTTACATGGAAATTTGTGTCTTCACTTCGGGTACTAGGATGATCCACATAATGCATCTTGAACCAGATGTCTTTGTTTCTTACTTAGAAACGAGGTCAAGCGTGGTAATTTACCACGCTTGAACTCGCTTCCATGTTATGAATCGAACAAAGACGTCAAACAATGCAAATTCAAGATGGCGGCTCGTGAATAAAGCGAATTGCAGGTCTTTGAGCTCGTAATTGATGTGGTTTGCTTTTCGTTATATTTTGGAAATTAATGGAGAGAAAGTTCGAGAACCTCAGTTGCTAATTGTGAACGAAATGGCGGGCCACAAAAATGCGCATATTGGAAAAGAGCTTATTTAGAGATTAAAATGGAAATCAATGATAACGTCCAACTTCTAAGGCCATTAAACTAAGAACAGACTACAATATTTTTCATAAAATGTCAAGAAAATGCTTTGCGATTAAGATAATGAATGGAGCACGAACTATAGACACACTCTGTGCCGGTTATGACTCCTAATAGTACTCGAGCTGTCTTTACGAAAATTGTTTACAAGTTTATTTCTTTGTTTGGTGGTGGTTGTTTTCAGCCTTAAAAACGACATCCATGAGCTCAAAAAGATTTCATTTTAGCGTTTATTCACAAGACAGGCTAAAAGAAATTGAATTGTTTCAGTACGTACCAATATCGGAAGAAAGGCGGATAAACTGAATATTGCCACCACTATGAGAACTCGGTAAGGAGACAATCAAAGATAACAAGGATAAGAAGATGTGGCACTAGACATTGTGTAGTTCCTCAAGCAATACAGACATGTAAATCAGCTCAAGAAACATCAAGTGCATGTATCAATAACTGAATGTTTGATGCTTAAGAGACGAGACAATTAAAAAGTCGAAGTTTTGCCGATCGCGAAGAAGGACAAGGCACTGAAATATTTGCATGAATTGCAAAGAAAAAGAAAAATATATGCAAGAAATGTTTTTGAGAAGCAATGCTGACCGAGCGGTGAAAGCACCGGTCTGTCGCCTTTAATTTGTGGTTCGGGGCTTGATTCCCGGACGCGGGGCATCAACATGCAACTTGAGTTTGTTAGTTCGTTTTCTCCCTTCGAAGGTTTTTCCGTGGGTCCTCCAGTTTTCCTCACTCAGTAAAAATGAACTAGTGAGCTGAGAGTTGTAGAATAGAATATTAGAATGTACTGGAAACGAAAGTGAGAGTACAGTGGAGTGCCTGGAAACTAGCTGTATAGCTAAGTGCTCCTCAACTATAGACAAAATATTTTATTTATTTTGATTTGTTTGGTTCTTTAAAAGAATTAGTCTGGAGCATTTAGACCATCCTCTCGTCCCCTCCCCTCCCTCCCTCTCTCTCCAAAATATTTTATTCAGTAAAAATCACCATCCAATTTCGACCCTCCCCTCCCCAAACGTTGAGCCTTGTAGAGGGGGACTTACTACTTTAGTTTATATTTAGGGTATTCGCATTCTTGCCTTAGTAAAAGTTTATTTCTGTAAAAATTGCCGTCTCATCGTACGTCAAACCTCTTCATTACATCACGTTCTAATGTTAAAACGTTCGTAAAGTGTTTAAAAGTCGACAACAGAAAATTGATTGTGAAATGCTTTTAGGCATTCAAGTTTCCGCTAAAATACCTGATGAAATCCATTTACACCTCTTTGTCAGACACCTGACGTCTTAATCAGTCGTGCATTAGATCGTGCTGAAGAAGTGTGAGTCGCAGGTGGTTCCATCTTGAAGCACAGTCGACGCAGTTCAATTGGTAGTCTCGAACAAACCATAGTGATTAACAACAAAGTTCAAGCGTTTTATTTGAAGCGCTTGCGTCAGGAATTTTCGATATTCGGGAATGCGCAGTCCATAGATAACTGGGTTGATTCCCGAATTGCTAAAGTGTAAAACCTTAGTGAAGAAAAATACGCGCCACGGTAATGCAATACGTCGCGCAGTCATTTAGAATGAAGCGAACAATAAAGAAAGGCAGCCATGCGGTCATGAAATAGACCTATTCACGATTAATACATGTGAAGGTCAGACGTAGTGACCTCTCAGGTAGAATGTCTAGGATGCAGATGCGTCCTTCGCTTGATACCTAACCAAATTCCTGTATAAGCCAGACAAATGATGGCAAAAGGAACAAAGAAGAAGATGTTCATTAAATGAAAGCGCGTGTTATGGACCACTGTGTTGAGCGGTACAGCAAACAAACTCGCTAAAATCGACGATGAAGTCCAAATCAATATCAAAGTCCCTTGGTAGATCTTTTTGGAGTGAGTTGTATTATTCCACGAATAAGGTCGGATTGTAGCATACAGCCGCTCTGTGCTGACGGCCATTAGATGTAGAATCGAGTTGACTCCCGCGAAAACGTCGAAAGCCTCGTAAGTACGAACTACTACCAGGGAAATTGCAGTGCCTTTCCAGGTTAAAAAGAGAATGTAGTTCCACATAGGGATAGATATACCCCCAACTAGTATGTCGGCTGCAGCCAGGCCTACTACGAAGTAGTTGACTCTGGAGTTCAAGTTAATGGCTCGTAGGAAGGCCGCTATGACTAAAACATTTCCTACGATGGCTATGAGAGCTACAGTGCTACAGCTGAAGATCCACACGAGTAGTTCTGAATACGAGAATGTTATCAACCAAGGATGTTTTGTCGTTAGTTCCCAGCTGCTGTTATTCATATTAACTGCCAAAAGAAAGAAACAAAGATAGTCAAACCTTGAATGCAAGGCACATACGTGGCTATCGAACACAGAAGCTGAAACTGAAATGGCTCTTGGGTAATTGGATTTTCATACATTTTATCTTATGAATTCATTACTTTCACTTGATCTTATGAATTCATTATTTAATTTCATATAATCTTGTGAATTCCGCATTACATTTTTAAAAGCAAGTGTAGTTCAGTTGATTAGTGCGCGGCTTTCTGATGCAAGAGTTCCCGAGCTCAATTCTCTGTCGGATCACCTCACACTTGTTTCGACTTCTTTCCATTCCTTGTAGCTTTAAACACCCTTAAAGCGGAGCACTGATGGAAAGAGGATGGTTACGAGTGCACCTTCGGCTTCCTAGGAGACCAGCGTTCAGCTGAAGGAACTACTATACCGACGTTAAATATCAGTGCTTTACCTTTACCTTTCACATGCATCATAATGCCTTTGTATTGGGAGGCAACTATTATAATGCAAAACAAACAAAATAGAGTCGATACAGAAGCAGATCTTGAATCTCATAAAGATGTCTACAAATTGACAAAACCAAAGCTCAAAAGAAGTCCACAAACCCTTTGAAGTTGATTATGAAAAGTGTTCTTGTGAAAAACCACTATCTAAATGCTAGCCGTCCCCCAAGGCGAATAGCATTAAGGCCATTCTCCACTCATCGCAGAAATTACTCGCAGCGAGCCAGCGAGTACTCGTCGGGAATAAAATCTATTGTTCAAAATTTCGCAGCGAGTAAAAATGATCGCAGCGAGTGCTTTCTGCGATGAGTGGAGAATGTGCTTTAAGGACATAAGTGTGAAAGTAGGGAATGCGCTGCATATCATAATCATGTCTGGAATACCAAATATGTTTCAGTCGCTGTTTGAAACATCCAAGTGCACCCGCTTCTTTACAATCATCAAATCAACAGATTTTCCGATGTTCGGCAGTTTGATCCAGGCTTAATGTTCAATGACTTTGAAAGGATCAATGTTGCGCGCATCTGTGCCAATGTTTGTGCAACGTAGCTATATATACGCCCTGACATGAGAGTAGACACCTATAACATAGACGAATATACAGATATGTCTCAAAGAGTTGTTGTTTTATAATAAATAGCTTAAAACGTCTATACTGTCTTAAGATAATTCATAATGATTTTGTCGATCGTTTTTTGAGGATGAGTTATGACTGATCATGGTTGGATAGATACAGTTTTATTCAGAAAACCTTGGGAAGCAACAATGAATGATTCATGCTGAAGATGGAATTTGTGTTGGCGTTACGTGGAGACTGGCACATGCAGTTTATTTTAGGTAATGGGAATCCATATTCAAAAGGAAGGAATTTGTGCTGAAGTTTCCTAGAGGCTGGTAGAATAGTAAAATACGGTTTCGGGCAGCTATTAGAGAGCTTGCGTTTCACGTATACGGGAAACGGCAGACGGCAAGGGGATCACGTGACCAATTTATTTTCTCGTCTTGGGTTTGCCGTTTCAACTCAAGGTGAGTCATTTAATTCGCATTTGACGTAAACGTGAAAAGTTACATCCAAGTTTAAGTACTAAACGCGCATCGGTCACTTGATTCGCGTTGCCGTCTGTCCTATCCCGTGTCTGCGTCAACGAATATTCAAGAATAGGTGAAAATTTGTCTTATGTGTCACTTGGTTCAAATGGTACAAATTGCCAAAGCTGGAGGCGGTGATACTATTTTCAGCGCATGCGCAAACAACCAATCGTACCAATAGCCATTGCATGAAGACCATTGTTTCTTTACATTGCCATTGCTGCGAATCTTAGTCAGATTTCCCCAATTACATGCTTCCTGCTGTTCCTGCTGTTCCTGCTGCCTATTTACGGTTTTCCTCAAAGATAGGAGCCATAAACAGGATCTTTGCTTTGTTTTTAAGCAGGATATCTAGACGTGTTTTTGCACCAACTCATTATATATATGTATGTGTGTGTGCCTTTAGAAACAATTAAACTACTGATGAGCAAAAACGTTTGAGTTTTGGCACTATAGTTTTTTTGAGACCACAGTTTTACTAAGCCTTCCTTCGAGGACAAGAGAGCTTTTTTGTCAAATCAAATCAAATCTTATATGCACACAAAACATGTTAAGTTGCAAGTTAAAAAATATATTATGAATTTACTATAGAAAAAATGACAGAAGAATTTTTCAATCGTGTTTGCCCTTATTAAATTTATGTTCATGTTTTTATGCATGAAAATTTGAAAATGCCGATGAAAAAGTTTATCTTTCTAACTGGAGATAAACTCTGCAGCCGGCTGTTCTTCAAACTGATAAGAAAAAACGAGTCTGATTGATAGAAATCATTGATAGCGTTGTTGACGATCTTACTATAATTTCGAAAAAGCTTTACATTTTTAAAGTCGTTTTAGAATTTAACAGTTTTTTGAATTAATTGTTATTTCAATTGTATAAAGGCAGGGAACGGGTTGAAATATGTTTTTCCAGCAGCTTTTCAATTTGCGAAAACAATTGGCTCGACAAGTTTAACTTTGTTCGGAACGACAAAGAAGCCAATGAAAACCGAGAAGGAAGTAACACCGACTTTTCATGAGAAATTTTCCGACATATCTCGTTGGGCAAACGGATTGATAAACCCAGACAATAAAATAGTTTATCGATTGAAAGCTCACCATTATGAACTTATCGAATTTGTATTCCAGTTCTGTCTCTATTTTCATGGGATTAAATTACACTGGCAATCTGCAAGTTACTTTGAGTGGTGTATTTTGTAGATGTTGACGTGTTGGCTAGCGAGCGGTCTTTCTTTCTCCACTTCAGAATCTCACAGCAAAAAACACCTGTTCTAAATAGCTCCCATTTTCGTTGTTGTCAAGTAATTGTCCTATGAAACGAAGGCTAGTGATTATTTACCGGACCTCTGACAAAAATGGAGCGAAAACAATTTAAGAAAACAGGATACGTTTGCATAAAGCCAATTAGAGAGTATCTTGGTTATATGTTTTTCAAACTTCAGTTTGCTTTTTATTGGAAATGATTTTTCGTATCCGAAAGACTTGCTAATTGTCCCTTAGACTGAATTCTGCGGCTGCTCGATTGTCACGACTCAACAACGACCCACGAATTTGTCTAGCAAAATAGAAAAATAATAAAAAACATGCAAAATGGCTATCCGTGAAAAAAAAAGTATGTTCCTGGATTTCGTTTATCTGATATAAGCTTTGATTTATTCGATTGTTTCTGTTGTATACATGCCTCCCTGTTGTGGCATTGACTTTCGTGTTCACGAAATCTCAGTCTTCTTAATTAATAACATCGACGAATGTTGTTTACTTTGCCAATACTAATGGTTAAATTTTTGGCGTTTACTGTATTGTTTACGCGTTCACTTTACGTCAATTTGTAGATACCATCAATATGAGATATGGAACAGCTTTTTGATGATAAATCAGGGGAAAAATAGAAAACTAAAGTACTGAAAAACCTTCCATTTGCTTCAGTAGACAGTAATAAAGTTCTCCTTTCGAAATAGAGATATTTGCACAATTTTGTCTTAGTACAGGACAATAAATGTTCTCAAGTTACCTGTTTTTTTCTGTTGCGCCTTTTGCGTTGCCGTGAGTTTTCTTTGCAACAATATCCTTACCGCTAAAAAGAGTGGATCAACTGCTCAAAGCGCTGACCCCTCAGCTATAAGATATACAAGGCTGACGTCGAAATCAGGCAAATCGGCTGATTCATTTCCGTAGTTATAATGGTTGGAGCCTAAAGTAAATGTAACACCATATAAGGAGTTGGAGGCCATCGTCCGCTCTCCTTTCGAGAGCAATAAAAGTTGACGAATCAATTTCTTATCGTAAGTGCGATCTCAAGGACTAGCACAATGATATGACAGATTTAAATGAAGTTATCTAAAACAACAAAGTTGGGAAATCCACGGAAAATTGTCTAAAAATAAGAATACGCGGAGGGACAGACAGACGGGCAGATGTATCGCTTGGGCGATTAAGACTTGGTGTTTTGTATTGATAATAGAACTTTAAACGTTTTATAAACAAGATCCAGCGGAAACGTGCAATGTTAAAAGGGATTTTAAATGTAGCTCAATGTGTCTGTATCATTTACAGCTCTAATTTTTTGTGTGTTGAAAGCAAGAAACAACTGCAGTTAAGATCGCGTCAGAATAAAGTCCACAAACAATAGTATGAGCGATATCGATTGAGATATAAGTGTTTGTATGCTTGATGAAGAAGAGCAGAAAAAATGAACTTAAAAATAGAGTTAAAAACAATATTCCAAGCAGGTTTATTGACGTTAGAGCTAGAAACTCTGGACGTGGGTGGAGAAAGCCCTGTATGCATAGAAAAACAAGATGAGGCCTGGACAATTGAGAAAGAAGCAAAGGGATTAGAATATGAATTCAAAGAAAGTGTGTATCTCAGTAAAAGCTGGAATAACAACACGTAGCCATGTTGAGCAACTGAATTTTATCAACATTCAAATTAAGAAAAACTGGGATTAGTTTTAAACCCTTGCTTGTCACAATGGCTCAAGCACGTACGTTGTTGGAAACACGTGTATTCTGGTTAAGGTGAACACGAGAATGCGCTGAATATTATACCATCAAGTGTAACTTGGAAGTCGTGTGTAACAAACATTCCTACTGTAAAATAAAAGGAATTTCCTCAATAAACATGACAAAAGAGGTAGACATAGCAAAATAAAAGCTTGCAGTGAAAAAAGCGAAGGCTAAAATAGCTGTAAATCCTCGGGGGGAAAAACTCACTTTTTCGATTTACAAGTACTCATGAGGTACATCACGTACGCTTCTGAAACGAGAGTCACGATTGCATGGATGTTTTTGTTATATAATGCACAAGACACGTGCACCAAAGTGCATAATGGAATCGCATGTGTATTTTAATTTTGCAAACACATTTGCACCTTCCGTAAATGGATACCTTTTGGGAAAGGAAACTGTATAATCCATTTATGGGATTGATGTTAAAATTTTTTGTCAGGATCGGAACTGAGGGCCTTGTTGTCTGCTTACGAAAGTGCATAATGGGATGTGAATTTTATTTTTGCAAACACATTTGCACCTTCCGAAAGGTGATGTTACATGGGTCGATTGGCAACAACGATTTTCCGCGCAACAAATGTTGCCCGTAGAGTTTATGGCGTGGAAAATACAAAACGCAACTATTTTTCGCAATCTTTTTGCTTAGTGAACAAGTTGCAAATATTTGATATAAATTTAAAAACTTTTAGCGCAATATTATCAACCTGACCAAGTGTTGAGCGGAAAATCGTTGTTGCCAACCGACCCGTGTAGTTTATGCCGTGGAAAATACAAAACGAAACTATTTTTCGCAATATTTTTGCTAAGTTAACAAGTTGCAAATATTTGATATAAATTTAAAAACTTTTAGCGCAATATTATCAACCTGACCAAGTGTTGAGCGGAAAATCATTGTTGCCAATCGACCCGTGTAACATCACCTTTAGTAGACACCATTTGCACCAGGAAATGCCATCCACTTATGGGATCGAGGTTAAAATTTGTTTGTGAAGATCGGAACTGAGGGGGCCTTGCTGTCCGCTCACGACGCGCCCGTTTGCCGGAAGAGTTCATTAGTTGAGTTTCTTGAGTGTTGTTAAGATATCTATTCTGGTCTCTTGGCGAGATGCAATATCTGTAGTAGATTGTCAATGTTATCATTGAATCTTGTCGCCGCTTGTCCGACAAGCCAGTGAGAGAGCAAATTTCCCGCAAGATTAATATAGCGGCTCTTCATAGTTCTTAGGGTAATAATCAATATTGCACTGACAATCGGAAATACAAAAATATAGTTTTCATTCACAAAGCAATAGAAAGTCAGAGCCTGTGTGATATCATTTTTGACGATTTCAGACTTAAAAAAGAATTGAAAAATATGGGTGAACGATATGTTCAAACGGCGGTTTTAATTGTTTGACATTGGCATTGACATTGATTTTATTTGGTACCAGAGCTTACATTATAATACATTTGTTAATATACATGAATAAATAATTAATAAATATATTATATATGATATATATATATGTAATGTATCAATTTTAGTTTAAATAAAGATAATAAATTCAGATTTATTGGTACAAGCTATCTATAATAACCATAGAGTTAATCGAGATAGATAGCTTATATGTTGTTTAGAATTTATGTAATTGGGTCAAAGAAGTTATACTAGAGAAAGAAAGAAGGAAAGAAAATAGAAAATAGAATTAAGTCAAATATCGATATAGTTATTGATAATTAAATTAAATATTCTTAAGCTAATACAAATATCTTTTCATACAAACGCTATACCAAGTGTGGGCTCGGCTCTGAAAGCCTGATTAACGTTAATCAAGGATTAAAATGAATGGTTTTCTTAAAATTAATCCTGGATGAGTGCTAGTCGGGCTTTCACGTGACTCAGGCCTGGATCCAAAAATGAATGAAGAACTTGTGTGGGTGATTTTGAGGATCTAGCGATTTATATCTGAGTGGCACTTAATTAAATGATATCCAATTTTGTGTCAGTGTAAGATCTGACTGCTCGCCGCAGATTAAACATGTTGATTGGAATGGACGACAAAGCTGAAATTTAATTTGTGGCGCAATCACTTTGATCTAACTCCATTGCCTTTTTCTGGCCATGAAATTTTGGTTGATGCCCAATTTTGTTCATTTAGAATATAAGGTTTTAAATAGTTGACTAACTAGTATCATTTATAGAAAGCAATAAAGCGCTTGCACTTGAAATTTTATAAATTTTGAAAAACATCGTGTTCATGGATTACTAGTGCTCAAGTCTCCAGTGCGCTCCCTCCCCCTTACCCAGTGACGTGTATCGCAAAGGACTGGTCAGTTTTTGTGACTTCAATATCACGATCTTTCTTTCTTTCATTCATTCTTTCTTTCACTGAGAAGCTAAATCCGACGTCAATTTGTGCTGATTCGTTAAAAGTTGCTCACCGAGTTGTTTCTGAGTAAAGGGTTGGACGAGCGTGGGTTCAAATGTGCACGCTATCACGTCATCAAAGCGCTAAGAAGTCTAGTAAATTAAACGTTTTACGGAGCGCTCACGCAATAATCAGTGACGAAAAAACAATACGTCAACAAACGTCAATTCTATAAACGAAACGTAATTTTGAGACGACAATACAACAAATTGACGAAAAAGTTGGCGAAAGTGTATTCCGTATTGGGTAGAGGGGTACAACGACGGAGATTTTTGAAAAATTTTCCGTCCAACACCTAGTTTCTAGATCTCGAGTTACGCTTCAAAACGTGGTTGGGCTTTAAGCGTTAATACATACATGGTATGTACATGGCACGGCGCGGTCCGTTTCATATTCATACGAAATTTCTTTGGCTGTGTTGTGAAAGCAGTACCTCTTGGATGGCAAAGTTTTGTCGCACAATACGTTTCGTCAATGTTTGACAGGGAGCTGATTGAACTCCAAGGAGGGGAAAAACATAGTGCTCCCATAGATGTAGGTAGAGAATGACTAGTCGAGATACACAGGCTTAGAAGAACCTCTGTTTTGACTCGGGAGAGACTACGTAGCACGCAGTTGATGTAATATATAGTCAATTGAAGAAACGTTGTCGGGTCTATAAACATAGAACATAGAAGCTGAGACCAAAATGGTGCTTGGGATGTTAATAATAATATTCTGATTTATTCATCTACGCTTTGCCTTCGATGCAAAATGCCAAAAGCATGTTCAGGACCTGGGTTGGCGGACCGTTTGGCTTCGATTTTTTATCGGTTGCAGCATAAATGAATAAATCAGAATATAAATATTGACATCCCATGCACCATGTCGGTCTCAGCTTCTATGTTTTAGACCCGACAACGTTTCTTCAATTGACTATATCCATAAAGATATATAATACAAAACACATAATACAATAGAAAGAAAGACAATAGAAAACAATAGATTTTTTGAATACATTACACCAACTGAGTGCTATGTAGGTTTTCCCATTTTTGACTCCGCTCAAGGGATGTGACTGCCATTACTAGGTAGAAATCGCAACTAGGCGTGATATTCCTATTTTGCTTTCGTTTTACAACAGAAATTAGAGAGTGAACTAGTTTTCACTGCGTCGGTGTATAAAGATGAAATAAGGAGAAAAAAATAGAAAAATTCCCTAAAACATTACCCAATGAATCCGAATGCAATGAATCCAATGGAGTCGAAGCAAGATGCATGTCAATTGTATTGTATTGTATTGTATTGTATTGTATTGTATTGTAGTTAGTGTAGTGTAGTGTAGTGTAGTGTAGTGTAGTGTAGTGTAGTGTAGTGTAGTGTAGTGTAGTGTAGTGTAGTGTAGTGTAGTGTAGTGTAGTGTATCGCATCGCATTACATTGTATTGTATTGTATTAGACTTTTTTGCCGTAACACTATTTTCCAACTTCGTGCATCTTGAAACAAAGAACTGCATCGTAGAATGTGCGGAATGGTAACTTCTTTTGTCGAAAATGAACCTTCCCTTTGTCTTCTAATCAAGAAGACATAAAACTAAGGCTCGGAGCAACAGAACTTGGAGGCATATTGTCTTCTTTATTGGAAGACAAAGGGAAGTTTTGTTTCAAACAAAAGAAGTTCACATTCTGCACGTTCTACGATGCAGTATTTTGTTTCAAGATGCACGAAGTCGGAAAATAGTGTTACGGCCAAAAGGTCTATATATTAATTGCATTGCATTGCATTGCATTGCATTGCATTGCATTGCATTGCATTGCATTGTATTGTATTGTATTGTATTGTATTGTATTGTATTGTATTGTATTGTATTGTATTGTATTGTATTGTATTGTATTGTATTGTATTGTATTGTATTGTATTGTATTGTATTGTAACACAATAGCAGATTGTCCTTCTTCCCACTAGAAGACCGATAAACTCCTCTGGACGTACGGACAAGTGAATTTGAGTCGGGTTTTAACGATTTGTCCGTCCAAAAGAAAACATTCGACACAAAACACTATGACCGTCCTTGCTGTAGTGCCTTTGAGTATTTGTACTGTCCGAAAGTTGATTTCTGCACAAAATAAGTCACTTTTTGTTTGGGTTCTTCACGTTTATTCACTACCTTATTCACTCGATACACTCAGTTCACTTCTCTTGTAGGACTTGTAGCGTCCTCTAGTTTGTGTACACACTCGCACCACACCCCCTATCACATTTCACTCTGGCTCACATCCGCTCTGAAAAGATTACAAAATTACTTCCGGTCAGTACGGCAATATGTTTAGGTAGACGTGTGAATTTAAGTCGAGTTTTTAACAGTTTGTCCGTCCCATAAAGGGACAAAGTGCGTCTGTTCTGCATGTTTTCAAACTATTTGTTCGTCTGATGCGCCTGGACAATTTGTCTGTCTGTCTAGTGTAAAAACGGCCATTATAACGTAACGTAGCAGTGTAGCGCAACCAAATAATTCAACGGAGTCGTTTATGACCAAAATCATCGACGGCAAACGGTTTATGGGAAATAAAACCAACGACATCATGTCTTATTGATTAAAAGTGTGAAACCCCGCCACGCTAAACATGAGTGTTATCTAACAGTCGAGTGTTATCTACCAGTCAGTGTTATCTAACAGTCAGTGTTATCTACCAGTCAGTGTTATCTACCAGTCAGTGTTATCTAACAGTCGTGCTTTAGATAAATGAGCACTATTGGTCGATGCACGCTTAGTCTCCAGCCGTCGCAGTAGCTTCGTGTGCCCGCGTTACGTAATCGCGACGGCTGGAGACTGAGCTTGCGGTTGATGGGACCACTCTGCTTTAGAAACGTAACGATTCCGTTAGTAAATCTAGTTTTGTGTCCTCACACAGAAAAGTTTATGCGCTCACACACACAGAAAAGTTTATGCGCTCACACACATAGAAACGTTTATGCGTTCACACACATAGAAATGTTTATGTGCTCACACACACAGAAACGTTTATGCGCTCACACACACACAGAAAGGTTTATGCGCTCACACACACACAGAAAAGTTTATGCGCTCACACACACAGAAAGGTTTATGCGCTCACACACAGAGAAAGGTTTATGCGCTCACACACACAGAAAGGTTTATGCGTTCAAACACACAGAAAGGTTTATGTGCTCACACACACAGAAAGGTTTATGCGTTCAAACACACAGAAAGGTTTATGTGCTCACACACACAGAAACGTTTATGCGCTCACACACACAGAAAAGTTTATGCACTCACACACACAGAAAGGTTTATGTGCTCACACACACAGAAAGGTTTATGCGCTCATACACACAGAAAGGTTTATGCGCTCACACACACAGAAAAGTTTATGCGTTCAAACACACAGAAAGGTTTATGTGCTCACACACAGAGAAAAGTTTATGCGTTCAAACACACAGAAAGGTTTATGTGCTCACACACAGAGAAAGGTTTATGTGCTCACACACACAGAAAGGTTTATGCGCTCACACACAGAGAAAGGTTTATGCGCTCACACACACAGAAAGGTTTATGCGCTCACACACACAGAAAGGTTTATGCGCTCACACACACAGAAAAGGTTATGCGCTCACACACACAGAAAAGGTTATGCGCTCACACACAGAGATAAAGGTTTATGCGCTCACACACAGAGAAAGGTTTATGTGCTCACACACACAGAAAGGTTTATATGCTCACACACACAGAAAGGTTTATGCGCTCACACACACAGAAAGGTTTATGCGCTCACACACACAGAAAGGTTTATGCGCTCACACACACAGAAAAGGTTATGCGCTCACACACACAGAAAAGGTTATGCGCTCACACACAGAGATAAAGGTTTATGCGCTCACACACAGAGAAAGGTTTATGCGTTCACACACAGAGAAAGGTTTATGCGTTCACACACAGAGAAAGGTTCATGCGTTCACACACAGGAAAGGTTTATGCGCTCACACACAGAGAAAGGTTTATGCGTTCACACACAGAGAAAGGTTTATGCGTTCACACACAGAGAAAGGTTCATGCGTTCACACACAGAGAAAGGTTTATGCGTTCACACACAGAGAAAGGTTTATGTGCTCACACACAGAGAAAGGTTCATGCGTTCACACACAGAGAAAGGTTTATGCGTTCACACACAGAGAAAGGTTCATGCGTTCACACACAGAGAAAGGTTTATGCGTTCACACATAGAGAAAGGTTTATGCGTTCACACATAGAGAAAGGTTTATGCGCTCAACACACAGAAAAGTTTATGTGCTCACACACAGAAAAAGGTTTTTGTGCGCTCACACACAGAAAGGTTTGTGCGCTCATAAATGTGCGCTCACATACAAAACGTTTGTCCCAACGTACGGGCCATCATAATTACCCACCCCAGTCAGAACAGTAATCAATTTTTCCCTCAGGCCGGGCTACGCTAAGAAGCTAAGTTGTACAAGTGCAATCCACTTCTTGCTGATTTCTGTTAGTTGTCCTCGCCAGGAATCGGCTGGTATAGGCTAGAGTGTCTGCGGCCAACAATCGTTTCCAAAACAGGTGTACAACTATTTTAAAAATGTTGTGGGGCTACAAGAACAAATCTACGTGACTCACCCGAATGGCAATATGGGTAGAAATTTCTAAAAAAACTATAAATTAAAGCTACACGAATATCAACTGTTCACATATAACTTGCCTTGGCCTTATATACCAAAGAACGTCATTTGTTGATGTTAAAAGTCAAGACAAAAGGCGAAAAAAGACTAAAGTTTTGCAGCTACCTATACTCCTTTTCAGTCTAGTTTCAGGCCTCTCTTCCGACAACCTTTTTGAAAAAGGTGTATATACAGCTGCAAGCAATTGCCAATTGTTTTTCCATATACTCACACCAGTCTATTCGTTCATTTGTTACTTGAATTCATCATAAGTAATCATTCTAGAACTCGTGCTGAGAGAGTCATTCAATCCTCGATTCCGGAAAAGATGGCGTCTCGCGTTGCATTTTGGGAAAATGTACAAAATTTAGTTGAATAAATGTAAATATACATGTCAAAACTTCGATATTTTTAGTAAGTTTTGCGCCAAAAATCTCAGCTTCTTTCAGCAAAATGTCGCTTGCCGCCATGTTTGTTTACATTTGGTTTTCAACTAAATTTGATACATTTTCCCAAAATGTAACGCGAGACGCCATCTTTTCCGGAATCGAGGATTGTTAAATGAACCTTTGCATGATATTACCGAGCTCAATGAAAATAATTATTTATAGTATACAAACATTGACCATTTCAAAATCGTTGACATTCTCAGGAGCTATGTCTACCCATATCTCAACAAGGTTAACGGTTTTGGCATATGGATGAAAGAGATGTCGGGTATTCAGGTCAACGCATAAAATATAATTGTCTTTTAGGTCGATATGAAGAAGCATTTTGTGTGAGTTTTGTGTGAGTTTGTAGGGGGTTACTGGGGGTTACTGGGACTATTCCTAATCAATCAGCAGAGCAAATTAAGGGAAAAGAAACCCCTTTTGCTAACCCTAAGGATTTCCACATCCACATTTCTGGAGGTAAAATTATGAATTATTCAGCAAAAACCTGTGCTCCAGAAATAGAATTAAGGCCATGGTGTATAACGCATGTATCAAGAATTTGGCGCGAAAATGACGTTCTAACACGCTACTTTCACTTTAACCTAAACAATCGCAAGATTTTTGCCCTCGCTCGCTAGCGATATTAAAGGCCTTTGCACACCATGGAGGCACAAATTTCAAGATATAACTTTATATCAGTGTATATTGGTGTCTTGGAATGCAACGAATGGTCGCTCTAATCTGCGGACAAATAAAACAATAAATTGTGGATTTTTAAGTGCTGATTTCAATATTTCAAATATAAGATAGTATCGACTGACGTGTTACTTCTTTATCGATGAATGAAAAAATAAAGACAACAAATTAAAACCGTGGGAACAACGCAGATCTAGAGATTTTAATCTTGATGCTTAAAAACGGCAACAGAATCACTGGCAGTTTTTTCATGCCTGGCTTCGCTACGTTGCGTGTTCAAAGGTTCACTTTTAATTTATGGCAAACGCAAAGTTACTCACCGCGTTCAATAATTAAATCAAGTTCAAGTTCAAATTCAAGTCGAGCTTCATAAAACTAAAATAGCAGATCATTTCATGTTGTCTGCAATGTGTCTGTTATCTGTCGCCATGAAGCTTAATCTCATGAATGACGCGAGTGTTTTTCAAGGTATCAATGAGCTCACTCAGGTAATCAGAAAATAAAAATCAAATGGCTTGCGGTAAAACACATACAAGTTTTATGTGGCCTTCGAGCCAACCATTTAGACTCGAGTTCACTTCATATTCGTCCAACTGAGACTCAACAGATGCCGCCAACAGATGAGAATTACACTTAAAGCTTATCATGAAACGAATAACGAGTAGCTATTAAGGGGAGGTGCGAAGTCATTTTTGGGGTTGAAATTTTCAAAATCTGACTTTTTTGGGGTGTGTATTCTTAGGAAGACGTCTTTGGGGTCGCAAATTTCATCAAGGACTTTCATTTTGGGTAGTAGCCTTGCTGTCTATTATAACCTATATTATCTTCATATCATTACGAGGAGAATTTTCGGGGCTTTTGGTTGATTGCTTTGTGTACAGATGACATTTTTAGGTTGGTCTTAGCTGCATTGGCCTTTATTCGGGTCCGTCATTTAGTCTCATTCACACCTTACCTTCAGTCTAAAGCCAACTGAGTACCCTCCCCCTCCCCTTGGAATTCATTCAAACATTCATTCATTTCTGCTATTCATGATAATTAGCTCTCAAATTAAAGTGAACTGGCACTCATTTCAATTGCCAAATGTATTTGTCGCGAAATCTAAACTACTTTTGCGTTGTAGCAAAAAGGAAGAAACAAAGTCAAACTTATTTATAAATTTCAGCGAGGTGTTTTTTCCTTCAACTGAAAATTTCAATAAACACCCGATAACACTGAGTTTGGTTAATTATACTGTTTGTGATTAACTTATCTCAACGGTGTTAGTGGGCAACATACTGTGTTCGTTGAATTTTTCTTAAATTCTCTATAATTAATTACAAATTCTGCTCGATGTTTTCAAAACATTGTATTCTGTACGACGTCGCATGCGGACAAAGAAAGACAGCTTTAAGCGCGCGCTTAACAACTGACAATCTGGCATGTTATTATCAGTTTGATAATATTTTTATGCTGTAGAAATCAATTACTTAAATAGTTCTATCTCGACGTCGATTTGACGTTAGTAAGACAATGTTTTTATGAATTAGACATCTAAAAGCCGACTATTTGCTCACGTCCATTGGATTAATATGTTTAGTTAGCCTATGCCAGGATACGGTAAACTCGTTGTTTGCTGCTCGCATTAATCATTTCTTTTTACATTCACTTTTAGAATGCAAGCTTTTCTTATTGAGTCAAGATGTATTGGTTTAACAAACAAAAGAACATGAAAAATTGTATCGTCAGGGTTTTTTGAGGAAGATAAGATACAGAAGATACTAATAATAAAAGTGAGATAATTTCTTTGTGGGGATCCGCGCGGAACAAACTAAGCATTTTTCTTGCAATCGCGCGTCCAAGACGATATCTTGTTAGACGCAAAAAATAAACCCCGAAACTTCGAGACAGCCGTGAAATTATATTTGGCAAAAATTTTGCGCGACTAGTCTAATTTTTAAGGAGCCCATTCTCCACCCATATAATATTAATTGCTGTCTTAGGTATTCAAATAGTTTGCCGTACACTTAGCTCAGGCAAAAACCACACAAACAGCTGCTACACAATGAAAAAAGAAAGATTTCAAATTGATTTAGATGCGACTGCCTATAACGCAATGATGTCCTAACCAATCAGAATCCATGTGCGTCTGGTTGTTGAATTCAAAATTTTTCTGACAAACAAATTAGATAGCTGTTTTTTCCCCGTGAACTGACAGTTTGCTATTCCTGTGTTATTGTGCTCGCCTATAGGTCTTGAACTAATGCGTCAACAACGCAGACTAATTTGAAAAAAATTACTCGGCCAATCGAGGTGGTGTTGGATTCGATTATCGTTTGCGTGTCTTTCTCATCAATTCGCAATACAGCGCATCAAGTCATATGGCAAAGGGCAACACAAACACCAACTTTCCGTCTGGTTTCTGACAAACGAACCATCGCTGAACTCAATGATGAATCATTCTAGCACAAACACATCTCTTGCCAATGGAAGTCTGCCGACTGATCCACTATTCTTCACAGATGCTAAAGTACCAAAGACAGTGGCCTACTGCTTTCTTTTCTTCATCTCCATGGTGGGAAACACTCTTATTGTCTGGATTACTTATAAAGACAGTCGACTTAGAGCGAATACAACTAATTCCTTAGTGGCCAACATGGCTGTTAGTGATTTTCTCTCCACACTTTTTTTTGTCCCTATGATAATTGCACGGATAATATTTGATCAGAGATGGTTTGTTGTTAACGTTTTCGGAGAGGCTTTGTGTAAACTTACATACTTCGTGGGGAACGTCTCACTTGTTGTATCACAATATAGTTGTGTGTTTATCGCCATTGATCGGTTTTACGCCGTCGCCAATGCAATGAAGGGAAATCTTCAAGGTGGTCTTATCAAATCTCGACTCACCTATGTTTTAATAGGAATTTGGACCTTTTCTGCTATGATCATTTCACCCTTTTTGTACTACCGCAGTCTTTACAAGTTTCAAGGCCAGACTTTCTGTTGGGCAAACCCGCCAGAATTCTATACGTATCTACTTATTGTTCTAACAAACGGGGTCCATCTGCCAATTATTATAGTCGTTTATGTTTCAATCGTCTACAAGCTTCGTCGTCACAAAGTTCCAGGAAATCAAACTAGATTAAGCAAGAGAAGAAGACAGCGACAAAATAGGAGAGTTTTGAGAATGTCTGTGGCTATTGTTCTACCTCTTTGCCTTTGTTGGCTATCGATTACCATCTTTATTATAGTAGACAGGGCGGGGAAATTGAAAAGTCTTAGTGATGTGTCGAAAGCAAATCTATATTTTGCTATGGAGTATCTTTTATGTACGAGTTTTACTTTTAACTTCATTATTTGTGTTATCTTTGATGGCTCTTACAGAAAGAACGTCAAAACTCTCGTAAAAAAGATGTGTTGTAATATCTCAGAAGAGGGATGAGTGCTGATTAAAAGCTTTTTGAAGTAAAACGTAAACTTGGCTGTAAAACTGACAGGGATTGAAAAAATCACTTGAACTCTCAGGCGTATCTTTAATTTAATATCGGTTATAAATTACCGTAAAGTAAAGTTTCCTGGTCAATTATACTGGCCCCGGGCGATGAAAGAAAGGCCTACCTTCATTTGAGGACTGTCTCTTGAAATAGATCGAGTTCAAACGATACGCTTTGAATTATCTTATCGGATCAGACACGTTCTTTTAGTGCAATAATCGCAATGCCGCGGGAAAACAAAATGTGGAATCCTTATTAATAAGGCCGATATTTAAGATGACTCACTGCAAAAGACGATTATCGTCATTCATCGTCGATAATCGTCATTAAATGGTTAAGCAAATCTAAAATGCCTTTAATCCAAATGACTACCATATCTGACCGTTATTACTTATGCAGCACAATTTTAAACTTGTTACTGATCACTTATATATTGCAGGTAAAATTAACAGAATGATTTTTTTTTTTTTTTTTTTTTTTGCAACTGATAATGGTTACTTAAACTGGTTGTAAACTTCATAAATGATAAAACCTTGAAAAATGAAAAGAATCGTCATAAATCGTTGTCGTCTAGTGATTGTTCTCAGTTACAATAACTTTGAATAAATCATAATTTTTTCTATATTAAATATTACCACTGAGATCAACGTGGAACTAACAGTCTGAATATGCACCTAGCTTTGAGACTCGGCGGACATGTGGTCACTTACAGGGCACATAATCCGGCTTGAAAATTGAAAATTGCCGTTAAAATTGAAAAGTGACTATTCCAATTGGAAGATGTTTAACCATGATTATAAAGAGCTAGCTCTCCTTGAAATTTACGTGAATTATTGACCAGAAATTTTGGGTTAAAAGGGTAATCATTTGAGAAGGTTGAGTAGGTCACGTCAGTGATGTACTCACAATTTAGATGCCAAAATGAATGTTGGACTATTTTTACCCTTCTCTCTCAATACGAAGAAAATATTTTGTTTGATGATTATTGGGGTCCTATATAAACAACTTTAATCAAGTTGCTACTCATTTCCAATTTTCATCGATTTAAGGGACTCCACAGACTATATACGCATAGTTATCGATAAAGACGGCACAGTTGTAATCTTAGTTGTCGATGACCAGTCCACACACTTGAGAAAAGGAGCTGCCGATAACAAACTGAGCTCATTTGAATTTAACAACAAAGTGCACTCAGTGCATGACACAACAACACAACAACAACTAACAACTAGATTTGTCAGAATTTTTCTTCATTAACGGCTTAGAAAGTAAAAATTACATATGATTTTGCTTCTATTTGTTGTAATTGGCATGTTTTTTGAGTAATTTCATGCATATATGCATTAACCGCAGCCAATGCCGTCAATTTTAACTCTCGCGATGCGCGATTGGCATGACAACATGCAAAAAACGATTCCTTCTTTCACTTTACTGAAGCAACCTTTTGAAAACGTTTAAAAGGAAGTACTGGCATGTCGATGGCATTAGGGTTTTTATCCCAACATATTCTGCCACTTCGGGCATTAAGCGTTTTGCGTTTGAATGGAATAGCGCCCCACAGGCTAGGGGAAATAGTTGTCGATAATAATTAGTTGTGATAAACCAGCACTTATAAAAAAATATTAGTGCTGCTTATCACAACTGCTTTTATTATTTTTTTATTAGTGCTGTTTTATCACAACCTCCACAACTAATTATAATTGACAACTATTTCCTCTAGCCTTTGGAAGCCCCTAGACACTATTCGACTACTTATTGATAAGTATTGAAATGAAAAAAAATCCTTCTATGGACAAACATTTTGCAAATCTACTTAGAAAGGGTGTGATGACCAGTGAAGTTACACTTAAAGTGCTACTATTAGAGTGGTTTTCGTGTGAGTGGGAACACTGTACGGTTACGATACGATACGGTTACAGCAGGAATTTTGAATGTTTTTATAGAAACTATGATACTGGTACAGTTACGATACGGTACGGTAAGTTTCCCATGCACTCATACGAAAACGACTCTATGAAAAAAACGCCGCAATCCAATTTAGCTGAAAAGACCTTGAATAACTCTTCAAGAATCTAATAATCACTACGTGGTATTCCAAAGGAAGGTACTATATATTTTTTTGAACCTTTAGAGGTGTCAGTGACGTCAATTCCTGAATTAACTCACTGCTGGCACTAGTGAAAAACGTCTGCGCATGCGTGCATATTACGATGTTTTAATTTTCTTAAGAAATGTGTGATTTTAGCTTGAAATGAAATGCTCGTGTGTATACATAAAATTTCTCTTGTATGCTTTTGTGAGAACAAAGATATTGCATTAATGAAGACATTATACGAATACTGGCCCTAAGTTTCAAGAAATGACCTTAAGTTTTGATATTTTGTGAAAACCGTTGTTGAAGGCAAGCGTAAAAGCGAAATTTGCATAAGTTTACAAAAGCACGCAGACTTGACTACGAGCATGCGCAGACTTTTTTCACTAGTGTCCTCACGACTTGGCTCCATACATTTCTTTGTATTTTGTTAATCGAAATATCTCAATGTAAATGTTTTACATTGAAGAACACTGGCCAAAAAATCAATCCTAGATGGCACCTCTAAAGATTCATAAAAATATAGTACTTGCCTCTGGGATACCGAGAAAAGATTTTACATAGTGATTTCTAGATCCTTGAAGAGTTATTCAGTGTCGTTTCAGCTAAATTTGATTTCGGCATTTTTTCATAATAGTAGTCTATTGTACGTGATTATTCATATATACACTCGATTGCAGAAAGGTTGTATAGTCTACATTTATACAAATACCTCATTTATTCAGTATAATTAATGAGATGCAATTTGTAAATAAGCGCTTACAAACGTCCGAAATATAGTTTTTTGATTCCTGTGAGAGTTTAGAACAACTAAAAATATATTTTGGCAAGTATTGCATGCAGGCAAAGCAGTATTTTGGGTTTGGCATCTCATTAGATATTTGTATATTTGTATAAATGTAGACCACAACCTTTCTGCAATCGAATGTATATACCTACATTTGCTATTAGTATACTTTGTTATCTTCTGGCTCTATAGATTATTTATGACTATTCTTGAAAGCCATGCCAAGAGAAAATGAGGCACCTCATTTTCTCTTGTATAAGCTAATTTTATTAATGGCGTATATTACGTACATAGAAATTCTCTCCATTCTGATTGGTTAACAGCAGTGCAATTAGCTAATAGCATCATAAAATGAAAGTAATCTATACTATAGTGCAAATGACATATGGTGTGTCCATATTTTCATTTGTATTATTAACTGGCAATTATATGTTTTTTCTCACACAATTCAGACTTTATGTGAAGCCGAACAAAATATCATCTTTCTTTCTTTTTTTCTCTCGATTTTCTCTCTCTCTCTCTCTCTCTCTCTCTCTCTCTCTCTCTCTCTCTCTTTCTATTGATCTATCTATCTTTATTTATTTATTTATTTATTACTATCTTTTTTCAATCTCATACAGGTCGGTTAAAAACTTTGACTCCGATAAGTTTCTTATGGATTTAGAAGAACTCCCCTGGGATTCCTTGAATGATATGGAAAGCCCGGATGATATGTGGGACAAATGGAAGGAGCTTTTCCTCTCTGTTCTTGACTCACATGCACCGGTCAAAACAAAACGAATAAGAAACAAAAAGTCTCCCTGGATGTCTATTGACTTGAGGAAAGCTATGTTCAATAGAGATAAAAAGAAACGGATAGCTATTCAAACAAACTCGAGGGATGACTGGAATAATTTTAAGGCTGTAAAGAATCGAGTCAACAACGAAATAAAAAGAGCTAAGAAATTATATTATGAAAATCATTTTGCTCAGAATTCAAAAAACTCTAAGGAGACTTGGAAAACTATCAATGAGGTCCTTTCAAGAAGGACTAAATCTAGCTCTTATATTTCATCTATCAAAGTAGACAATATATCGTTGAGTGACTCGAAGGAAATTGCAGAAATTTTCAATTCCCACTTCTCGGAAATTGGTACTAAACTAGCAAGTTCAGTTCCAGATGGACCGATTGCTTTTAATGACTATTTGATAAGAGCTCGTTCAACCTTCACCTTACGGCACACGTCAGTTGAAGAACTTATGAAAGTCATTAAATCCATAGACAGTAAAAAAGCAACAGGTCTTGACGGTATTCCGTCATACTTCATTAAAGTAGCTTCGCCGATCATAAGTCAATCGTTAGTGGGAGTATTTAATCGTTCAATTGATAAAGGAATTTTTCCTGAAGGCATGAAACTTGCAAAAGTTACGCCAATTCACAAAGCAAATAGCAAAGACGACTTGAATAATTATCGTCCTATTTCGGTCTTATCCTCAGTTGCCAAAATTTTCGAGAGAATAGTTTTCAACCAATTATATGAGTATTTGAATTCAAATAACCTACTTTCACAAAATCAGTCTGGGTTTAGGCCGCTTCATTCGACTGCTACTGCCTTGCTAGAAGCCACAACAGAGTGGCTCACAAATATGGATGAAGGTAAAATGAACTGTGTCACATTTTTAGATTTTACAAAAGCCTTCGACACGGTAAATCATTTTATCCTTCTCCAAAAGTTAAAATATTATGGCATTGCAGAGCAGTCGACGAGGTGGTTTAAATCCTACCTGACAGGTCGAACTCAGAAATGCTACATAAATAATACTTTATCAAGTCTAAAAACACTTGATTGTGGCATACCCCAGGGTTCAATCCTTGGGCCATTATTATTCATTTTATATATAAACGATCTACCTAACAGTATTCATTTCTCAAATGCCAGAATGTACGCCGATGACACAAGTCTCACCACTTGTGGTACATCACAAAAGTCATTATTCAACGACGTAAATGCTGACATTTCTGGAATCTGTAATTGGTTGAAGGCTAATAAACTTAGCTTAAACTCAGCCAAGACTGAGCACATGTTCATTGCTTCTGATGATAAATTAAGGAAAATTATCCCTGAGCCACACATATATTTAGACAACGAACCAGTTACTAGAGTCTCAAAGGCGAAAACTCTAGGTGTTGTAATTGATGAAAGACTGTCTTGGGCCGCTCACATTGATTATATTTGTAAGAAAATATCATCTGGGTTGGGAGGCATAAGGCAGGTACGTGATTGCATTCCCTTAGAGACAGCCATTACCATCTATAACTCCCTAGTTTTACCTTGGTTCGATTACTGCGATGTGGTGTGGGATAATTTACCAGCAACATCGGCTGAAAGATTGCAAAAAATGCAAAATCGAGCTGCAAGAATATTAACAAAAAGCAGCTACGATATCAGATCCAGTGATATTCTAGCTTCTCTTGGCTGGATAAGCTTACAAAGAAGAAGAAGCGAACATAAAGCATTGATGATGTTTAAGACACTAAATGCTCTTGCACCAAAATCAATTAGAGAGCTCTTTCAGTTTCAAGAAAATACCTACGATCTTCGTGATAGAGAAAAGTGCCTAGCCCTACCAGGCCCTCGCACTGAGTACCTAAAAAGAGCGCTCTCGTATAATGGTGCAAAAGTATGGAACTCATTACCCTCAAACGTCAGACTGTCCAATAGTTTAAAAGCTTTTAAGAGGAATCTCTCGTCTGTTGGATCCTTGATATTTTAAATTTGTGATAGTGTTATGATATATTTTTAGGTTATTGAGTATTATTTTTCATCATTATAGTTTTATGTACATATATATTTTTCTCGGTTTTCATGAAAACCAATTTTGTAATTGATGAAAATTTTACCGAGGTTAAATAAAAGAGATCTCTCTCTCTCTCTCTCTCTATCTTTCTATCTCTCTCTCTCTCTCTCTCTCTCTCTCTCTCTCTCTCTCTCTCTCTCTCTCTCTCTCTCTCTCTCTCTCTCTCTTTCTTTCTTCTTTCTTTCTTTCTATCTTACTTCTATCTATCTATCTTTCTTTCTATCTTTCGATTATTCTTTCTTTCTCTCATGCCATATTTCGTTTGTTCGTTCGTTCTGTTTTTCTTTCTTTAATCGGATAATAATAATAATAATAATAATAATAATAATAATAATAATAATAATAATAATAATAATGATAAAAGTAATAATAATGAACTTTATTATGCGCAGAAATTCAAAACGTTTTTACTTATCTGCACTGGGTGAAGCTTTTTTCTTTCTTTCTTTCTTTTCTTTTTTTCTTTCTTTCTTTCTTTCTTTCTTCATTCCTTTTTACTCTCTCTTTTAAAACGTCCGCTGTATACCACGCATGCCCATGTGTTTTTAGCGACTTGACTGACTTTTAAACTATTCAAAGAGACATGGTGGAAAAACGATTCTCTCATAATAAGGACACCTATGGCTAGATAAGCTCGTTATTTTGTATACAAGCCCTTTTTAAGCTCAAATGAGAACAAAATATCAAATTCCACCAAAATTTGATTAATGCCTGCACTCTGAGAAATTATGCCCTGTGCTTTGGGAGAGGTAACATTTTGATCCAAAGAAAAACCAGTTTTCCTAAATATTTTCCCGAGGCTTTACCGTAGACTGACAATTTTTTGTCACACGTTTTGGCACAAGTGTAGCCCTTATAGTTTTTGATATATGTCCAGTTCATGAAAAAAGGATGAAAACAACAGCTTTGTTGGCGCGTTTTTGTTTTGTTTTGTTTTGCTATGCCATTAGAGAGTACCTGAGCCAACTGCTGGATTCTCTCGGCCGCAAAACCACTGCTGGCTTGGCCGGAGGACACACTAGGAGGCTCGGTTTCAATCATAGGGAAAAAAAACAGACAATAACCTGCTTTTGTGACTGTGTTTTTTAGCGCACCCAGGCTAGGCTGTTACATGATCCAAAAAAATCACAAATAGATTTTGTTCTGGAATTATTGCTGGCTTATTTTCCTCAGCTCAATTTCGGAAGCGACGTCTAACTGTTTGGCAAATAAAAACAAGAAAAGTCCATTAAAATCTAATGCAGATTAATCATGTGCTTACTGAGGGGGCAACAGCTCCAAATTAAATCAGGCTAGGAGATTTCAGCTGCTTTTTGATATCATTTTAATTTGGATAGTTTGACGGAAGCAATATTTGAAATAAAAATATCAATCTGTAGGAGTCGATCTTTTAAATTAAAAATGGTCTGTTCCAGTGTTTGCGCCCTTGACTGAAGACCCCATGGCAAATGTGAATTTCATCAGATTACAATATATGAAAACCACTGGTATCTATCGTGAATAAAATCTGCCAACTTATATGACTAACGATCTACCAAGCAGATGGGTCAGTAGTGGTCTACTTGTTAGACTTTGCTCACCAGTTTTTCAAATTTTTTTTCTACACAAAAAATAATGTAGAAAAGTCAAGTAAAAAAACACAAGACTCCCACACTAACAGCTTCGGTTTTATGTTAAAAAGAAATTTATGTAGCAGATTTTCAAATAAACAATGATTCGCTGAGTTCATGTTCAAGTCCTGGAAGCTAGTACTTTGGTTTTGGCCTTCAATGGTGATCTGTTTTGTGACGGTTTTTGCTATAAAGCTTTAAAATCAACTGTAAACTGTTTTACAACGGCTCTAGAGAGAAAGTCTATGTATATGTTTTTAGGCTGCATTTGAGGTTTTTTAAAGGATAAACTTGGACGCCATTTTAGAAAAATATCTCAACGCGGCCCAGACAACAGGAAGCCCGGTTAAGATCTGTGAACTCCTGTGATAGTCAACAAAGAAAGTCTTCCACCATAGAGCCAACAATACAACCAACAGATTTAAGCGGTTGACTAATTAATAGACTTATTAGCTATTAGCGATCTTTTCAAAATTTTTTTCTTAGTTTGCTGTCACGAAAATTGAAGAAAGACCCACAGAAAAGCCAAGTTCAACATCGCTAATCAACAATCTTTCTTAGTCTGAAACAGATTGTTCATCGCAAGCTTGGCTACATAAAAAATCATCATTCATGAGTATCAAGTGGTGACAATAGACGGTAAACTCTCGTATCAAGTGTACAAAAGGCGGCAAATTCCGAGTTAATTTACCGAAAAGGCGGCAAACTCCGAGTTTGCCGCATTTGTACCTGAATTCTCTTTTTTATCCCGCTTCGAGTCCGGTTCGTATCGAAAAAGATGATTACTTAGTGTGAACCGGTTGCAAAAGCAAAGCAGATTAATGGGTTTAACTGTCAAAGAACAAAATAAAAAGCAAAACGTCGCTGCCTACAGTTAAAGTTTTTTATCAAAATTCACACAAAACTGACCTTTTTTCACACAGTTTTTCGGAGAATTGTTGCAGCTCTTTTGGTGACATTCCTGGTCGGTTATCATCTTTTTCTCGGAATAAATGTTGTATGTTGGTCTTAAAAGTTTGACAATAAATACGAGTTTTGCCACATGCATTTCCGAATGAATGAATTTGTAAACGCGCGCTGCCGCCTTCATAGTCCAGTCCCAGACTCTCTTTCTTGCCGCTCAAGGACTCGCGGAGAAAGAGAGTCCAGTATAACTTGCATGCGCATGTCAGTTTAGTGACCACGCGATCACCACATTCATGTGGTGATCGCGTGGTTACAAATCCTAAAGTCATCTAATGATTCAAGATGGCTGAAGAAGAAAGTGTTTTGTATACACGATATCAGTCTCATTTCGGAAAGCCATTTGTTGATTCAGTGAGCTATGCACTTGGAAAAACCAACTATAATCTTTTACCAAAGTTTGAGCAGTTACAGGCCATTTACGGATGGACAGTTGTGAAAGACGTAATTTGTGAATTTTTCGATACGCATCACTACCACTGCTACCAAACACTGACATTTGCATATTGCAAGCTCGCAAAATACTAATTAATTAATTGATTGGCTCATTTTGCACATGCGCATGCAAGTTATACTGGACTCTCTTTCTCCGCGAGTCCTGGAGCGGCAAGAAAGAGAGTCTGGGACTGGACTACCGCCTTCAAAGCTCAATCAACTTCCGGTTTTGTTATTACCGGTCAATTAAACTCACTGTTGCCCGCTGAGAGTTGTTGCTAGGGAAACAGCAAAATTTGTTGACGTTCACGTGAGGCGGTCTCGGGACAACAAAACATACTGTTTAATTGCTAGTCGAGGCGGGTAGCATGTCTCTGTACTGTGATATAAACACGATGGAAGATGTAGAGCAAGAGAAAAGCAAGCTTAGGAACACGAGGCGTAGCTCTTGCTTTTTTATAAAATTTTTTCGACGTTTTTTGAGCGAGCCATGTCTCTGTCCTCTGATATAAACATGCATGGTAGTCAGCCAATCAGCGCGCGCGTTATATCTCAAATATTCTATAAAATGCACTAACAGACGTTGAACTTGTGGTCACAACAGTTGAACTTTCTCATGCGTAATTGTTAATATATAACTGATTGCCGAGAGCAGGAGAATGTCAAGCGATGCCTATAGACTTCACCGCCATTCCTTGATTTTGTAAATCCTTGAGTTCAGTTTTAGAATGCTTAGCTTGAACAAGAGAAGGATAGAGTCACGTCCACGTACAATTTTTTTCTATCTGTGAGATGATACTCTATGTTAGGCCCTGGCTAAATGTAACGAGGAAACATGTTTCCGGAAACATTACTAGCGCGGGTATGTTTCGCAAATGTTTACCAATTTAGCCAAACGACATTGTTTCTCGCAACAAATTTTGCTGTATCGGGACACAAAAAATGTTTCTGAAGCACCTCAGAAATATTTCATGTTTCCGGATACATTACAGTGATGCTTCCCGCGGTTTAGCTATGCACTAAAGAAAACATGTTTATCAATTTAGCCATGCGATAGATATTGTTAATTGCAAGAAATTATGCCGTCGAGACACAAAAAATTGTTTCTGAAACATCTTAGAAACATTTCATGCTTCCGGAGCTATTAGAGCGATGTTTCTCGTTTAAGACACCAAAGGAAACATGCTTAATTACATAAAAGCGCTCGCAATTTCTGCTGGCCCTTTCAGCAGACAACGCTAATTAAGCAAAATAAGCAAGAAAAACATAAAAGAAAGCCATTTTAGACGAGAAAAATGAAAATCTAATCTGAAAAATTATGAGTTTTTTTCTTTATATTTCGTCATCACAAATCCGTGCGTCAGCTGACGAGTGTGTGTAATTTATCAGCTGGCAATTTATGTTGTGGAAACATGTTTCCCCACAGTTTTGTCACCCAGGAAACAAACTTAGGGAAACATGCTTCCGTGGAAATATAATTCTTCGTTTAACCACGAGGCGTAGCCGAGTGCTTCTCAACACTTCTCGAGTCTTCTTACTGAATTCCCAAGTGCTTCCATAACTCAACATAGCACTGCTGCCGAGAATTTTCTATTTCTTTTATGAAATATTCAAGACCATGGTAACGTTCCGTGCTATGTAGATTTACTGAGCTGAACATACAACAAATAGTGCACCAAAGAACGAAATAGAAATGTCAACTCGGCCGTTTTGGAACTGAAGTTTTACTGAAATATCACAAGGCTTATACCTTAATTACATGCTACAAATGAGCTAAATTATTATTATTTTTTTTTTGGTTTCTCCTTGTTCTGCCATGTTGATACAACTGAATACATAGTAGCTTGAATGGCGGGAAAATCAACCTGATATCATCACATGTGATGATATCGAAATCCTGCGCTCTGATTGGTTGTTTTTGATATCATCACATGTGAATGATATCAATGGCCGATACCCTCTATATTTGCGCGCTATATTGTGTTGATATCGAAGTAAGTATATGATAAATCATAGTTATTTTATAATACTGTATAGAAACAGCTTATGTATATCATTTTGCAGATTTTATCCTTTTTTATACTTAGAAATGCTGCTTTTCTAGAAAATATGGACAAAATCCGTCTTAAAACTGAACGGAACACGTCTAATCGTATTGTTGTTTTACCAGAGATGTCGTCTGCAATGTACACATTTGCTCTTCCAATAATTCACAACCTTCTACCAAGTTTCGCTAAAATGTTTTTAGTTGGCCTTTTCGTGGAATAAAAAACCCTTGTCGACGTACTGTAAGTCAATTGATCCGTCTACTGGTTTATAGTGTAACAAATAAAAATAGGCAATGTCAACTACTGCTCGAAGACCAATTGTGGAACAGTGTTCCAGTGTCCTTGGACGTGAACAAACTTGAAACATATTCAAGTCCAAGGGCATTGGAGCCAAACATTAGAACGATTGTCAACCAGAACCTTTTTCAAGCCTTTCCCTGTAAAGATTCACAGCAACAGATGAAACTGGGAGGCTATGCAAGGCTGCACCAGTTTGTTCTTGATAAAAGGAACTACTATAAAGGAAGTACGTGCATAGTGTTTGGACAGACTGTAGTAACTAGATGATCCGTATTTGGAGACACGTCAGTACGCATCCTTTCAGACGGGTGTCATGCACACTCCCTAGATGTGTTTTGACGTCAGTATATGGAATAGCTCTGTCAACTGGGACACTAGTGAACAGTGCATTAAAAACACCCTAAGAGGAAAATGCAAACGATTAACGTGTAACTTCTAAGGCCACTGAAAAATCAGAGGTACGAACTTTTGAAACACCCTACCCTGTATTTTGTCCCCGAGACCAAAGTTGGCCCCAATCTCACCCCTTTCCCCCTCGTCTCCTACGCCTTGTAGACGCTATGCTAGGGGGGACCCACGGTCCCACAGCTATACGTCAACAGCTATGACATGTCACTATACTTTTTACGCCGGACTTTCTGACAACTTCCTATCAAACCAGCCAACCATTATAGCATTCAAGCATTTCCCATTATAAACACTGATTCAAGTTGTCGCGCCCCAGGGAAAGGTCCCTGGACATTGCGCTAACTCAGATTTTCTTGGAAAGTCAGTGTGTTTAAACCGTTTTTCTTTCTTTCTTTCTTTGTTTCCTTTTATTCAAATTAAGCTAAGATACTTCACTATTATTTAGTATTATTAATTTTATCCAAGCGCAATTGCATGCGACTAACCACAATCGCAAATAACCGCGATTCTGACTAACTCCAATTTCTGTAAGACGAGAGCGACAGTTAATTTGGTTTCGAAAAGATTGTCAAAGCCGCAATGAAAAAAATCACAAAGATACTATCAGACATATCAGAAAAACAATTTTCAGTCACGAATGCAAGCAGCCATGACATCTAACCAAGAGATTGTTTTTTAAAGAAGAAAACATTTGCAACCAAGGCACTGGGTTCGCACTATAGCTAGCGCGTCGTAATCGCAATGGCGACGCCATCATGGTACCTGATCACAATAAACCTTCCTTATTAGGCATTTTGTGAATAAGATTTCTGGGATTCAAAGCATTTGGCTCGTTGACTGGACTCTGTTACAAAAAATATAATCGAGTCGATCCATTCAGTGAACGTTTGTGAGTGACTTTAGCTCTCAGTATTTTTTAAATTGCGGCTAACCGTATTTCCGTTAGCTCTCAAATTGTGGCTTTGTAGACCAAACACAATTTCAACGCAATTCCGTTGGCTTAACCGCATTGCAGTATATTGCGGGAAAAACGTTTGGGTGGTACTGCGTAATGAACTTTTAGCAAACAGCTGCCAGGAATACCGCAGTAAAATGACTACGCATGTGCGAGTTTTCGCGGGCTTACGCGCGCGCGTCCGCGTCTGAGCACAGGAATCCCAAGTAATAGTCTTAGAATTTTTATCGATAGCAGTTTCCCCTGATTTTTCCATATCATATCTTTTGAGGTTAATTTTGAGCACTGGTGCAAAAAGGAAAGTACTTGGTGCAGAAGGCAGGCGACAGAACATTAGACCTTATCACGTTGGCGAGACACTTTTAAGAAATATTTCAATTTGATTTATTGGGAAAAGCGGAATTTTAATACTATCAAATTTGTCACATAGATAATAGCTAGTTAACTGCAAGGTTTCAATTAGATTGTCCAAAGGTACGTATGGATTTTTGAAAGTAATTGAATCAGATTTTTGTGAAGTTTTTTGAGGACTAACTTTGGCTTCTGTTGCTTTTATGACTTATTCATGTCACGCATGCGTGGTACATTTTGTCGCGGTGCCCAAGAGGAACGCAGGCTCTGGGTACGAGATTGGCGGTGCCACTGTCGTCGTTTACTCATTCTCGTACCCAGAGCCCCTCGGTTGTCGTACCTGTCGTTTACTTTAAAGTACCCTAGCACCTAAACTGAAATTCTGAGAATCGTTTCTTCATGAATGGAAATGTTTAATGGTGAAATATCTCCGGATAAAATCATCTCCTTTCGGAGCATTAAGTATTTGAAGTTGGGAAATGCAAATGAGATGACGTAAAAAAAGGAATTTGCATGATTTTGTCTTCAAGTTTGAAACAAGGGTGTTTGAGTTAGGTGGCAAAAATATTCACCAAACTTTGTGCTTTAGCAATGAAAATGTTTTGCAAATGAAGAAATAATATAAAATTAATCTCTAGTGTTTTTTTATATTTAAGCAGTCCTTTTTCTACGTCATCTCATTTGCATTTGCTTAATCCTCAAAAAGGAGATGATTTTATCCTGAAATATTTAATTTTAGGGGTTGGGGGCACCGGAGTGGCACTGGGAGCTACAAGCTCAGGTAGGCGAACGGGATTCCTGTGTCTCAACAAATCCAAGATGGCGGCTCCACTGAATATACTGCATTGACTTATCGGCGGCATTACAGAGCTGTGCTATGGGTCGATGGATGAATATAAGGCTAATACTTCATAAATACAATTCTTATCTTTTATATGGAATGTGTACGATGATATTTATGACTCAGCTAGGTATGATTTATGTACATAAAACTGGTGGCGAAACCAGAGGTCAGTAAACGACAGTTTCTTCTATTCCTCCTTCTTCTTCTTTCAGGGCTCGGTTGCTAGAAAGCGTTTTAGGGCTAACCCAGGTTTACAATCAAAGGTTTCCTTAACCCTGGTTTAACGCTAACCTGCATTCGAGGAACCAGACCCAGATTTCTGATATAGTACGGTTTAGATGTAAATGTAGAGCTAGGTCAGGGGGGCAAAGCACAGTTCATGTAAAAGTAAAATGTACTGTCTGAAATCAACAATATCTGACAAATTCGAGAACTGCATTATATTGTTGATACCCTGTGTTCATAACCATTAAGTTATGTTACATTTTGTTTGAATGGAACCAGACAATTCAATCCAGAAAAAGACAATTTGAAGCATTCCTTATCCCCTTTTGCTTCCAAGGAGAAGGTTATATAGATTCATGTGGAACAATGTGGACACATCAACCTTCTCCAATGGATGTTCCTCCTCCTCCACTTCCCCACTATCCCTCCCCTTTCAGGAATGTGAATAGTAATTTACAGGATACCAATCATGCATCATGCAGAAATTTTTAGCTCAATTATGCATCATGTAAAATAGATGCATCATGCATGGTTCATTCACAGATCACACTGCTAGTCTTGGTGCAATCAGATGTCACACAAAAGCCCAAGGGGAGACATTTTGGAAGAGATCATTGTCACACCTTTTCAAGGTCAAACAGCTCTTTCTTGGTGTTGTAGGAAAACAATAGCCAAGAACAAAGAACTTTAACAATTACAATACCCTGCAATACAAAGAAACCTAACTCTAAAACAATATATCCTACAACACACACACACAAAAAGCCAAAAAATCTCAGTCACAGATGGAGTCTAAACTGTGACCTTCTGAAACGTGTAGCTCCTGTGGTTATTGAAATCTATGTAGCTGGCAATAGAGGATGGGGAGGGGAGGGGAGGGGAGGGAAGGAAAGGGAAGGAAGGGGAACTGGGTAGGAGGGAAAGGAAAGGAAAGGAGAGCCTGCCCACAAGCTCTAGTATTTTTGATATTTCTAGTTACTGACAACTGCAAATTCTATTGGTAAAAATAGCAAGGAGTCTATGAAATATAACCTGAAACTGGTGAAAAATCTCAACATCAACAAATCATCTACAATAGTGCATTGGTATGCATCGTTGTGGTGTTTTTTGTTGTCACAGATAAAGCCAAGTAAATAAATTGAAGTAAATTGAAACATTTAATTGTCTCAACTAGATGTCACTAATTGCAGTGAAATTCCAACTCAGTTAACTTGAATCTCCACAAACTTAGGGAAGTTCATGGGAGTTCAAGCTAGTGGGATTGTACATCAGTGAGTCAAAAAGAACTTCACTTTGAAAAAGAAAATGATTTCTGTCCACAGTTAAACCAGAAGATCTCTTCACCAAGGGGGAATACATTGAAAAGATGGAAAAATTCATTTCAAAATTCTCCAACCCAAAGGTAAATAATCCATGAAAACCAAAAGTGAAAGTCATCATAATTATTTCCCCGGGAGACACATCCTTGAAGGCTGAGGGCATTGAAAATTTGGGAGGGGAGGGGGGGGACAACTGAAAGGTAAAGGGGTAGAGGGGGGAGGCTAAGGGGAAGCATTACTGCTTGAAGGAGAGAACCAGAAAGCAGACTTAATTTCTCTGTATTATCTATAAAATTACACTTCAGAAACAAATTCTATCAACAGAAGATTTACCTGGAATAAAATTCATGCTTTAAATTTGAACTTTGGGATATTATTGTGACAAATAAATTCCCAACAAACTTTTAAAATCCATCAATGAAAATTATGTAGAATTTGTTTTCTATTTTTAATTAACTTTTGTTTTTACTGATAAAATGTTTTTCCCTTCTGCTTTTCAGGCTAAAATTTTGAGTCCTGCTGAGTCAAGTGAAGAAGACAAGAAGTCCAGTGAATAAAGAAAGAATATTTTATTGAAAAAGTCAAATGAAAGCAAAACTAAGTGAGCAAATTGATGCCTCTCTCTGACGTTTACTTCGTAAAAATGCCGAACTTATTCGAAATGTTTTTTATCTGTCTCTGTCTTATGCACATTTTATAAGAATCATTTTTTTA
Source organism: Telmatactis stephensoni (assembly GCA_029948255.1). NCBI lineage: Eukaryota > Metazoa > Cnidaria > Anthozoa > Actiniaria > Isophelliidae > Telmatactis > Telmatactis stephensoni. Next base: position 522,599 of record JALIZF010001767.1, read on the forward strand.
AAAAGAAAGCAGCCGTTTGTAGGGAGGGAGCACAGGGATCCCGACACTGAGAACTTCCTTGAAAATTAAATGAACAAATTGACCGACATACATTATTATAAATCATTTTTATCCATGTCTTTGTCATATGTACAATACAATACAATACAAAAACTTTATTTAAACACAATAATGCTAACAGTTAAAAAAAACTGGTTTACATAGCAGTCGTGTATATTAAAAATAGAATAAAAATACAATTATTGTAATCTAGTATAAGTAATATCTAATATTAACTAAAGCATAGATATAATATATACAAGTGAAGCCAATGCCAGGAAAAAAACTAGTTTAACCTCTCATTGAGTGATAATATGTCTTTCAAGGCTGCTTTCCTAAAAGAATTGATATTTTCTTTAGACTTAGCATCATGTGAAAGACTATTCCATAGCTTAGCTCCCCTATATGTAACGCTTCGTTTTCCATATTCGGTCTTGAAACCTTTAATATGGAAATTTGATGCTGAGCCCCTTAAATTGTGGGTTGTGAATGTTGATAGTCTATTGAATAGATTTGTAAGATAAATAGGTGCTTGATTATTAAAACACCTATACATCATACATGCCATCCGCAAGTCTCTACGGATGTGAAGCGGGTGCCAATCGAGAGACTTGAGGATGTCAGCTGATCTGGTTTCATAAGTAGCGCCACTAATGATGCGAGCCGCTCTATTTTGCAACTTTTGTAGTTTCTCAGCTAAACCCTTATTCAGATCACCCCATACTTCAGCACAATAATCAAAGTGAGGTACTATTAATGCATTGTAGATTTGAATAAGGATCTCTCGTGTGACAAAAGGTTTAGCGCGTCTTAAAGCACTTAGTGCAGATTTGACTTTTTTGATTAATTGTTCAACATGACAATTCCAGTTTAAGTTCTCATCCAAGACGATACTAAGAGATTTCAAATTTTCACTAGGGACAACTTCATGATCGTTAATAAAAATTCCTGTTTCAGAGGAGAAATTCGCTAACTTCTGTCTGGTACATACATACATACATACATATCTTTTATTTTACTTCGGATTTCAAGAATAGCATATAAATACATACTAATATCTCCGAAGAAAACTAGATACAAACAAACAAACAAACAAAATAATGTAAAAATATATATATATAAAAAAATACAATAAGTTATTATAGGCATCCAGTATACATACTAATCATGAAAAACACACTTTCGAATGATTGTACAAAAATTCTTTAGGCTAGGTGCCTGTCTAGTTAAGTCATTTAAGTTATTCCAGATATTTGTTACTGCATATCGAAATGATTTAAGACCAAATCTAGTAGTATTAACTTTAGGCAAGCTTAGCTTGCGTTTACCTCTTAGATCATAGCACACAGATCTAGTACGAAAAAGAGACGTTAGATAGGATGGCGCATTCCCTGATAAACACTTATACAAAAGAATGAGCATGTCTTGAATCCTTCTATCTTTCAAAGGGGTCATTCCAACTTTCTTAAGAAGAGTGTCATATGGACTCTTATGGTCGTCTAATACAGAGCGAAGCACTTGCTTATGAAGCAGTTCCAACTTGTCAGAGTTTCTCGCACCACAAAAATGCCACACGCTACTGCAATACTGAAAAATGGGCAAAACAAAAGCCTTGTACAAGCGTACCCGAGTATCGCCTGATACAAGGTTGCGGAAACGTTTAACAACTTGAAGCTGCTTATTCACCTTATCACATATGTTTGAGATATGCTTGCTAAACTTAAGCTGATTAGCAATATTGATTCCTAATAAGTCTACATCATTGTATACCTTAATTTCTTCATTATCAACTGTGAAATCAAAATTCTGCTCAGTTGAACCAAAAACAATAGTTTTAAATTTGTCAGGATTTGCCATTAAGCCATTGCTAAAAAACCATTCTGATGCAACAAGTAATTGTTGACTAAGCCTATTATATAATAATAGGTACCAATATTGATACGTTTAGTCTTGTCTGGATGAAGACTTAATTTATTCGCAATAAGCCACTCTCTAAGAGAAGAAATATCCGCATTTAAATAACTATCTAATTCGTCAGCATCATCACTTGCTGTGTAGAATTGAGTGTCGTCAGCATACAAATTTGCATTTGTATGCTGAAGACAATTGGGTAAATCATTAATGTATGTTATATTATTGGTAGAAGTAATTACATTATTAACAGAACATTGTTGTAACCTACCCTCAAGGTAGGATTTAAAGAAATCTAAAGCTTTATCATGAACACCAAGTGCTGATAGTTTAAGAGCAAGGATATGGTGGTCTACTGTATCAAAGGCTTTTCTAAGATCGACCTGGACGACTCCGTTAACCAGTCCATTGTCAATGTTTAAAAGCCAATCATTGCCCGGGTCTAAAACCAGATTGTTTTTTTAGGAGGAGATCATTTGAGGATAGATAGCTATATAATTGTTTGAAAACAATTTTTTCAAAGATCTTACTAATTAGGGGGAGAACAGAGATGGGCCGATAGTTGTTCATATCTGAGTGACTCCCTCCCTTGTAGATAGGGGTAACTTTAGCCTTCTTCCATTCGTCAACAAATGTGCCACTTTTTAGGCAAAGATTGAAAATATGTGTCAAATGAGGAACAATTATGTCACTGCTTTGTTTTAAAATCCATGCAGGTATATTGTCAAGACCCACGGCTTTGTTACCACCGAGTTCATCGATAATTTCCTTTACATGCTTTTCAGAAATTGTTGTAAAAGAGAACCTAGAATTTGAGTATATATGTATATTTTATAAACATCATTTATTTTCCTTGAGATTTTTTGATAATTCAGAAGTCCTGCCCTCAATTTTGTAGTTTCACTACGAAATCAGTCCTGGTTTTGGTTACACGTAATTACTATACTGTCATTTACGAAAAAATCTTCCTTCTCCGCACTCGTTACATTAGTCTTTTTTTAACTGCCGAAGAATGCTTAGATTTCGGAAATTTATTCAGGCATTTTAGATTTCAGAAATGGAATTCCCGAGATAACAATTCGAATGGTTTATCTCGGTGTTCAACTTTTTCGCCGAAATCACGTTTAGCAAAACGTACTGACCCGTATTGGGTGCTAAAGCAGCATTGGTTCGCGATGTTTTGTTAATCTTCCCATATTAAACATTAAAGAAACGTAAAGCTAGCTAAAGCTCTGGAAGACATGGAAATATTTGTGCATAATAATAAGAAAAAAGAGATCAACAAATTTTTGTGTTTGTAGGACAATACAATACCATTGATTATGAAACGCAAGTCGTTCGTATTTTATAATTCCAGATCAATAAAAAAATTTCTTGCTTTTGATTCTTGAAATTTCTAATTTTCTGTTCGACAATGCAAGTTCTCAAAACTGATTATCATACCAGACTGTAAAGTTTAAAAAATAGGTCCAACCAATTTCCTTTATAAAAGATAATGAACGGCGGAGATAGGGTAGCCATATATCAGGATCAAGAGTTTAATCATTTTTCAAAAGTGTCCGGCAAATTAAAATGAAGAAACTTAATTAAAAAACTTATTTTCTGTGTCTGGGAGCGAGTTTCATAACTCTTTAAATAAGCACAAGTCACGATCACTGGGGCATCGTTTGTGCTGATTGTTTCCTGGGTGATATTTATTCTTTGCTGATGATGTTTCAATTTGACGCTTCAGCATTCGATTCTTGATATAATTCTACATATGAATAATTTATTACCAGATTTATGAGACAACCGGCTTGAGATATACAAATGACTTGAGAAAACACACAAGTACCTGCGACTTGCGGTTGGAAAACTAAACCGAATCAACTATTTTAGGCGTCTTGGCAAATGTTTTATGTGCCAGTTAACTAAACGAGGAGATAGATAAACGTGGCAAAAAAGAGGATATTTTGAGCTCTTACATCGAAGCGAAATTCTTCTTGAATCTGAAGTCAGAGGCTACAGAATTGTGTTTATTCTTTGTAAGATAATAGGTAAGTTGTCTCCATTTTTTGCTTGTATTTCAGCTTTTCTTGCATTAAAAGGCTTAGAACAAGATGGACTGCTTAGAATTTCACTACTTATACTCAATGTCTTCTTGTATCGGTTCTAGGAGGCTGTAAAAGCTGTATATTCGCTTATACACTTGGCTTATTATTAGATTAACATCTGCTCTTGATTAACATATTCACGCTAGCCTAACTAAAGTGTTTTTCTAATTTACAACTTGAATTTTGGTTAATGTTGTCATAATGATGTTACATTAGTTTTTTTAGTTTAATTACAAAAATGAAACACGTTTTGAAGTAAGGCGCAAAAACGTAAAATCCTTTGGCTTTTAGCGCCATTCAGTCTAAAATGAAACTCAGTATGTGATCAGAAATACTATGAGCTGTTTTTCCTCCTTTTCCGTTCCAGCTGAGTGCCACTGAGAAACGGTTTCAGTTTTGGCGAATTTTTTTCGACTGACGAGTCTATTGACTAAGAATGTGCAACGATCATATCTCAGTGCTGATTGATTTAAAACTGAACAGGCAGACATGTCTTTAAAAAAGGACAAATCGCACTGTCAGACAGACCATTGTTTAGCCGACTTGCAGACAGACCAACTTTTGGACAAAAAGTGGCCCGCTCGACAAATCGTTAAATGTGCAGACACTGATAGACTGATCTGCAGATCGAGGGAACTAACCTACAAATGTCAGGCACTCCTTGTACGTACTGATCATAGACCAGTGCAGTCGGAATGATCAATCGTCTGACGGACAGACCAACCCATTGACAATAAAGCAGACTAGCTCCTAATAGACAGACATCGACCGTCTAGACAAATTGGGCTGCCCGACCAGCAGACAATACCCGACTGCTAAAGGCATTACCTATCGTAATAGCGGTCAACTCACTTCCACACCGCCGGACAGTAGTGGCAGTGATGTACGACTCACAGATCTGTAACTGGGTCACTACAAAGAGACTACATCGCCATGATAGATTGTCGGGTTTCAACCATTCTCTCAACAATAATAAGATAAAGGAACAGTAGCCATTTAGGATGAACGAACAATTAACGTTAATCAGGTCTAATCAGAAATCTTTTGTTAAAGCTCATCCAAGATGGCTGCCGTGACCTTAATTACAACCAAGCTTAATTCATTTACCAATATATTGATAGCTAGTCAAATTAACTACCAAGTCTTACTGCCGACTTATAAATAGAATTATTTCTTCTCTCTTTCAGGCAGAGCTTCGTAACAAGTTTGACTTTATAGCAAACAAACCAAAACATGGCATCCCTGTCATCAACAACCATTTGGATATTTGTAGCTGTTCTCATCACAATATTCCTCTTTTCTTTGATACTGAACATCGGCCTTCTAAAACTTAATGCAGCAGTTCTTGGTGGAAGTCTCCGTCATCCCAAACTCCGTCACTTTCTTACGAGTTTAGTTATCGGGAATCTGTTGATAGCCTTGGCCAGTTTGCCTTCATGGGGCTTTGTCCTCATATCACAGAATACCGATCAGATAGTTGAACTGACTGAAAATATAAGTGATATATTTTTACTATACTTTGGATATTTTCCACAGCTTTTTGGTAATTCTTCACATCCTGATCTTGATGGTAGAAAGACTCTATGCCATTGGCTGGCCAATCCAGCATCGTATATCACCTGACGTCAGCGATTACGTCATCTGTGCCCTTATATGGCTAACAAGCGCTATATTCACTATCACGGCATATTTGGTTTATCACTTCATAAGTTTCCAAAAACTTTCTCTGGTAGTTGTAGCGACATGTTTTCCGTTTCCAGTAGTGGTGACACTTCTGTTGTTTGTAGTCATTGTTTTTAAGAAAAACCAAAACTTTACAACAGAGATGCGAAGAAAAGAATTCCACCTTGCAGCAGTTATAGCTGTATTGACCATGGTCTACGTAGCATTACACGGTCCCCTCCATGTTATTTACGTTTTGTTTAATACCATCCCAACCAGTCATATTCCATATTACGTCACAGTGACATCACTAAGATGGGTCCAATATTCCAGCTGTTGCTTCATTCCTCTCGTGTTTATTTTTGGAATCTCAGAGTTTCGTTCTGAGCTGCACTGGTCTTGCTTTACTTGTTGGTCGATCAATGAACATTCAGAAAACGACTTTCTACAAATGGACATGCCAAGGCTTGATGCAAAGTGCATCCTAACCAACGCATCGAGGAACCCAACTTCTAAAGACCAAGTAGAACTTGGCTTCGCAAATGAAGTGCAATCTAGTTGTATATAGTCTTTACATAATCATTGGTATATTACGCCCGCTCTGATTGGTCGAGAGCCGTATGTGATTATACAGTACACACGCTAGATGACGTCATTGAATCTTACGCGCGCGCTCTGATTGCATGGTTGAAATATTTCGATGAATATTATATAGAACAAATAGATTCCATTTTTTCGTGGGTCTGTACTTTAATAGATGCAGAGAAGACGTCAAAATGTGGCGAGAACAACAGTCACGCCACTTAACTTCGTCTCGTGGCGTACTTTTTTGTTCTCACCATATTTTGACGTCATCTGTGCATCTATTAGAGTACAGAAGCACGGAAAAATGGAATCCATTTATTAAATAACATGACACTATAAGTACAGATTCTCGATATTTCTATCCTCCACTCGTCTTCCGCGTCCAGGGCGTCTCGAACTTTTGTAAACCGGTAAATTAAGAAAGACGTCCCTTAATTCTTCCCTTCTTCCCGACCCCTCCCCCTGACGTCCTGGGTCTCCAAGGATGTTCTCCAGTGAGAAAAATATTTTTGTTGAAAAAGTTTCCATAAGCACAATTTACGATACGAACGTCGGCAATACTTTATGTAATACGATAAATAAGAACTTTTCGGCTTTGATCGAAATTCCATGAATATTATCTTGGAATTTTGCGTCCAACAATAAAATTATACCACGTGTCTACCTCTGGAACTTGTGCAGCATTTGTAGCTAGAAGTAGACTCGAGTTTTACTGACCTATGCAACGTTGCGCACAAATGAAAGCAACGAAATGGCAATGGCTGGGCTTTGTGTTTCAGACATGATCTTGTTATTGAAATGATAAATATGTAAACAAAGAGCTTGGCTCCACTCTCAAGCTTGTTGCGCGGTGCAGCGTTGCAGAAAGGGTTGCATTGTGAGAAATCCTGAACAATCTTGTTGCGCGCGCAACGTGCCAATTTTGCAAAAACAAAAACATAATCTCGACTTGCGAATTTCATGCGCATTGCAGTTGACAAGAACTTTGGTCCTCATTAGCTAAATAGAAAAGAAATGGGATTCAGAATGAAGATTGACGACATAAACAACGCTCGAAAAACACCATGCCTTATGTCATACGGCATGAAAGTCTACAATTAATTCACAAAATGTTTAATGTATAGACACGATTATTTGTATTCAAACTCAAATTTAAATAAACCATCTCTTGAAAATGACGCCTGATGGCGTCGAAACGTCGAGAAAACTTGTTGTCATAACTTTTATATCTAAAATGTTTAATTACTCTAAAAAAATGAAATTGATGAAAGCTGTTTGGCATTATAGGTGGGCGCTGGTCAATATAGTTTTAGAATAGTTCGCGGTACGTAGGTTTGAGGGATTTTGCCGGCAACGCTTTCAAATAGGTAGATACTGTTACTGCTGGTTTTCCCCTCATCTATAAGTGTAACAAACGTGATTTCATTTTTATATTTTTGTTGCTTTAAAAGTACATCGTATAAAGTTTGTCGATAAAATATTCTTAACCATTATAACGACTTTTATTATTCTGTTCCGAGTCATCTATATCAGTTAAATATTGATTTCAGACGTCCCAGTGAAGTCTCTATTGTCATTTTTCCTACAACTTTCTATTCTACTATTCAAATGAATAATTGCTTACATTCAAAGTTTAGTGGATCGAAGTGGGATGAAAGATGCAGTGCTAGAAGAGAAATCGTGGGGTCGTGAGTCGGTTCGAATCCCACCGAAGTCAGAGATTTCTTCTCTGCTTTGTTAGGTGGGCAATAGACCGTAGGGTCACCGTACCGCTCGGAAAGTTTCCTCGGTGGGATTTCTCTTCTAGCACTGCATCTTTCATTCAAATTTCCACTTCATTCGATCTCAGTGCTACGCGGTCTTACAATACATTCGTCCCTCTATTTCAGCTGAAGCCCTATATGACATACTGGTAAAATTAGATTGTTATATCGGGGGATCGTTAAATCGGGGTTCTGTTCCAACAAACAAAGAAGCTAACCTCTGAGCTTTTCTGTGCCTAGCTATACTTTGAAGTTGATTAATAATGAATTGAATATATCAGTTTTTGTCTCCCAATTTTTATCAGTGTTAATTCGTTTGGCAATATTGCATTAAAAGTTAGAAATATAGAAAATGGTTAAAAATGAATAGGATAAAAGACAAGAAAAGCTTATTTCAATCAATTAGCAGTAAAAAGAACGAGAAAAAAAATTCTGGAGATGCGGGGATTCGAACCCCGGGCCTTCCGCATGCGAAGCGGACGCTCTACCACTGAGCTACATCCCCAGACTGTAAATATTGGATCATATTTACATTATAAACTCTTCGTCATAACCGCTTACTGAGATGTTTGCAGGCTCTACCCTACAACGTACACGTGCATTGTGTGTATGATTTCTTGCCTGCGAAAAGGTTTTTACAATTAAAATTAAGTTGTATTTATTTGGTTAGCATACCATCCATAAGAAAGTATGGATAAAAGAGATGTCATTATCGCTGGTACAAGTGCAATCACAGCGTCAACGGTAGCAGTTCTTTTGTACCGGTATTTCAGTCGGCGTCGTCAAAATGTCTACGAAACTGCTAAGTTGGTCAACGAATACTTGATATTTCACTATGGAAAACCTAGAGAAGTGTTGTCTTATAACTTTGGCCCAAAAGACGCTTTAGATTTTCCTCTGCGTTGTGCAGAAGTGTGTATCGACAATGCAGAGGTATGAACTAAATGTTGTGTGCATGTAGGCATAAAGCAGAAAGTTTACTAGTAACTTACTTAAGCTTAAGTTATTAACAATGGTCAGCATTGCATATAAACATTAAGCAATTTAAGCAGATGTTTTGCAAATGTAAGCAAATGTTTTTGCGCAAGAACACACAAAAGCATTATCTCGTTGAAGTTGTTGATAAGTTAACAACCACAAAAACAGCAATTTTTTTCTGAAATCAAGACAGTTTATTTGTTCTGCTTGACTGATTTGGGGTTTGTCAGCTGTTTAACTGAATGATTGACACGTCAGTGATTGTGTTAATGTTGATAATATATAGCTATTTCAAAAACGGTCGACAGGTCAATGGCAAATGGCAATCTGTGATTGGTGATTGCATGACCAAAAGGAACAGAGTGTGCAGGTCACACTATTAGACTGCTATCCAGTGCAGAGATATGAATTGCCTATCGACCACTTTGTCCAGTAAGGTCTTTACTGCATAGGTACCAGCATTGCTTGGGATATTTAGTTAGTGAAAATGAAGCAATTCTTGTTACCCAAAAATTCCTTTTGGTTGTGCAATCACCAATCGCCAATTCCCATTCGCCATTCACCCCGTCAACCTTTTTTGAAATAGCTATACATCTTAGAGTGCATTGAAAATGCCACCCTGGTTCTCGCATGCATGCATGCAGCAGACTACTCATTAGTTGATGCAATTTGCATCTATTGATATTACAGAGGGATATACCAAGTCTTGCCCTTGATATTGGATGTGCCTGTTGGTCGTTCAACCTTTGAGCTAGCCCGGCATTTCCAACATGTAGTTAGGCATTGACTACTCTCAAGCCTTTATTGATACCTGCATTAAGCTGAAAATGTATGGCAAACTCCACTACAATGTCACTACTGAAGGATGTTTGTACTCGGAGCATGATGCTTTAGTACATGAAGACATTGTAAGTATATAATAAGCCGGCATTGCTGTCGCTGAAGATAAGGGGAGAGGAAAGGGGGAGGATCGGCTTGACCCCCAACCACCAAAGTTAACATTGTATAGAGTATACCCTGAAATCTCTCCACTGCATTAACAAGAATTTTATTTATATTAATATAGGATAGAAGCAGGGTATCCTTCCAATGTGGTGATGCTTGTAACCTTCCCTCAGATCTTGGACAGTTTGGGTGTGTCCTTGCTGCTAACTTGGTTTGCCGTTTACCAAATCCATACAAGTTCCTAGATAGACTGCCATCCCTTGTAGCTCCTGGTGGAATTGTTGTTCTTACTACTCCTTTTACGTGGCTTGAGGAGTTTACACCAAAGGTTTGTATATTAGAATCCATTTTCAAAATCATAATGACAAAAGCTTGATGACCAAATAAATTTGGACTAGTGGTATACATAAATATATATCTTACTATCCATGTTAGAGTGATTTAGCAAACATTAAAGATGTCATTTAGAGGATGCCGCATGCTGACGAATTCTGTTGGAAATGACCCTTAATATCACTGAGGTCAACAAGAGGACTTAATTAAAAACAAGCGAAATGGCATCCCGAATGTGGCATTGTGACGTTGTCACAGTAGTCACGCAATGAACAAATGTGATAAATTCATCATTTAACATCCTGTTTTTGTGCTGCATTGTGTTAGCAAATTAATAACTCTATTAATACATTTTCAAAGCAATAGTCAGGGTTGTCATTAAGTGCTGGCAACTGGTTAATAACTGTCCAGCTACTTGGAATTTTGATCCTTCTCCTTTTTGGTGAAAAGGCTTACATGTAAAACAAACCTGTATAAACAGACTGTGAAAGCTGACTGTATACTTTTACACCCTAGCTGTCTATTCTAAAACTTAATGAGAACACTGGATAGTTGTGTTTTCAGCTCTCTTCCCAATAATTTATTAGTCCTCTTCCCAGCAAACAGAATTATTTGAGAATTATTCATAATTATATTACATATTGTTTTTTAGTCATTATGGCTTGGTGGATACAAAGATTCTGATGGTAATCCTGTGACAAGCTTTGATGCCCTGAAGAATTACTTAAAACCACATTTTGACCTACTGGAGGCTAGAGATATGCCATTCTTTATCCGAGAAACAGCTCGTAAAAATCAGTGGAGTGTAGCACAACTGTCTGTTTGGAAAAAGCGTAAAGTAATATGAGTCTAGGGTAGAAATTTAATATTTTTTAAATTTGATTTGTTGGTATCAGGAGTGAATAATGTAAAATTGTTTCATCTTCAGAAACTCAGGGTAATAATTTCAGGGGCAGATGCAGGATTATCTTCAGCATGATTAACAAAAATGATTAACAAAATGGCTTAAATCCATTGTTCCAGGGAGGTCAACTGGCCTCCTGTTTTCATCTACATGTATTCTCAGTGTTTGGAACCCCTGATCACACTCATTTTTGATCTATTAATTCTCACACTTGACCTCCTCCCATAAGAACAAAAAAGCACAAAACTTATCAACATTGTATAGTTGTACTTTACTTCAACATTACAATCCACTTGGAAAGTAAAACTGTAAATTAAGTTAATTTTAACATCTTCTATTAGAATTATTTTCTTACTAATTATATTGAAGGTAGTGCTCGACAAAAGTAGTCTAACTGACTATTCTGATGAGGCTAGAGCGATGGCACTTAATCCGTGAAATAGACATTTAGTTTAAAGGCACTGTTACACTGTGCAATTTTCCCAGCAACTTGTCTTGCAACGGCGTTGCAAAACAAGTTGCAGAGAAAGTTATGACACTGTTATACTGTGCAATTTTCTCCAGCAACTGGCCAAAAATATTGCAAGTTGCTAGGGAAAATTGCACAGTGTAACAGCGCCATAATTTTCTCCGCAACTTGTTTTGAAACGCCGTTGCGAGACAAGTTGCTGGGAAAATTGCACAGTGTAACAGCGCCTTAACAGACATTAGTAGACACTATTTCTATTGTTTTTCTTTTGTTTTCGATTAGACTATTAGACATTGACTATTAGATTGTTTCATGGTTTAAGCGCCATCATTCTACCATTGATATCTTGACATATTTAGACCATCCACTGATATCATTTTAGATTTTTCGTGGATGCCTCATAAATTGTTTCTCAGTATACTGTTAACTTCATTTGTAAACACAAATTTCATTTTGGAATGACTATCTATAAACATATATATACATGAATTTCTGAGTTGTGCTAGTGTTTTTATCTTGAAACTGAGCGAAAAGTGGAGGGAGATTTCAATAATTGGCTGCATGGTGTACTTGTTCTTTTTCTCTCTGTAGTCATTGATGAAATTGAATTGCTGTGAAGAAAAGTGAACAGTGAATATTGTGAGAAGGTGTAATGGTGTGAATGCGAGTGAACATTACAGCTTAGGACCCTGGATTCACTTGCACAAAGGGTTTATAGTGCTATAGATCGTTTGGAGAAATCCTTGTCCAGTGCATAAAATGATGGTGTTATCCAATAAATTTGTCCGCTGGATACTAATTTAGTCTCATTGGTAAACATGAAGTTAATTTCTCTAAATTGTCACATCTGTGTGGGTGGGTGGACAGCTCTCTTGGGCAGATTTTGTTGATTTTTGTTGAGATTAGTGGGTGTTCACACATGGAAAGTTAATGATTTACTATACTACATAATATATAAACAAGTTGTCGGGACAAACTTTTTTATATGAAACCCTGACCTTGACAGTTTGGATGGCATTGGATCCTCTGAGATCTTGCAGCTTTTGTATGACAGTATCTTCTTGAATATTGCTATCCAGTTCCAACAGCAGTAGTCCAGCAACTAAAAACAAAAGACATCTGAAAACATTTGTAAACACCCCCCCTTTTCAGCTCACTTGCCCTTTATAATGTTAGTCATTTGTGTTCTGCTTAACCAAGCCTTGTGAGTTACCATCTCATTTTTAGTAGTGTTCCCCTAGTAAGTTCTGCCTCAGTAAAAAGGAATTCACTCTGGTTACAGGTCTTAGTTTCCAAGTGGTGCAGCTTGGAAGGAAAATTACATGCAGATAATAATATAAGCAGAAAAAAATAGATGCTGTAATATTCTACTTCTACTTTATTTATTTGCATGACCGTTTAGGTATATGTGCATTCATTAAAATGCATGTAAATAAATGAAAATGAAACTTAAAAGAAATTGAGTAGAACCAGAAACTAGTATTAGAACTCACCTAGACATGTTCTTCCAACACCAGCAACACAACTAAATTTAAGAAGAAAATTATGTTAAAAACATCAAAATCTTATAGTATCAAATGTTATCTATTTATAACTACGGTAGTATGTTTAAAAGAATGAATCAACTCAAAAAATTGTACATCATCTTACTGTATCAAACTCTTTTGTTCTTCCTTGATGTAATCAATCAACTTTTGTACAGCATCCACACAAGTCTTAAACTGTGGATCACTAAAGTCATCTATTGGAAAGTGGTGTGGTGTGATGCCAGCATTTACATAGTTTTGTAGGATATCAGGTACTCTGCATCTAGATTATTGGACACAACAATATATTGGTTATCATAGAACAGACAACAGAACAGACCTTAATAGCTTCAATGAAGGATTTTCCCGGGGGGGGGGGGGACTCCTTCCAGTTTTGGGTAGGGGCGTGCCGCTGAGCCCCTCGAACCCTGACCCTGTTCCAGAGCAAAATTTCCGAAATTGATACCCTGTTTCAGAGTAAATGCCTGCCTAATTTCATTGCTTCCGGCCAAGTTGACGTGTCGTTAACCCCTTTCAGCCTGGCCTTTTAGATGAACTTTGTTAAAAGATACCCTGTTTCAGAGAGTAATTACGATTTTTATATACCCTGTTCCAGAGTAAAATCTCTGAAAGCCCTACCCTGTTTGGTGGCACGTACCCATATAGCGAATATAGGGGAGTACCCCCCCCCCCCCCCCACCCGGGAAGATTTTATTAAAGTACAGTTTGTCACATCAACTGCACCTCTATAATAACATCAATTGGAACTACTCCTACCATTTTGCAGAAGAGTGCACTTTAAGTGTACATTTAGTTGAGTGCATGATTACCCAGGCTGAGTTCCTCATCTGTTAAGTTTTAGATTGAGATGGAAGGCCCTTCACATCATCCCATATAGAAGAGACTCATGGAAATAATCAAACTCCATCTCTGGATGAACTCGGGCCAGGACAAAATCACTCCTTTGCATGCACCATTGGGATCAAGTCAATAACTGTACTAGGCATCTTAATGGATTACTTATATCCTACCTTATTAATTCTCCTTGGGTACAGAGAATAAACACATTTTTTATTCCTCTTTGGACAAGGTGACCTACACATACAATTACATGCAGACCACAATTAAACAATCATGTACATAGCGAAGAATAATTGATTGTGACAGCACTATATTTTGTGTATTTGAATATTACTACAGTACTGTAACTCAGTTAAAATTCAATTGCTATAAGACATCATATAAACTATATCCTACCAATGTCTTGATTCAGATTTCTGTTGATGTGCATAAATTTACAACCTATAAAATTAAGTAAAGAGATAAAATAATTTATAGCCAACAGATTTGTCAGACATAGATCAGTCTTGGGTCAAAAGCCTGACAGAAGTGAGTGGCTACCTGAACTAGCAACTAAAATGGAATGACATTTGTAAGTCTACTGAATGTTTTCTTCAAATGGCACTTGTGTGATCCCTCCGTCAGTCCATCCTTTGCATCTGTTTTGATTTTAGAAGAAGCTACCCCCTCAACTGAATGACCACTTGTTTATTCCAACTAGGATTTGAGGTGTCGCCGTTATCTCACCATCATCATTGTCATCATCATCATCATCATTGAGCATCTAGCTAGTATTAAAATGATATATGTTTTTCATACCTGGAAGGGCACTCATCCCAATCAACTGTGAATGACATCCAATAAACGAAAGATCCAGCCTTAAATAAAAGTTAAAACTTGTTTAACAATCAGAATCAAGTAAATCAATCATCATGGAATGGTTGATTTACTTGATTATTGAATTTGCAGAAAATAAAGGCTGTAGATGCTAAGTTAAGCTTTTCTTCAATTTTCAATCTCTTAGGCTTAATATCTAGCCATCAAGGGTCTTTATCGTAAATACAGCAATATTTATTTTTCACATTTTGAATGGATTTTTTACCGTACCAGTCAATTTGAAGAGGCGAAAGATCTTCATTTTCATCGAAGTCTTCTTCGTCTGTGTCAAACTGGTCAAACGCGTCTGTCTCTGCAGAATCAGACTCATCAATCATCTAAGGAGAAATTTCATCAGTTGTATGCCAACAATTACAAAATAACAACGATAAACATAAAAATTAAGACCTACCGGAGCGACCATATTCGATCGATAATTCGAATTTCAATTTTGGCGGTTAGGCAACTTCCAAATGGTTTTCGATATACTCTCTTCTGATTGGCTGATTTTGTGACAAAGAAACTCTTTGTTCCGAGATTTCAGCGGTGTTTCTTATGAACTCATGCGTGTAGGCCTGCTTCATCGTGGTTTTGTTGATTTATTTCTTGTAAAAGTTTGTACATTTCAACCTTTTTTCGACTTTGTTGACTTCAGAATGGTAAGTTTTAAAATGTGTTTGTGCGTCCTAGTGGTATAAATTATCTCGGGTTTTGCTTATCACGTTTTCGTTGTATTTCTGGCGATGTAAATGGGCTAATAGTGCAAGTCAAATAGTTCAACGGTATTTCTGTTTGACCTCATTTCCTTTACACGACTCCTGTCGGTTCTGCTGAAATCTCTCTGAGGTGGACACTTTCGAACCGACATTACCTTCCTTTCTTAGAAGCACTTCAGGTTTTCTATAGATTTTAAGAGAGAAATGATCGAACATCGACCAAGGACTGAACCGGCAAATGGTGTCCATTGTAGAGGGGTTCAAAGTTGTTGTTAGGGTTTGTAAATAGCTGAGATAAAATTACAAGTTTTGCCTCGGCTCTGATTCTTAGAGATGTAAGGACTTTTGGAAGTGAATGGAGGGGGACCTAGGGGGGTTACGAATACCGCAATCCCGCATGAAAAATTCGAAAATACCGCAATCCCGCACGAAAAAATGGTCAATCCCGTAATCCCGCATGAAAAATTCGAAAATACGGCTCACCACACGAAAAATTCGAAATACCACTCCCGCATCTCGCAGGCCTCAAAAATACCGCATTGCCGCAATTTCAAATCGTTTTTCCCGTAATACCTCAGCTCAAAAAAGAAAATACCGCATACCGCAGGGTTTGAGAATCCCGCAATACCGCAATCTTTTTTCTAAAATACCGCAATACCGCACAAAGAAATGGTCAATCCCGCAATCCCGCAAACCCCTAGGACCCCCTCTGAATGAGAAAAGGTCCAGTGCCCCAAGCTTAACCATAGTGTCAGGCACATTTCAGCTGTTAGATAAGCTTCCTTCTACCTTGCCCCTAGAAAGCCATGCTTTCAATTATTATAATAAGCCTGGAAAGGGTATTGAAGCCTACATGGGAACACGGTCTAGACCTTAACCTGCCACACAAGATGAGAAACTATGTGAGAAAACTGCTGTGCGAGGCACTTTTCTCACTGGGTGCTCTTTAACCTGCTCTATTATTGGCCTTGTGTAGCCAAAGATGCAACGTCTTCAGCAAGAAATCATTTGAGCTAAGTGCCTCACGTGGCAGTTTCTTCACACAGTTTCTTGACGTGTGTGGCGGGCTTTATACATGGGCACGTTTATGTACCTTGGTTATGAATAAGTGACTTGAAACAAAAAAACAACACCAAAAAGAAATGAGTGACAGGAACCATTTTCAGGCACTGTACTGGTCAACAAGATCTTTAGGAATGGGCATGTCAGTTAAATATAATTTTTAACCTATGTGGCCTAATGTATATATCTATTATTGTATTGTCTATATAGTCACACACAATTCTACTGGTCCAACCAGGAGCCAAACCTGACACTAGAACTTACTCAGACTATGAAACGGAAGATGAGTGCATGGAAGGTATGTATTTAGATCATTCATGGAAAGAATTTGTAAATGTCCCCCAACCCCCATTCTCTGGAACTTCCATTTTTCTTCCATACCAACTCTGTAGTTTTGTTCTTTCTCTGACCCCCCTCCCCTCCAGAATTTCAAAACCTCTCCGTGGTAGTGGCTTGGATATTTTCTGGAACTACACATTACATTAGTATGTCAGGTGAAAAGACACGTACAGTGGAACCTTCCTTACTCAAACTCAGTTAACAAGAACTTCCCTGCCCTTGTTTTTTTCATAGTCACATGCCCTATTGGATAAGCTTGGTTAACTTGATGAATTCCATGCTAATATGAACATAACTTATTTTCCCTTGACTTAAAAGTGAAGTCAAATTTGCCCTTTTATTGTTTTTTTCATAGTCACATGCCCTATTGGATAAGCTTGGTTAACTTGATGAATTCTGTGCTAATATGAACATAACTTATTTTCCCTTGACTCAAAATTGAAGTCAAATTTGCCCTTTTAGTCAAAATCTGCTTTTTCTGGGAGTCAATAACCCCCACATATTATTATAATAATGTAAATAAAATGTCGAAAAGTGATTCTCAAACTCATGCAATACTGGTCTCTGTTTTGTGTGAAAGGCATCTACTCCCACGGTTGCACAGAGGACATATTTGAAATTCAAAGATATTAAGTTAACTCAAATGCCCACTTCTTGAACTATTCTCTGTTTTCTTTTAGAGTTCAAGTTAGCTGGATTCTGCTATGGTTTCAGAACATTAGATCAAGTTTTCTGAAACCTTGTCAACCACTTCCTGACACCTTACCAACCACTTCCTGACACCTTACCAACCACTTCCTGACACCTTACTAACCACTTCCTGACACCTTACCAACCACTTCCTGACACCTTACCAACCACTTCCTGACACCTTACTAACCACTTCCTGACACCTTACCAACCACTTCCTGACACCTTACCAACCACTTCCTGACACCTTACCAACCACTTCCTGACACCTTACTAACCACTTCCTGACACCTTACCAACCACTTCCTGACACCTTACCAACCACTTGCTGACACCTTACCTGAACTACTTCCTGACACCTTGTTAACTGCTTACTGGTACCTTGGCAACCAACCACCTAGATATTCTTACTAACCATTTTTTCAAACACATATTTCAAACGTTTTTATGTCAGTACAAACTAAGTTCCTGTTATTTGTATTCTAGGAATATGCAAAATCTTTGAAGAACATCTCAAGCGCACAAATCCAAGCGCTCCTTCCATTACATATGACATAAGTCAACTTTTTGATTTTATTGATGAGCTGAATGACCTGAGCTGTTTGGTGTGCACCAAGAACAAAACTTATATGCCACACAATAAAGAATGGATTAAAGAACAGATATATATCATGCTGCGCAAGCAAGCTGGAAAATAAAACAAGCCAACTTGACACCCTCTTAGTGACATTTTGATGAAGAAAGTGTCCAGTGCTGTGAAATACTAAACAGTTTAACTACATGCCTTTTCTATTGATATTTTTGTACTCCCTCTTATAGTCCACTTTTGATATTTTGGATGTGTAAAAGTGGACAATGCCATTGGATTTGAGGCTCAACTTCAAATTTAAAATTACCACCATTTGTACAATAGTCTTCTTCACAGTTCCCTGCGCCATCTTGAAAGGTAGCTGTGCCTTTGCATTGAAGCGAGACGAACGGTGAGCGTGCAATGATAGAGACCTTTTTTAACACCTAGGACAATTATTCACAGGTCTCTATCATTGCAAGCTCACCCTTCGTCTCGCTTCGATGCAAAGGCATGGCTACCTTTCAAGATGGCACAGAGAACGGTGAAGGGGACTATTATGCACTCCACCAGACTGAAGTCTTGACTGGGAATTGGTCAATAGACTACTGAGGAGACAGAGGCAGAGTCTGAACACTTTGTTGACTTCATGGTAGCCTATTGCTCAATGAGGAGTTTGCTGGTGTTGCGTGACATTTTAAATTTTAATCCAACAAAAACAGTATAATATAGTACTTGGAAAGAGCACACCAAAGTTAGCAAAAATTGAAATTTCGAAGTGGTTTTGATGAATAACATTAAAGTTATGGGTTGCTGAAGTTGGCTTTTTTCTAAAAGAAATGGCTGTTTAATTAGTGACCAACAGCTTGCCCTACTTGAACATTTGTTTAGAAAAAAAAGCCAATTTGGCTGCAATAACTTTGGCACTGTTCATAAAAACTATTTCAAAATTTCAAATTTTGCTAACTTTGGTGTGCTCTTTTCAAATATTGCATTTTTTTTATTGTTCACTTTAAAATTTAAAATATCATACAACATCTGTAACCCCCCCATTCACAGTTCAAACTTTTGTCTCACAAAACACATAATTGTGCAAACAGTGGTAATAGTTAGAATTTTTCACTTTTTTTCTAGAGCCGTATTTTGAATTGTTTGATGCATTATCACTCAACTAAAATATTCAGAGTGTACTGTTGTGTAAGAATAGTAATATCACTCACTGTTGTGCAAAGTTTCCAGCTAACATTCTCTTCATTTTCTTTGTAAATTGTCAAAAAATCATTATATTGCCATATTGCTAATATAAACATGTATATCCAGATTTCATCATTGCAAATTTATATCTTTCTTGTTTGAGATTTGCTCTCTGTATAGTACTGTCTAATCAAGTGCATTGTATGATTTGAAGTTTAATAGCTCATAAATTGTACATCTCAGAAATTCAATAAACACCACATGAACATGAAAATATGTATCCGTCTAGGTGAATTTTTTGTAACCATGCCTGCATGACAAAACTCTATGAACTTGTTGGGAGATAGAGTGGTTTTCATTTGACCATGAAGGAATAGACAAACTAATAGTTGGTAGTAGACTCTAAAGCCATTGTTTACCTTTGTTTCTTATCATGATCAACTACTACAAACTAAATAGTCATTTTTCTTTCACGGTCAAATGAAAATCACTAACAATGAGTGGTTTCACTAAGGGGGTGTTTACATTAGGATTATCCTAGCAGGCAAATTATCCTATGCATTTACTGCATTCTGTTTAGTAGGATGATTCTAGTACCCGAAGTGAAGACCAAAATGTCCATTTAAACAATGCAGTAAATATATAGCAGGTACATGTAGGATGTTTCGCCTACTGGGATGATCCTAGTGCCATATAAAACACTCCCTAATATTTTCATAAAGCATTCAACGAACTACACGATATATTCCAAAATATATATGCATTTTCAGTGCAAAACCTATAAAATTCAATAGCCCAGCGTTAGTCTTGTAAAACATCAGATCGATACCGATAATGTCTAAAATGGCTCATTTTAACAAAAATTGTTGTGTAGTCGAATTGCTACTCCGAGCAAAACTTGTATCAAGACCTTATGGACACAGGGCAGAAAAACGTTCAACAGCCTCTCGTTATAAGGAAACAGTGAGTTTTTTATGCCAGTAAAAACGTACCAGTTTGTCATGCTCCTCTATCAGTTTATGAAAAAAAAAAAAAAACACAGCCGCTTAGTTGTTTTTCCGCTATGTCAACCTTTTGTGAGATGTTGGTTTGTTATTTGTAGGGGAGGGACGTAGGGCCGTAGCAAGGGGAGGGGCCGGGGCCCCCAATATTTTTAATAGCCGTATCCGTATCATTTAAAATTCTTTGAAAAAACTGCTCTAGTCAGAACCTCTACCCTCGGTCAGGGCAACAATGGCGCCCAAATTTTCTCCTCTCGAAGTAATGCCAACAAATGCTAAGAAAAAACTTGTGGGTCACCGTGCTTGTTTTGGAAATATTGCACATCATAGACAAGGATATTTTAGCGATTTCGCATGAACATTCGATGCATTCCAAAGAGGTTATTACACGAAAAGTTGTGGAGTACAGGTATGTATTTTTATACGAGTAAAAATGCACACCCGTATTTAATACTCAACTTTTCGTGTAATAAATTGTTTATTTTACGACCAACTTCAAGGAAAACAAAACAAACCTTACTTCCCCCTTTTTTTCCCGTATTACACGGTTCAATGGATTCTGGAAAACGCGCGCATTGCTTCTATCAAACGTTAGATGCTCGCACTAAACCGCATGTAATGCGGTTCAAAACCGTGTAATACGCTCGCATATTTGCACTCGGTTTAGTCTTTATTTTCACTGAAAATTAAAAGTGCGCGGTCGTATAATAATTAGCTAATTATTACCTGTTTCTTAGGTTGCAAGAGGTTGTATAACCCCTAGGTTGTTCTCTTGCAACCTCCACAAATTTATTGTAAAAATATAATATTAAAATACTAAAATGACTCGTTAACATATTCTAGAAATAAAAAGAGCAAAATTTGAATAAATTAATATAAATTAATAATAATGCAATCTAATATTCATATTAGAACAGATTGCAAATTAAAAATCAAAAATGATTAAAAATAATCAAAAATTACAGAAAATGCTAAAATCCAAGTATTACGAAACCGAAAAAGAGAAAGGAGATATCGAGTAAAAAGAAAGGGGAAAAAGGAAAAAAAAGAAAATCATTCCGACCTACACAGGGCTCGAATCTGTAACCCTTAAATCGGACCCCCCGGAAATGGGGAAAGAATAACTAGATAATTGAAAAAATAAGAAAAAGCTAAAAATGAAATTTGGGACGATTCTCCCGAGACATTCAAAGAAGCTGAGACATCGAATCGACTTACGTTACGGATGAAGATTTCGGCCCCATCCACGCTATCCCGGTGCTACATATAACAGTTATCTTAGCCCGAAGGCCAGGGAGGGAGACGATATCCGGACCCTAATCCATACCTTTAGATATCACCTTAGACCGCTGCGCTACCTAGACACTTAATAAATATAATGTCTAATCGGGGTAGTCTATTCGGCGAAGTTTCATTGTGATGCTAATAGGACTGTTCCATACCCTTGGGGAAATAGGAGAACCAATCAAAGTCCAGTAATTATAAGAAGGATTTCATAAATAAACAGAGAAAGAGTAAATAAAAGAATAAATTTTCGTGAACATTTCTATGTGCATTAGGGTTCTTTGCAAAGTCAAGAAGTTACGCCAATAACTGTTTATGGATTTTACGGTTTATTCTTTTGCTGGATGATCATCAAAATCGATTTCTCATTTCAAGAATAATCTTGAGGCAAGTTTGGAGGCTAAAAACATCAGTAAAGTTAAGTATACTTTAAACAATTTTGGATAATTCATAAAAGCTTGTTAGTTTGTTGGTTCTTCGCGTCAGAAGCCCATATACAAATTTAGCTGAGACTAAAATGTACTTTCTTTATCAATTACTGTTGTAAAGCGTTGGTCCTCACTGTCAAGACCTCGGTCTAATATTTTTCCGTAATAACCGCGCTTTCGGTTAATAAGAAGTAATTGTTAACTCCAAATCTTTATTAGATAGATTCATTACTGGGCTATCTGTCGTAGACCGAGCATGCAGGTGTGCAAAATTACCCAAGTGGCCATTGCAAGCAAGCTTTGTTACTCGATCTTCCTCGTATAGCCCAAGTGAACGCTATTATAGTGTCTTGTTTTTAAGTAACAACGCCATCACGCAAGCACGGGCTCTCGAACATTGTTTAAGAGCCTTGCGCGCGCGATGGCGAAGTTACTAAAAATAGCCTTAGTCCGGCCACGAACATTAGTCAATAGTTAGTTTCGCTCTCTGAGTATTATGGTCTCTTGCAAGCATCGCTTTCGAGGTGGGGAGCAAACAGTCAATACGGTACCAAGACTTGCACCGACACTAACAGTCACTCCAATATATACTTCTGGTTTGTAGTCGTGGGGAAAGAAGAAGTTAAAATATATAAGCAACAGCATTAAAGCTAAAAAACACAGCACTTTGAACTGCGGCACCGAGAAACCAACAGGCAAAATAGAGCTTCCAAGGAACGGCCATTTCGTCAAGCTATTTTTGTGACCTGTCTACCAGTACCCTGAGTATAAGAAGATATCATTTGTCTATGATGCTCACGATACGTGAGCTGCGGCGATCTCATTGAAAGAGAGACAATAACACTGAGAGAGCGAAACTAGTATTGATGTCTGTGTGATGTGCTTGGCGGCTAAGGTTATTTTTAGTAACAGGAAGTTCATGACGTCGCGCAGGCAAACAGTGAAACTTAATTGACAGAGGAGAACAATTTGCATCGTACGTGCGGAAATATTGAGTCGTTTTCGTATGAGTGAGAACACTGTATAGTTACGATACGATACGGTTACGGCATGAATTTCGAATGTTTTTATAGACATTACGGCACTGACACGGTCACGGTACGGCGCGGTAAGTTTCCCACTCATACGAAAACGACTCTAAAATCTCATTGTTTGAGCGTCTTGCGCGCGCGATATGCTTGATAACTCTTAGCTTGGAGAGAAAAAACAGCACCGATTTTGCATGCTTGCTTGCATGACAAAGCCTACGCTTTTTTCGAGTATTTTTAGTACTTTTCTTTGACAATCATTCCAAAAGGTCTAACTCTAGATCTTTCAGCTTGTAATTGAGATAGTTTGTTTTCTTTATCTTTTGAAAATAAATGGACAGATTTGATCAGAAAACTCATGGCCGCTAATCGTGAAAAAAATCGGGCGGAATACGAACCGGAAAGCCCATATTTAACAATTAGATCCGTAGGCAGAATGGACTATTTGCAGCGTAATCCATGAGGCCGAGAGCTCTAATTGTTTTAGTAGGTCAAACTTTGGAGGAAAAATAACATTTCAATCGTTTTATCTAAAAACAAATCACGAAGTGCGCGCTCATTGATGGGTGATGGTGAAGCCAAACTTCATTCAAAACATGTCAAAATTCTCTACTTTATATTGTCATTTCCCCCCTTAGACTTGTACTTTAATAGATGAAAAAACATAATTTGTAGTGATTAGCTGTATTAGAAACAGGAGATTCAAGAAAATTAAAATTTGACTTGTACTTTAATAGATGAAAAAAGCATTATTTGTAGTGATTAGCTATATTAGCAACAGATTCAAGAAAAGTTTGTTTTCAGACAATATATGTAAAAATCTGGACTACTTTGCTAAGGCTCTCACTTTGAAGTCGAAATTCATTAAAAAAGATTAAAATTCTGAACGTTTTGTCATTTTTCTTCCTTAGACTTGGACCTTATCAGTAAAAAAGCATTATGTTTAGTACTAAGCTCAGTATTCAAACTACGAGTCGTCAAAACCAGCAATTTTCGCTCCTAGTAGTCTATCACTAACTGACTAATGTACAGGTAGTAGAGTAGCCAATCAGAATAATAATAAAGTAAAGTGCTTTACTTTTTTTTACCCCGTTTTCAAATTTGTGCTGCACGATTTTGATGTCAACACACTATCTTATTCTCTGGGGCTGCGTGCAAGCTACCGTAACATAATCATGCATCATCTTTATTGAGGAAGCTTTTTCATATACCATGCATGATTTTCAAAAAGGACCTCAATAAAATATAAAACCCCGTTTTCCACTACAATTTGTGTTACACGGATTTATTATCTACAGCTCTATCTTATTATTCTGGGTTCCGTGCAAGCTCCCATAATCCATTCCTTTTACGCCTACAGCGGTTTTTCATGGGGATACACTATTTCTGGAGGATGGCTTCGAAGCCATATATGTATAGACATGTTCCCATAGCTAGAAGTCATCACAGAATTGTTGCAATTTCGATGTTTTTGAAGGAGAAATGCGATCACTTTTTTCATCCAAAGTGGGGAGTGGGGGTATCATCCAAAGTATCGTATCACTCCCTAGATCGGCCATAAAGTGAACCAGGAGAAAATTAATTACTTGTATTTTTTTTCCTGCGCAAACTGTATGTTTAGAATAACGACAACATTGTAGTTGTTACTTTAAGTTTATATGATTATATTACAACAAGAAATATTTATCATTTTACAAACGTCTTACACTGAAAAAATGGATCCTGATTTTATCAGTTACGTACCGGCAAGATCCGGCTACACGCAGGGTGGATAGCATTCGCTCGTTCAGTAAGTCCGTCCGTTTGGCATTCAATCCGGTCACTCCGTCAGTCCATCTGTTATTCCGTTCAGTTAGTTAATCAGTCATGAAGTCAGTCCGTCAGTCAGTCCATTAGTCCATTAGTCCATCAGTCCGTCCGTCCGTCCCTCAGTCAGTCAGTCAGCCATTCAGTCAGTCAGACAATCAGTCAGTCCGTCAGACAGTCAGTCCGCTAGTCCATCCCTCCGTCAGTCAGTCAGTCAGTCAGTCAGTCAGTCAGTCAGTCAGTCAGTCAGTCAGTCAGTCAGTCAGTCAGTCAGTCAGTCAGTCAGTCAGTCAGTCAGTCAGTCAGTCAGTCAGTCAGTCAGTCAGTCAGTCAGTCAGCCAGTCCGTCCGTCCGTCAGTCCGTTTGTCCGTCCGTCAGTCAGTCACTCCGTCAATCCGGTGCTGTCTTGTTGCCACATAGTAATTTTACTATCCGTAACCATGTCTGTCTGTCCTGTGCTACCCTTACTGAGAGCTATCATAATACAGCAATAAAGCGCTATCCTTTGGAGAAATCCTTAAATGTATTGGATAAAAGTACTATTTTATTCAGTGGATAAGGAGATGTCAAGGATTTAGCGCTAGCTATCCACTCTCAGCAACTGGACCCTAGAAGCTTTTGCGAACACCGTTATGATTCTAAGAAGTACCAAAAACCACCTTCCAACTCCTTACTCATATGACGTGTCATACCTAAATAAACTAGCACAATCCTTTTCGATAGTTCTTTTCATATTTAGCTTGCGTCACATTTGAAAAAAACTCGTTTATTCCGTCTGCGCAAGGCCTGGTTCACATTAACAACGCAAGCATGAACACAAGCAAGATACGCAGACTCAGTATCGCATTGTCATATAGATGCGAAGACAAGCAACAGGGACGGATCCAGGATTATCTTCAGGAGGGGGGCACCATCATATAAATTGGAAACTGCCGAGAGGATATTTTGGAAAAATATTAAGGAAAAAGGACTCAAAGTCGTCTCAGGAGAGGGTGCGCACCCCTCCCCTAAATCCGCCCCTGGGCAAGCACTGCTAATGAGCATATACAGAGCTTACGTTTGTCGCTTGTGCTTATGTTTATGTCACTAGTGAAAAGACAAGCACTGCTAATGAGCAGTATATTACTGAGTCTATGTATGCTGCTTGTGCTTATGCTTATGCCACTAGCTAACAAGCACTGCTAATGAGCAGTACACTACTGAGTCTGTGTATGTTGCTTGGTCTTGCTTGTGCTTATGTCACTAGTGAAAAGACAAGCACTGCTAATGAGCAGTACATTACTGAGTATGTGTATGTTACTTGTGCTTATGCTTGCATTGCTAGTCTGAACCAGGCTTAACAGCGACACGATTCGTGTTCTAACTTCTTTCTATTTTTCGAAAAGAAGCTTGTGGTTGGTTAAAATAACTCTGCTTGCCATTGGTTGTTTTCTTACATATCATATCATGTTGGTGCTAAAGAACATGCATTCAGTAATGGCCATCTAAAAGTGTTAAGGCTTGGACACACTGTGCAACTTTTTCCAAAACATTTGCTGAAACACCACGCGCAACACAATGTTGCACAGTGTGTCCACCACTGAAACATCTCGTGCAATCAAGGAGGATTGGCAGATCTTCCCATAATGCTTTGCGCACAACTTATATTATCACTTTTTGCTGATCACGTGATCAGTCATTTGGCGATGGATTTCTTAGAGATAGGAGCTCGTAAGTCGAAAGCATTTATGGACAAAACCACAATAATTCTGCATTGCCTTGTTTATGCACAGACGCAAAAGGTTGTTATCGAAAGTTGTCTATGTTTAGAGGTAAATACCGCCATTGGTCACAAGTTTTCCTGAGAAAACAGCCGAAACTGGAGTTTTTTTGTGTTCCCTTTTACAGACCTTTACATCAAAACTAGTCAGCGAGAGTCATAGAAAACTATCTTCTATGGCTTTTATCAAGAACGATCAAATTGTGTTGTTTTTATGATCAAAACTAATAATATTCTCAAAACTTGGACAAAAGTGTTCGTACTTTTCAGACTAATCAGTGTGACTCAAGAAGCGGCGTTTTTGACAATAGTTTGACAACTTTCATCGAAGGAATCTGGCAGAAATTATGCTGAGCAAAGAGTTTTCTGTTTTTATATTAAATGGAACTATGACTCGAAAAAAGACGAAACGGTAAAAATATAAGACCATATAACTTACAGTTCTTCAAGATTTGCAAGTCTTTACGTGCTCTTCGATGAATCAGGCAGCGTTAAACATGGTGAATTGAAAGCCGTGTTTTTGGCTGAAGCTGAAGTTTGAAAGAGGCTTACAGAATGAGGATTTTGCTGGTAAACGAGAAGCTGTCGATTTGAATTATCTATTGGCTGTTTACCAATAGCTTGTGTTAAAACATCTCTTCACTGGCGTAGTTGGATTTTTACGAATAATGTACAAGTTGTCTCGTGGCGACTGTCAAGTTTGGAAATCTTCTTCTGTACATTGTACATGTCTTTGTACGTAAGTAAGAAAAAAAAACTTTGTTTAATTTAACTGACTGGCGTCGTTTGAAAATTAATGCTCAACCAAGTCATTTTCTTTGAATATTTACACTTTTTTGCTTGTGAAACTCAGTTTGTATTGTTTGTAAATTAAACTAAAATTGGAAAGATGGAAAGTCTTTTTTTATATCTTTAAGTTTTGGTTTCCTTACTAAAGTAAAATTTGTAGCCACACAAACTCATTCGTCAGAAAACCATGTCTTTATCGGTGAAAGCCATTTAGTTATCAACTCCATAACTCGAAGATAGCTTTAATTCCTTAGCCGAGGTTTTGCCCTTCCCATCAACCACACGTCATATTGGCTTTCTTGTTCATAGTTCTTCAACCGTAAAAGGGCAATGTTCATGTCTTTTGTTCATCACAAAAACATGGAGCCCTTTGGAGCCCTTTCTAAAAATTAACATCCAAATTTCTTCTTCTATCAGTTAATAAGGGTATTTTTCCTATATGTTCAATTTTTCAAGCTGATTACATGGGCTTCCTGCGTAGCAGGGAGACCATGTCGAAAATTACCGCTGGATCTTCGTGTTCTTCGTGGTGACTCTTACGCTTCAAAAAGGAGCCCCGTCCCCGGAGGGCTCGGGAGGGATTTGTGACTCCGTTGCTATAGTGATGTCAGCGTGATTTTCGGAACGGGCCGGTCCACGAATCTCCTAGCAATGATAGCAAAGTTCTTACTAGTTCTCATGAGATAGCAAGTTCAAATGATTCAAATATTACTGTTAACTGTAATACAATTCACGAAACTACAACAACTGACATGAAAACTGACTGTATGCATGGTGACATGGAGAAATCAGTTGCATGTGACTTTAAAAATCTCAAAAATCGAACAGCTTACCGAGAAGGTCAGCCCAGCGTGATCAACAAGAAAGCCGCCATATTGGATATTTTACCTACGCGAACGACTCAACTACAGTTCATTTTTCCAAGTAAGCTTAAAATATTTCGTTCAGCGAGTATCTGGATTCTTATATTTGCTTTAATGACACTTATACCTTATCAACACGGATTTAGCAAGATTTTTGTCACATTTATAAGCGTGATTGTTATAATGAGCTTAAGCTTATGTGCTTCGCTTTGCACGTGGACCGCTGTATACCTTGATCAAAACTTTTCAAATTGTCTTGATGATTGTGATATATTCCAAAAGGCTGCTGATTTAAATTGTAATGCCAACAACTGTAATGATATTGTAGTGTCAATAAAAATACAAAAGTTTAGATCACGCTATGCTAAGTAAGCTTATTTGTATCATAATTGTACTCGAGAGCCAAGCAGAATACCATTGAACAAGTTACGTCGTTTCTCACAGAAGAACAGGAATATGCAGAGATATGTATGGCATCATGTGCTTAAAAACATACCTAAATCTTCAGAAGTTCATAATGTTATTTCGCCACGACGTAGAAAATGTAGAAACATGAGTGCAGAAAGAAAATAATTACATCTCCTTTGTTCATACAATTAAGCTTATGAGACGGAAACAGTATGGTGCAAAGTACAGTTATCATAAGCTTATGTATTCAAGTAAACAAAAAGAATATCGGAGATGGTTAAAGTTGTTTTCGTGTAATTATTTTGTACACAATGAGTTTAAAGGTGCAATTCATAAAGGCAATTGTACAAAATACAAACTTTGCAATGACATAGAGACAAACCCCGGCCCTCAAACACTAGTACACTATGTTGATCCTAGTAAGACAATAAAAGCACCTTATAATCAAGGCAGTATTACTATATTTGGGCAAAATGCTGGGCAACAATGCATTGCAATGAGTCGTTGTGCTTTAATATATTGCAAGATAAAAGGAATAAACACTGTCAATGACCTAATACAAATAATGCATATTGGTAATGAGCTCTACAAACACTTTGTCTCAATTAGCACATCAATCATACCTAATGTTAACAGAATTGCCAACCATGCTCATAGTATTAGAAGAAAATTATCAACTAGATTATAGTGAAAGCTACTCAGGTAATGTGCATGGTGATCTTATTAATATTGATGAATATGAATATTGTATGGGACTACAAAGAGCTTGTCATTCATTGATATCACAACAGTACAGGTCATTTATATTGATTATTGGTTGCATTGGTGTAGCCATTATTTACTGTCCTGATTCAAATAATTTTAAAATATTTGACTCTCATGCTTATGAGTTCTTAAGATCGTATATTGCACACTAACAAGATGCATATTTTATATTATAGCACTTATGTTACTTTATGGGTATGTTGTGTTTTCATTGAACTTTGACACTTTGACCATGCTAATTGCATACATTTTCTTAAATTACATGTACGTGTGTTTCCTACCATTCTTCAACGACATATATTTGATGACAACCCTTTTTGAAATAGCTATATTCCAAGTTTCCAATAAGTACGTTCTTGTTATAATACTGATTTTCCACATTGTTGATCATTTTTGTTAAATAAATCACTTGAATAAAAAAAATTGTTTTCTCATTTTATTTCAAATGGTGCTTTGAGTGCAATTATAAATATGTCTCTGATTTAAGATCAAACTCACTACATTCTAAATAATAGCACCTTTACTTGCTTCAAATATTTACTAAGAACTATATAGCTTCTTAAAATTTTTAATTGAAGATATTTCATATGGCAGACATGAATGTATTGTGTGCATTGCTGATAACAATGGTGACAACATTTAGCATGTTATCATTGTGATGCAGTTATGTCACAGCAACTACATTAATATAAGGAATTTAAACTAAACATCAACCTTTCCAAAGAGTGCATAAGTAAGAGAGTCTGAATTGATTAATAGGTCGCGTGTCATGTTGATTTCCATTTGGTCTATTTTTAGAAACACCAGATTTCTACACGCTACTCCCGCCATAGGGAACCCAAACTCATAAACTGAATGAAAAAGCAAACTAGAATACACTTATTTTTTTAAACCCTTTAAATTGTTAAATAAAGCAATTATAGAGCATTTTAAAAAGTTTGAATTGGTTTCTAACAATTTTTTTCTTGCTTTTCATTAAGTTTATATAAGTGTGGGCTTCCTGTGGTGAGAGTAACGCGCGAAGATTTGGTGTTTCTAAAAATACCCCAAATGGAAATTAACAAGGCGTCTGACACTCTTACTCTCTTGCCTTACCACAATAATTATAGTTTGTATTTTGTTTTTAATTATTTGACTAATATTCTGCCACACGTGATCTTGGCGTGAAAATAATCAGGAAGCCCATGTAAGCGATCGCAGATCGTCTAGTTTTTACTTATTTTGTTGGGTTGTTTGTCACTGTCCCGGCATTTTCTACAAACGGTGAAAAAACCGATAATTCAAAGCGACGAAAAAAATCAACAAAAACAGATCACGATGTTTTAAAGTTTTCTGAAATGGAAAACACATGTTAGAGAAGGTTTTCTTGCATTTCTCTTGTCTATTTTTCGCCAAAAAAACGATAAAAAAACAACTTCAAAAACCAAATCTCAACCACAGAATCAGCTGTTCCAATTTATTCACTTCCGGTCACTACGGTAATTTGTGCGCAAAGCTTCATGGGAAGCTCTGCCAATCCTCCTTGCGTGCAATGTTGCGCGCAACAGTTCTGGACAGTTGCAGATGTAGAACTCGATCCTACTTCTGCGGCTGTTGCGCGCAACGTTTCGCGAAACATTGGAATGGGTGGACACACGCTGCAACATTGTGTTGCGCGCGATGTTTCAGCAAATGTTTCAAGAAATGTTACAACGTGTTTCCGGGCCTTTATACCAGCTAACATTCAAACAACGAAACTTTTGTCTGTCTGTCTGTCTGTCTGTTATCCATCTGTCCGTTTGTCTGTTTGTACTGTCTATCAGTCTGTCTGTCTGTTTGTCTGTCTGTCTGTTTGTTATCCATCTGTCCGTTTGTCTGTTTGTACTGTCTATCTGTCGGTCTGTCTGTCTATTGGTCTGTATTTGTTTATTATCTGTCTGTCTATTTGTTTGTTTGTACTATTTAATTTGTTTGTCGGTTTGCTTTTCGGTTTGTTTGTTTTTTGTTTTTTTTGTTTGTTTGCGAATTTGTTTGTTTGCTTGCCGTTTGCGTTTTGTTTGTTTCTTTGACAACACTGCAGCAATGAAAGAATTGGTCTAAAAACTCATTACAGTCAACTCTCGCCTTGCGGACAACCCGTTGTTACGAACACACCGGTGTAATGGACAGAAGCTAACGAATTCCCAACCAAAACTACAAGGAAATCATTTCTTCGTAGTTTAATTTCGGCCGGGGTTACGGTATGGAAACAACTTCCGCTATTACGGAACTCTCGCTATTACGTAGTTACGGACACTAATGTGGTCCCGAACTTAGTGTTCTACTCTCTAAAAACGGACAACTTGGACAACTGTGTGTCCAAAGTCTTAATTGGAATGTTTCGATTTAGTATGTACAGTATTTTGACCTCTTTACTGTATGATTATGCATCAAAAGTAAATGTACTACAAATTAAAAGCAACTGGAAATCTTATATTTAACAAATAGAACAGCTTCTTCCGTGCTCCGTTCAGTAATACAGCACGCAGGAAGTGACGAGAGCACGAAAGAAGTGTAAGGAGAGCATGCGCCGTATCTCCACACTTCTTGAGTGCTCTCGGCATTTCCTAAGTGCTGCATTAATGAACGGAGCACGGAAAAAGATGTTCTATTTGTTTTATTATATATTTTTAAGGAAATATTCAAGGTAAAAAGTTCGTTTTTCTCCGTACAAAAATTCAAAAGGTGTGCGCGCGGTCGAGCTCGCGCTGCTGACATCAAAGCACAGCTTTCAGCCAATCAGAGCGCGCATATCGACAAGGGTATATAATAAAGCAGTATTATATTATATGTGACACTTTACAACCAACAATTGGGTTATTTTCGTCGCACCTCGCTATTGCGAACTCTCACTATTACGAACACCAAATGACTGTCCCGAAGGTGTCCGCTTTAACGAGAGTTGACTGTTAAGTAGTCCTAT
Organism: Telmatactis stephensoni; assembly: GCA_029948255.1. Classification (NCBI taxonomy): domain Eukaryota; kingdom Metazoa; phylum Cnidaria; class Anthozoa; order Actiniaria; family Isophelliidae; genus Telmatactis; species Telmatactis stephensoni. Next base: position 555,164 of record JALIZF010001767.1, read on the forward strand.
TAGCACGCGAATTTCTCAAGCTCCTAGAATGGAATTAGCGCTCCGGGCGATCATTGAAATTGGATCTTACGGTAGATACTCCTTGTGTCGCACTCTCTCCGTCATCCTGGCCAGCCGGGTATTTTGACAATAAAAGAGAAAAAAGACCCTCGGAATTCTAGTCTTAGACACTGCATTTTTCAGCACAGTCATCGTTATTGCTGCTTATTTCTTCTCTAATTCTTAACGCAACTCGTTCCTGTTCGAAGTCATTTGTGTTGCAGTCAGCATGAAGGTGGTTGTTTCCCTCCGAAAGTTTGCTTTTGCCCACACGGTTCGACGGCAATTCATGTGAGTGCTCCGGAGTGAGTTGTCGGGATGCCTGTGGTGACCGAACAACCACACTACGGTACGTACCGGTACGATAATACGTACAGCTAGGATTGAGATTTAATTTGAGTTGTTCGTTCTTGTCCTTGAAGCAGATGCACAACATGGCGACGTATGCTCGGCGGAATTCGGGAAACTTTTGAGCGTAGAGAATGGGGTTGAAGAGGGAGTTGGAATACTGGAGAAATTTGACGGCGAATATCGCATTGGGGGAAATGGCCACCCTTTTGATGTAGTTTACAAGAGCAATAGTAAAGAAAGGCATCCAGCCTATTACAAATAGCAGAATCATAATTGAGATGGTTTTGGCAGCGCGGATTTCGCGTTTGATATGACGGATACTCCTCTGCTCGCTCCGGTGTCGTGTTTGGCGGATTCTGTAGAAGATCGTCCCCTGTGCAATAATAATACCCAGCAAAGGTAAAAAGAAGCAAAGCACAATCACCGACACGTTGTAAGCCATCGTATTTCTCTGATTGCCAATGACAGACAGCCCCGACACGATGATCGAAAAACCCCAAACCATACACAGAATACTGATGTATTTTCGCCGAGTATAAAGTCGATGACGCAGAGGCCAAACTATTGCGCACAGTCGATCCCAACTTAATGCCATGAGGTGGAAAATAGAGCCAATTCCCGCCAGCATATCAAAGGCAGTCCAAACTTGTGCCAGCACGGTATTACTCTCATAACCAGTTAAGGTTATTGCCAGCCAGCCTGGTATAGAAATAGCACCGACAAGAAAGTCGGCCCAAGCGAGACTGGCTATGAAATAGTTTGTTCGTGTACGCAAAGACTTGTTTTTGAAGAACGACAGGAGAACAATGGCGTTAAAGAAGATGACGAAAATCCCGACCATGACGTAGATGGATGTCCAAGTAATGATGGATTCGAGGTTCATCATATTGCAGGGATGTGAAATGTTGGTGATGTTGATAGCTGTTGGTTCTGAAAGATGTCATAAAAAAGGTTTTAATGAGATATAAATGGATCAAGGCCAGTTCATCTATCCTAAGGTATAGGTTGAGCTGAGGTGCTAAGTTTCAGGTCCTCTTTTGGTAAAATGCGTGCGTAACTTCACGAGTCAATCGTAATATTCCTTATAAAATAACTATGATAAAGCGCGCGCTCTAAATCTGCACACAGAACGCGCGCGTTTGCTATTTCTTCAGTAAAATCATAAATCGTTTGAAAGACTAAACATTTTTATTGTAATCTAAAGGGAAATTGCGAAATAAACTTGAGAAAATAAGAAGTTAATGCATACTCAGCGATTCTGGCTTTAAAAAAATTAAAAATAGTTGTAAATTCTCGAATAAAACAAATAATTGTTTTGGGTTTACGAGTACTCGTAACTACCCACGCTCTGTTAAATTGGGGCCAGGTCTAGCCTAGACCGGGATCTATAGGTCTGCCTGTTAGTAGGTCTAATAATATACATGAAAAAAATTATCGATGCTGATTGGCTGAAAGCAGTGCAGTTCAAATGTAATACAGGTGCAAAAATTGTAACATCAGTGCAAATTACATATGAATATACAGATCCTATTTTTTCTTATTCTGCTATTGTGAACATTAAAAAGCTCTAGCATTACATTATTTTCTCAAAATTTTCATGTATATTATTATTAAGTAATCATACGATTTCTCTTTCAATTTGGAATTAATTTACACTCGTGTGTTTTTCAAAGAGCTCAATTTTGATACTCTTTGAAAAACACATGTACACTCGTGCGAATTAATTCCAAATTGAACGAGAAAGCGTATGATTACCTATACTAATTAAATACAGAACTACATAGTTCAGCCCTTGTTTAACAAGACGTTTGAATTCATAATCTAACTACGAGTACTGGTAAAAAGAGAATCTATAACATTGTTTTGCCTTTTCTAAAGCCAGTACCTCGTAATAAGTAATTTCGTCGTAAAATTTTGAGTATTTGTTGTTGTTTTTTACAATAAAGATGTCATATCAGTCATAGTTACACACGTGAAGCGGGAGCCAGTAGTCTAGACGTATGGGACATGGCCACGTCCAAGGGAAGGTCTGGGCTACCTTGTTTGACAAGTCGAAGTCTATCTAGACCTGTGTCTATTAGAACTATCTTGTTCTCGCGGTCTATGAGTGAGGTCAAAGTCCGTCTATGTTCACCTGTTCACTGTTATTCTTTTGTTCGCACTTTTCAAAAAGATCTGGCCCTAATACCGAGTACTTCTGGTCTTATATACGTAGCCAGGTGAAAGCGTGGACATACCCCCAGCCCAAACGTGTTCAAATACATGCATAGACCAGATCTGATGGGCTCGCATTGTGTTACTTGTGATGTAACATTTTTTTCGCTAAACGTTGACGTAGTGTAATAACATGGCAACAGTAGGGAGCTCAAGCACGAGACGTTTTTGTCAACACGGACGTCACGTGTACATTTTTGTTCGTGCGCGCGCCGTCATAGATGAAATCTATAACATATGAAAGCCTCAACTGACGTTCCAGCGAGAACGGAAACTTCATCTATGATCGACGGCGCGCGCACGATCAAAAACGTACGCGTGACGTCCGTTTTGACATTAAACCCCCTAAGGTTGTCAACCTAATTTGTGTTTTTGAAGCTCGTTAAAGCAACGTGTTGCCGCAACAGTGTTGTGCTGAATATCGTAAGTGTGCGTCATGTAAGTCACGTAGCATGACGCCGATATCAAACGCAACAATGCTTCACTAAAAATAGCCTAGTGTAAACATTACGTGACAAAAAACTGCGTGAAGAACACCAGTTGATTGACTACTTTTTTAAATCGATTCTAGCTGTTCGGACTGACCTTTCGTCCAAACTGGGTTAGAGGCGAATTTCTTGGAAGTCTATGTCAAGTACGTCTGACAGGGCTAAACTTTGACTCTGTTTGGGTCTAGTTAGTTTACGGAAAACATTCGGTTGTTGTTTCAACTGTCACTTTACTAGCTTATTATTACAAATAAATGCGCTTATTTCTGTCATCTGATGCTAAAAATGAAAACCTTAAGATACTACAAAAATATAGAGAGATAACAGAAAATAGCATTCAACGGTTTACATAAAAGAACGGGATATTGAAAACGTTTCCTTGAAGATTATCATCTGAGAATATTACGCGTTCGTATACAAACTCAAAAAAATTAAAAATATATTCTGGCAAGGCGAACCGACCTTGAACTACCGTGTGATAACATTAATAAAATGATTTTGAACTAATTCCTACGGTGGTACTTGAGAGAAACAATACAAATCGTTTTCTAAAATGACAACGACAAAATAATGCTGTATTTTGAGTGTTTTTGAAAAAATGTCAAAGCCAACTGACAGAAAAGGTTCAATGGTCTTACATATTCAACGATGCATTCACTTCTAAAACAAGTTACCGACTTTGCAGTCAATTTAATGTGATTTTGACAATAGGCTTTTAGTTGTTAGTATATTGTATCTGGGAATTTGTTTTTCACTTAAAGGGCAAAATTCAGATTACTTGTACAGGAATGATTTTAAATACGTTCATTATGAAATAAGGAGAATATTCTTAGAAAAAACATTTGTCATCGCTTTTATTTTTGGTCAAAGTTTGAAAGAATCGAATTGAAGTTTTCCTTGACTAAATTTTTACTAAGTACTTTCTGAACATTTACTAGACCTTACGGAAATAACCCAAACTTCATTCATCAAAATATGAAAACTGATGTCTTATCTTTCTTCTGACAAATTCTGTCCTTTCGTCTAGCAGTCTAGTGCATGTTTTTCGCCACCATTTAATGAAACAAAATCCCCAATTTGATACATTTATAAAAATAGGAAAAAGTTAATCCAATTACATTACCAAAAATTGACTTTCGTATGTTGAAATTAATTGCTTAATCCCCATTTTTCTGCAAATCCCGTTTTATATTGCCCATTGGAAATTGTCGAGAATGTTTTTGATAATGTAACTCTGTATATTACCTTTGCTATTGACGGAAGCCGTGTGCGGTGAATTATCGGCAAAGTCGTACAAAATCTCGATCTCTCCTTGCGGCGTCACCGTTACAAAGTTTTGAAGGCCAAACCTCGCGAAATACTTATGAGCAAACTTGAACCTACGTTTCAGTGTTACAAAGTACGTGTGTTTTTTTGGTAAGACGAACTTTTACGATAGTATTTGGCACACTTAGATGCATATTATTAAGATAACGTAAGTCCTTTATTGCTCGCTTACTTGGTTTGAAAATGATCTTTTGACTGCACATCTGTCCCTAGGTGTAGATTTCGCTGCTAAAACCAATAAGGCCACAAGCCAAGACGACTAAAACAAAACAAAAACGAATGAATAAACACTCATTTTATAGTAAAGATATATTTAGGTTTTGATTACGAGGGCTGGGTCATTGTTTTTAGCTCACTTAACCCTTTTTTCCTTTTAAAGCCCCTTCCACCGACCGAACGTGCTTTCAAATGACAATTAAGTAAGTTTAAAAGCAAAGTGCGGGTTTCACAAACAGCACATATCTTTGTAATCCTCAAGCTCGATTGCGCATCGCGATATCGTCGCGAAATGTCTGGCAAGAGACCTGTGTCGGTCGGTTGTTGTAGCTTTTTTCTCGGTTCTCCATTCAATAAGAAATCACGCTACGGAGCACTAGCTCGGCAAGCGATAAAGAACCAAAAAGAAGCCGACTGTATTTGCGAGGTAATGTTCTTTCAACGGCGACAGAATTACTAAACGGCCCACAGAGAAGCAGTTCGGTCGGAAACGTGCCTCGTCCGTGTTTGCTTTGTTTGAGGAAACCCTTTATCAGTCACTGACTCAATGAAACGGAGACAAAGTGCGTGATGGCTTTGGAAGCACGCTAGAACATAATACAGAAATTATAGGCTTACAATTAGGTTTGAGTTTAATGACTCACCTTTTTCCCCGAAGCTCATCACTGATTGGACACGATGGTCTTTCTCACTGGATCTAAGCTGATCCAAGTTTATCAGTTTCTTGGGCTTTGTATGTGACAATGTAAATCACTATCAAAACCTGTATAATGCCATGCAAAAAAAACGTGAATGTATAATGAACTACTTGACAAGAAACTAACCCTGTCCATGACCCGTGAAATACTTCTTTCGCTCCAGAGATCCGAAAAAAGATGGTAATCAAGGAGATAGTCTCGATGTAAGAGGGCAAGTCTAAGAGCTCGCGCGCGCTTGAAAATGAAGCTGAAATCTGCGCGATATATTGAAAAGACATTTCCGGCACGTTACACTGTACGCCGAAGAATTCCAGAGGCACAAATTAAAGGGACAAGCACAGTTTCGACAATGTTTGATAGGAATATACTTTCATCTGTTTTTGTTCTCTTATCTCATCGGAGGGCAACCCATATTATAACTTCAAATCTTCAAACTGACAAAGTCGGCTCGAATTCGTTATCTTGAGTCAATTACAAAGCATAAAAGAAAGATAGTACGAAACAAATCCCCGCCCTTTTGATGACCTTTCGGAGTAATACAAATTAACCACTGGTGCACAATTTTACTGGTATTCAATTGTGATGTGTGTTTATTTTCTGACCACATAGCTGTCAACTGTCGCCTTGCGGAGCAGACATCTCCCTAATACGGGCACCTTTGACTGTATGGACTGTAAATTCCCGAAGGGTGTGGTGTGGGGGAAAGCCATTGTAGGTGATTGCTGATTGAACTAATGCAACCCTGTCCTATTTCAGACCAAACAAGACCTGCTGAATAAGTATTGCGACACTACATTCTGGGTGACAAATAGATGGTGAATAACTGCATGGATCTAGTTTTTTTGGACAATGTAGGCTCCAGGCTCCAGGCTCCAGGCTCCGCGCTACCTACGCCGTGATTTTAGTCTAAAAACCTGCATAACTTTTTGTAATTTTCTACAATCTAGCATGGGATAGGGTACATTTTCTCGGTCATTAATTCCGATTAGGGTTGAAAAACTAACATGCAGCCTGCGACACAGCTAGCATCTACACCGTCAATAAAATAAGGCGCCTGAAAGCCAGCCTGCCCACGTATTCTCTGTGGGAGAGGGAGGAGCCGACGGCGTGCCATGTACACGCAAGGGCTGTATAAATAATTACTAGGGTCATTTTACAATATATTCATTTTTTCTGATTCTCAGTCTCACCAGGATGCCGAATATAATGATGATGGAATTAAACCGTAAATTGTCCGCGCGCGTAAAAATTCCCTTCCCTTAGCTTCCTATCTCCATTCCCTTTGGAGCGTTGGAGCGCAGCTACCGCTGGTTACTAGTACTGTTCGTGGTGTGATAGATATTTGACAGCTTGTTTCCTACGAGAAGATTGCCGTTGGCAAATAGTTATTTTTGTATTTCGGTTTATAGACTTTGAAAAAAAAAATTAGAAGATATTTCAAGACCTTCATTAAGTATGCTTGTCAAACAGAGGCGATTCAAATGGCGGACGTCCATCTTCTCAAACTCATCACCAGTCTTTCTCGCTCCAAATTTTCTTGCTGTGTACAAATTTCTTACAAGACTTTCAAATTACTGATCTCCAGAAACCTTAATATTACCAACTGTTTTGTCGAAATGTTTGTTTACCCACTGTTGGATTCATTATATTTTAATATTGAAATGCAACAATGCTTTTCCAGCTATCATGCGCAAATCCCCATTCTAAAATATGATCTCGCTCAGACAAATAGCTTGTTTTTGCCAGTGTTCTTTTTTTGTCTTAGAGTACGTTTACATATATAGGGGATTTCAACCCGGGATGAATTTGACTCGCGGGACGAGTTTCAGCCCGGGATGGAAGACCAGGTCATCCTGTGTAAAATTTCCCGATGCGCGCGGTTACAGTACAGTTGCAGTTTAATATGTTATAAAAATCTGGGTATTTTAGTCTGTTTTTGTCCTGCCTTGTATATTTAGTTTATCTAATCCTGGAAGCTATCGAGACAGTGAATTAAATCCGAAAAGAGCTTCTTTATTAAGTCTAGTGGCAGTAGTCGGTAGTCAAGAGCCGTCGCATTTTCAAAAATTGTCACTTTTGAGCCCAGTTGAGCTTTTCCTCTACTGAGGCTAGTTGTGGTTCATTTGTGACAAAGTATAAATTCCCCTCCCCCTTGTATACAGGGTGTCAATCTCAACTGAAATGCGTGTTTTCATTCAGTGTTGGTCTTGATATATCAATCTAATATGCAGTAATGTCCCAAAGTCGCGCCAGCATGGAGCGTGTACTGATGGCTATGTCAATCTCAATATCAATATTTTACAACTTGAGCAATTTAGACTTTATGTCGTATCAGAATATTGTAGTTGTTTTAACACCTTTGTTTCCGTAAAGAAAAAGAGCTGAGAGTGTTATAGATGGTCCTTCAACAAGCACTTAACAATTAAAGAATGGCTGATAAGAAATCTCTTGAGTGAACAACTCCAAGTCACTTGAAAAAGGGCGGTATAGCTTTGGACGACGATATTTTAAAGTGTTTTCTTCTTCACTTAACCATGAGTTTTGCTGAATTTTATCTCTGCTTTTTATCAGTGTGTTTTTTTTTTTTGCCAAACAGATTTCGTGTTGACATTAGAAATCATTGTTTTGAACAACCTGACTATTTGAGTCAAAATTCTTGATCTCGCTAAGGAGTCAAGACAATACGGTGAATTGATGGCAATTGAAAAAGAGGACAACTTCCGACGTATTTGAGCAATATATTATAGAAGGAGTTTTGCTTCGAGAATTGTAGAATCTTAACATAAATTTAGATAAAGGAGAAAGAAGGCGTATTATTAATGTAAGTCTATATTACTATCACTATCAACAAACAGCCGTTTCAAAACCAATTCAGATTCAAGTTGGCAACCCGGCCAATCAGACTATATTTTCTTTTGATGAGAAACTCTTTTTTTAAACTGAAAAAAATAAAACCACTTATATACAGGTTTTAGTATAAAAGATCAGGAAGAAAATTGGAATTGTTTTTAAATCGTCTTTTTGTGATGACAATGTAAACAATTGCAATAGCGCCAGCCCTTGACACATGACTTTCAAAGATAAAAAAAGCAACTGAAGATGATCATGCAAGTTATCTTTTTTACGAGAACAGCTTTTTTCAGGATATATCATACCTTTGTAAAAAGCTAATTAAAGCAAATAAAACAACCCTAAAACTATACCAAATAATCTTCAAAAACAAAAAATATCTTCATCTGCCAGTAAACTTCAACACAATGAAGCACTACGGAAATTCGTGCGATTACAAAAATACTTTGCTCTGGAAGTTGGGAATCACTGACTGCTGTTCATGGAAATAAACACGAAAACACAAAAACCTAACAAAAACAAAAAACAAAAGAAAAAACACTCTTTCCTAGCCTATAAGTTATTTTATACTGATGTAGTTCCTTGAATTCAATTCAAGGAACTAAAGAAACAATCTGGAATATCAGATGAGGAAGTTGCCGAGAATTAACTGGCGGTCATTTTCATCGCCCTCATTAGTTATTTCTCAGCCCAAAAACGAAGAGTAAATTTTGTATGATCATTGGCCTCGCGCCCGTGTCTTCGCCAAATGAGTTGTTGCAATTAAAGCGAATCAGTTCATGAAACGTTACGATACGAAATGTTGGATGATTTTCAACTCAAATTCCCTGGACTAATAAAATATAATAAAAAAAGGAAAATAATTTTTTCATTACCTTGCTGGACGCCTTTCTTTCGATATTTGCCTGACTGAAGAGCTTGTTTGCTAACCTTTCGACGAAATTAAATAGATGCACTGATCGACCTGATATTGAAGACGTATGCCAGTTTTTTCCTGACGTTTTTTAGTTGATTGAGCGCTCAATGACAAGGCAAGAATTAATGGGAATCGCTGGCTTGAACTACTAACTATGTGACTAGCTGTGACTATAACGAAGTGATCTTGACCAATCACGGTCACTTTCATCTGATTGGCTTTCTCCGACCTTAAATTGGTATTATAATTTAAAATCCGAAACGATTCAACTCTTCACTAAACCAGCACGAGTCATGGAAAGCTTAATGGGAGAAGAAACGGAAAATGAAATAATAAACATTACAAAAACTTATAAAACCCGATTTCTTATTTCAAGAGTTATTTTTTATCAGTATTAACACAACACCACGAGACTAGAAAGCCAGCGAAGATGGATTTTACCGTCTAATATTGATGACTTCTTGAACAGGAAGATAGCATTAATTGTTCAACCTTTCAGTACTTCACCTGTAAAAGCTGAAGGAACGTAATTCTTCATCAACCGGATATTTTACAACAACACTTTCTGAGCGTCAAGTGACAACTTAAGGAGTCTAATGAACGATGGCCCTTTGCAGTACTTCTTGACTTTCAACGGTTTCACGTTCATTAGCAAGACGTCATTCAAACAAAAAGAAAAAGAGAAAGAGAAAAAGAAAAAGAAAGGGCAAAAGAAAAAAAAAAGCGAAACAAAAGAAGACTTTTTTCTCGAAAAAAATTGATTTGAGAACCCAATACGACGGCCTGAATTTACACGAGAGATTTTAGTCGAGTCGCAATTTGGAAGAACAGAAAAAGAGAGAAAAGAAAAAGCGAAAGAAAATGAAAGTAGACAGTTTTCTAAAAAAAAGTTGCTTTTGAGAACCCAGAACATTGTTCTCAATTTCCATGACAAATTTTACTTAAATCGCAATATGAGATCGTGTGATTTCATAATTGATTTCTCCAACAAGTGACAAAGTTAAAATTTATCACTTGTTTACAAATCAACACGTCACGACAAACCCACAGAGAATCATGACGTCGCGTAGTGGCGTCATCAAGCCTGTTGATAGTTTTAGATTTATAAATACAGCTACTAGGAAATAAGAGAAATCAATGAAATATGCCGTTCAGCGCCCGTCAGACGTGTTGAAACAGATGTCCTGATATTTGTTTTAGAAATTTAAGTTTTTACTTTAATTTGTTTCACGTCTAAAGAAGATAGCAAACCGATCGACTGGCTCAGTATGGAGTTGAAGATTGCAATGATTCTTTTCGATCCCTTTTTTGTGTGTTTTTGTTTTGCTTTTGTTCTTTTTCTTTTCTATCACTTTTCGTTTATGTATGATAAAGGAAGGGTATTATAAGATATTATTTGTTGTTCCTGATTTGTTCTGATGCCTTTTCTTACTTATTTTATCTTACTCTAGCTCTCCTCAGTATATAGTCTCTTTTCTAGTTGCCAGCTTCTGTCAGGATCTCATGCTTCTGTTCTGTTCTTTCTCTAGTTATTTGAGTCTCTCCTCTCCTCTCCTCTCCTCTCCTCTCCTCTCCTCTCCTCTCCTCTCCTCTCCTCTCCTCTCCTCTCCTCTCCTCTCCTCTCCTCTCCTCTCCTCTCCTCTCCTCTCCTCTCCTCTCCTCTCCTCTCCTCTCCTCTCCTCTCCTCTCCTCTCTTATTTGTTTACTGCTTTGTTCGAACATTTAATACATAAAGTGTTGTTTTGGTTACGAATGCATGCTTTACCCCCACGACAGCATTATCAAAATTGCCCTTTCACTGGCAACGTCGTTACTCGGCAATTGTATGATCTATGAGAGCACGTCCTCAAGTGGTAACTGGTGAACACACATGCATATATTGGCCTCAATTTTCAATGTTCAATCAATGTTCAATGTTGCAAAACCGTCGCAGTTTGAGTCATGTGAGAAATTTTTGTAAATCATGTGAGAAGTTGAAAACTTTTGAGCCGTTTTCCCCCCGCTATACGGCAAGTCGTCGAGGCGTTGGAGTGATTTTCCGCAAGTTGTCGGGAAATTCTCGCGATATTGTCATAAGCGAGGTGGCGATGGTGGTGGGGACTTACAATTTGTTAGTAGCAACCATGTCAACCCAACACAACCGTCTTTTAGGGGTTTTTGAAAAATTTCCGACGAGCATACCCGATCCTTTTACATTGGAGTCCCCTTCCCAGGCCGACACATGTCTCGTAGTTTGTATATTAAAGTACATTTGTAATATGAGAGAAATTTAAGGGTCGTACATATAGGGAGATATAAGACATAAAAGGCCTGATTCGTAGAGACTTATGCTTGAAAATTTGATCCAGGACAGATTCACCAGCTTTCATGAAATTATTCTAGCCTGTATGGGTAGGGACCGCGGAGCAAGCTTAAAGTGATGGGGCTAAAACAAAGTCAGGTTTATCGCTCATACATGGGCCACGACATCCTGAAATGGCGATAGTACTTTTCTAACAATCCTACTACGCGTGGACAAAAAGTGCCCCACCAGCCCCTCCCCGTTACCTTCAAACTACAGTGCTGGGGGGCGGGGTGGGGGTATTTTCGGCACATATTATTTTTGTGCCAGTTGTGACACCTGGGTCATAGCTGGCTTGTACTGGTTGTTCTAGATGCCTACTAGGGAATGGATGCATCTTAACGTATATTGCATGCGACCAGGTGGACGTGGCATGAGACGTCGAGTCACTAAAGTCAATTTGTTTATACAAAAGGGGGATAAAATCTCGGTGCGGGTTAACTAACTACCTTTTATGAAATTGTAAATTGAGGGAAAGAGTGAGGGAGAGAGGGGGAAGGAAGGAAGGAATGAGGGGAAACGAGGGAAGGAAGGAGGGAGAGAGGGAGGGAAGAAAAAGAAAGGAAGAAAGAAAGAGAGAACAAAGATTAAGAAAGCATTGCGACGGACTCCCTGTGTTAGAGTACTTGCCCCATTCCCTCTCGTTATTAAAGATGGAGGATCCATCGAAAGTGAATATCGTAAATGAGTTCAACCTTCTTCCTGCAATTTTTGATATTATTCACTCAGTACAGAAGACGGGAGACAGTCAGGAAATGGCTAAAAAGGTACTTTATCAGTAGGTCATGGTTTGCTGAATAGTTTTTCACCGTGCATTCAAATGATCAACAAAAATTGGGCCAAACTGGCCAAATGTAGATCAGATTCTGAGATTTCTTTATGCCTCCCGATAGCGGATTCTTTTCTGTTTGTACGTCTCTACTTCCTCATTAAGTAAGAAGACGTCGATAATCAAGATAACTGAAGCATTAAAATACAACTGACTGTTTGCTCCGTTTTTGGGTCTCTAATCTCTAGACAGCTGGCGATTGTTAATCTGCCAGTATCCTTGCCAATTTCTCTAGGTCAACAATTTTAGAGCTAAAATACAACGTTGTAGAGAACTACTGGACACTCTTCCTGGTTTAGATATGAGTTGTGAAGATCAAAAGGCTTTACTTAGGAAGCATAACAAAGAATATGAACAGAAAAGGTAATTCTCAAACTCATTAATAATTCATTACTTTATTGGCAAACCAGAATAGTTGAGGAGTTTAGAAACCCATTGAAACACTAGTTTTAGCACAGCTCCATACTCAGAGAGAATCAGCAAAGGTAAAAACAAGGGGAGAAAACCATGCACACCAAAAATTTTGTCACACCTCATGCATATTCATAGGCTTGAATTTTAGCTGTTCAGTGCACCTGCGACCCTCTGTCCTCTGGGAGGAGGCTTGGGACAAAGGACACCCACATAGCTGAAAACCAAGGCTTGCCTGTTCATTGGCTCTCAGCCTTTTGGTGTGTGACTTCATTTTCATTAATAATAATTGGTCTATTATGCATGCTCTGATTGGTTGAGAACTGTGTGATTACAGTACACACACATAGGTGATGTCATTGAATCTTATGTGTGCTCTGATTGGTTAAAATGTTTCGATGGATATTATATAAAATGAATAGATTCCATTTTTCTATTACAGTTGAAGAATAGATGGCTGTACTGAAGATATCAAAATGTGGTGAGAACAAAAGTCACACTGTTCAACTTGGTCTCGTAGTGGTTTTTGTTCTCACCAAGTTTTGCAATGTCATCTGTGAATAGTGTACATGCAAATGGAAAAATGGAATCTATTTGTTAAGTACTGGATACACAGGAAAACTACAGGTTTGGGTATTACAGATTTCCCAAGTAAAATTATTAGAACAGATTCCCAGGTTAGACCCAGGGAAATCCCAAGTTGAGAATTGACATTTTTCCCTGTGATAAGGATCAATTAATTCAGTTGACAGTACTAATAATCTACCTTTCATGGAAGAGAAATGCTTGATCTCTTTGATTATTACAAATGTGTACAGTACCACATGACTTTCATTATATTTATTTTTGATTTGTGTGGAACTGTACTTCATAATGATTAATAATTCTGTTCATGTTTTTTGTTTTCATTACAGTGCTCTTGTTGCAAAGTACAGAGAGCTGCCTGTGTTCTCAGAAGCAATAGCCAAGGAAATGATGTAATGAAGGAGTCAAGCACAGAAACATCTTAGAAACCAATTCTGGGCTCTTTAGCCCTTTGTTGCCAAGTGGAGATCACCAAAAACATTGGGTCATTGGTTGCTCTTCTCCATACTTGAAATGGAAAGTTTTAAGAAAAGAAGCATCTCTCCTACACTTGTAGCTGGGAACCTAAAAATAACTTGGCTTTGAGAATTGTATCCCAATTTACACACACTGCACACATTTTAGCCTGCGTTGTCGGCCCTTAAGGGGAGAGGAGGGGAGGGGAGGAGAGGAAAGGGACTGGGGGGGAGGGGAAAGGGGAGGGAGGAGCCCCCTCCCCTCCCCTTTCTCCTCCTTCCCCCTCCCCTCCCTTTCCCTTGAGAGCCAGCAATGCAGGCTACACACATTTGGTATAGGGTGTGCAAGTACAGCCTTAAAGGACTGATCATGAACTCTCTCAAAGTGGACAACTCATAGCCAAGTCCACTCTCTAAAACAATCAATCTAATAGGACAGAAATTCGTAGCAATATAATGAAACATAACTGGTGAAAACTTTAATTTTAATATTTATAGTTTATAATACAATTATATTCAGTCTAATCATTAAAATCCCATATACTCACATTATTCAATGGTTTACATCCAGCAATAAATAATAAATATACCTCTCTCTGCAGTTTAGGAAATATTCATTTTGTAGAGGGGGAGGGGAAGGAAGTGGTAATCGGAAGGTCACCAAATTTAATTTAGCAAAACAGTGGCAAAAGCTGAGGGTCTCTACTACTTGGGAGGGTAACAAATAAAAGTTTTACTTTTAAACTCCTTCCTTTCTTCCTTTCTTCCTTAGATTTCTCCCTCTCCTCCCCCTTCTAAAAATGAAACTCAATAATATTCTAGAGAATTCTTGGGATTGTTGAAAAGCTAATAATTGGTGCAGTAGCTTCTAAATCAACTGCAGTAAACAGGCACTCGCTTGCTGCTTCATGTTGTCCTTGTCGTTCTAAAACTACTCCAAGATAATGCCTTAAAACAAAGTGGAAACACTGTCTATCAGTGTTGTTGTAATATGTAGTGTATTTATTGGAGTAATGTTGATTTATTGCTAGTCTACAAACAGCAGCTACTACTTTGCCACTTAGCTGAGTTCTCTGCAAAGTAGCAGCTGCAGTCTAAGTTCCAGTTAGATAAAATTTGAACTTGTAGACCCATATTTTTTTTGCAAAAAAATTAGACCAGAAAATATGTCCAAAACTTTGTGAGACTAAGTTTTTGAGGGGCCACTTGACAACCTTTCTTGTTGTAGTCTGTCTACAGACTGGAGTAAGCATTTTATCACTAAAATCATTTTGTCAGTAGATAGCAAAACGTTGGCATGTAGTATGTCTGAAATAACTTACCAGGCAACACGAGCTGTAGGGTCAACATTAACAGCTTCCCTTAAGACCTTTTCTGCCATAACCAGATTATTAAGTTTCTCATAAACCATACCCTGTGTAGAAAACATTACAAAATGCGTGACTTTACATGTTGGGTACAGTTGGCCAATACTAGATTCACTGACAGTCAGCCAACAAGGAGGGGGACATTGGGGTTTGTGGTGTTGCTATGTTGGCCTTTTTTTTAGTGCGGTGTTGCGGTGAACAAGGCTGAAAAATTGCGGTGATCACAAACCTTATGATGTGCGGTGTTTACATTATTTTATATGCGATGTACGGTGAAGCGAAATTTTTTTTTGCGACATTGCAATTTTAAGGTCCAACAAAAATGTTTTATCATGTTCCTCTTGAAAAAATGCGGTGACGGTGTTCCATCGAATTTTTTGGCGGTGTTGACATTTATTTCTTTGCGGTGTTGCAGTGTACCAGACCCCCCAATGCCCCCCTCAACAAGATACCAACAGATTTTCTGACATCAAACCAACAGATTACCAACAAACAAACATCTGGCTGACAAATGGTCAAGAAACCAAAGACTGACAAACAGGTGACAAGCGATTTTCATTTACATTAACCAAGAATTTGAAAAGTGCACACAAGTGCATCCTACAGCCAATTCAAGTTATTTCATACAGAGAGTAGATTTCCTATGACTTTGAAAATGGCATAATTACATCAGAAAATCAGCATGGCATGGTTACGACAGGAATTTCTGTTTTTTTTTCCTTTATTTTTTATGGTTATGACATGGCAAGGTACATTTGACAGTCATACAAAAATTGCTTCATACCACTCACCAGTCTTTGCATGCTTGGAATATGACTCTGGTTGATAGAGACTGCATTGTTATAGCAAGTCTTAGCTTCACTTAAGTTTCCACGAATTTCATTGATGCGACCTCGCTGTAAAGATGTCATCAGGCATTGTAATCATTAACTTCATATTTTTGTAATACCATCATAATATTTCCTTACACAAGTTTGGTAAAAATTATACAGCTTATTATTAACTTATCATTAGGACTTGATATTCAGCTACAGACTACTTAAGATACATCAGTTTATGAATGGATTGTCACTCCAAAATGTGTTAGTTAGAATTGTATGCTTCTTCGAGTGTGAAATTTTGCTCGAAAAAAATCTAAGCCCTCAGCGTGATAGATAAGATACATTTATGTACTAATATTCCGGACTCTTAATCTAGCCCAGTACACTGGGCTTAACCTACAAGTAGACATTTCTCCTATGGGGATTTCCAACAGATTAATTCCCAATTTCTCCAAGAGAATTGCTGGTGAATGGAGTCTCACAGGGTTCATGCTACTCCTTAAACTCCCTTGAAAACTCGAATTTCATTAAAATAAATTATGTTTTCAAGGGTGCTTGAAAAGCCCTTGAATTTTAGAAATTCTGCTCAAACTCCTTGAAAACTCCTTGAATTTATACTTGTAACAAAAAACATAAGGGACTTGAATGGGATGGGAAACAGAAATTCACTTTTTCTTTTACATGTAAGTGAGGGAAGAGGATGTCCTAGTATTTTAGTAAAACCATTAGTAAAAAATTGGGTAACACTACTCCTTGAAAAATCATTTCTGGGTCCTTGAATGCTCATTGAATTCTCCTGGAATTAAATTCATATCTCAGCATGAACCCTGGTCTCAGAATTGAACACATTAGAGTCTGGAGTGCTGTACAGTCTGTTATGCATTTATCACAATTAAGTAAATGTACAGTATACAGCTGTCAGTCACATGTACACATTACCTGGTACAAACCATCTGCAGACAGAGGAAAGATCAAGTAGGCTTCTTGTACACACGCATTGGCCTCGGCATCTTTGTTGAGCCCAATAAAGACATCAGCTGGGAAGAAAATTAAGAACATGTAACATTTCTGGATTGGAACCACACTGGTAATATGATAATAATTTATAATTATACAATGTATAACAACCATTCTTGCAGATTATTGGATTCAGCGATGTTTACCATTTAAACCAATCCATCTGGTTGAAAATTCATTTGCTAAATGGTAAAAATCAGTGGCAAACTTGACTTCTCACAAATCATGATACTAGTACGTAGAACCAAAATGAGTGGGGGAAAGTGGATTAGTGAGACTGAGTTTTCTGGAACTGTCCAATTAGAGTGACACATACCATTAATTGTTTTTCCAACCTGAATTTCTGGTTTTTCTGGGTAAATGGTATGTACCCTAAAATTAGTGAGCCAGGTGCCATCTTACCTATTGCTAACCATAACTTGGCTTGTACCCTAAAATTAGTGAGCCAGGTGCCATCTTACCTATTGCTAACCATAACTTGGCTTGCAAGGCCAGTACTGCTGGGATACTGAGTTTTGCCATGGATGTGGATGCTTCATCTGAAAGGGTTTGTTCTAGTCGCACAGAAGCTGCTATAGACCCAGTTTCTACAACATAGAAATGTACAGATATTTTAACTCTAGGACAGTCAATGGGAGTTCCATAAAATTTGTCTTCTAGTGCTTGTGCACTAATTGGGGGACACTGTACACTCATGGCATGAGTTTAGACATACATGTGCATGTACCTTCACCCTTCTCACTGCTTATCTCTGTTAATGGGAACTGTTTCAGACTTCTAGTATCAGCTACCACCTTGTCCAATAAACCAGATCCTGTCCGCTTAATCTCTGTAGAGCTGAAAGTGAAAATATCAATGGAATCAAAGATGTATTATTATCATTATTATTAAGAGTTCTTCCTATATATCTACATTTCTTTCAACTTACATATCAACCACCTCGGAGTCATATGCAAGTTTCCATGTCTCTAAAAGGTGTTTACATGTAATAAGAGCCTGATCACCACCCATACAGATCACTTCCAGTTTAACTTTGGCCAGCAACAAACTGAGAAATGAAATTGAATGAAAATGAATGACAACACAGATTTAAATGAAATTTATAATAAAACGTATAATTATATTCTTAATAATTAAATGAAGTCTGTTGAATAATGTTTTCTTTATAACTGTGGTAAATGTACAAGACACTTTCTTTAAAGAGGGATTATTCTCCCGGGGGGTACTCCCATATATTTGTTATATGGGTATGTGCCACTGGATAGGGTATGGTTTTTGGCCCTGCTGTCTTGAACAGGGTATACATTTTGCCCAAAACTGTCTTAAACAGGATCTATAATTTTGACGAGATCCCAAGCCATGCCATCTTTTTGTGTCTTAGATAGGGTACGATATTCAAAATAAACAAAAAAGCGCCTCCTCAGCCGTTTTTTGTCTAGGCTAGGGTCGATTTTCTTCTCATTTGTCTTGAACAGGGTATGATTTTTTCACTTTCGAGTGTCTTAAACAGGGTCAGGTTTCTAGAACTCCGGCGGCACACCCCTATCCAAAATGGGGTTGAGTACCCCCCTCCCCCCCAGGATTATTCTTAATAACTAGTTACTTTTGGCCACATTGTTTTTCTCACTGGTGTATCTATGTTTTCTTCAAATCAATCCATGGTTGACAAAGGCTAATATGTCATGGTGAAAAGCACCATATGATTATATTATAGACTGTAGTTAAATTTGGAAAGTAACCTAGTTTTGTTTCCCCAAATACACACAATGGTGAATCCAGGAATTTGTAATTGGGGTGGCCACAAGGGAACATATCCAAAAAACCTTGCAATATTATATTGTCTTAAGTTTTAAAATTATCAATTTTGCTGCAAAATGGGGACGGTGGTTATCCACCCAATCCACCTCCTCCTAAATCTGCCCTTGTCACAGATGCTTGTCTACAGCTAAAGTTACAGTATCATCCAGAAACTGATTATAAAAATAGCACAAGTATCAATAAGCGAATTAACTTACTTGAATTCTCCAGGAAACTCCAAAAGAGCAGCTTCACAGATCTCAAGAGCCTCTCCATACTAAAAGTACAATATACAATAATCATTTTTAACACTTTGATACAAGAAAATGAATATGCTTTGTGCTATTCTTGCTTTTTAAAACCATTTCATTCATTGTTACCTTATTTTGTGCTGAGAGCAAAAGAGTCAACAGGTAAAGATAGTTGACATTTTCTCCATCCAACTTTACTGCCTGCCTTATATTCTTCATTGCTCTTGAAATCTGTGACAAGAAAATTGCATTACAAGTACCTTAGTGCAGAAAATGTATGCACCCACTGATGGTCTCCTCTGCTGTTAACATATCTCTGTATCAGGTTTTCCTTCCTTCCTTCCTTCCTTCCCTCCCTCCCTCCCTGAAATCTGTGACAAGAAAATTTCATTACAAGTACCTTCGTGCAGAAAATGTATGCATCCACTGATAGCCTCCTCTGCTGTTAACATATCTCTGTATCAGGTTTTCCTTCCTTCCTTCCCTCCTTCCCTCCCTCCCTCCCTCCCTCCCTCCCTCCCTCCCTCCCTCCCTCCCTCCCTCCCTCCCTCCCTCCCTCCTTCCTTCCTTTGTTTGTTTGTTTGTTCATTCATTCATTCATAATTTCAGGGCAACCCATAGGGACAGCTATTTTTTTACACTGTGAATTTCATGGGAGTTTGAAGGAGTACAGTGTTGTAATATGCTGTAATGTATGTGGAGGTACAGTAAAAGCAAAATATTTATACATGTTCCTACCTGTCTAGCATGAGCCTGAGTCAATGCAAGATGGAACAAGATATCAGGGTCATTTGGATCATGATCTAAAGCCCTGTGCATCAAACAAACATAACACCATATATTACAATATATTCATTGTACATGTACATACATGTATATTGTACAATGTATATATATACATACATACCTTTCAAGTGCATCTATTGACAACCTTTGAAGCCTCTGTCTGTCTGCACTGAGAGAAGCTAGAAGATATTCCAATAGTGATATGTCAGTGACATTAGCTATTAAGGTGCATAAATGACCAATTGAATGGACAAATGATTGAAATTATAAATAAATGATTGAAACAATAAATACATGGATGGACGGATGAATCAGATTGATAGACTGATAGATGGGTTAATAGATGGATAAATTCCAAAAAAAGGTCAGTAATCACTGTAAATAAATGACTAATTAAAAGAAATATTAACTGTTTATTTAAGTGTCCAAGTCTACTAACACTTGTGCACTAACTGGGAGACACTGTACTCTCACACTCACTACCTCTACATTAAGTATTTTTCAAATAATCACTCGACTCACATGTTGATTTTTGCTGAGGGAGGAAAAACTGGAGAACCCAGAGAAAAAACCCTCATGGCATGGTAGAGAACAACACATCAAACAAACTCATTCACATTTGATCCAGGTGCTCGAGCTGAGACTTGAACCCTTGAAACCACAGTGGTGAAAGGCCAGCGCTCTAACAGCACGGCCAACCATGCTACCCACTAAAATTTAAACACCTCAGTCACAGTGGGCACAAGCCATCACACAAATACAAAACTTGCTGTATAGCCAACCTTCTCCAGCCTGCAGACTGTAGCCAATACCCAAAACTTGATACCCTTTGGAAGCAAATTCATTACTGTCTCCAAGTGCAACCACTTTCTGTGCAAACGTAACTCCTTCTTCAAACTGTGAACAGAAATAAAAAGCTTTTTACTAACAGTACATTGTAATACAGCAGAGATCCATGCACCTAATAAATGTGCAACTTCCTAGTAGGGTACCCATAGCAGATGGGGCAACCATTTCTTTTGATCAAATGAAGTATACACACTGTCCATTTGTAGAGAGGCATCAGGGTCATTCAAAATGTTGACCAAATTACAACTGGCAAGACTACAGGATGGCTCTAATTATCCAAATCTGTTTTCTGCCAAAGATTTAAATTACCATCTCTGATTTCTTGATTGAAATCATCTCTGGTTTCCATCATGTTTGATATACATGTACGACTGATGTTTTAGAGCTCTCAGCCAATAGGAATTTTTTGTTGGTATGAAGAATTCACAAAAACAAGGTGGTTCGTTGCAGGCCCTTCATTTCCCCTCTTCCCATTCCAGGGGCGTATCCAGAATATTTCAAGGGGGGGGGGGGGGGGGGGTGTCACACTTTCCATTTTCCACCAAAGGGGGGTCACACTTCCAATTTCTCAATCTTTCTCCAGTCAGATTCTTTCATTTCTATCATCTTTTTGTTTTCAAAGGGGGGTCACGGGCACCCTGGGACCCCCCTGGATACGCCCTTGCATTCCCCAGGCTCTCTCCATCCCATTCCCCTCCCGTCCCTTTCCCCTTCAGGCTATTTTGATAGCAAATTAATATTCCTACCAAGTGTAGATAGTTAAAACAAAGCTTCGCAGCATATAGAGACACTAGGGCATCCTCAGGGTTTAATTGCGAGCACTGCCTTAACACCAGAAGGGCTCTGTCAAACTGAAAACACAACAAAGAGGAAGTGTTCAACAATCTCCTTCATATACAGTAGTTGACTGGTTTGATATGCAGAGCAGTGTTGTGTTGTACCTACCTTGCCAGCACTGATCAGTGACAGACCAAACTGAAACCACAAATGGAACTCTCCAAAAGCAAGCTTCATTCCTTTGTCTAGACACTGTTGATAGTGAATTTTGAGAATGAGTTTGGAAATCACTAATAAAAAGGGCATGTACATGTACCATACTTAACCTCTTCATGTATCTACATGTAAATCTTTTATAGGGATATCCCTACTCACATGATCTTTATATCCAACCTTAAGTTTATAATAGCCAAAATACTGCATGTTGTACAAGTGTTAAGGAGGTTCTCTAAGATTTTAAGCCAGAGGACAACTGGCTATGACACCTGGACAAGACTAAGGATATTTATAATCAAAAGTTGGTTTGAGTTTCTTGAGACAGCCAGGCAAAACCCATCAAAACCGTGTTCACAGCCAGTCAATTTGCCATGTTCCTGGCCATTAATAGAGTGACTTAGCAAACGCGATGTGACATGAAAACAGGACATTAGATGACGAATTTATCACATTCTTTTGTTGCATGACCACCGTGACAACGTCGCAATGCCACGTTCAGGATGTCAATTTGGATTGTTTTCACTTCCTCTTCTTGACGTTGGCAATGTCAATGGTCATTTTGAACAAAATTCATCATCGTGCGTGGCGTCCTCTTTAGCGACGCATTGCATTTGCTAAATCACTCTAATGAACCTATTGAGTGTTACTGGATAATATACCATCTCTTACTTCCACAAGCATTCCATATTGTGCCCGTCTAGTTAAAGCTACTGCAAGTAAGTCATAAACAGCATTGGCCTCTAGTGATGTGCGTTGACGTGCCTCTTCTTTCTCTGGAGACTGACTTAATACAGCATCCCTTAGAACCTGTTGAATGGTATAGAAGTATGTGAGAGCTGATAAGAACAAAAAAAATAAAATACAGCCAAGCCCATCTCCAGGGGCAGTTTGAAGGATTGAATGCATCCCCTCCCTCCCCTCTCCCCCCTTAATCCAAATCGATACATTCTGAACATCAAATATTACTAAATTTGTAAATGCATCAAGAGTGGCAAAAATGGACACTCTTTCTGAGGTCCTGGAAACGGGCTTATAATTATTTAGAAAGCAGTAGTGCAGAATTACATCCTTGCACTCTGTATAGAGGATTGTTGCCATAAAATCTTTTTGCAGAAAAGCATTTTGTACAGCTAATTTTTTTACAGAAAAGCCTTTTGAGATTTAGTAAAAACTTTATACGTTAGTCAAAGCAAACAATCTACAACAATCAATTTGTCATTACCATGGTATCCTCAAGCAGTAGCAGCAACAGCACCTCTTCAATCTCATCTCGTGGAACAAATATACTATTGAAACAGATGCATACTTGACTTGGCTTAAAGGTATTATTAAAGATCATTATCAGATTGCTAGAAAATCATTGGTGTTAGTAAGGTGTTGGTGGATTTCTTTAGGTTGTTAGTACATGTAGGTTGTCAGTAGGTTGTTGGTCAGGTGTCAGTAGGTTGTTGGCAAAGTGTCAATACAGTAGGTTGCTGGTAGTATATCAATAGGTTGTTGGCAGGGTATCAGTAGATTGTTGGTAGGTTAATTATCAGTAGGTTGTTGGTACATTTGTAGTTGTCAGTAGGTTGTTGGTCAGGTGGCAGTAGGTTGTTGGTAAGGTGGCAGTAAGATGTTGGTAGATTGTCAGGAATGTGTGTTTGTTGGTCAGTAGCCATACAATGTATATGAGGGTGTTGATCAACTATTCTTTTCACTTTAATTCCCAACTGAATATCACAGACCTGTCACCAGAATTAACCAAAGGTTTCAGAGAAAAACTTGATTTGCTTGTATTGACACTGGCAGTTTTTGGAGACTCAAGTTTAGCAGCACCTCTGGACAATGATGCTGTAGATCCAGGAATATTAGTATTCACATAGACAGGTTTTTCATACATTCCCTCACAGACACCTCTTAGGAGAACTTCAGCAAGCTGTTTAGCTAGAACCTGTGAATAGTACATACAGACTCCATTACACAGTTGATTCGTCATGCAACTGTACTACCATGTACTGCCATGTACTACCATGTCTTACCATGTACTACCATGCCTTTTCATGTTCTACCATGTCTTAGCATGTACTACCATGCTTTACCATGTGCTACCATGCCTTACCATGTCTTAGCATGTACTACCATGCCTATCCATGTACTACCATGCCTTACCACGTACTAGCATGTTTTACAATGTACTACCGTGTCTACTACATGTATACCACATGCTCCGGTACTGTAATTAGTAGTACATGTACTTACATGTACTTAGTGCTAAACCACAATTTGGTGAGAGTATATCATGAAGACAGAACCATGGTTTTGTCTGATACTGTGATTATGTGCTGTGCAAATGTTGCTATCCCAGCTGCCCTGAATGTTTACCTTTCTTAGATTATGAGTGGCTTTTGACTCCAAAGCTTTTAGAAGTTCTCTGAATCTCTTAATACCACTTGGAAGATTACTAACAAAATTGACAATAAAATCCTTATCAATTATCAATAACATCATTAAACAGTAGCTTGAACAATTCTGTGATGCTACTGCAGCTTTTGCATGACTGTGAAAACCAGCACAGTCATAGTCATGGTCACAGTCACAGTCATGGTGCAGCACATCCATGTCTACCCTACAAGCACAGGGATTTTTAAAACTACATGTACCTGAAAGCTCAAAGTAAATATCCCTCTGCAAGAATCCTGACTAGTTTGAGCATGTGCCAACTGTTATCCAGAGTTTTAGATAATCCAATTAGCATCCAGCTCTTACAGAGGAATTTTTCCTTTGAGCCTTTGGGAGGTTTAATAAATCTCTCTGCTCCCAGGGTAGTCCATGTCAGGAATTTTGACACAAATGTTTTTGCAGACATCATGGAACTGACAGGAACGCAGGCTGCATGACTTGGACATTCTCTCACCTAAAAAAACACATTTATTTACTGCTTGAAAGTTTAAACTTTCAGTATCTATTTAGAGTCTTAGCTTAGGCTGACAGCTGATCTCCAGCATCATCAGAGATGAAAAAATTTTCTGAAAACCACATAGGATTTGAGGCTATACTAAGTTTTCAGCATTACAAGTAGTCTTCATACTCATTTCTTACCCAGATTTGATAAGCAGCATTGGAACTCTCTGAATTGCAACCTCCAATGGCATACTCATCTCACCAGTCATTGTTGGTATTATCACTGATGATGATGTCTTCTGACCTGACAACAACCACATTGCTATATCCCCACCAAACTCATAACAAGAGATAATGTCCTCTGTACTTATATTTGAGTCTCCTGCCAACTGAAGTTCTTCTAGGGCCATACCTGGATGTACATTACAAGAGGTAACAGGGTAGAAATTAGTGTATTTGGAAAAAATGAGATCAGGAGTGGGAGGAAGGGGTAGTCCAGTGGTAGAACTACAAGGGAGAGAGTCCATTGATATGGTATTTTAAGGGGATGGAGGGAAAAGAAGACATCAAGCTAGAATGAGAGACTCCATATAGAATGGAAAGAGTTAATAGTGTTGACACTGAAGAGGTTAGGGTATATGATTGTACAGAAGGGAAAGGCAGCCTGGGTTAGAAATGTGGGGATTACTAGAATTTGCAATTTTCAAATGAGAAGCTTACCCTTCAATGCAAATCCTTCAGCAAAAAGCTTTGATCTTCTTCTTGATTGAGCATCTACTATAAATTCCTCATTAACAACACGATTCATGTAGTTGATACAAGCTTGGAAGTCCCTCAATATAAAATGTGCTTTACACAGCAGTAAATGGGCTTCTTGAATTTTGTCATCCTATTATAGAAATTATTGACTTAGTGCTAGTCTCTAGGGAATGTGTGATCATATCAAAGCAAAATGTAGTTGAGTTCCAGGTTTGAAGTACATTGTACCTGACACTTGAGAGCTTGAAGGGCATTGCATATTAGTGTAATTACTTGGTCCAATAAAAGTAGGTGGTGTTTGAGTTGTCAGTAACTACTGTATTTTAGTAAAAATGCAGACCACCAGCACTGCTGCATGGGCTCAGTTGTTTGAATTAAGCAGCTGCTACAATCCTTGCGAAAATTAGTTGGCACGATGTGAATTCGATGGATAGTCTTAAAAATGCAAACTTTGTGGCTGTACTTTTGGACCTCCCTCCCCCCTGTTCAATGTTGCTGCTAGCTAAAAGGTATTTCGGACTGATTGCCAAGTCACTGGTAGGTGTTGGGATTTTCACAGCAACATTGTACAGGGGGGAGGGGGAGCCAATTTCATTACCGTCCACTGTGCACGCACACTCTGACAAAATAGTGCCAACAATTCTGGCAATGATTGTAGGTTAGTGCTAACCCAGGGTTAACGCCAATGGTTTTCTTTAGATTTAACCCTGCAGGGCCCTAGAGAACACTGCTTATTTGCAGAGTTCTCAGTAAATTTTTGACTTGGTGGAGCAATACCAATATTTGCAGCTGAGGGAGAGCTTTAGTTGGATTTCACATGCCAGCTAAACTATACTGAGAACCCTGTACAGTGGAAGGGGGCAACAAGTGGCTGTATTGTTAGCCCAGGGGGTGGGGGTGGGGGTAATCCTAATATAAGCTCTCAAAATTGGTAAAACCAGCTTTGGAGTACAATTCAGTAAAATTTATATTTCTGGTCTCCAGTCTGAACCATGGTGCCATGCATATACCCAACCATTTCCCCCCCTCCCCCCCCCCCCTCCCCAATTATTAGCTCCACTGTAAAACACTACAGCTGTATATATTATATATATGGAATTTACTTTTTTCTTGGTTATAAACATTACCTTTTTCCCATCGACAACAACTTTTTCAAGTATTTTTATAGCAGCATTCACAGGGCTCTTGACCTGTTCAGTGTTGGTACTTTCTAATGGGTGGTCTCGAAGATAAATTTCTAAGTCAGCTTCGCCAAGAAGGAGTACTTTTAAGGAATCTTGGAACAATTTAAAGTTAAATACATCAGAATATGGGTATCTTTCTAAGATTTGAAGAGCTGTTCTTAAAAATGGTTCTGTGTCCTCTCCCATATAACCAGACATACATATAGATCAGGGGCATATCCAAGGGGGGTCCTTGGGTGCCCGTGACCCCCCTTTACAACCAAATTAAAGAGGCGATAGAAATATAAGAATCTGACTGGAGAAAGATGGTGGAATTGGAAGTGTGACCCCCTTAGACCTGGAAAATGAAAAGTGTGACCCCCCCCTTTGAAGTACCCTGGATACGCCCCTGTAGATGTATGTCTGGCACTGTATACATTAAAGTTAAGTGTGGGATACAGTACTGCATGTACATGTAAAGCAGTGTATATACTAGTCAATATCATCATCAACATCATCATCATCCTTATCAGACTGTAGAGTAAATCCTTATCTTATTGGTTTAAGGAGAAGATAATAACCTTCCCAGCCATTCATGTGTATTATATAATATTTGAGATGACATATTGAGAATATAGTTGAGAAGGAAATTAATGGACAGATTGACAAATAGTGTTCTCAGGTAGCCAAAAATTACCTCTTCAAGAGGCCTCTCCACTCAAGGAAATATGGAAATTAAAATCTCCGAGACGAGCGATTTATTATTTTTGGTTTCAATCAGCTTCTAAAAGCCAGCAAATGTCAACTTCTGCCTTCAAATGGTGGTCTACACTGTGTTTACTTTTGCCCGGACTTTTGGTTTTGCTGTAGACAGCTGAATTCCAAAAAAGTTCAAACTATTCTTTTCTTTGACCTATACACTTGATATGGTAATAGTCTCTACTAAAAACGATGTCAATTTGCTTACCAGGTTTGGAATCCGAAGTGGTTCGACTTGAAATCTGGTCGACAAGACCTCGCACAGCTTCCCATCTTCCTTCGACGCGAGCTCGCTCGATTTCATTTTCCAGGGTTGTTCTTGTATGTCGACGAGTCATCGTGAGTTAAATGCTTGAGAATTATTATTAGGATGTCGCAAAAATGAGGTCCATCGTTAATATGTAGCACAGTTTGAAATCATGAAAGATTTACAAGCAAACATCAACAGCGACAGGAACAGCCGCCATATTGGACAAAGTACACAGGAATCCCAGTAATACTAAAATGAATCAGAGATAAAAAAACTAAACTTACCACGCGCTGAATCTTATAATATATCTACTTGTGGAATTTTGAATTTAGTGATAGGTACAGTTTCAACAAAATGGTATAATTATTTCCAAATTTTGCTCTCGACTTCGACTTCCTGTACAGATACCCGCAAAGATCCCTGGGGTTGCATCGAGCCCGCAATCATTAATTACAAAAACAATATGGCGTCCGTGGCGAAGAAAAAAAAGTACAGCAAAAAGTCCAAGAAAAACTGGCGAAAACATACCGATATTAAAGATGTAGAGGAATATTTAGAAGAAGCTAGACAAGAAGAACGAACAGGGTCGGTACTGATACCTATATAACCCAAAATAGTGTTTCAAAATGAAGATTTGTGTGATCTTGTGCAATGATTTCAACCCACGTGTAACACAAATGTAAAGTTGTATTTATTTATTCATTTGTCTATGCTAGTTCTTTGAGTTATAAAAGTATAATTATAATCATTTAGAGTGTACTTTTAACAAAATGTAGTACAACCCTGCTCTTTTGAACGTGTTCATCTAAAAAAAGCTGGCTATCTCGAATTCTTTGATACGTGGATGCCCATGAATGAAATATTGGCAAAGTTACAGCCAAAATCGTTGCATCGCGACCAGCAAATTACAAATTTTGTTGTGATTTTGTTTTTTTCTGAGCTGTCAATCAGTTTGGGGGCGGAGCTTCTTTCAAATCAACCAATCATTGAACGAGTTTGGAGAAAGCTCCGCCCCCAAGAATGATGGATGCATTAGAAAAGACCAAAATTTTACCGACATTTGAGGTCGCAATGCAACGATTTTCGCTGTAAACCTAGTAGAGACAGTTTAGCGGTTCTCTGAAGGGTTTTACTGGCAGTGTTTACAGTACTTCCTGATTATAATTGCCATTACTTGCCATTAATTTGTTTAATGTCTACAGCTTGCCTAGATCACTTTCAGGGGTGGATTCACGAACAGGTGTGGATCCGTGTGGATCCAAGAACTTTTGAGAGAGAGAGAGGGGGGGGGGAGAGAGAGGGGGGGGCGCTCAAACATATATTTCATACAAAAGTTACTTCAAACCTTACAAAATTCTAGGATTCTTTTGGAGTTACATTGGGAGTTCAAAATAACAGAGTTCTACTTTATATGTAGTCAATTTGCTCTTAAATTTTGTTGTTTGTAGTGGTCCAGTAGCAGATAAACCTGATGGTAGTCTATACTTTGTGGATACAGTGCAAAAAACTCCAATACCTGGTTAGTATTATTTTATGCAGTAATGCTACCGAAAACTTAGCAATAATTATTTCATTGCCAAGCTCAAGAATGTAATCACATTGTTCATTTGTATTCATGGTTATTTTGTGTCATTGTCCTGCAATAAATTAAGCTTGGTAAAAGTGTGTTCATTGATCAAAGTGATCATATCGATCATATGTTGATCACAGCCAAACATTGCTCTCTACCATACAGTATTCTATTGAAAATTTGTCATTCAGCTGAGAAAAATGTCCACAAGAGTGGATGCCAAATGGAAGCCAAGCTTAAGTGATTTGATTGGAGGTTATAAAATATTTGAGATATATAACACATGCACTTTGGATGGTGACCATGTTTATACCATAGGACAGAGACATGACTCACACAAAAACATTGAAAATATTTGTAAGAGCAATATAAATGATTGCTTATGTCTCTGTACTGTGATATAAACATTCTGAAAGATGTGGACACTTGACTATGCTTGCTTTGCTTGTGATCTACATTTTCAAGGGTGTTTACTGTATCACATGTAGTGCATCCATTTTGTATTCCTTAATAAGAAAATCCCTGTTCAATTGATAACCAGAGGGTCGAGATAAGCTTTACATTGGGTATAAATTGAAGAAATCTAATTCAATGCCCATACATGCATGTACATACATGTATGTCAGTACAGGAACAACCCTATCCCTTCAATATTTGTAATTTGTTTTTCTAGATGACTCCATTCCCAAGAAATCCAGAAAAAGAAAAATTCTCAAACAAGATGAGCTACTTCTGCCTGATACAAGAATCAAGCCCATTGGCAGTAAGAAAATCTCCAGAACTAAGAAAAACAAACCAAAAGATTCAATGGATAGTGATTCTTCTGACGAAGAAGTGGAAATAGAAAAGAAGGAAAAACAGAGTAATCTGTCAAAATCAAAGAAGGGAAGTGAACAGTCTAAACCTAAAACAAATTTTGATCTTTGGGCCAATGAAGGTAATTTTGGGTTCCATCATTTGAGTACATGAAAAATCATTTCAACTGTTTTAATACAAGTGATACAAGAGCAATGTTTTATAATATTGAACATTGTACTTTAAATAGACCATCCAGTTGGTGATGAACATTACTTAAGGGTCACAAGAAAGACAAAGATTAAGGTTAGTACATTACATGAGGACATTTTTGACAGGCTGTCAGTAAGTGGTTGATTTAAGGTGTCAGTAAATGGTTGGTAGGGCGTCAGTAAGTGGTTGGTAAGGTGTCAGTGAGTGATTGGTAAGGTGTCAGGAAGCATTTTGCAAGGTGTCAGTAAGTGGTTGGTAAGATGTCAGTGAGTGGTTGGTAAGGTGTCAGTAAGTGGTTGGTAAGGTGTCAGTATGTGGTTGGTAAGGTGTCAGTAAATGGTTGGTAAGGTGTCTGAAAGTGGTTGATAAGGTGTCAGTATGTGGTTGGTAAGGTGTCAGGAATTGGTTGATAAGTTGTCAGTAGTTGATTGGTAAGGTATCGGTCTGTGGTTTGGTAAAGAAGGTGTCAGAAGTGGTTGGTAAGTTGTTAGTAGTTGGTTGGTAAGGTGTCAGGAAGTGGTCAGTAAGGGCTCAGTGTACATTTACCTAGACAATTGTAATCTGTTAACAATAAATTAAAATAACTTCCAGTAACATTGTTATTAAACTAGACTCCTAAAACAGCCAAGCGTAAAGTAACTGAACTTCCTGCTGTTGAGGTTTGTGCCCCTGGTGCTTCTTACAATCCAACATATGAGGACCACCAGGAACTGCTACAAAATGCACATCAACATGAAGTTAAAAAAGTCAAGGAAACTGAAAAGCTCAATAGAAAGGTGCAGTGGCTCAGTAAAGAAGAAGCAGCCAATCTTGTAAGTAATGATCCATAAGTACACTGTTGATCAATTCAAACACGATAAAACAAAGCCAATTCTCATACACAGGCTTGTCAAAAAATGTTTTGAGGTTTTCCTTGATATTGCTGGCTACTTTGAGTTTTTTCAGGGTGTATAAAGCTCCATCTGTATTAAAAGTTCATTCTCCATTCTCCATTATCTATATATCCCTCCTACTCCTGAAAATGATCTTATAGCAGATAGAGAATTTCCCCAAGCTACACCAGATAAGATAGTAAGGATTAGTCTGTAGCTT
Organism: Telmatactis stephensoni; assembly: GCA_029948255.1. Classification (NCBI taxonomy): domain Eukaryota; kingdom Metazoa; phylum Cnidaria; class Anthozoa; order Actiniaria; family Isophelliidae; genus Telmatactis; species Telmatactis stephensoni. Next base: position 586,248 of record JALIZF010001767.1, read on the forward strand.
TGTGTAGCCTACTGTAGGTCACTTGGATAGGATAGAGTACTGATGGGGAGGGTTAGGGGAGGAGGTATAGAGTGTGCTGTCTCCCCCTTGAACATCACTTATGGGTACTAAAAGGCATGGAAATTATCACAGTCTACTATTGGTGCATGTTTGTTTGCAATTTCACCCATTTTTCCTCAGCCAACATGGGAAGAGGAAATGAGCCAAGGACTCTTTGAGGATGAGAAAGATGATAATGAGTGTAATAGTAGTGATGAGGAACAGGGTGGAGATTATGTCAAGTCTGCCAAAACAACAGACAGGAAAACTAAACAACAAAAACGAAAAGAAAAAGATGAAAAAGAACAAGTAGGTTTTCATTGTTACATACTAAGAAAATGTTCCCAACAAACAACTCCCAAAATTGTTAGTTCAAGCATGTTCAATAAATTTGAACAAAGACAACAATGTCCAACATTTCTCATGTTCTTGAAAATTGAGTAATAATTACTGCAGTCAGGTTTCATGTGAATCACAGTCTGATCACATCTACAATTATAGTTGTCTCTGATTGAAACTATAACAGGAAATAGACACTTCAGCTAAATCTCAAGCCTTCACCAGCCTTCAAGTTTCAATCGGAGACAACTACATAACTGTAGATGTTATCATACTGTAATTTCCCATATTCCAACCTGTTCAGTGCATTTGAACACCCTTAAACAATGTCCAACATTTCTCATGTTCTGTTATCACTAAAGTGTAAAAACAAAGTTGGCTCCACTTGAACTGCTGACCAACAACTTCAACAAAATGTCAAGGCCAATGATGTTGGCTATGTTTGGTAGCATTTTCTCAGGATTTGGGTTTAGGATGTGGTAGCCATAAGTGACATCGTATGCATCTGTTGTTGCTAAAGATTAATAATGCACTCTTCATTTTGTAGACAAGAGAAGAGGAAGCTGAGAAAAATTCAAAACTGCAAGAGAATGAAATATACAGGTAAAATAGGACACTGCTGCAAAATGAGTGTGCACAGACAAGTTTTTGTGGGTTTACTCATGTCCACGTCTTGACCACAGCATTAGAGTTTTAGAATTTTTATCAATAGTAAGATTTATCCATATAATATCTTTGGGCTTAACTTTGAGCATTGATGCTAACAGGAAAGTACTTGGTGTAAATGTCTGGAACAGAATGAAGCTTTGTCCATAGCTGAATGTTACATTGCATCACTAAATCTTTGCAAGATTTTTGACACCTTTGCACACATTTACACACACTGGCCAGCAAACTCTGAAATTGCATTTTATTGTCAGAAATTGTTCATGACACCACAAAAGTAGGCCTTGATCCTGCAACCCAGTTAACTACCTAACTCTTTCTTATGATGTGTTAGCAGCATATTTGTCAAGTGAATGGTTTTATCAGGTTTCTAAAACCACAATATTTTGATTTTTGCTAGATTAAAGTCCATCAAAAAGGAAATTCAACAGAAAGAACAGAAAATAGAAGAAAAAAAACAAAGAAAAGAAAAGGGAAAGAAAGATGAACTGAAGAAAACTAAAAGACTTGGAAAACATTCGTATCTTAAACATAATTATAGATGTTTGCAAACATCTTAAAATTTGACATTTTACTACATTTTCTTTATTTTTAGATTGTTTGTTTGTTTGTTTTTTGTTTCTTAACTTAAGCTAGTTTTGAGGCCCCAAGCTTAGAAATTCAATTAAGTGATGAAATGACTGGGAATCTCAGGTCTTTAAAGGTAGGTAGAAAAGTAAAGTAAAGTAAAGTAACCATAATTAACGTTGATGACTCGTAACAGTAATTCCACTGACAAACCTGAGGTCCACGGTGCACTCATTTTACTCCCATCTCTCCATCAGTTCTCTGTTTTAAGGGTATTTAAAGCTAGGTATTTAAAGCTAATTAAAGCTACACAAATTGTAAAGAAGTCGAAACAAGGATGTGAGGTCTGGCTGGGGATTGAAACTTGTCAGACCTCTCGCACTGAAGGCTGCGCACTAACCAACTGTGCCCTCCTTGCTCTAGATGTCTAGAGGGCACAACAAGTAATGTCAGGAAAGCATTACCATATGCACCCTAATAAAATCCTTTGGCAGCCAAATTTGATGTGTTGCCTCACATTGAGTTATTTTTATAACTTGATTAATGTTTTTACATGTATAACTTAATTGCTGCAATCACAGTGATCTTATGGAAACTGCACTAGCTAGTGATTGCAGTGAATATAGCCATCACAGTGATTGTGATTGCAGAAATCGATTTCTTTGCTCTATCTTGATCAAGTGTTTCCATATGATTGCTGCAATTGCTGAACACATTTTTTGTGCGACCACAATGATCATATAAAAACTAAGCTTAAACTGCCATTGGATAAGCTGAATTTGCTCATTGTCCTCATATGTAGATAGTGGAACATTTCATCTGAGTTGTCTGCTTTTTTGCACCATAATTGTTTCTGATAATCTGTATGCTTGATTTCCCAGCCCGAAGGAAATCTCTTAACGGACAGATTCAAAAGTTTACAGAAAAGAAATATTGTGGAGACACGTAAGCCAGTCATGTAAGTACAATCAGTCACCAGTGCATTTCTTCTCCCATTAGAGTAGATTTCGTATGACTGTGAAAACGGCACCGCACGGTCACGGCACGGTTAGGGCAGGAATCTCGAATGTTTTTAAAGACATTAGAGAGCTTAAGAACGAGAAGTTTTTGTCAGCACGGACGTCACGCGTACGTTTTTGATCGTGCGCACGCCGACATAGATGGGGTTCCCGTTCTCGCTGGAACGTCAGTCGAGGCTTTCATATGTTATAGATTTCATCTATGACGGCGCGCGCACGAACAAAATTGTACACGTGACGTCCGTGTTGACAAAAACGTCTCGTGCTTAAGCTACCTATTACGGCACTGTCACGACCACGGCACGACGCGGTCCGTTTCACACTCATACGAAATCCAACTCATGAAATTTGCTCTATATGGTAAACTCCCTCTAAAGGAGACACCCTTGGAATTAACTTTTACTGTCTTCCGCAAGCCAGGAGGTGTCCATCTTAGAATTTAGGTATAGAAAAAAGTGCCGTGAAATTCAGCTGAGATCATTGGCCTTACAGGGGTGTCTACCTTACAGGGGTGTCTACCTTACAGGGGTGTCTACCTTACAGGGGTGGCTACCTTACAGGGGTGTCTACCTTACAGGGGTGTCTACCTTACAAGGGTGTCTACCTTACAGGGGTGTCTACCTTACAAGGGTGTCTGCCTTACAGGGGTGTCTACCTTACAGGGGTGTCTACCTTACTACAATGTAGGTTGTTCCCTTTGAGGGAAGTCATTGTACTGTCACTTTTTCTGCACAAATTTCAGTTTATCAGAGATTTTCAAACTTGGTATTATCCCCAACAATTGTTTTGTGGATAATTCATAATTTGTTTTGGTTTCAGACCACATCGAAAGTACGCACTAAAGGAATACGAAAAACGATCATATAAGCAGCCGTGTATAAAAGAAATCTAAGGTACAGTCATAGTGCTCTTTGGAAACTGTAATGTATGTCCCATACCTGTATAATGTTGGTCCTTCTTTTACAATAATCATCGCAAAGTGTACACAAAGAGGTAGATAAAAATGGCAATTCGGGACATCCAAGATACGCCGACTTTGATGATACTCATCCCTATGTACCCCGATTTTGAGGATTTGCCGAAAAAGTGAAGTTAGTCATGGGAACTTAGAAGTATGATTTTACGTGTATTTCGTAGAACTACGTAAAAGTACGTACGATTCTATACGTAATGACCTACCAGGTGTCGTTTTGGAACGACTCTGTTGTGAGTGCATAGAATACTGGATACAACGAGGCCTCCCTACAGCATCTGTAAAGTTCATAGCTGCGGGGACGCTGAAGGATTGCGTGATGGAACTGCTGTCGTGCAAAATGTCACGAGTACAGCTCAGACTGGAATACACAGAAACGTACAACGAGACATTCCTATGAATCTGTTAAGTTCATAGCGATGAAAAAAGTAAAGCATTGCATGGCGTAAATGTCACGTGTATTGCGTGATGGAAATGTCACGCGGTCAGTCAATGTTACGTTTTTCAGCAGCGATCAGTGTTGGAAAGCAAGAAGCACCAGTAGGAAATTTTAAATGTATTTTAAATCATATCTTGGTCGTTGGTGTTGTTGTAGTCGTTATCCTTTCTTCCGGGTATCCTAATAAGACGGAAGCGGAAGTTGAGCCGAGACTCCTCAATCCCTCGTGGCAGGACTTCGTTGGACGCTTTGTCACATCCTGAAACCTTGAATTAGAGTAAGCGCACATAAACTGAAAGTGTGGTCGAGTTTATTGGATACAAAATGATTGGGACTACAAGAAACTGAATGGACAATTTTAATTCTTACACGGAATTCCTAATTTTACTGCATTAAATACGTCAAATTGTTGCCATAATAAAATGCTATTGAAGTCTTGGCATTTGTCACACATTTGATCCCACATCCGCCTTTGTAGAATGATTCCATAAGACGTAGTTTTCGCTCTTTTGCACTGTTGGAACGACCACCACAGGACGCCCAACTGTGGAGCGAACAGACCGACGAATTGACGTCCAGAGAATTACGAGGAAATTTTGCTTACGGAACTCATCAATGGTACATCAGCATATCGGCTACATTTGGCATACTTGAGAGATAAGCGTTTGCGAGTCATCGTGAAACTATTTGTTTGGGAGCCTTTTAGAACCTCTTTGCGGGTTCACTTAAATTAATTGACTCTTAAATTTGGTAAATATTGACATCCGTGCTTTATCAGATCTCCAGGAGGGCGATGGAACATGTACTCCTCTCACTTATAAAGTGCGCCGAGCAATGATGTGAGATCACGGAAAAAAGTGAAACATGTAGCAAAAGCGGGGGTACTGACCACGCATCACGCGGCCAATGATGATGCACTGACGCATCACACTGCAAATTTTGACGCACTTACGCATCACTCGGCTAATTTTGACACACTTACGCATCACTCGGCTAATTTTGACGCACTTACGCATCATGCGGCGAATTTAGACACAATCACGCATCACACGGCAAATTTTGTCGCACTCACGCATCATGCGGCAAATTTGGACACAATAACGCATCACACGGCAAATTTTGTCGCAGTCACGCATCATGCGGCAAATTTGGACACAATAACTCATCACGCGGCAAATTTTGAGGCAGTCACGCATCACGCAGCAAATTTGGGCAATCATGGGGCAAATTTTGATGCACTCACGCATCACGTGGCAAATTTGGACACATTCATGCTGACACTTATTAAAGATCAAATCACGCGTGGGGTTATTCACGGATAACGCAACTAATTTTGGGACAATCACGCGTCACGCGATAGACCGTTACTACCCTGTTTCTACTTTGAAATTACAACTGTACAGTTTGATGTATTACTCCTATTCACCGTTGCTCCTGCAATATCCCGCACTTTCACCCCAAAATGATCATACCCTGGTAATAACACAAGTAATTACAAATTCATTTAAATTCATCGCGATTTTTTTATTTCAGTATTGTAGGTTAGAAATAGGTTCAGCTGTTAAAGTATACGGTATTCTCTACACTCCCCTCCGATCCCCCCCTCCCCCCCCCCCGACATCCTGGATGGGCGTTCTTCTAAAGTACCGTATTTCCTAGAATAGTCGCACCGGGGGTAATTTTTTACCTCAAAAAGGAGCGTTTATTCGAGCGGTACGATTTTTCAAGAAAGCACAATATGCGATATTTCTCCTCAAGTGAAATAGATAGTTCTTCGACCAATTATAATTCTTGTTATCCAAGCTTTCGAGCTTAGCGCCCATCTTTAGAGATGTTTGTAATCGTCAAACAACGGTTAGAAAACTTGCTAAATAAAACATTTCCTTCCTTCGACTTTCATTTAAAAACTAGGAGTTGGGGACTGGTTAGAGAAGGGTTGTTGAACGAGACAAGGGACGTTCAATACAAACATAACATTCGTAAATTCCCAATTCACACCCCTTTCAGGCAATTTTAGTCTTCTTTTCCCATACCCTTTGTCATTTTATAAGAATATTTGATTCTATATACACACTTCCGCAGTTTTTTCAAGTGGTTACGGCTTTGCAAGCCAGCAACCACGTTTACAGGGACGAATCATCATTTGTTCTTAGTTCCTGAAAGCCCAGTTAGCGCTAATCATAATGGATTAACTCTTAAGAAAACCATTGATTTTAAACCTTGATTACCGCTAATCTGGCCTTCAGGAACCGGCCTCTGCAAGTTAATTCATCCAGACCTGAGTTCCTAAAAGCCCAATTTTCACTAATCCAGGAATAACTCTTAAGAAAACCATTGGTTTTGATCTTGGATTAACACTAATCAAGCTTTCAGGAACCGGTCCAAGACGGAAACCCTTGTTCTAGTGTACATTTAGCCTTTGATTCGCGACCTTGAACTTATGCAGTTAGATATATATATAGTACACAGGTCTACATAGCTTGATTGTGAGCACACTTCCTAATCTCGTCCACACTGAGTCTAGGCAAATAGACTATTTCTAAATTCACTCTCTTGTACTTAAGTACCGATTACATGACGATTTTCAGCCCGGGGCGGGCTGAATGTTTTTCGCTATTACATGACAAAACCAGCCCGGGCTAGGTTTTGTCACCGCTTCAAAGTGCCTGTTCAGTACACTTTCCGCTGCCACAATACAGCGTGGCGCAGGTTTCCAGCCCGGGCTGAAATGTTCAGTCGCGATTAAATGTATGAGAATTTTCAGCCCGTTTCGCCGGGCTTAACCTTCCAGACTGGTTAGCTTGGGCTGGAAATTTCCTCCCGGGCTAAAATTCAGTCCGGGATCAAAATTTCTTCATGTAATCGAAAACTTAATTTTATATACATTTGTTGAGGAAACCGGGCTGAAGTTTCAGCCAGCCTGACCGGGTTGAAATGTCAGCCTGGGCTGAAAATTGTCATGTAATCTGGTCCTTAATATACTAGCGTGGTATTTTCCATATGGGAGGGGAGGGAGGGGGAAACTGTTATCTTAACTCATTCTCTTGTACTTAACATACTAGCGTGATATTTTCCATATTGGCAGGGGGAGGGGGAACTCCCCTCCCCCACCCCCACATTGTGGCACAGTGTTGTTGGGGCCCCTTCAGTTTTGGTGCAACGTAGATATTGTAGAAACAGTGGGTTTGCGTAAAATAAGTAGCTATGCTATATATCTATTTAAAGCTTTTCAGACTATTTACACGCATTTTGTATAAAACTAGAATAACTATATGACACTTGCTTTTTCTTTTTATCTCGAACCTTTGTCCGGCGTGTGGACCACACGTTTTCAGATTGCTCATCATCCATATTTTATATGGATAAGGCTAAATAAGAACCTTTATCATATACTAAAGGTATTTTCTTGAGCAAATGTGGTATGAGGGTGAAACGGACGGTGCTGTGTCGTGACCGTAATATTTATTATATTTTAAAGCATTCGAAATTCCTGCCGTAACTTTGCCATGACCGTGTCAGTGCTGTGATGTCTATATAAACATTCGAAATTCCTGCCGTAACCGTGCCGTGCGGCTTTCGCAGTCAAACGAACACTGCTCTATCGGTGCTAAGACAAGTGCTGTATAAAAACGTGCAGGCGCTTTCAAATGATCTTCGTGGTTTCAAGGCTAAATGAGGACTGTTACATACGATAGAATCTGAATGGCTTTGATAGACGATAGTTATTTTCTATCGTTGGTAAGGCAGATGCTGTACATAAAAGTGTGAGTAGTTTATCCCCCCTCCCCCTATATAGCACTGTTACTTCCGTACTTCCGGTGCATTCCATACATTCTTCGAGCACCAAGAATGTGAACTATTGCTTCCGGTGCTATATGGGGTGGAGAGAGAGAAGGGGGGGGGGGGGGGGTAAACTACTAGTGTGACTTCAAAATGATCTTTGCGGTTTCTGAAAACGATCGTCGATTACCTTACAACCATGTCAAAATTTAACCAATTCCCCCGCTTTTGATTACATTGATCATTGTCGTAGATCTTCACAAAAGGTAAATGTCTACGACCATTTTTGTCATGTGTCAGGATTAGACGTACTCGATTGTATCAATGACCGTATATAACTGGAAATTTTTGTCCATCTCCTACGTTGGAAATATATGGGAAAATGTAGGAAATTTGTGGAAATTGGAATTTTGTCCACCATTTGTAATTGCATTTTCCAACAGTTGTGAATTCTGTAGAAAAAACGTTAGAAATATGTAAGGAATTGGAATTTCTAGAGCTTGGAGAAACGTTGGAAAAAGATCACAAACTGTAATTTCAGACTTTTCATTTTCCTACATTTGGAAATTTGTAAGAAATTTTCTTGCAAATGGGATTGGAAACGAACAAAAGTTTCCAGTAAATTACATGGGAAGCCCTCATCTTGAGGACCTGTTTCTTAGGAGAAAGCTAAAATCTTATGCTTTCATTTTTCTGGGAACACCCAAAACGAGTAGGCTCGCAACGCTGAGAATCTGTTACGTGATTGGCTGATTCCCATTCACAGAGTTCTGTTAACGAAATATGATTGGATCAACCTTCGCAACTCTGTAATGCTAACAGTCAATCATAAACGCCGTTCTAAGCACTGCGACTGTACTGCCCAAAACAAGAGTGAGTCCCATGAGTACTTACAAGGCTAGGGTAACCCTACCACTAGGACTAAATCTGTGGTTTTCATTTCTATAGTGACACCAAAACCCAAAAGATTTAACCCTAGTCCAAGCGTTATCCTACCTCCTAAAATGGGATCCTCACACGGCCTCAATAGTTTTCTTGAAAAGTTCTCGGATTACATATAGAAAGATGCTCTTGGTATGCCCTGGTTTTCACGAGCGATTGAAACAGAAGCGAACAACGTGCGCAGACTTCAGTGTTGGAACCAAAATCGGTTTATTTTGTGACCTGCGCAGTATGAATATTTTTGAAAAATCTTTCGATCTGATTGGTTGCTTATATAGAAAAAGGACGTCAAAAATAGAACAGTGCATTACTGAATCATGTTTCTGATTCTCCTTCCGTCGCTCATGAAAACCACAGACAAATGGATAAGAAGTACGTTTACTCGGTACATGATTTGGCCAGTTGGTATGCAGGACGAACAAGTTGAGAAGGAAATAAAACTACAATATTCAAAGTATCGCGAAGCCCACATACTTGTTAATACTTGAGGATTCCTGGCTTGGGCTGGAAATCTTGTATTGTTGACCTTGCTCATAACATTTTATAGACTATACTGAAACATTTTGTATGTATGGCGATTAGGTTTGGTGGATGTCATCCATCTTGGTAAAAGATAAACTTGAGATTTCTCCACGAGGAAAAAAAAACTTTCTAAAAAAGTAATTTGAAGTCACTTGACTTTGTTGCCTTCAGGCTGAAATTACTTTTACTGGTAGTTTGGGTTATAGCTTTGTACAAATCCTTCTAAAAAACGTTTTCTAAATTCACTTGGCTTTGTGGCATTCATGAGATGTATAATTTTGGTGCTATAGCTTTGTATAACGTTTAAAAGCTCCATCACTGCAGATTATGGAGTCACTGTTGTTAAAAGTAACACTGTGAAGTGGATTATTTATAAGGGTTGGTGTTTGAGGTGATTCTTCTGGATCTACCTGGATGAAGTGTTCCTTACACGCTTTCGTTTGGTTTGGATGATATTCTCCATCCTTCACATTTAGATGGTATTCTCCACCTTTTACATTAAGTTGGTGTTCTCCATCCTTAACATTTAGGTGTTCTTCACCCTTCATATTTACATGATATTCGTCATCCTTCACATTTGGATGATCTTGTCCTTTCTTCATATATAAATGAGCCTGCTCAATTCCTAATGTTCTACTTCCTTGACTCTCCACTAGACTTTCCTGATTCTCCGCAAAACGGTCGTGACTCTCCACCAAATCGGTCTGGCTACTTTTATCTACCGTAAGGCCTTTCTTATGAAGATTTTCCTCCGAGGGTGAAGAAATCGATATCAAAGGACCATTGGTACAACTGACCTGTATATCGTGTGAATGTCGTCGACAGCAAAATCCATCATTGATTTCTCTGTTCAACGCCGGTGTGCTCACGATATAAGGTTTAACGTTGCTTAGCAACGGTGTCAAGGTCGTTGTGTCGTCAGCACTGTGCACATGAGTTTGAGATCCCAGAGACGAGCACGAGCACGCTTTGTCCGGGATCAAAGTTTGAATGGAACGGAGGTTTTGAACACTCAAGCTGTTGCCAGACAGAAAAATAATGGGCCGTCCAACTGAAACATGATCTCCTGCTTGGATGGAACTGGAGGAATTGCTTTTGATGCTCATGGACGCCGGGGTTACCGCACCCCTTCGGACATACAAAGGATACGAAGAGCAAATATTGAGCGATATGTTACTAAATATGACATTGGTGCTTTTCGTTACATTTTCATCCTTGGATGTTTTTGAAGGAATATCAAGAGTTGATGCCCTAGGCCTTTCGTCTTTGGCCATGGAAAGAAATTGCTCCGAAATAGATCGCAGGTTATCGTGGCTGTATTGTCCCGGTCGTCCTCCAAAATCCGGTAGCAAAGAATTGAATGACTTTGTATCTGATGGGCTTACCTCTGGTTCCCTTAGCGACAATGACTGTTGGGAATTGTAAGAGTTGGCTAAACTACCATGTTGACTAGAGAGGAAGTTCACCGAGGTTTCCGAGGCATTGAAGGTCTTTTGCGTGTTTCGCCGTTCACTTGACAACGAAGACTTATTTATACTCGGGTTTCTTGCCGCGTCGGGATGATCTCGTGGTGCCTGCATTGACGTTATGGCATGCGACAAGGCCACCCTGCGAGTCTTTCGTGGAATGTTGAGTCTGGCCTTCGCGTAAGTGTAGAAGATGGAAAAGTTGCTCCCAACCACCGATACTGGGAGTGCAATGACGAGGACCCCAAATATTGCACAGGCGCTTCCAACGATCTTTCCCATCCAAGTCTTGGGCGAAGTATCACCATAGCCTACCTGTGAAAAACATTCGTTAAATTGTGCTAAACCTTTGATAAGAGATTTGAATACATAGAGATTTGGAGAAGTTCTACATTGAGGTACTCCTGCAAGAAGATCAATTAAGAAAGCTCATGAGATCTTTTGATCCCGGCGGAGAGAGTTAAGTCAGTATAGTGATATTTGAGAAACAGGGGGAGGCTTAGACTCGGACCAGGGAACTTGTCCTTGTCCAGTACTCTAGTGTGTGTGCCGAGCTCAAAAGTCCTTACCCTTAGATGACGTACGTACCGTTGTCATGGTGATGATAGCCCACCACATAGTTTCTGGAACACTGTGGAAATCCGTCTTTCTCTCGTTTCTTTCGATAAAGTACAAAATACTGGAAAATACTGCAGTCTGGAAGGCCATAATGACCAGAAGCACGCACAGCTCGCGAAGACTTGCTTTAAGTGTATTCACCAAGACTTGCATCACATATGACAGTTTAAACAACTGGAAGATCCGAACAGCTTTGAACATGACCAGCATTTCCAGTGGAGGAACCCAAGTCTTCTTTGGAGAAGCGATCAGAGAGACGTAAATTGGGACGAGTGAAATGATATCGATCCATGTGCATACGCTCCTGAAGAAGACCGCCTTTAATGGAGCAAAGGTCATTCGTAGCACTAGATCCAGGGTGAACCAGGACAAACAAATAACGTGGATTAGATAGAGACCAAGGTAGTCGGATGAATGAGGATCTTCAAACATGCTGAGTGTGGATAGAGAGAACTTGGTGATGTACAATGCGAAGAGCACAAACGAAATGATGGCGACGAACTGTAATAAGAAATTTACACAAAATGACTTTCGTGGTTTCGGACTTCTTCATTTGGGATTAGGGGTTAGGGATCAATTATTTTCCGGATTTGAACATGACTCACTACATATAGATTTATTTCGAAAACGTACTCTTTCTGTTGGCAGCGGATGCTCATTTATAAGTGTATTTATGATTATTATTTCATATTTCAGCTTAAGGTTCAAAATATCCTCATTGATGAGAATTTTCCTTATCTATTTTGGCTAAGCGTATTTAGATTTTAAATACGGTAAGCTATCGCCCTTTCAGCTCATCTTTAAAGAATTTCCTTCTTATACCTCGCAGGGCGGAATTTTCTTTAGTTTTATTTTTCTTTACAGTCTGGAATCGAATTTCTTAGATCTTAAACAGGAAAAGGAAATAAAAAAATGAAATAAAGGAAAGCAAAAAAGAGAAAGAATAAAAGGAAAGATTAAATGAAATGAAGGGGAATTAAAAGAAGAAAAGAAAACAGAGAGAAAAAGGAAGAAAAAATAGAGAAAAACTAACATTACGTACAAGACCGCCGGCAATTTTAGATTGTTTAATGTATTGACTTAATACAGGATATCAGATGTATTATTCTACAAGGAAATGAAACTGCTCGACTTTACCAGATAAGGCTATACTTTTGTGAATATCAATCGATCGAGAAAACATTTATCAGCCTTAATGGCAGCTCGATTATCTCGGAGGTTTTGTAGCTCTTTATAGATTTTGACCGAAATATAAAACATTATAATTATAAATCTCGTTTAATTTGGTATTCTAACTAAAGTATAAGCCCATAAAAGCATTTATTCCTTCGCGTTTATTTCAAAAATTTATTCTTCAAAACAACGGAAACACTTAGCGCGTTCTCTCTTTTCTCTTTTCCCAGCCAAAAGGCGCGTCATTTTGTCCACAAATCGCACTTCAAATCGATAAATGAGTCGGCCATAATAACAGCTTACTTTTCTCATTAAGAACGAAGAAATGAGGAGCGAATGAGTACAAATCGGGAATTGTGGTGGATTAATTTCCTGATCAGCTGCTACCTATTCTCAATATACCTTACAATTAATAATAAGATTAAAGAAGTCAAATGTACCCGCTTATAATTGGTGAAATTGGTAAATGTGCCAAAGAATTAGCCAAACGACTTAAAGAAGAATAAAAAATGCGCAAGAGAAAAATCCTTTAATGAACGATCGAAGACTGAAAAAAAATAGAATGAATAGATAATATTTGCGCATATAATTACTGAAATAGTACTGAAAAAAACCGTCATGATCAACGACATTATACACTGATAAGGGAATGAATAAAAGAAGGCGCAAGTGAATAATGGGAAAAGAAATGAATGAGAAAATGAATGAACAAATGAAGAATAGATCAGAATAATTATAAGGAACAGACGATGTTCCCTTTAGATCTATTAATGCAAATCTATCGATACGCGAACTCGAAACTACTAATTTTAGTATCTTGCTAACAGCTGTTCTCGCTCTACAATTCATTTGGGTTTTACAGGTACTGCAGTTAATCGATAAGCTTCATATCTATGTAAACAAATCGAGAAGAAGAAGTATTAAACAAAAAAAGGTGTATACCTCTTTAACGGAAAAGCTGTATAAAAAATCATGATTCTAACGCAAAAGAGAAGATTTCGAGAAGATTTCCCATATCGAGATTGAAATATCTGACGACTTAATCAGAAATCTTTTCCCAATGATTTCCATTTTAGAAGACAAACAAATAAAAGCATTTTGCGAAATAAAAGTGTTCATTTCTCAGCAGAAAGAAGAAATATTGTTTTGTTTCCCGCAGACCGTGGATAATCGCAACAGCTGCTACGAAGTCCATAAATCGAGAGTTAGAAGTATATCTGTACTGTCAAGTCAATAAAACAAGAGACGAAGAAAGCGTCATTAAAAGCGAACTGTTCGATTATAGATTTATTTTTATCTCAAGCGTAAATTTTCGGATGTCGAGGAGAGAGAATTGTGCGTTAAAATAGAGGTATAGCCCATTGAACAAAGAGTTTTTACTACAAAGTTGATCTATAGCGCACTGGACACGAGGAGAAGTGTTTGATTATAGGGTTTTTTTTTCGTCTTTACGCGTAGATTTTGCGCAACAAACTTGGACAGAGTTTTCGCTGCAAAGTTGACCGGCGTGCATCGTGTAAATTTGAAGATACGAGGCGGAAAGGTACATATAATTTGTTTTGTAGAAGTTTTCAAGGATTTCTACAGCTATCGAGAAAATTGTCTAGGATTTGATAGCCTGTGTGTACAGCCAACACATCACTCGTGTAATTTCAGGTCGCGCGCGACGTAAAGTGGATGTACTCGATAATACAGGTGCTTCAATTATTAAGGTTTTCGTAGTCTTACTCCACTTGACGAAATTAAGCATAAGAATAATTGTCGTTTCACGATAAAAGGAATCTACATCAGGAGCCCTTCACATCGCCCGTTTGTATTTGACTTTAAAGAAGTCGACTAAATAAATAAACAAATGAATGAAGTACAGAAAAACTGAAGTTCATTTCTCATGAACGCGCAAATGAATGGAAGAATCTGTCAAACTCTCATCTCAAGGATAAGAGGAATCTGCATTAGAAGCCCTTCACATCGTCCGTTGCTATTTGACTTTTAATGAGTTCACTGAATAAATAAACACATGAATGAAGTACAGAAAAACTTAAGTTCATTTCTCATGAACGCGCAAATGAATGGAAGAATCTGTCAAACTCTCATCTCAAGGATAAGAGGAATCTACATTAGAAGCCCTTCACATCGTCCGTTGCTATTTTGACTTTTAAAGAGTTCACTGACATAAATTAATAAACAAATGAATAGAATCTGCATTAGAATTGCTAGCCCTTCACATCGTCCGTTGCTATTTGACTTTTAATGAGTTCACTGAATAAATAAACACATGAATGAAGTACAGAAAAACTTAAGTTCATTTCTCATGAACGCGCAATTGAATGGAAGAATCTGTCAAACTCTCATCTCAAGGATAAGAGGAATCTACATTAGAAGCCCTTCACATCGTCCGTTGCTATTTGACTTTTAAAGAGTTCACTGAATAAATTAATAAACAAATGAATGAAGTACAGAAAAACTTAAGTTCATTTCTCATGAACGCGCAATTGAATGGAAGAATCTGTCAAACTCTCATCTCAAGGAAGTCCTGGAGCTTTGTCTGGTGAAAGGTTTTAGTCTAGTGTATATAAACACTCTTAATAAAAGAAATAAATAGCGATATGATCAAGCTATCTTGTCTTTAATCAAGAGCGACAAAAGAGAATACAAAAGTTGTCATTTTTTGTCGTTCCATTAGGATAAAAGGTTTTCGAGGAATATTCGGTTGTTATGGGAACGTCCGCGGTGGCGGTTACTGATCAGTTAGGAAAAATACAAGCATAAAAATGTAAGCAAAAAGTGAAAGGAATCCACGAAAATTTGAATTCCAATTGTAATAACGTTTATTTTGTACAAGACCGCAATATGATATAGGCCGGGTAAACATTTTCGCCCTGCCGACACATCAAACATCAGACATGCCTCTGTACTATACCGACCTCCGTAGTGGTCGAGGTAACCTACAATTTCGAACATTTCACTACAACTTAATTCTTTATGGACCAAATGCCACTTTATAATTAATACCGATAGTCCTGTATGGCTTAGTCAAGATTATTTTCACCAAAGGTAAACTTGCTGGGATGGCCACCTCTATAATATGGATAATTCAATAAGATGAACATTAAGATTCAGCGTTTATACTAGTTACTCTAACTATTATATAGCGAAGCATTAATACCTTAATACGGACAATTTTTTCGTTACTATTTTTATGGGTCGATCCGGTTACTTGAAGGTGCATTAGCACAAACCCTGGCTTAAGTCTAAAGAAAACCTTCGGGTTTGCCCCTGGCTTAAGTCTAAAGAAAACCACCTTAACTTCCGTTTAAACCCTGCATGGCTTAAGTCTAGCTAAAGAAAACCTTTGGTTTAAACCCTGGATTAAGTCTAAAGAAAACCTTCGGTTTTAACCCACCTTCGAGTATAACCGGACCCAGAAAAACAGTAACGAAAAAACTGTCCGTATTTACCCGGGTGTTTAGTAAGCGAATATTCGATAAGTCATGTTCTTCTTTGTGACAGAACTGTGTTACAGAACTAAGTTAACGGATTGTTCGAAACGACGCCATGGGATGTCCATCTATAAGGACTTCAAATATTAAACTCACTGGATATCATGGAACTAAGAAAAAAACAATTTATTAGAAGTTATAAACATGTTTATAATAAATGCCAAACACCTGCTAATATATATTCACTATTCTTGTGATAATGACGTACTGTTTATTTTCCTAGTTCGCCATTAGGCATTCGAATTAAGAAACCTTTCCCGCGAAGTATGTTTGCCATTAAATTAATTAAAGAGGTTGACTCTGTTGAAGTTCCGATCACGTAGCGTTGCGAAACATTAATTGACAGTAGATTGCAACAGCGGGAAGGATTTTCTCTTTGAGAAGACAATTATCGAATGAACGGGGAGTTAATGGAAAACGGAGAAAATTGGCTTCATTTGGAAGTCGTTTGATAAGCGCAACTTTGTAAACACGTGGTTGAGGGGTGTGTCCACCACGTGGTTGGCATTTTTTGTTTTGAAAATATTAATGATCTTTCGGGGAGGTGAATAAAAGGCGGGAAAACTAGCTTTTATCTTGGAACTATTCGATCAACACGGTGGGCATGTTTTGTTTTGAAAATATTATTAACGATTTTTCGGGGAGTTGATCAAAAGGCGGGAAAACTAGCTTTCATCTTGGCACTATTCGATCAACACGACTTTCTAAACACGTGATTGAGGGGCGTGTCTACCATGCGGTGGGCATGTTTTGTTTTGAAAATATTATTTACGATCTTTCGGGGAGTTGATTAACAGGCGGGAAAACTAGGTTTACCTTGGCGCTATTCGATGAATGAGGCTCTTCTAGAATTTTCCAAACACGTGGTTGGAGGCGTGCCCACCACGCGTTAAAGCCGGCATCGACGTCATTAACTTCAACACAGTCTTTCGTACAAGGTAAAGTGGGTTCGACGACATCTTCAAAGCCGGGCAGTTTAAAGTATTTGAGTTTTTCTTGCTTGTCTTTGTGTTGTTTGTAGACTTCCCAACAGCATGTTTCCACCTTGATTGATCATGAAAAAGAGTATAAAATGTCAGTGACATTTGAATTAATAGTTTAATATAATAAGTAGTAGTAGTATTAATATTAATAGGTTTTCCGCATTGTGTGCATAACACGTTAATACGTTAATATCTTGTACAGATGAGAAGGCGTTCAAATGTCAGGAGTTCATCAATGACATTTGTATATCGATGAGGTTTGGGAGTTTTATTTTCAAATTTATGAATTTCTAAATCTTTCCTGTGAACTCACTTTTTGTTTATTTCGATTATTTAGTCTTTTGTTTTTGTTTATATGATTGGCGAAAAAAATCGATGGATGAGTTGATGAGTCCACTGTTTTCTGTTATTTGTTTTGTACAATGTGAAAATGAGTTCCTCAGTTAAAGTCCTATTTTTCGTTGTTTTTGTTCTTGAATATAAATATGAATTCTAGCTCATGAAATGAACCCATTTTCTTAATTCCTTGAATCAAAGAAATTGTTGAAAAAGAAGGAAAAAGTTAGAATATATATTCCATATTGTCAGTTCTACAAACAGAATACTATCACGTCAAAACATAATTGATTTCACCAACATTGTATTAAAGCTTCTTCCTGTTGTGTGAGAGATAAAGGCCATTCACAAGAGCCTTCCAAAGTTTTATTTTCCCGCTAAAGCTGGCAAGATAATCCCACTTCTTAGCTTTGAAAATCCTTGTCATTGATCTTATAGTTGAGACACTATGTCAAAGCAACGTTCTTAGCAATTATAGGCTTTTCCCAGTTTCTTTGTAGAAATTATTTATATATTTATTACTTAGTTATTGCCCAAGGACCAGTGAATTACAAACAGACATAAGGTCCCATCAATTATGTGTTTGTTTTCACAATGTGCTCACTAGTTCTACTAAACAGTTTCTATATATTCAGTGATCTGTTTTTGAGATCTTTTAGCTGGCCGTTGTGGATTATAACTGATCATTTGCAAAGCGGAATTGGAGCCCGTTGAGTTGCACTCCCAAATACCCTCCCAGACAAAAAAGCGATGAACAAAAGAGTGAGAAAGTGCAAGACCTAAGCCGGGAAGTCTGCTGCGTTTTTCTTTACAAAAACCGGCAGAAAAAGTTTCTTATTGAAATAAGACATTCTGATTTTCAAAACGTGGAATGGTACCGTTCCAACTGACCTTGAAAAGTTAGAGAATTCTTACAAATTTACCAAGTTAAGTTCATAGAACTGTCGACAGCTAGGGGATTGTTATTTGGTTAGGGAAATTGTAAAAATGGGAAGGCCAAACAATTTAACAGCTTAACTAATTTCTGGCTTTGGAATTTCAGACGTAAAATGTCGCTGATGGCGATGGAATAGAAATTGTTCGTAAATTTGTTTTCAATAAAAATTCAGTAAAGATGGAATTTGGTCGGAGAAAAATTAAAGGAATTTCATTTTACCTGAGATGGTGGCAACCACGAGAAAGTCACTTAGGAAATGCATATAAATTAGCGCCATTTTAAGGTCTCTTTGATAAAAAAGAGTTCACTTCCTTGCAGGGCCTGAAGGAAATCGCAATTTTGAGAATAAGGAAAACCGGAATGAGGAATTATCCACTGAATTATTCCTGTAGGTAAAGGTCTATTAATTTTTTCAACGAATATTAAAAAAGATTGTGGTGTCATTCACTTATTAGTATGATCCTACTACGTCTATAAAACGTAAATTAAGTTTTCGTTACAATCTCTTAGGCAGAAGAACCAGAGTTCTTATTTTGTACGTGCCAATAACAATAATCATAGTAGTAATAATAAAGCAATTGCAAATTAGTGATCATTTCGCTTCAGTTTTACTGGTATAAACACTTGCATAGTAAACAAGGAAATGGAATTCTTGTTGACGTTGCGTTGACAGCCAACCTGTTGAAAACAGGTTTTAAACAGGTTTGTCCGTCTGGATTTTCAATTTGGAACATCCAAAGACTGACTACTGACTACTACGGTACAAATAGTTTTTGTCCTAAAGGAATATTTTCGCAATAAAGAACGTCAGCGAGTTTGTATAACCTATATGCATCGTAGCTTTTGTTTCATTTTGTGCCGGAGATAGTTTCCGTTTCAGAAATTTTGTGAGGAAATTTCGACAGGAAAACATTCTTTGATCGTGACATCACGTTTGCCTCAAACAAACAACTTTTAATCGATCGAGTTCTCAAAGTGAATGCAAATAGCTTTTGGGCAAACTTAAGATTGTCTGGATGTAGATATTATGACATTTTAAAATGTATAAAATGACGGTTCTACGGTGAATCAACAGCTGTTTGACTCAGTTTCGATGGCAACTTTTTTGTGTTTTATCTTCTCCAGAAAACCTTGGTAGTGCTATGTCAAAAAGTCATTTGCTTGACTTAAAAAACCCAGTACGTATCCTCGGTGAACGAAAATGCCCTGCTTCTTTGTGATATATTTCTTGTTTGAAGGCTTTTATTAAAACAATCAAGAAAATGTTTATAAAATAAAAGCTTAATATATTGTCAATGCCGAAAAGCTGCAATTTACTTTTTGAGTCAGCGTTATTTTCGGAATACACATTTCCTCTCAATGTCTCTTTTTCTCATTGAAAATCCTGGTGGGGGAGAGACAAACTTTTTAGAGAATGAATAATTAATAAGTAGTTATCACTATTCTATGATTAGTTTCACAATTACAGACTCCAACGTTTTGTGTGTCATTGAACTTTTTGAACCTGCTAAATTAATAGATGAGCGCGAAAAAAGTGGTTGGCCATTCATGATGCATGGTGAATATTCATGTGCCAAGTCGATGACAAACTCTGATCGTTAATGGGCAATGAATCTTGACACTTGCACACTAAAGAGAGCTTTTCAGTGTTTGTCTAATAATTTCTTATGAATAATAAAGCATAGAAAAAAATATTCAAAATGCCGATTTGGGTATGAATGACAAGAAGAGTGTTTAGCATACAGGTGAATTCGCATAAAGAAAAATTAAGCTTTTCCAGCTGGGACCCAGCATTTGAAAGCAAACTTTTCTCGGATGTTTTTCGTTGTTAAAAAAACTCTATACTCGTAAGCCAGGCATTATTTTAGGATAAAACCTTACAAATTCTCTGTTTGTATATCCTGTTGCACTTATATTGATTCATTTATTAACGTCACTTACTTGTTGTTCATCAATTCCCCAAAACTCTAACTCTTCTTCAAACAGCGGCCCACATATATCGTTGGGACAGTGAAGTTTACCCGTGCGATAATAATTTAGAATATGAGCAAAAACTCCGGGATGTCTATCGAAGAAATATTCGTCCGCAGAAGAGTCAAATTCTGCAGCTTTGGTCAATCCTCTGTGGTGTTCGTATAGGTTGTAGAGACGAGTGTCTGGAATATTCTTCAAGGTGCTCAAATAAGTCTCGTGGCGAGTTCCTCCAACATTGAGAACAATTTTACTTGATGATTTATGCCTTTTTCCTCTCGAGTTCGGCATACCGCCAGGATGAGAGAGCAACTTGTGATCTGTACAAAAAATGCAAATCCCTTTCGTGAAAATAGTGCACAACAACAACGTTGACTATAGTTTGTCTTGACGCGCTTTTAGCCGTTCAGATGAATCAGATAATACTAATGAATTATCACTTTCCAATTCCACCTCTCGAAACTCACTAAATGCAATTGGTTTTCCATTTGGAAGGGAATTGGGGGAAAGTACCTGGAGCCAGTCACAGCTGCTTGTGTCTCCGAACCCTCAAGCTATCAGTCGAGTTCCTTGTAGAAACTACGTCATTGACGATGTCGCGAGGTAACGACAAACAACTGCTGAAACTTATTCATTGCTTTGTGATAGACAATCCTCTTCGACAAGCCTTAGCTGACAAAAACTGACATGTAATATAGAAAGTCCCAAAATGTCCAAAAAGGGATTAATTTTAAATTATTCAGATTAATTCACACAACGATATGCATCATCGAGTAGCACTTATTACAAATTGATCGAGCCGGCAACATTATTAAACGCGTGGAAATGAGGCCGCATGGAATTATGGACAATCAAACTTTCCAATAGCGAACCAACCTTTTTTCTAATTACATAAACGGAAGGTTTCCTGATGTTTTTTTAATGAATCAAAAATGTTTTTTCTCTTTGTGTACAAAGCTTTTTTCAAAACGTTCCTTTATTTTTCAAAATGTTCCTACTAATTTTCCTAAAATTTAGCCCTTCTACTAATTTTCCTAAAATTTAGCTCTTTTTTCAAAATTTTCCTAAATAATAAATACCAAGAGAAAAGTACTTGGCATTTTTTACGCAAAAAAGTGAAGTGAACACTTTGACGTTTTTCTCTTTGGGTTCATAGTTGACAATTCTTAAAAAATTCCCATTGACGTTTCCAGATTAATAACTCAAACGTTAATGATTATAAGATGTTTCTGAAAATATTTTTCAAAAAATATATGTTTTCGTGCACCACAAACAAGCCAAAGTCAATACAAGAAATCCTAAGAACTGAACAAAAGGCATATATGTTTAAAAATATGTGTTTTATTTTGAAAACCCCGGCTAAATTTTGAAAACATGCAAAATTAAAAAGATAAACATTGACACTAAATATAAATAAGAAAATTTCTTTTGTTTTTCTAAGTGTCCAAAACGCTGCAATAACATCTTCAGACGTTTGGCCTTTATAGCAATTTTTAATTTTCAGTTTTGTTCAAATGTTTGGGTTTTTGATCACAGATGTATACGGTAAATATTGTCAAAATGTCCCATAATAGTTACCATTGATGTTGGATAAAAACGTGTACTTTGCTCTTCACGATATAAGCATATAAATGGTATATTTTGAAGTGCTTCAACAGAAGTGTTTACTTTTCACATACGTATGCATAAATATATAAGCCTAAGTAAAGTATGGTTGACCGGTCCAAAGTATAGAACATGAAGCTAAGCCCAAAATGGCCCAAGGGAAATTCATCAGATCATGGATGTGTTGCTGTCACATTTACGCGCTAGTTATAGAAGTTCAAACTTGTTGTAGTACTATCAGTCTTTCTAGCATAAAATCAATAATTCATTCTCGCGGATACCTTTAAGGCCCACTTGGATGAAAATCGATGAAAATTGGAACATTTCTATATCTGAAGATGAATGTAGTTAAATAACTAGCTAAACTCTGCCAAAAAAACTGCATTTGAAGCTCATTATCTAGTAAGAGAAATTTTGATATAAAGTCTAAAAGAACAATAGGTTTGGGTAAATGATGTCATTTACTCACAACTTAAATGCTAAAATACTTGACAATTTCTATTCGTCTCGTTTGAATGTAAAGAAAATGTTGCTTTTGGTGATTATTGGGAGTCGTAAGTTTCAATTCATTTTCAATTTTAATTTATTTGCATCCAAGTGCCCCTTTAATTTTTCTAACTTCACCTGTTTTATCGGTGATAAAACAGTTTATGCAATGATCCTTTCAAAGATGGAAGTTCAGTTTTAACTGAATAGAATACAATTGTTGTTTTGAAAAAAATGTAAGAGCCTAGTTGTGCAGTTTAAGGCCCGGAAAGACTTTGCAACTTATTTTGCAACATTGCGTGCAACAAAGAGTTGTACCGTGTATCCACCCCTGCAATGTTACACGCAACAATTCCATGTTAATGAGCTTTTCTCACCCCTTGCGTGACATTTTAATTTTTTATCCAACAGCAACAAAAATATAATATTTGAAAAGAGCACACGTACCAAAGTTTCAAAAATTCACGTTGCCCTCCACCGAACATTTCTATACAAAAAGCACAAACTTTAACTGCCCATAACTTTGGTGCTATTCATCGAAACTAACTCAAAATTTCAATTTTTGTTAACTTTGGTGTTCTCTTTTCAAATATTATATTTTTGTTGCCGTTGTATAAAAAAAATAAAATGTCACGCAAGGGGTGAGAAAAGCTCATTAGGATCGATTTCTGCAACTTTATCTGCAACATTGTAATTGTAATTATTTACCTTGATTGATATGGCAACCAACACTAGATGCAAATGCCAAAACGCAAATACAAAAAGTGCCACGGCACCCCCCCCACCCCTCCCCCTACCCCCGCCCCCCAATCTTCCAAAAAAAGATTGTCAGAGTCAAAGGCGATAGGAGATACCTTGTAGGACATAGGTCGTCCCTACTCTGAAGAACCAAGATCGAATAAAAATAAGCTCTTCTTTTTATTATCTCAATACTATCTGTAAAAACAAATAGGACAACCTAACTATGAGTCACTGAACGACCCAGACTATCGCCTATCGCCTTTGGCTCTGACAACCTTTTTTGAAGTAGGTATATACTTGCTCGAGGCAAACGAGTTGAATATTCACAAGCATGGCCAAAAAGTGAAACTCGAATAATTACAACTGAATATAATAATAATCCAAATAAGTACATAGCTCATAAAAATCGCACTTGCTCGAGGCAAACGAGTTGGATATTTACAAGCATGGCCAAAACGTGGTGAAAAGAGCTCGAATAATTACAGCAAAATAATAATCCAAATTAAGTACATAGCTGATATGATAAAAATCGCACTTGCTCGAGACAGACTAGTTGGATATTCACAAGCATGGCCAAATCGTGAAACTCGAATAATTACAACAAAATAATAATCCAAATTAAGTCAGTACATAGCTGATATGATAAAAATCGCACTTGCTCGAGACAGACTAGTTGGATATTCACAAGGATGGCCAAAACGTGAAACTCGAATAATTACAACAAAATAATAATCCAAATTAAGTGCATAGCTGATATGATAAAAATGACCAAGGAGCTGACTTGAACGAGGGACTAACGAGAATCAGTTAGTAATCAAAACCTCCGAATTTCGTGCGAGACCAATGAATGCCTTGGACACTGGCCATATGGCTGCCTATAGTAGAGATTAGCGCACGGCATTCTGGGAATTTTCCAAGATGGCGGTTGTACTTATCAGATGCTATTCATGAGATAAACTCCTTTGATACCAAATATCAAACTCCTTCTCTGCAGCCGTAAAAAAAGCACAGTCTCTATTCAAAGCGTATGCATGAATTGGCAGGGTATCATAATTACTCAGTACTGCAGAGTTGTCGAGTCGCTTTGAATTTTTAAAGTCGCCAATTTGGGGCCAAACGTCTTGAGCTTTATTCATTTGTTTAAATATACTTGAGTGCCTCATTTCAATTTTTGATAAAGTCTATCACTAGTTCAGTCATTTAATCCAAACAACATTTTAAAATTGTTGACCGGATAAAGTATATTCTTATCTACAAATTAATTTTTGAAGTATCAATTTGATTTGTATTGAGATATCTAGGACCTCACTTGTACTGTGAGGAGGATCGGATATGCAAATCTTTAGAAATATTCAGAAACCTCCGCATCATAAGAAAGGCTACATTAATTGATAATGAATTTTATTTTTCAATAAAACCGCTGCAACTGTCATTTTTTTGACCTGGCGATGACTCGAGAGCGAACTACTGTTTTCGGCTCTATTTTCTCAACAAAAACGTAAAATTCGAACATTGGAGAAAGCCTGACGGTAGGTTAGGTAAACAAATATCTTAATACTGATCGATTTATATCGATTACGTTTACAATTGTTCATTATTGAAGTTGAGGACAATATTTGGTTCATTCTTTGCTAAGACAAAGAATTGACATGAAATCGTAAATTACATATATCCCAGCTGCTGTAGCGCAAAAGCGAGAACGGTGATCCCTTCTTTTTTCTACATCATTTGAAAGTCCCAACTGTAAAGTACCTTCGTGCCGAGTTTCAAGAAATTCTGGATTTTTTTTTTTCTTTTTCTTTTTCAAGGAATCACCTTAAAAGTTACCATATTGTATGCATTCAAACCGTCCTTGAATAAACAAATTAAATCATTCCCTTTGGCCCTGTTCCCTAAGGGAATTACATGAATAAAGCATATAAACATTTTGTAATTCAAAATTACCTTACCCTGAAGATAGTTCACTAAACAGAAAACGTTTGATAACTCAGTTGTTTGCTCTTAAAAACTAATATACATTCATACATTTTTTATGTTTTATGTGTTTTTAATTTTTTCAAATGTGTTTTTGTTAATTTGAATATATACTTATTAGTAGTTTTATTTTAAGTGACCCCTCGACTAGATATATATCTCACACGTGAATAAAGTTTCTATCAATGTTGGTCAGTTAAAGCGGAGCTCTTTACACATAGAAATGAGCTTTTCTCGCCCCTTGCGTGACATTTTATATTTTCATCAAGCAGAACAAAAATATAATGTTTGAAAAAACAAATGACACCAAATTAAGGTAGTTTCGAATAACGCCAAAATTATGGGCGGCCAAAGTTGGTGCTTTTTGTATAGAAATGTTCGGTGGACGGCAACGAATTTTTGCTAACTTTGGTGTGCTCTTTTCAAATATTATATTTTTGTTGCTGTTGGATAAAAAAAATAAAATGTCACGCAAGGGGTGAGAAAAGCTCATTAACCAAGGCAAAAACAAGGGAGAAAACCATGCGTGCCAAAAATTTGTCACACTACGTTCCAGCTAGCTTGTCCGCCTTTTAGGGGGTGTTTACATGGCACTAGGATCATCCTAGCACTAGCATCATCCTAGCAGGCGAATCATCCTACCTGCTATACATTTACTGCATTCTGTTTGCATGGAAAGTCGTGTCTTCACTTCGGGTATTAGGATCATCCTACTAAACAGAATGCAGTAAATGTATAGCAGGTAGGATGATCCTAGTGCTAGGATGATCCTAGTGTCATGTAAACATCCCCTTAATGAGCGCGCTAAAATGTTTACAAAAACGAATGCTTTGACAGCGCGCTCACTCACTTCCAGCACGACCTGAAAGCGGCTACTTGCGTGCGCCTAAAACAAAAACAAGGGAATCTTTGATTAGTTTGTACATGAGTAAACGGAAAAAGGTGGAGATTGCTTGTTCCAGATTTAATTCACAAAGCTAATCAATTAAGTTATGCCACGGACGCACGCTACCCTTGCCGACAGGATACGGAAAGTATAGTCCACATGCGTTGAATATCGTTGCCATGGCAATGCATACCGTGAAATATTGAACGCAAAAAATGTTTTCGTAATGGCCTTTGCGTGACTAATGCATTCTATAAACATGTTTTTGAGAGATTTTCAACCATCGCTGATATTGATCATAATTCTATTTCGTATCCTAGTAGAAATCCTTGGGCTCTTGGCTAGCAATTAGAAAACTTACTGGAAATGTCTTTCACTTAAGAAAAGACTCGTAATTATTATAACTCGAAAGTTATATTAGAAGGGTAAAAAAATCATTTGTATCGATTTACTAAATATATTGTCAATGTTTATTTGGAGCATTCCTTTTCATTTTATACTCCCAGCGTCTTTCTTTATCTCTTTAGCGAACCAGGAAATCACTGAGGGTGACTATGGGATCCATTAGAGACTAAAATGTTGTTTTTTGTTTCAGGTTTTTTTGTTTGTTTGTTTGTTTGTTTGTTTGTTGTTGTTGTTGTTGTTGTTGTTGTTGTTTTCGTTTTTTGTTTTTACTATTCCCTCACTTTTGGTCATTCGTTTGGTTTGTTCATTCGTTTCTTTCTTTTCGTTTCTTCCTTCCTTTCTTCCTTCCTTCTTTTCTTTCTTTCTTTCTTTCTTTCTTTCCTTCCTTCCTTCCTTCCTTCCTTTCTTAACTTTCTTTCTTTCTTTCTTCCTTTCTTCCTTTCCTTTCTTCCTTTCCTTTCTTCCTTTCTTCCTTTCTTCCTTCCTTCCTTTCTTCCTTTCTTCCTTCCTTCCTTCCTTTCTTCCTTTCTTCCTTTCTTCCTTTCTTTCTTTACATTCTTTCTTCATCATTTTCTTTCCTTCTTTCTTCTTTTCTTTCCCCTTTCTTTCTTCTTTCCTACGTTTTGTCAAACAGTCTTTACTTTTCAATCAATTACTTGATTTCCTTTTTTATCTTTCTTTCATTGTTTTTCTTTCTTTAGTCCTTCTTTTGTTAATCGTCTCATTCTTCTTTTTCCTTTCATTCACCGATATTAATAAAAGTAAAGTTGATTGCCTTTTCTACTTTTGCCTCGGTCTCATATGCTACATGACCAGTTTTAATAAATACTCGGTTCTATTCAGCATCAAAGCTTCAGGGAACTGATATTGTATTTTTCATTCTTTCAATGAGGAAAGCTTGCGCAAAAACAACGGACGTCAACAGACGTGACTATTAAGCTATCACCGACAAGCATGGCTTCATAGTGGAAACTTCTTTTGGGAAAGTTATTGGATTTTTAATGTGTAAAGTTGTTGAAAACTGAATCACAATCTAATAATTTGTAGATACATATAATCACTTCTCATGATACAATATTTATGATTATTGGTCAATATATTGAAAAAACTTCATCACCATGGCAACGAAACAATACCCAAAGATTGCGGATTAAATTGTCTGTGATGATTAATTCATGTTTATACTCCCTGTTCTTTACAACTTTTCTAATTTACGGAATATTTAATTTAACAGTTATTTCTATTGACAGTGCAATCCATCTAGTTATTCCTTTCCTTGGATAGAACCTGCTCCAGTTTGAAATTTAATCATTTTTTTTAATGTTACATTTTCAGTTTGTGACTACTTAAATGTTTGTAACTTTAGGACTAATGAAATTGCGATTTGCACCAATCTATAGGTGACAGAACTTACCACACAGCTGGAGTGCACCAGCTATTAAACCCCGCGGAAGCTGTAAGCTTTCGGCATTGCAAACACCTTAAAATCATTTATTTTCGTATTTCTCGAAAATTCGCCCGTATGTCATTAAGACAGTGATTATTTATCTTTATTATTTTTCTCAAATGATTTTAGATTTTTCCGATATTTCTTATTTATCTATCAGCTTTATTTTTAATTTTTTGCATTGTCAGAGTACTTAAAATACTAAAGTTATCTTTCTCGAACTAGTTCATGTGCTGCAATATCAAAGAAAGAAGGACGGGAAGGAAGGTTTCAGAGACGAGTCCAAGAAAACAAACACAAGGCAAACTAGTGAAAAAATGAAGAAGTTAAAGCTACTCACCACGTTCCGCGTTCCAAAATTCACTTCAACAGCCAACTCTTCTTTTACAAACTGTTCTTGTTTGCGCTTCTTTGTGTTTTTCAATTCCTACAACTTGTCAATCGTAAATTGCAAGGAGTTGGCATATATCAAATCTATATTCACGATAAACACTTACGACTTCGAACTTCCCGGATATTGCAAAACCGATATCTGTGGTTGACAAAATAGTAGTGTTCAGGATTAGCGCCCGTGTCGTCTGCAAATATTCTCTTATGTATGTGAACTGATTAGCACGAATTCTCAAAGAGACGTCGCTGGGTTTATGTATATCAATCGCCTCAACCTAATTAGACTTTTATATGCAAAGCTCTGTGGTGAATATCCCCAGATAAGGTGACTTTACAAAGGATCCGGCAAGAATTCTCTAACAAAAAACCTCACAGACAGACAACGCTTTGAAATTCATAAAATCGAAGACATCTAATATGCTTTCCATAGACTTCCACTGGTCCTAATGTAAATATATCTGCGATAATACACTGTGCTAGCAAAAAATAATACGAGATTATAACAAGATAAGGATGAAGATGATTAATCGAAAAAACGCTAAATACCTTATGTCTTATATCTTGAAGAAGCGCCTTAGGCACACTTTGTTGTTTGTATTAATAAACGTTTGTCTGTTTTTTTTTTTTCCTTTTGTTTTCATAAAAGGTAAAGGCCCTCCCATTGTTGGCACCTAGAAGCTAAAAACTGTATCAAAAACATAAACACCCGATTCTAATAATCAGTCAGAGAGAAATATTTTGTATGTGGAATCGAATAGGTAGTATTTGGTGAAAGCCAGAATTCAACTTTTACAAGGGTGATACATTTTAATCCTGCATGATCTTACACGTACCATGGTCTTGTGTTAATTTTCGTATAAGAAACAACAACAAAAACACACCACCCTCTCATTAAGTGTACGCTGTCAAGAAAAAATCCAGATCGCAGGCGCAGAAATCTGTCACAACTTGCTGACTGAATGGTCATTACGTGCATAGACAACGAGCCACCATTTCGACAATTTCCTATTAATTGTTGCTTGTTTTTCTAGTATGTTTATATTTTTGCATTTATTTCATTGGTGTACAGATCAAGTGTGATTATGGTGAGGTTATTCATCGCGTCTTACCTTCCGTGTTATTCTATTTGTATTATACCCTTTTTGTTTTTATTTCTTCTGTACGTTGATATTTACTTATGATCTCTCTACTTTCTTCCTTTTTCTTCTTTCAATTCTCTGATTTTCATTTTTTTTTCGGTTAATTAACTTCTACCTCCTATGTCTTGTAGTCAGTGTTAGATTGCTCACCCCAAAAATAAAACATAAATATTATACAAGGAACACTGAGATAGTAAATTTAAAAATTAAGACATCCAAATAACAATCCAAAAAATTCAAAAAGCATTTACGTAGACGAAACAAAACCATGAAAAATAATCCAAAAGTTGTTTGCCATCCGGCGTTCCCAGCTATTAATGGAACGTATTAGGTTGTTTTCTGAGTATCTTTTCCTTGCGGTACGGCGCGCGTACTTGTGGCGTGATACAAGCTGTATACAACATTTCTTGTGCACACAACACAAATTAACTCACATTTACTGCAATTTTCAAAATCCTGCGAACTCGGACATGTAAACACTCAAGTGGTTTTTGCCAAATTAGCTTCCGTCAATCAAAATAAAAAATAAAAAATACAAAAAGCTAACCGAACATCAAGAGTCATATCTAGCTCTGATAAATCGTCTAAAGATCGTTTTCAGTCATTTGGTAGGTTTTTAGGGATATTTATAGTTCGTTTTCTGGTGTTTTGTTTGAAGTGGGCGGAAGCGAATATTATAGTTCACAACGGACTGTTTGAATGTCAGAGTTCGCATTATTATGAAAATTGCAGTAACTTTTGTTATTACCTGTCAATTCCTTTATCCTGTTCCCATATATTTTAGCAGATAATCCACCAGTGAATTAAAGTAGCACTATTAATAACTACTCGTCATTTCAAGACGAGTAAAAAAGAGCCAAGAATCACGTGTAGTTATTTAAGCACCACCAAGTCGACGGTACGTCGAAAGAGTATACATGCATATGTACAAGGTTTTAAAAATTCATTTAGAAAGGAAAATATCAAATATCAAATGAACTAGAGTCTTCCTGAGACCACACCCATCTTGTCTTAACGGCTCTGATGTACGCAACGTCTATGGGGTATATATATATATATGTGTTTGGAAGTCTCTAAATCGGACAACTGCAAATTAATACTTCATACAAATGAAGTCCCATCCCAAGAAAACTTCCTAATTATGTAGCCCCCGAGCTCTCAGAGCAACTCCAAGCTTTGTTACGCCCTCTTGTGTCGTCACAGAAGGTTGTCGCTTCTGCTAAAATTATTTTCGAACTAATTGGAACAGAGTAAATGTATTATTAATAGCCCGTATGTAAGAATTTGTTTGTCATTTGAATTGAAAAACTATAACTATATATATTTAAATATTGGTAGATTAATGAAGGTCTTTTCTTTGGCCGCGAGTGCTCACTTAATGGACCTTTGTAGTAGTAGCAAAGTCGTGGAATTACAACGATGACATACATTGATTGTGTTTTACTCGCACGACAGTAAAAGAGGCAATATCTTAAATATATATAATATATATCTTCAAAAGAACCGCTCGTCCTTTCGAAATAGCATGTACTATTATATATATACTTAAGATATTGCTTATTTTACTTATCAGAATTTAATTGATAGCTGGCAGTCGTCGGACACTTGCCTTGGTCATAATCGGAGGTGAGCGGTTTGCAGTAAAAAAGTGTTTGACAAGATGACATGGATATCGAATTTATAGGGATATTGGTTTACAATATTGAATGTTATAATTACAAAGTCAATCATATGTGTTGTGATGCTTATATTGTTTGGATTGAATAGCGTTAAGATGTACATGCATGCTTTTAGAATTTCTAATCTTTTAACATCTATTTTATACTTTTTCTTCCCTTCCCTTCTCTTTTCTTCTCTGCTCTTCTTTCCTCTCCTCTCCTCTTCTTTTCTCTTCAGTTACCTCTCTTTTCTTAGCTCTTCACCTCTCTTTCTTTTCTCTGCTCTTAATTTCTCTTCTCTCTTCCCTCCCCCTTTTCTTCCCTTCCTTTTCCTTGCATTCCCTTGTCTTCTTTACTCCTCTCTTCTTTACTCTTCTCATCTTTTCTCTTTCCTTCTCTTCCCATCGTTTCGTTTATTTTCTCTCTTTTCTTACCTTTACTGACCTTTTCATTTCCTGACATCCTTTCTTTTTAATTTGGTTGTTCAGCTGTTGTCAGTTTTTACATTTCTTTTCTCTTTATCTTTTCTTCTTCGTTC
Source organism: Telmatactis stephensoni (assembly GCA_029948255.1). Lineage (NCBI taxonomy): Eukaryota > Metazoa > Cnidaria > Anthozoa > Actiniaria > Isophelliidae > Telmatactis > Telmatactis stephensoni. The sequence goes on from JALIZF010001767.1 coordinate 617,787, forward strand.
TCTTTTTTTCTTCTCCGCTTGACGCCCAAGCAGTCTGAGTGAATGCACCCAGCTGGCTCTTTGAATTACAGCACACTTCTAGAACTAACAGGTCATATTCATCTCACTTTAATTACTTGAGTGCAATCGAAGTAACAATATCAAACCCATTTAAATTGAGTCCTTAATGTGCCAATATAATTGCTAGTGCATCGTTAAGAACTAACCCTCTAAGTGCAGGATAAAATCTTTTACACATTCATAAACGATGAATGAATTGCAAATACATTTCTTCATCACGGTATGCTTTATTTTTTGTAATTGTTTGGATTGTTTTAAAATGTTCCTTTTTTAATGGCACATTTTAAACGCCTTCAGCGGGCAATTTCGGAGTCTATTTCTGACTCGCGCGCGTCTTAAGACTATTATACTATACACATATAGTTAATTGCACAAACATTGACCATTTCAAAATCATTGAATATACAGTGAAACCCCGCCTTACGGCTACCCCGCTATTTCGACCACCACATTTTGGTCCGACAATTTGAGATCACACTTAATCTCATGTAAAAAATACCACCTTAATTATACGGCTAACCGCTTATTACGACCAAATATGTTTGGCCCATAAGTGGCCGTATTAACGGGGTCCACTGTAGAAGTCTAGACCGATATGAGCATCTGGAAATCTGTTGATTAGGTGATTTTAAAGAGAGCGTGGACGTTTCAAACAGCGACTGAGAAGCATATTTTGGTATTCGCAGACGCGATCAATCAGCGAATTCATAACTTTGAACACATGAAATATGTACCACCAACTGAAGGAGCCGTGGCAGTCTCAGCTTCTCTGTCCGATGATTTTGAAAGTCTGGGCTGGGCCAATGTCTATGCAATTAGCTATATAGGTCTATACATCATATTCACACCAGAAATTTTGATCATTTCTAACAAATTTACAATGTGTTTCCAATTGTTAGACATGTAAATTTCCAGCATTCTGCCATTTTCAACAACTGGGAATAATTTAAAAAAATCACTTTCAAGCACTGAAATTTCTGACCTATTCCTAGCAAATTTCAAATGGTTGGAAATTTATTACCACCGGAATTTGCTAGAAAATTAAATTTTCACTATATTTCCAATAAATGGCAATAAACAGCATGTTTAGAAATTGCAATTTGCAATTGTAGGAAATCGTCAAAACATTGCAGGGATATTGAGGATTGCATGTTTTCTGTACGGTAACAACAGACTTTTTGGTATTTTTTAGGCATTAAATTTTAGTGAGGAACGATTATTTTTGGTAGAAGGATGATATGAATTATCACATGAAGACAAATGGGTTTTGTTTTATCGTAGACAAGATATAATACCATTTGTCTGTGTGCGATATTGTGTAGTCACAACCGAGTATAGTAAACGTCTATCCAATGGTGTATAAAAACGACTCTTTATAAAGGCTACTTGGAAAGTTCTGATCATTTCTAATTGGAATGTCTGGAATTTCTAACAAATTATAATTTGTGACAAATTGCAATTTTGTATTCTAATAAAGAAATGATAAAAAATTCCGATGTTGAATGCAACGTTTCTGCAGATCACAATCTTTTGTGAACGATATGGGAATAAAAAACTTACCGTTTAAATGTATGAAACAATGCCCATACACGAGGGGTAATTCCATTATTCCGATCCTTTGAGCCAAATGATACGACACACCGTTGCGGAATGGAAAAGTGAGCGGTTGAGATTGGTATGAAATAATACTAAACCACAAGCACGGGTCTTTGATGACCGGTCATTAATATAAATGATTCCACCGCGATGATCTTTTCATGATCGCACGGATAACACCAATGCATTCAACTAAAGTTCATTGCCAAAGCCATGAAGAAAATTGTGGCACTTTGCAAAATCTTTGTTCAGATAAATAGCTACTTAATTGGACAGACAGTTTTTATAGCTGCGAATTGGCGAAACAACTCAATATCCAACATCAAACATCCACCATCTAACATGGGATCTTGACAACCAGCATCTAACATCAAAATAAGGCATCTAACTGGCACCCTTTATACGTAGGAGATGGGAAAACAATAAAACTCAAGTGTTTATCCGTTTTTTTACATTTGAGTGTTTACAGGATTTGCCGTATGCATTGGTACTAAATTAGATTAACACGATATATTTATAATTCTTTATTAATACTTTAACTATTGGAGAAGTTTTAAAAATAAGCACTTTCAAACACTTCGATTCGGTACATCACAAGATCCTGGAGAGAAGGCCTCTTAGCCTTTGAATAGTTTGCCTTTCGGCAATCTCCGGGATGATGTCATCTTCCCGATAAGCTCGCGCATGTGCAGACGTTTTTCACCCTTGTCGTTGAATCTACTTCTATCAGTGTTGTACTCTGCCTCAAGGATTGTTCCTCGGACCTCTTAACTTGCTGTTTTCATCGTTCGCATATTGTATCATCTTTACGCAGATGACACGCACATTTTCATATGGTGAGCTCACGGAGTTAGACAATACCGACAAACTTGATATTGATAACTGGAATACTGCGCAAAAAAACCGATAAAACCGATATGAGAAATAACTAAGTTATCAGTCTTTCCGTTAAAATTTGTTCAATCTAATTATAAGCCCTCCCGCCTCTAACTTTTTCCTAAAGCTACAAGCATTGCCAGAATTGTTGGCACGATTTTGTCGGGATGCGCCCGCGCAGTGCATGGTAATGAGATTGGCTCCCCTAACGCCCCCTGTACAATGTTGGTGTGAAAACTCCAACACTTACTCCTCGGAAATCCGTCCGACAGACCTTGCTACCAGCAACATTGTACAGAGGAAGGAGGGTCCAATAATATGGCCGTCTGTGTGTGTGTGTATAATGTATAAAAAATCCGTAAATTTTACATCGTGTCAACTAATTTTGGCAAAGATTGTGTGTCCACACTAACGCGAATAAATGAAAACACATCTTTTTTTTCTCCGTTTTCGCTACCCCGGCACGATAACGTTTTCTTATATAAAAGAATAAAACGCCGTTTCAGTTTTGACGTGAGACCTAACCCGTATCAAAAACGTTTGCAAGCCCGCTTTCTACCATCAGCCTAAGTAATATTGGGCTTCTTTATAGGTACAAAGTGCTATAGGGAAAGTCTTGCTAAAATCCAGTTCCAAGGGTCTCTAGCTAGTGCGGTATTCCAACGACTTTCGCCAAGGGATTAACAACAAAGAATTCTATAGTTTATCTTCGAGTACCATAAATAGAGAGACTGGTCCACATGTTTGTAAATGCCAATATTGATAACTGTAATGCCCTTCTGTAAAGTCTTCCTATTGAAGTGATTTAGAAACTGTGATTTGTTCTCACTCTGATGCACGTCCAGTTCCGGTACTCCTGGAATTAAATCTGATGTCCCGTCTAGACAAGCAATATATTTTGCCGGTTTGACAAGATTTAGGCTACCCTGTTAACATTGTATGAGAATGTGTCAATCGGGTCATCAAAAACAGTCCGCTGTCCGTAGTAACCGGTGTCAGTATTAAGGACGTTCGCGAGCATTGTTCGCGCGCACTTTAATTTTCGCTAACTCAGTGATTCTAAGATCTGATGGCGGCCGTCCGGTAAGATATTTTAACTAATGTGGGGAAAATCAAAACAATGAAATAAAAAATTTAGTAGAAATTGTGTCGTTCGCACGACTATGAAGTCTATTCCATATTTGGGCAGGCATTACCTTATTTATTTGGAAGTCATGTAGATTGTTTTTGTTGATTTTCCTGCAATTTGGAGCCTCGAACTGTCAAAATTCCATCAAAACTTGCAGATATTGTAGTGATGAAACACATCACATTGTCTACCATCTTGAAGTTAGCTTAGAAACCCAGCTTTTCGGTACACAGCAAACCCAATAGTACAAACACAGGAAGTCCGCACGAACGACACTATGTTTAAATGCTGAATCGAATCCTCGATATTTGGGGGGGTAAGCGTGAACCATTTTGACTGTAATGTCGAGATAAAATAATGAGCGAGAGTCAGGGGCTTTCAGTTACATGAAACAGCTGGACCACAGCCGAACTGATGTAATATGAATTTGAGGGATAGGTAAAAGTTATGCAGGCAGGTGACAGGTACCACAGGGGCTCTGCATTTAAAGACTTCATTATATCAGTGAATGAAGATGAAACGACTTACATAATTTGGTAATTGAAAATTATCAACAACTATTGCTTTGGAGTTTCCTCAAATTTGTACATGTCTCCTAAAAGAGTTCAGTTCCGTAGCGCCCTAACGAGGACAAATAAAAAGAGATTACACATTCTAGGTAGTAAATAATGCAAGGTGCTCAGCAGCAAGGTGCTCGGCAACCGAAAGGTATCCCGGGGAATTTGAAACTAGAGAAACAAAGGGCTGCATAGAAATAGAAATATCATTGTTACTATGAATAACCTTCAGTTTAGAAACAATCTTCATAAACATGTTAACTACGTACCGATTGTTTTTTCGTTTGTTTGTCTATTTCATTTTATTCTGTTTTTAGTTTCTTTTCTTTTACCTTTTTTGCTTTTAATTTTAATTAGTATATAGTACGTTGCGCATTAGTTGAAAACCTATTTTATACAAGTCACTTTTTTTTCATTTGTTCTTCTTTGCATTTTCAGAATTTTTGATAACACAATCATTTATTCAATGCTTGCCCACAACATTTGACGTGATGGGTTTATACTGAGTCTCGGCTTTAACTGATGAGTCTATCGCTTTTAATTGAAATAATCATCCGTTAGAATTTAAAGGCTGATTAGTACTTCTATTCACATGTTAATTTAGCATAGTTTTAGAGTACAACTGATTAAACAATATGTCCTTGAAATACAAATTACTAAATAGTACAAAATAGTACTAATAGTCGTTTCCCAAGATACAGTTGAGTGAGTCCTGTACTAGCCAAAGCTTCGGTTTTAGTGCGTACTATCATGTACCGTGACAGTGTCGATTGCCAATAAAGCAGCTTTAGGCCTTAATTAAACAATCTGTAATTTACATGATAACTATAAACAGCTGGTGTAACGAGAACGAGGCTTTGGCTAGTACAGGATTCACTCAACTGTATCTTGGGAAACTGCTATTAAACAACTTAAAACAACAGAATTCGCATACAATTGCGCAATTTAGTATTACAAATATTTCGCTGTTTGCACTCTTAAAACTAACTCAAATTCCTGTTGATGAATTTGAACTTTTGCCGTCGGTTAATTCTCGTTTGTAAAGCTCTTTAACACATGAATTCTCCTTACCCAACTGAGAGATTGATCTAACATACCATTAATTATTAAGAACTGCTTGCAAAAGCATATTTTGTTAGCAAAGTCAGTATCATATTCCTTGTACTTGAGTGAGTTTCAGTTCTCGGTTTTCAGTTGATGAAATGGAAGGTTCAGGCATATCGAAAAAGTACTTTTGTATTGTTTGCTTGTGTTTGATCTCCTTAACCATTGCTCAAGTCCACGTCAAAAGAGACTCTTCCAGCATATCGTATTCCAACTTTTTTGTCATCTCTGGTTACTTTTTGAACACCACTGCTTTACAAGAGGCTACACATTCACCCAGTGGTACTGAATGTGGTTTGAACTGCCTTTTGAACCCGAAATGCATCTCTTACAACTATGGAGGAACTGGTGGAAAAAACTGCCAACTTTTTAAGGTAGATCGGTTTGTGATTTCGTCGTCTTTAGTAGAAGATGAAAAATTTGGCTACTACTTTGTCAAGGTAAGCTTTGATCAGTATTGAGGGAAAAAGTGGAAATAAATAGTGTAGAAACTTTTAACAGTGAGTTAAAATAAAAACAAAAAACAGAATTTCTTTTTACTCTAGCCCGCAATGAAAGTCTTTATCGAGGACATTATATCCACTAGTCAAGGCGCATTTTCGAAAAATCAGATACCTGGAGGCATTTTGGGGTAGAGGCTGGTAACATAACTATTCTAAACCGATTTTTCATGCTGAATGCGAATATGACTGTTACCAAGACGTATTCTGCAATCTTATACGTGTAAATGACGTATTTTGTGAATTGCTACAGTCATTTCATACTAACGGCTTTTTCATGTCATTCCAAAAGTTCCCAAACTTAAAAACAATTACCATAGCTGGAAAGAGCATATCAAAATCAGTAAAACTGTGCAGAAGTTTGAAGGATATCAGTTGAAAAATCAAGGAGATACGAATTTTCAAAAAACGAAATTTTGTATGAAAACACTTACAGTTATGCAAGAGATACTAACAAATTTCGATTTTTGAAAATTCGTATCTCCTTCAGTTTTCAACTGATATCCTTCAAACTTCACAGTTTTGCTGATTTTGATATGCTCTTTCCAGCTATGGTAATTGAAATTACATGAAAAAGCCATTAGTAGAAATGACTGTAGCAATTCACAAAATACGTCATTTACACGTATAAGATTGCAGAATACGTCTTGGTAACAGTCATATTCGGATTCAGCATGAAAAATTAGTTTAGAATAGTTATGTTACCAGCCTCTACCCCAAAATGCCTTCTGCACTTTTTGCGATCGACTTTTTCAGTTTTGCGCCTTGTCTACACTCAGTTCTTGTTGTCAAGCATAGCGAAGATGTTTTTATCTTTTTTTTCCCTAGACCCATACTTTCTGAGATATAAGGGTTTCAAACATCAAAATACAAATTTGATGACGTAAAAGGAGTCATCATTTATTATACAAAAACAAGATAATTTAAGAAACTTGAATGTTTCCATTTGTAAATTATTTCCATTGGTAAAAAGTACCTGTTGTTTAGTGAAAACTCCAGCTATCAAACTGAAGACCTCTTTTTCTAAAAAGAGAAGGTGGCAGTGTTGACTCCTTTTACGTCATCACATTTGCATTTTGAAATTTCACACCATTATATCAGAAAGTATGGGTCTAGAAAAAACAAGATAAAATATCTTCACTATGCTCTCCAACAAGAACTGAGTAAAAAGAAATATGGGTGATAGGGGCTTTAAAAGTAGATTTTATTTGGTACTAAGCGTTTCTTTTCTTGCTCCAGGAGCCACTAACGTTTTCACCTGTCCAGGGCGTGTCAAGAGGTCTTCAAATTTGACACTTCTTCACGGTAAAAACCTTTATCTCTTGCCAAGCAGGTCCTGTACAGGTGAAAACTTGTGTGTGGCGCAATCCGACAATTTAGGAAGTTAATATGAAACGAGAGAATACCAGTAAACGAAATTTCGAGACTCTTTCCTTTTGACTTTGTTATACCAGTCTGTATTCGCGGGAGGTTTATCTTTATTTAATCAAAAAATTCCAGACGCATTCTGACTTGACAAACTCTCGAACATATATAACTTTTTAGAATCACGTCTAATTCTAATAATACTTTATTAGGAACTTGTAATCCTATTATCCAGTCTTAAATTGGAGGCTAAGAGTACAGGCAAGACCTTTATTTCTTTCCTTCTCTCTCCTTTTTGTAGCGTGCTTGTGATAGCAGTCCTTGTGCCAATAACGGAACTTGTGTCACGTACAACGAGACAGACTACTTTACGTGTAAATGTACAGCTTTATTTAAAGGAAACACATGCTCAGGTAGAGTTTGTTGTAATTTGTATACGCGCTCTGATTGGTCGAGAACCATGTGTTATTACAGTACGCATGCCACGGAATCTTACGTGCGCTGTGATTGGTTAGATTCGTACTCTAATAAATGCACAGAAAACAACAGTCATGTCACTCGACTTCGTCTCGTAGCGTCCTTTTTTTGTGCTCACCATATTTTGACGTCAGGGAATCTATTTGTTAAATTTTCAATTATATACTCTGATAGACGCACGGCGTTACTTGGTTAGTTCGTTGGTTTTACTAAATGCAAAGAAGACGCCAAAAACATGAAGAGAGCAACACTAAAGAGTCTAGACTTTGTGGTATACTTTTACTGCTCTCGCCATATTTTGATGCCATCGTGCGTCTATTAGATTACAAACGCACGGAAAAATGGAATCTATTATTCAATTATGATATGCTAGCGTGTGCAAGTCGATCAACCTAATCATGCTACGGAGTAATTTGAGAGATTTCACATAATTAAATAGATGCATGTAGATATGTAGGGAGGGGTAGAGGAGTGCTGCTCAGACAGCTGCCACACCACTAGGTACCCTTTTCTACACCCCTTATTGAACTTATATGGATTATTAGAACCAATATGCTCCAGTACTGCACCGCTTGGAATGGCAGATGGTCGCATCACGGACAGTCAGTTGTCCATGTCAACATATTTAAACAACGACGCCAGGTATGGAGAGAAAAACGGTCGATTGAACAAGACAACATGGCCGAATGGAGCTCAGGTCAGTTGAATGCTTTATACATTAGGGAGCTCAAGCACGAGACGTTTTTGTCAACACGAACTGTAAGCATACATTTTTGATCATGCGCACGCATTCTTAGATGAGGTTTCCGTTCTCGCTGGAACTTCAGTCGAGGCTTTCTTACGTTCTAGATTTCATCTATGATGACGCGCACACGAATAAAAACGTACGCGTGACGTTCATGTTGATAAAAACATCTCGTGCTTAAGCTCCCTATAATAAACACATTGCCATTCGTACGATCGGATGAAATCGAAACCGACAATCGATGAAATTGGAATCGACCATGTCAATAAGTGTAAATGGTAATGTGTGGATTTAAATATTGATTTAATTAAATTGCAGTTTCAAAGCGTGCTAAATAAAATATTTCTTAATAGAATAGTTACCACAAACAGCCCGTATCGAGATTTTCAAATTCCCAATGAGAGGACAAGTGGGAAACCCCGTTATCCACCACCAATTAAAAAACCCGGGTCGCTAGAGCGGACTGCTGTTTGGACCTTTTCGCTTATAAAATATTAAATTCCAATAATTTTAGACTTCAAAAAGTGACACGTCGCCATGGTTCGAGATTGACCTTCTAAAAGTAAAGGTTGTCACTGCAGTCGGTATCCAAGGCTACGGCTCTGTGAATGGAGGTTCGTGGACCAAAACATACAAAGTCTCATATTCCACTGATGGCTCTACCTGGAAATGGTATCAGGAAATTTCTGGAACAACTAAGGTTAGTTGAAAACATGCTATTGGTAGGTTTCCATCAAAGAGGACGCCGCGCGCTGACGAATTTTGTTTCAAATGACCGTTGACGTCGCCGACGTCAAGAAGAGGGCGTGTTAAAACAAGCGAAATGGCGTCCTGAACGTGACGTCACGACGTTGTCACGGTAGTCACGCAACGAACGAATGTGATAAATTCTTCAACTAACGTCCTGTTTGCGCGTCGCGTTTGCTAAATCACTCTATTAGCCTATTAACAAGTCTTATCTGCCATCTTAACAGGTCTTTGCTGGCAACACTGAACAACACAAGGAGGTTCGTGGCTATCTCAAATTTCCAGTCAAGGCACGAGAGATTAAGATATTTGCAGTGTCATGTAGTACTCCTCATTGTACATTTAGACTTGAGCTATACGGCTGTGAGTTGTAACACCGAGATCCTAGTGTCTAATGTCCGAGAAAATAGGGCACAAAAAGATGAAAATGAGTGGAAGTCAATAGGGTCATTTATACGAGTAAAAAAATACTTGCCTTATCTAAGGCACGAACCTCTCCGTATAAACGGCACTTTTAGTCTAAGACGCGCCTTATCTAAGGCACGAACCTCTCCGTATAAACGGCACTTTTAAACATTTTTAAACATAGTATAAGAAAGGTTTGACTGCAGAGTCTCACATTCATTCAAACGTAACCCTAAAACCACCAAATATATGGACCATACGGTCCGTAAAGGGCAACCTCGTTCCCAGGGCCTTCTCTTCTCGCTCGCTTTTTTTTACCGCCATTAAAAAAAAAGGGGGAAGAGAAGGCCCTGGGAACGAGGTTGCGTAAAGATATGGATTTACATCGTGTTCGAGAAAACAGAAAAATTGAAAATACGTATCTAAAACTATTTGTATCACTTTTTCAAAAAAAATCTTACGTCTTGAAATTTTTTTGTATTATTATTTTCCGCTTGAATGCCTGGCAAAAATTGATGGTATTGGGGTTAAAAGCCATTTGGCTGAAAACCAGTCAGAATCGGAAATTGATTTGTTCTAGTTAAAGTAATTAAATGACGAATATAAATGATTATTATATGGCTAGATAATTTCCTGAATTCTGATTGGCTAACGCATGGTCTGTATTTTGCTATATCAGGACCGCTGTCCCGGATAAAAAGAAAAGTTTGCGCTTGGCAATTGTTTTAGCGGGACTTCCAAAGCCATATAATAAATAAGTTATTAACCTCGTTTGCTCGGTCTGTGTGGGAAAATATCAGACTTCGGTCCGTACTGTCAAGACCTCGGTCTGATATTTTCCCATACAGACCTCGCGCTCGGTTAATAACCCTTTAATATATAGAACTACACTAGATGGCTTTATCTACTCGCAATTTAGATACTTGAAAATACTTGATAATTCTTATTTGTCTTTTTTGAATGAAGAAATTATGTTGTTTAGTGAATTTTTTGGTCATATGTCAAGTTCAACCAAATTTCAAGTCAATTCCAATTTTCATCGATTTTTAACCAAGAAACTTAGGGCGCATTCAATTCAATTGTTCCTATTCCGAAGAGGAATTGGAATACACGGAATAGTCACTTCAAATCGATTATTCCAGCAGATTGAAGAAATTTACTGAAATTACCATTTTCATTCCAGGATGCGGTCAATCGAACGCACCCATAAACTAACAGCAAACGTTTAGCAAAGGGACACACTTGGACAATGTTTGGACTTGAATGTTTGATAACTATAAGGTCAACCTAAGTTAGACACGTTGAAATAATGCTAAATAATTAGTGGTAATTGTAAAAATTTATGATAACCTAGCTAACACTCAAGTATTAACACGGCCAAAATTAGAAACGTTGAAATAATGCTAAATAATTAGTGGTCATTGTTAAATTTAATACAACCTAGTTAAGCCTTGGTAGCCAGTGACACCACCCTATCTTTCTCTCTAAGCATGTACATGTATTAATAAATGGATGGAGAAGCAAATATAATTATAGGATACAATTTTTAAGACAAAAAACGTAACACTTTTACGTTACGTTCAAACCAATCAGGATAAATTTGACAAGGTATCATTTTTACCATGAATAGGCCTTCCGTCCACACTAAAACAGAGCTTTTCTTTTGTCTAATTTACAGTTTGAAAATAGATAAAAAGACGCGTTTTCAGATTTTTCCCGATTAGTCGACATTAAGCCTTAGGGCCTTAAAATATGATGTAGATGATATGGGTGAAAAGAAAATTTCCTTTCTAGTCCCCTACCAACCGACTTTGTAGCTCAGTTAAGGCCCGTATTTGTACACACGATGCAACATTTTCTGCAACATTGCGCGCAATCCAGTTGCACCGTGTGTCCACCCCTTCAATGTTACGCACAACACAGTTACACCGTGTGTCCACCCCTACAATGTTACGCGCAACACAGTTGTACCGTGTGTCCACCCCTACAATGTTACGCGCAACACAGTTGTACCGTGTGTCCACCCCTGCAATGATACGCGCAACACAGTTACACCGTGTTTCCACCCCTACAATATTACGAGCAACACAGTTACACCGTGTGCCCACCCCTACAATGTTACGCGCAACACAGTTGTACCGTGTGTCCACCCCTGCAATGATACGCGCAACACAGTTACACCGTGTTTCCACCCCTACAATATTACGAGCAACACAATGTGTTTCACATCATTTTTTAGTCAGCAGCTTTTTTCCTTTATTTAGCTGTTTGCTTGTATTTGGTTAGAGCAGATGGCAGCGAGGATGTAATGTTCTTATCAGTTTTGATATCCTTCTCATCTCCCTATGTGGGGCGACGTTCTTGACAGCCACTTCGTTGACAGAGTATAAAAATTGAATATAGAGAGTCTTTTGTTATCTTATTTTTGTTTACTCTCTGACTAGCATGTATACAATTTGTCTGCGCATGTCTGTGTTTTTGGCTTGAATTTCATTTGCATATCGAATGCAATAAATTTTATGTTGACACGAAACATTTGGTTGGCGATCTCCTTCAAAATTATGTTCAACTACCGAAATACTGAGACATAAGCAGTCTCAGTCCGGATGGGATAATATCACGCGTCAAAGTCAGTACAAAGCTCCAACAAGGACCAGAACTCCGCAATTTCGAGTTATGTTGTGGGCGCTAAATTTATTTATAAGCTACATCAAGCAGTGGGAAGTCATTACCAACACGTTACTGTGTGAATTGGATCCGATTAGGGAATTTAAGACTTTAATTTAGCGATCGGTTGATTAATATTTCTATTCTCATGTTAATTTAGCTTAGTCATGATCAGTTAGACTGGAGTACAAACAATATATTCGTGAAATACAAATTACTAAATAGTACAAAATAGTACTAACAGCCGTTTCCCAAGATACAGTTGAGTGAGTCCTGTACTAGCCAAAGCTTCGGTTTCAGTGCATACTATCATGTACCGTGACAGCTAGTGTCAATTGCCAATAAAGGCTCTGTTTGCACTCTTATAACTAACTCAAATTCCTGTTGATTAATTTTAACTCAGTTTTGCCGTCCGTTAATTCTTGTTCGTAAAGCTCTATTATTCAATTCGATCTCCTTTAATGCCCAACTGACTAGATTGATCTAACATACTATTAATTATTAACATGTATCAAGAACTTACAGAAGCATATTTTGTTAGCAACGTCACTGAGTATTATTTTCTTTATACTTGCATGAGTCTTTCTCGGTTTTCAGTTGATGAAATGGAAGGTTCAGGCACATTGAAAAAGTACTTTTGCATTGTTTCCTTGTGTTTGATCTCCTTAACCATTGCTCAAGTGCACGTCAAAAGAGACTCTTCCGGCATATCGTATTCCAACTTTTTTGTCATCTCTGGTTACTTTTTGAACACCACAGCTTTACAAGAGGCTACACCTTCACCCAGTGTTACTGAATGTGGTTTGAACTGCCTTTTGAACCCGAAATGTATCTCGTACAACTATGGAGGAACTGGTGGAAAAAACTGCCAACTTTTTGAGGTAGATCGGTTTGTGATTGCGTCGTCTTTTGTAGAAGATGAAAACTTTGACTACTACTTTGTCAAGGTAAGCTTTGATCAGTATTGAGAGAACAAGTGGAAATAAATAGTGTAGAAACTTTTAACAGTGAGTTTAAACAAAAAACAGAATTTCTTTTTACTCTAGCCAATGAAAGTCTTTATCGACGAGAATAAAAACAATTTTAAGTGCCTATCAACCATATTTTTTATGTTCAAACTCAGTTCTTGTTGGCAAACATAGTGAATCTAAATCTAAAAATTATTGATCTGGGCCCGGTTGTACGAAGGTTGGATAAAGTTATCCACCGGATAAGACTTGTCCACTGTATAGATTTTGTATAGATTTTATCCGCTGGATAAGGATTTATCCGCTGGATAGCGCTATTCACCCTTCGTACAACTTGCCCCTGCAAAGCTTGTCACATCACTGCAGATATATAAAACAAAAATATAAATAAAATAATATAGAATATTTTGTACATATGGATATAAAATGAAATATATAAGACAATAGCGTTAAAATATATAACTGATAAAAAATACTATAAAACTTGTAATAAAATTATATTAGATGAAGATGTTTTTATCCTGTTTTTCCTAGACCCATATTTTCTGAGATATAATTAAGGGTTTCAAATATCAAATTACAAATTTGATGACATTTATTATACAAAAACAAGATAATTTAAGATGCTTGAATGTTTCCATTTGTAAATTATTGCCATTGGTAATGCCTGTTGTTTAGTGAAAACTCCAGCTATCAAACTGAAGACCTCTTTTTGTAAAAGCCATGAGAAGTTGGCAGTGTTGACTCCTTTTACGACATCACATTTGCCTTTTGAAATTTGATACCTTCATATCTCAGAAAATATGGGTCTAGAAAAAGGAAAGATCTTCACTATTCTCTCTAATAAGAAGTGAGTTTGAAAATAAGAAAATATGGGTGATAGGGGCTTTAAAAGTGGATTTTATTTGGTACTAGACGTTTCTTTTCTTGATCCAGGAGCCAATAAAATTTTCACCTGTCCAGGGCGTGTCAAGAGGTCTTCAAATTTGACACCTCTTCACGGTACAAACCTTTATCTCTTGGCAAGCAGGTCCTGTACAGGTGAAAACTTGTGTGTGGCGCAATCCGTCAATTTAGCAAGTTAATGTAAAAGAAATTTCGAGACTTTCTGTTTTGGCTTTGTTATACCAGTCTGTATTCGCGGGAGATTTATTACTCGTGCCCAGGCCATAGGCCGGGAACGAGTTGTAAACTGCAAATGTTTTTTTTTTCTTTCGTCGTCCGAGAAAAGGCCATTCTTGCGCAATCGGTCACGTGTTACACCCCTGATTGGTTAAGAACGGAAGAAACAATGCCCTTCATTCATCACCTTTGAGCTTCATAGTGAACGCCAGCGAGGAAGTTTAGGAATGTAAGATGGCCGACTACAAAGAAAATAGCTTTCAGAGACAGGCTTTTCCTGCAGTAGAATAATGTAATTTGGAGCTTTTAACTTGAGATATACCTATTTACTTATAAGAGCTTCAGAATGGGCTGTTATTTTGAGCTTCATCTCCAATACTTTGACCAAATATCGAACTCTAAATGGGGTACTTGCTGAAACAAAGCCCTCGCGATAAAGACTATTTCCTATGAGCTGTGAATCTACGAATTTCTCATCCTACATGTTGCTAAACAAACATACATAGAAGCAAGTCAATTATATTCCTCATTCAAGCATTCAAGAGATCTTGAGAGGTTTTTGTACTGAATTTTAATATCGGAATTCTAGAGCAGACAATTGCATGGAACGGCTAGGTTCCATTGACCTTGTTGGTCACGTATCGTCATTTATTATATAAAACATCCGAAACATGAACGAAAACATACACGATTTATTAATTGTTATTGTGTCAAAAACTGCCGTTGTAAAAGTCTTTACAGCAAACAATTGAGATACATAGTGAAATAAAAAGGTGAATAAAATGGTATATTCTCAGGTAATATTTTTGCATGTCGAGATATATAATACCCATGCATGATAATAGAAGGACAAAGGCAAACACTAATAGCTGCTGACAGACAAATTGACTAATCAGATATTCTTTAGTTTAAGTTAGCCGATTCAAAAAGGGTCTTTATGTTACGGTTAACTATTTCCCGGAATGGTGAAGAATGCCTGAAACGGCTCGGGGAAGAGTACGAACGGGGCCGGTCATTGGAGCCTCTCCTAAAAGGGGCTCCCGGGGCACGAGTGAACGCACGTGTGCGTCTAGTATATTTTGTAATCAAAAATTCCAGACGCATTCTGCCTTGACAAACTCTCGAACATATATAACTTTTTGGAATAACGTCCAATTTTAATAATATACTTTAGGAACTTATACTCCTATTATCCAGCCTTAAATTGGAGGCCAAGACTACAGGCAATAGCTTTATTTCTTTACTTCTCTCTCCTTTTTGTAGCGTGCTTGTGATAGCAGTCCTTGTGCCAATAACGGGACTTGTGTCACGTACAACGAGACAGACTACTTTACGTGTAAATGTACAGCTTTATTTAAAGGAAACACATGCTCAGGTAGAGTTTGTCGTAATTTGTATATTATACGCGCTCTGATTGGTCGAGAACCATGTGTTATTACAGTACGCATGCCACGGAATCTTACGTGCGCTGTGATTGGTTAGATTCGTACTCTAATAGATGCACAGAAAACAACAGTCATGTCACTCGACTTCGTCTCGTAGCGTCCCTGTTTTTGTGCTCACCATATTTTGACGTCAGGGAATCTATTTGTTAAATTTTCAATTATATACTCTGATAGACGCACGACGTTACTTGGTTAGTTCGTTGGTTTTACTAAATGCAAAGAAGACGCCAAAAATATGGAGAGAGCAATAGTCCAGCGTCTGGACTTCGTGGCGTACTCTTATTGCTCTCGACACATTTTGATACCATCTTGCGTCTATTAGATTACAAACGCACGGAAAAATAGAATCTATTATTCAACTATGGTATGCTAGCGTGTGCAAGTCGATCAACCTAATTATGCTACGGAGTAATTTGAGAGATTTCACATAATTAAATAGACGCATGTAGATATGTAGGGAGGGGTAGAGGAGTGCTGCTCAGACGGCTGTCACACCACTAGGTACCCTTTTCTACACCCCTTATTGAACTTCTATGAATTATTAGAACCAATATGCTCCAGTACTGCACCGCTTGGAATGGCAGATGGTCGCATCACGGACAGTCAGTTGTCCATGTCAACATATTTAAACAACGACGCCACGTATGGAGAGAAAAACGGTCGATTGAACAAGACAACATGGCCGAATGGAGCTCAGGTCAGTTGAATGCTTTATACATTAGGGAGCTCAAGCACGAGACGTTTTTTTCAACACGGACGTCACGCGTACGTTTTTGATCATGCGCACTCATTTTTAGATGTGGTTACCCTTCTCGCTAGAGCGTCAGTCGAGGCTTTCTCACGTTCTAGATTTCATCTATGACGGTGCGTGCACGAACAAAAACGTACGTGTGACGTTCATCTTGAAAAAAACGTCTCGTGCTTAAAGCCGCGGCTACACGAGTGATTTTTTGCTTAAACAGGCGACGCGATTTTCTAAATTAAAATGATCGGCCAAAGGTGAAAATCGCGCGTGTAGCCACCCTTGAATAAGCGACGCGACAGCTAAAAAAATCGCCAAAAAAAGGCGCGAGAAATTCAAAAAGTCGAAATTTTCGCGGCAAAGTTGCGGACTTTCTCTCTCGTATAGCCACTCCACGACTTTTTCTTCGCGCTCGCGACGCGACCAAATTTCAAATCTTCAATTCTTCCAGATTATTTTGACCGACAAAACCACGATTTGTTTATTTATATTTTTAGATTTCATCGCCAACATTTATCGTCAGCTTTTGTTGCTTCGTGTAGCCACCACCGCGCGCCGATCATTTCAGAAAATTGCGTCGCCTGTGCAAGCAAAAGATCGCTCGTGTAGCCGCGGCTTAAGCTCCCTATTATAAACATAGCGCCACCCGTACCATCGGATGAAATCGAAACCGACAATCGATGAAATTGTACTCGACCATGTCAAGTGTAACTGGATTCAAATATTGATCAATTAAATTGCAGTTTCAAGGCGTGCTAAATAAAATATTTCTTAATAGAGTAGTTACCACAAACAACCAGTATCGAGATTTTCAAATTAGAGGACAAGTGGAAAACCCCGTTATCCACCACCAATTAAAAATAACCGGGTCACTAGTGCGGACTGCTGTTTGGACCTTCTCCCTTATAGACTTTGCCGTCCCCTTCCCCCTCCTGCCCTTATTCATCTCAGTTGGGCGGTTACTAGGGAACAACATTGAATGACGGGGGAAGGGAAGGAGTAAATGATTGCATGCGTTCACTCCGACAAACAGTGTGGAGTTCCTGTGTCCTAAAGCAATTTGTCTATAGGCTTGTGAAACACTGTTGGCCAAACTGTTACAGTGTGAGTGTATAGCGTGACATTGTCATGAGTGTATAGCGTGACAGCGTCATATTTCCTTTTGGTAAAAGGAGATGCTTTCTCCAACATGTTAGGTTCGTTTGAACACGGCTTTGCGTCCAACATTTCTTTTGTTCTGTTTCAATCAAAGTGTAACGCAACAGCGTTAATTGAGTCCGTTTGAACAGCCATCCAAGAAACTGCAACGATATTGGATGTTGTTGAACCGCACAGGACGTATGATAGTATAGAAACCAATCTTGTACCCAGATCCCCCGTTACTTCTGTTGCAGGCCGGGTTGTGACGGCCAAAAATAATGAAACAACTGAAAAAATAACGTCCATATTTACATAACTCATAAAATAAACCAGGATCAAACTTTCACAAAAAAGAACATTTCAAAAGAAATTGAAAACCAGGTCAGATGAAACCCCTCTCAAATTGATATTATTTCGACTGAGCGCCCGTATAGTAAAAATGAAAATGTTTCTAAGATCAAGAAGATAGAGCGTCGAAAGCTACGTGATATAGCGAGCCGTAATATTGTCTTTATTCTAAAAATATTGCATGGGCTTCCTGTAGACGCGGACGTGCAGAAGTCCGCGAAATCTCGCACATGCGCAGACATTTGACAAACTATTCTTGAATTTGGATTAAATTCCAATACCTTTAGACTTCAACAAGTGACACGTCGCCATGGTTCAAGATTGACCTTCTAAAAGTAAAGGTTGTCACTGCAATCGGTATCCAAGGCTACGGCTCTGTGAATGGACTTTCATGGACCAAAACATACAAAGTATCATATTCCACTGATGGTTCTACCTGGACATGGTATCAGGAAATTCCTGGAACAACTAAGGTTAGTTGAAAACATGCTATTGATAGGTTTCCATCAAAGAGGACGCCGCGCGCTGACGAATTTTGTTTCAAATGACCGTTGACGTCGCCGACGTCAAGAAGAGGACGTGTTAAAACAATCGAAATGGCGTCCTGAACGTGGCGTCGCGACGTTGTCACGGTAGTCACGCAACGAACGAATGTGATAAATTCTTCATCTAACGTCCATTTCGCGTCGCGTCGCGTTTGCTAAATCATTCTATTAGTCTGTTAACAAGTCTTATCTGCCATCTTAACAGGTCTTTGCTGGCAACACTGAACAACACAAGGAGGTTCGTGGCTATCTCAAGTATCCCGTCAAGGCACGCGAGATCAAGATTTTTGCAATGTCATGTAGTACTCCTCAATGTACATTTAGACTTGAGCTATATGGCTGTGAGTTGTAACACTGAGGTCCTAGTGTCTAATGTCCGAGAAAGTAGGGCACAAAAAGATTAAAAAAAAAGAGTGGAAGTCAATAGGGGTCATTTATACGAGTAAAAATAATACTTGCCTTATCTAAGGCACGAACCTCACCGTACAAACGACACTTTTAGTCTAAGACGCAACTTATCTAAGGCACGAACCTCTCCGTATAAACGGCACTTTTAGTCTAAGACGCGTCTTATCTAAGGCACGAACCTCTCCGTACAAACGGCACTTTTAGTCTAAGACGCGCCTTATCTAAGGCACGAACCTCTCCGTATAAACGGCACTTTTAGTCTAAGACGCGTCTTATCTAAGGCACGAACCTCTCCGTACAAACGGCACTTTTAGTCTAAGACGCGCCTTATCTAAGGCACGAACCTCTCCGTATAAACGGCACTTTTAGTCTAAGACGCGCCTTACATAATACTGTAATGCGTTTTCACAGCACAGTGTAATGGGGGGTGTGGGGGAAAGAGTAAAACTAACCTAAGTAGAATCTACTGAGCTTGCATAAAAAAATCATTTTGTCAATGATTGTAAATAGTTGCTATAGCTTGTCAAGGGAAATATCGAGTCTATATTTGTGAAAAGTTTCTAGTCAGACTTGTGGCTTCTCAGCCAGTAACATGATTTTGAAACAATCAACCAATGAAACATGGCACGATTGAAAATGGAAGGGCTGGGCTAAATGACCCCCTCCCTTTTATCTTTAAATATATTAACACACTTAACAATAGATTATCCACAGAATTTTTAGTCCACACTAAGCCTTAGGGCCTTAAAATATGATGTAGATGATATGGATGAAAGGAAGATTTACTTTCTAGTCCTCTAACAATCAACTGATTTTGTTGCTTTTCTAAGGCCAGTACACACGATGCAACATTTTCTGCAACATTGCGCGCAACACAGTTGCACCGTGTGTCCACCCCTGCAATGTTACGCGCAACACAGTTGTACCATGTGTCCACCCCTACAATGTTACATGCAACACAGTTGTACCATGTGTTACGCGCAACACAGTTACACCGTGTGTCCATCCCTACAATGTTAAACGCAACACAGTTGAACCGTGTGACCACCCCTGCAGTGTTACGCGCAACACAGTTGCACCGTGTGTCCATCCCTGCAATGTTACGCGTAACACAGTTGCACCGTGTGCCCACCCCTACAATGTTACGCGCAACACAGTTGTACCATTGACCACCCCTACAATGTTACACGCAACACAGTTACACCGTGTGTCCACCCCTACAATGTTACGCGCAACACAGTTACTCCGTGTGTCCACCCCTACAATGTTACGCGCAACACAGTTGTACCATTGACCACCCCTACAATGTTACACGCAACACAGTTACACCGTGTGTCCACCCCTACAATGTTACGCGCAACACAGTTACTCCGTGTGTCCACCCCTACAATGTTACGCGCAACACAGTTACTCCGTGTGTCCACCCCTACAATGTTACGCGCAACACAGTTGTACCATTGACCACCCCTACAATGTTACGTGCAATACAGTTTACACCGTGTGTTCACCCCTACAATGTTACGCACAACACAGTTACACCGTGTGTCCACCCCTACAATGTTACGCGCAACACAGTTGTACCATTGACCACCCCTACAATGTTACACGCAACACAGTTACACCGTGTGTCCACCCCTACAATGTTACGCGCAACACAGTTACACCGTGTGTCCACCCCTACAATGTTACGCGCAACACAGTTGTACCATTGACCACCCCTACAATGTTACGTGCAATACAGTTTACACCGTGTGTTCACCCCTACAATGTTACACGCAACACAGTTACACCGTGTGTCCACCCCTACAATGTTACGCACAACACAGTTGTACCATTGACCACCCCTACAATGTTACGTGCAATACAGTTTACACCGTGTGTTCACCCCTACAATGTTACGCACAACACAGTTACACCGTGTGTCCACCCCTACAATGTTACGCACAACACAGTTGTACCATTGACCACCCCTACAATGTTACGTGCAATACAGTTTACACCGTGTGTTCACCCCTACAATGTTACGCACAACACAGTTACACCGTGTGTCCACCCCTACAATGTTACGCACAACACAGTTGTACCATTGACCACCCCTACAATGTTACGTGCAATACAGTTTACACCGTGTGTTCACCCCTACAATGTTACGTACAACACAGTTACACCGTGTGTCCACCCCTACAATGTTACGCGCAACACAGTTGTACCGTGTGTCCACCCCTACAATGTTACGCACAACACAGTTACACCGTGTGTCCACCCCTATAATGTTACGCACAACACAGTTACACCGTGTGTCCACCCCTATAATGTTACGCACAACACAGTTACACCGTGTGTCCACCCCTCCAATGTTTTGCAACACAATGTGTTTCACATTTCTACTGATTTGCATTTAGTGAGCAGCTTTTCTTCTTTATTTAGCTGTTTGCTTGTATTTATTTTTGTTATAGCAGATGGCAGCGAGGATGTACTGTTCTTATCAGTTTTGATATCCTTCTTATCTCCCTATGTGGGGAGACGTTTTTTTCAGCCACTTTGTTGACAGCGTACAAAAATTGTATATAGAGAGTCTTTTGTTATCTGTGTCTTGTTTACCCTCTGGCTAGCATGTATACATTTTGTCTGCGTATGTCTGGTTTTGGCTTGAATTTCATTTGCATATCGAATGCAAGAAATTTTATGTTGACACGAAACATTTGGTTGGCGATCTCGTTCTTCAAAATTATGTTCAACTACCGAAATACTTAGACAACTGAGACATAAGCAGTATCAGTCCGAATGGGATAATATCAGGCGTCAAAGTCAGTACAAAGCTCCAACAAGGACCAGAACTCCTCACTTTCGAATTATGTCGTGGGCGCTAAATTTATTTATAAGGTACATTAAGAAATGGAAGTCATTACCAACACGTTTCTGTGTGAATTGGATCCGATTAGGGAATTTAAGACTTTAACGATCGGCTGAATTAATATTATATTTCTATTTCCCATGTTCATTTAGCTTAGTCATGATCAGTTAGACCGCTGAACAATATATCCGTGAAATACAAATTACTAAACAGTACATACAAAATAGTACTAATAGCTGTTTCCCAAGATACAGTTGAGTGAGTCCTGTACTAGCCAAAGTTTCGGTTTCAGTGTGTACTATCGTGTACCGTGATAGTGTCGATTGCCAATAAACCAGCTTTAGTCACTAATTAAACAATGTGCAATTTCCATCATGTAACGAGAACGAGGCTTTGGCTAGTGCAGGATTCACTCAACTCATGTATCTTGGGAAACTGCTATTAGACAACTTAAAACAATAGAATTCGCATAAAATTGCACAATTTGGTATTACAAATATTTCACTGTTTGTACTCTTATAACTAACTCAAATTCCTGTTGATTAATTTTCACTCAGTTTTGCCGTCGGTTAATTCTTGTTCGTAAAGCTCTTTTATTCAATTCTCCTTTAATACCCAACTGACTAGATTGATCTAACATACTATTAATTATTAACATATATCAAGAACATACAGAAGCATTTTTGTTAGCAACGTCAGTATCATATTCCTTGTACTTGAGTGAGGTTTTCTCGGTTTTCAGTTGATGAAATGGAAGGTTCCGGCACATCGAACAATTACTTTTGCATTGTTTTCTTGTGTTTGATCTCCCTAACCATTGCTGAAGTCCACGTCAAAACAGACTCTTCCGTCATATCGTATTCCAACTTTTTTGTCATCTCTGGTTACTTTTTGAACACCACAGCTTTACAAGAGGCTACACCTTCACCCAGTGTTACTGAATGTGGTTTGAACTGCCTTTTGAACCCGAAATGCATCTCGTACAACTATGGAGGAACTGGTGGAAAAAACTGCCAGCTTTTTAAGGTAGATCGATTTGTGATTGCGTCGTCTTTTGTAGAAGATGAAAACTTTGACTACTACTTTGTCAAGGTAAGCTTTGATCAGTATTGAGAGAACAAGTGGAAATAAATAGTGTAGAAACTTTTAACAGTGAGTTAAAATAAAAACAACAATAAAATTTCTTTATACTCTACCCAATAAAGTCTTTATCGAGGACATTACATCCATTTTTAAATTAAAGTGAATTTTTTTGGGTGCTAAACGTCACTCTCTTTTCTTGCTCCAAAAGGCACTAAAGTTTCCACCTGTCCAGAGCCTTTCAACAGGTCTTCAAACTTGACACTTCTTCATGGTACAAGCCTTTATCTCTTGGTAAGCAGGTCCTGTACAGGTGAAAACTTGTGTGTGGCGCAATCCATCAATTTAGCAAGTTAATGTGCGGCGCAATCCGTCAATTTAGCAAGTTAATGTGCAGCGCAATCCGTCAATTTAGCAAGTTAATATGAAATGAGAGAAGACCAGAAAACGAAATTTCGAGACTTTTCTTTTTGGCTTCGTTACACCAGTCTGTATTCGCGGTAGATTTATCACGCTTTTTTTAATCAAAAATTCCAGACGCATTCTGCCTTGACAAATTCTAGTATAAACTAACTTTTTAGAATCACGTCTAATTCTAACAATACTTTAGGAACTTCTACTCCTATTAGTCTATTCAGTGTTAAATTGGAGGCTAAGACTACAGGCAATAGCTTTATTTCTTTACTTCTCTCTCCTTTTTGTAGCGTGCTTGTGACAGCAGTCCTTGTGCCAATAACGGAACTTGTGTCACGTACAACGAGACAGACTACTTTACGTGTAAATGTACAGCTTTATTTAAAGGAAACACATGCTCAGGTAGAGTTTGTCGTAATTTGTATATTATACGCGCTCTGATTGGTCGAGAACCATGTGTTATTACAGTACGCAGGCCACGGAATCTTACGCGCGCTGTGATTGGTTAGATCTGTACTCTAATAAATGCACAGAAAACAACAGTCATGTCACTCGACTTCGTCTCGTAGCGTCCTTTTTTTTGCTCACCATATTTTGACGTCACCAGGGAATCTATCAGTGTTAAATTCTCAATTATAATACTCTGATAGACGCACGACGTTAGTTGGTTAGTTGGTTGGTTAGTTTTATGCGTCTGTAGTAAATGCAAAGAAGACCGCCAAAAATATGGAGAGGGCAACAGTTCAGCGTCTGGACTTCGTGGCGTACTTTTATTGCTCTCGCCAGATTTTTATGCCATCTTGCATTGCGTCTATTAGATTACAAACGCACGGAAAAATGGAATTTATTATTCAACTATGGTATGCTAGCGTGTGCAAGTCGATCAACCTAATCATGCTACGGAGTAATTTGAGAGATTTCACATAATTAAATAGATGCATGTAGATATGTAGGGAGGGGTAGAGGAGTGCTGCTCAGACGGCTGTCACACCACTAGGTACCCTTTTCTACACCCCTTATTGAACTTCTATGAATTATTAGAACCAATATGCTCCAGTAGCGCACCGCTTGGAATGGCAGATGGTCGCATCAAGGACAGTCAGTTGTCCATGTCTACATATTTCAACAACGACGCCAGGTATGGAGAGAAAAACGGTCGATTGAACAAGACAACATGGCCGTATGGAGCTGAGGTCAGTTGAATGCTTTATGCATTAGGACGCTCAACTACTGCAAGCGTACGTTTTTGATCATGCGCACGCAGTCTTAAATGAAGTTTTCGTTCTCACTAGAAAGTCAGTCGAGGCTTTCTCACGTTCTAGATTTCATCTATGACAGCGCGCACACGAACAAAAGCGTACGCGTGACGTCCGTGTTGACAAAAACGTCTCGTACTTAAGGACGTTGGCGGGCATTGTTCACGCGCACTTTTGCTGCGCACGCTAGCTAGCGGTAATTCCTTTTTTTCGATTTTTAAATAAAAATTACTTTAAAAAAGGAAAAAGAATTAAAAAAGGAATCTGACCTAGGGAAAAAAAGAATACCAATCTTGTACCCAGAGCCCCCGCTTTTTCTGCTGCAGACCGTGTTGTGACAAACAGCCAAAAATAATGAAACAACTGTAAAATTAACGTCAATATTTACATAAGTCATAAAATAAACCAGGATCAAAGTATTCAGACTTTCACAAAAAAGACAATTTCGAAAATTGAAAACCAGATCAGATGAAACCCCTCTCAAATTGATATCATTTCGACTGACAGCCCGTATAGTAAAATGAAAACGTTTCTAAGATCAAGAAGATAGAGCGTCGAAAGCTACGTGATATAGCGAGCCGTAATATTGCCTTTATTCTAAAAATATTGCATAGGCTTTCTGTGGTCAAGCTAGACGCGGACGTGCGTAAGTCCGCGAAATCTCGCACTGTTATGCGCAGACGTCTGACAAATAACTATTCTTGAATTTTGGATTAAATTCCAATAACTTTAGACTTCAACAAGTGACACGTCGCCATGGTTCAAGATTCGACCTTCTAAAAGTAAAGGTTGTCACTGCAGTTGGCATCCAAGGCTACGGCTATGTAAATGGTAGTTTCGTGGACCAAAACATACAAAGTCTCATATTCCACTGATGGCTCTACCTGGACATGGTATCAGGAAATTCCTGGAACAACTAAGGTCAGTTGAAAACATGCTATTGGTGGATTTCCGCAATTTCGTCGGGAATCTAAAGACCTATAGACTGGTTTCGGGTACACACGAAAAATGTGACAAAATCGCACATACGAAATCCTTTGGTGACGTCAAGGCAGCCATCTTGGATGAACTCCAACAAAAGATTTCTCATTAGCGTTTATTGTTTCTTCATCCAACATAACTCGCGTTCTGATTGGTTAAATATCTGGTACCAACTTCCTATGGACATTAGAGTGATTCAGCAAACACGACACACGACGTTAAAGAGGACGCCGCGCGCGCTGAGGATGTGAAAACAAGCAAAATGGATGTCCTGAATGTAGCGTCGCGAGTTGTCACGGTAGTCACGCAACAAACGAACGTGATGAATTCGTCATCTAACGTCTTGTTTTGGCGTCGCTTCGCGTTTGCTAAATCACTATATAATGGTACACGACCGTACGCGCTGAATGTGAAAACGATGTGCACAGTTTTCCCCTTGACGCAAATACTTAAAAACATTAGGCTGATTTACCAACGGGAGGCGACGTGAAAGAGAACGGCGCGCATACCGAGGAAGTTTGTTCAAAATGACCTAGGGAAAAACACAAACAAACAAAAAACAAGCAAAATAGCCACCTGCACGTGACGTCGCGAGGTCGTCATGTTGGTCACGTAACGAACGAATGTGATATATTCGTCACCTCACGTCCTGTTGTAGCGTCGCGCGTTTGCTAAATTAGTCTGTTAACAAGTCTTATCTGCCATCTTAACAGGTCTTTGCTGGCAACACTGAACAACACAAGGAGGTTCGTGGCTATCTCCAATATCCAGTCAAGGCACGAGAGATCAAGATCTTTGCAGTGTCATGTAGTACTTCTCGTTGTGCATTTAGACTTGAGCTATATGGCTGTGAGTTGTAACACTGTTGTAATGTCTAATGTCCGAGAAAGTGGGGCACAAAAAATATAAATGAGTGAAAAACAGTAGAGTCATTTAAACGAGTAAAAATAATACGCGTCTTACATAAGGCACGAACCTCTCCGTATAAACGGCCATTTTAGTCTAAGACATGCCTTACATAATACTGTAATGCGTTTTCATAGCAACATTGTAAAGGGAGGGGAGGGAACGAGTAAAACTAATCTCAGTAGAATCCACTGAGCGCGCATAAAAAAGATCATTTTGTCAATCATTGTAGATAGTTGCTATAGGCCAGTTAAGAGAAATATCCGAGTCCATATTTGTAGAAAGTTTCTAGTTACGTTTTAATAATTTCTTACCATGATCAGCTTTCGGCCTTATCGTACAGACTTGTGGCTTCTCAGCCAATAACCATGTTTTTGAATCTATCAACCAATGAAACATCGCACGATTGAAAATTGAAGGACTGGGCTGAATGATCCCCTCCCTTTCATCTTTAAATACACCTATTTCAAAAAAGGTTGTCGTACGAGAGGTCTCAAGCCTACGCAACAAGACCGAAAAGGGCTATGGGTAAAAAATCGCTCTTTTTCAGGTTTGGTCTTGATTTTAAGCATTCAGCAAGTGAAGTTCTTTAGTGTTTAAGGTCAAGGCAAGCCTATTTTGAGTTGTCGTACTGGCTGATTTATGTGGTTTTATAGCTTTAGTAATTTTCTACCCATACTCCCTTTCGGGTGAGTCGCGTAAGCTTTTGCCGACAACATTAATTGAAATAGGTATATATTAACACACTTAACAATAGATTATCGACTGAATTATTTTTTAAACATAGTATAAGAAAGGTTTGACTGCAGACTCTCACACTCATTCAAACGTAACCCTAAAACCACCAAATATATGGACCATACGGTCCGTTAAGATCAACCTCGTTCCCAGGGCCTTCTCTTCTCGCTTTCTTTCACCGCCATTTTGAAAAAAAGCGAGAAGAGAAGGTCCTGGGAACGAGGTTGCGTAAAGATATTTATATCGTGTTCGAGAAAATAGAAAACTTGAAAATACGTATCTAAAACTATTTGTAGCACTACAGTGATTCTTTCACATTAGTTTTTCATGAAAATTACCATAACTTTTTCAAAGAAAAATCTTACTTCTTGAAGTTTTTACGACTTTTTTAATTAAATTTACTTTCCACTTGAATGCCTGGCAAAAAAAATTGATGGTTTTGGGGTTAAAAGCTATTTGGCTGAAAATCGGTCAGAATCAGAAATTGCATGATTTGTCCTAGTTAAAGTAATCAAATGACGAATATAAATGAATATATAGAACTACACTAGATGGCTTTATCTCCTCGCAATTTAGATACTTGAAAATACTTGATAATTCTTATTTGTCCTTTTTAGAATATGAAGAAACTATGTTGTTTAGTGAATTTTTGGGTCATATGTCCAGTTCAACCAAATTTGAAGTCCATTTCCAATTTTCATCCAAGTATCTTTAGGGTGCATTCAAGTTGATCCTATTCCGGAAAGGAATTGGAATACACGGAATAGTCACTTCAAATCGATTATTCCAGCAGATTGAAGAAAAAAAGAGTAGTCTTTTCATTTTACTGAAATTACCATTTTCATTCCAGAATGCGGTCAATCGAACGCACCCATAAACTAATAGCAAACGTTTAGCAAAAGGGACACACTTGGGCAATGTTTAGGACTTGAATGTTTGATAAGGTCAACCTAAGTTAGACACGTTGAAACAATGCTAAGTAATTAGTGGTCATTATCAAAATTTATGATAACCTAGGTTAACACTCTAGTATATTAACACGGCCTAAATTAGACACGTTGAAATAATGCTAAATAATTAGTGATCATTGTTAAAACTTATGATAACCTAGGTTAACATTCTAGTATTAACACGGCCTTAGTTAGACACGTTAAAACAACGCTAAATAATTAGTGGTCATTGTAAAATTTAATACAACCTAGTTAAGCCTTAATAGCCAGTGACACCACCTTTTCTTTCTCTCTAAGCATGTACATGTATAATAATAAATGGATGGAGAGCAAATATAATAATAGAATACAATTTTTAAGAAAAAAAACCCGTAACACTTTTACGCTGCATTCAAACCAATCAGGATAAATTTGACAAGGTATCTTTTTTAACATGACTAGGCTTTCCGTCCGTACTAAAACAGCGCTTTTCTTTTGTCTAATTTATAGTTTGGAAATCGATCAAAAAGACGCGTTTTCAGATTTATCCCGATTAGTCCACACTAAGCCTAAAGGCCTTAAAATATGATGTAGATGATATGGATGAAAGGCACATTTACTTTCTAGTCTCCTACCAACCGACTTTGTAGCTCAGTTAAGGCCCGTACACACGATGCAACATTTTCTGCAACATTGTGAGCAGCACAGTTGTATCGTGTGACCACCCCTACAATGTTGCGCGCAACACAGTTGTACCGTGTGTCCACCCCTGCAGTGTTGCGCGCAACAACACAGTTGTACCGTGTGTCCACCCCTGCAATGTTGCGCGCAACAGTTGTACCGTGAGTCTACCCCTGCAGTGTTGCGCGCAACACAGTTGTACCGTGTGTCCACCCCTGCAATGTTGCGCGCAACAGTTGTACCGTTTGTCTACCCCTGCAATGTTGCGCACAACACAGTTGTACCGTGTGTCCACCCCTGCAATGTTGCGCGCAACACAGTTGTACCGTGTGTCTACCCCTGCAGTGTTGCGCTCAACGTCACAGAAAAACTTACAGAAGTAGAGCTCGATCCTAAACTTGCAACTGTTGCATGAAACGTTGTCCGAATGAATAAATAAAATTGCGAAGCGCGAGAGATTTCAGGCGTTTTCTGGCAGAGATGGAGATATGCCAGGCGTTCCTTGTTGTGATGATGACGATTTTCAGACTTCGGAAAGACAGCTGTAGTACAACTCTACGAATTTTCGTCGTTTTTCGTCGGAACTTCGTAAGTTCGAATTCAGTCGTAGGCTCTGGTTACGAGATTGGTTCGAATCCCAACGACGAAAACCCTAGTCCAGAACTGGACCCACTTTATCTTCGCGCGCGCGGCCAAAATTTAAAATTGGAGCGAGCAATGTAACGCTAACGGACGCGACACTTTTCTCAATTTTCTTTCAAATGCGCGCGCGCTTCTTTTATTTCTTCGTTCACTGTTTATTGTATATAATTGTTATTGAGGAAAGTGGGTCCAGTTCTGGACTACGAAAACCCCAACGAGGAACTCCTGGTTTATCACGATCTCTGCCAGGACGCCTGGAACATCGCGCGGAGTCTTAGTCTCCGCTTGATTATACTCTTCTGATCCGACTTATATCCTGGGACTGTCCATCATAATTCAGTCCACGTGCGTTCTGAATTCAAAATTTGTTTCACATCTCTACTGATTTGCATTTAGTGAGCAGCTAGCTTCTTCTTTATTTAGCTGTTTGCTTGTATTTGGATATAGCAGATGGCAGCGAGGGTCTACTGTTCTTATCAGTTTTGATATCCTTCTTATCTCCCTATGTGGGGAGACGTTCTTGACAGCCACTTCGTCGAGAGGTATAAAAATTGAATATAGAGAGTCTTTTGTTATCTATGTTTTGTTTACTCTCTGACTGATCTCTAAGATTAGTAATTCGCTTTGCAATGTTATATTGCTTGAACATTGTAGTGTTTTAGAGCATTAGTCAGTACAGGCTCTTCTACTATCGGTGCGTCGCATTTAGGTGAACAAACTCTTAGCGAGATGGCACCTATTTTAAACGGATAAGATTGTGAGAAGATAGTCTCTCCTTAGGTAACGCAATCTCCTCTTAGTAGGTAACGCAATAACAAATGTTACCGGTTGACGAGCGATCGCATTGGAACCTCTTCCCGCGAGAGAGTGATACACTGTAATCATTGAGGCAACAATTCCTCGCAGTCAAACTCTCCCACTAAGTAGCTTCAAGACCTTCAAGCATAAGTTTCTACGACTTCATCTTCATTTATAGAGTTTGTTTCTGAATCAATAAGTCGGTCGTTTTCTTCCGTTTCACTTTCATTCTCAGGCAACTCTGGAGTTGCTCCTATTGATCCTAATTGAAGAGAAACGTGCGCGGATCTCCTTGCATAGCGAGCTCGTGGGTCTTTGTCGTTGATATGGTTAACGTTATTAGTGTCATCTCCAATAGAGCATTTCTTTTTTGAGTTCAAAACTGTCATTTCCGTTAGGCCGGGTAGTGAATTAGCATAACGAGATCGTCTTGGCCTTCCTTCGTGTTCAACAGTGTCTGCAGTATGACAAATACTCTGATGCGGAGTGCTAAGTTGTAAGGCTTTCAGAGCTGCGTCGACAACGTTACGTTTTTGCCGCGCTGGTAGCTTGAGCTTTACTTTGGCATAGGAATTGTACAAAGAAAAGTTACTAGCCACGACAGATACAGGTAACGCAATCATTAATACTCCACTAATAGCGCACACGCTGCCAATCATTTTTCCCGCCAATGTCTTAGGATGCATATCGCCATACCCGACTGTTGTCATAGTAACAACGGCCCACCAAAACGAGGCAGGTATGCTTGTGAATAACGTATCCTTCTGGTCTCGCTCTGCGAAGTAAGCCACACTTCCATAAGTTACTACAAGGATGGCTAGAATAAACATGAGGAAATACAGCTCTCGTGAGCTCGCTTTCAGAGTCTGCGTAAACACTTGCATTACGTACGAAAACTTTAACGGTCTAAACGTTCTCGTCAGCCTCAATACGTAAAACACGTTGAAATTCCGTATGGTTCGGTTATGCGGTAAAAGTACCGTCAGGTAGAAAGGGACTATAGCCAGTAGATCCACCCAGTTATGAAGATCTTTGACAAAGTCACGTTTGCTGGGGCAGCAGATAAGTCGAAGTGTCAAGTCCACGGTAAACCACGTGACAGCAACAGCTTCAATGATGAACAGCGCCATGTACTGATGTGAATACTCGTTTGAAAAGTAATCCATGGTAAGAAGGCAAAACTTGGCGACAACAGCAACGCTGAATACTAAAGATACAAATCCAATAATCTGAAACAAAAATAGTTGAATCAATATGACTTTGCGCATTCCTTTCAGAAATGACTACTGACGGTTGCCATGGATACATGACGTTGGATTAACTTTTATATAATAATTAACAAATAGAACCCGTAATTAACAAATAGAACTCGTCTGTACTCTAATAGATGCATAGAAGACGTTAAAATGTGGTGAGAACAACAGTCACGTACATTGTTGTTCTCACCACATTTTGAAGTCATCTGTGCATCTATTAGAGTTTTTACAACACTTGATGCTAATCTCGCGATCTAAGAGGACAGACAAGGACAGACACACTACTGACGCGTTTCAGCGCGCACGCTCGTTCTGTTGCCCCGTTTGAAAAGGATTTTTTAACTCTTATCTCAAATAATTGTTGTAAAAAACGATATGAAGATGGTTTTGAGTTATAATTGTCTGTCCTCTTATTGACACACTCTTGACGCCATAAAATGTTCAAAACTTTGCAGTGAAACCACTCGCTGCGCTCGTGAATTCCACTTGAGTTTTGAACATTTTATGACGTCAAGAGTGTGTCAATAAGAGGACAGACAACTCAAAACCATCTTCAATTTGTTAAACAGACGCACGGAAAAATGAAATCTATGTGTTAAACGGCGATTTAGGTTCCCATAGATGTTTAGAGTAATTTAAGGATACTTTCAATACTTTCACTAATCCTATTCCAGATACATTTGGAAGCAGCATCTTTTTTCTTCGTATTTGCGAACTAGATAAACACATCGATCGTTTTCTTAGGAAATGGAGCTAGTCTCTGTGGGTTATCCATGTTGGCATTTGATCGACAAATTTTGTAAAGAAATAAAGAAAGAAATGAAGAACGAAAACTTAAAAACGTCATTTTAGTGCAGACGGAAGATCGAACCGTACGTAGGCGAAATTAATCCAGATTGGTGTCGTCGAAACCGTAATTGCTTTACTATAAAAGGGTTGTATAAATTTCATCTTAGAACATTAATGATTGTACTTAGTGATGAAAAGGAAAGTTTGGATGGATGGGTGCTGCGTATAGACACGGCATTAATCTGTAAATCCACCAACTTTAATAATGATTCCCTTGTAACTTGAAGAGTGTATCAAGCAAAAGTGTCGTATGCCTTTTTGTTGGCTCCTAACACGCGGTACCCCGCGCCGTGTGCCTATTTTGAAACACATAGATTTAATTTTTTTTTTGCGTGTCTGTGATCTAATCGATACACGCTCTATTATTAGAGAAGAGAGGGGAGGAAAAATGGGAGGAAAAATGAAAACTAACTTATTATAGAAAATTAACACTCCACCAAATGAAGGTATTGGAAATTAGCGCGACTTAATTTAACGCGAATTGAAGGCAAAAATACTTCCAAATAAGGAAAACTAACATAAAAGATAAGCCATGGACATTTATAATTACTGTAAGGAATTAAGTTTGAAATCAATCATTTATCGGATTCGAACGACATTTCAACAGAAAACTGTGGCCATTAAAAGTCGACATTTCATCCGAAAGCAAGCATGAAATCATAGAATGAACAAATACATACTAAGATTATTCAAACAAATACTGAAGCTGTCAGCCTATGTTATTCTGTAAAAGTTCAATGATGTTTGCTTAGATTGAGCAGTATATGTAGATAAAAGTGCTAGAAATTTATGTTGTGAAAATTTACGCTCCACTTTAATGGTATGAAATTAACTTCAAAAGAAATAAACACAACTTGAATGAGTGTGAGTTTTGTAATTTCGTTGTGCGTTTATTTCCTTTAATAGTATATTTGTTTTATACGTTTTTCGAAGTATTTCATCCAATTAGAGAGCGCGTAAGATTCCGTTACGTCATCTCTGAGTGCACTGTAATCACACACGGTTCTCAACCAATGAGAGCGCACGTAATATATCATATATTATATGATTATTATATTGATTTCCGTTACCTTGGTTACTAATCTTGTGAAAACGGCGGACGAGAATGGGGCAAGTGCGCAAATGTCTCTGTAGTCCTAGCTGAATCAATTCCTATTTTATTGGAAAATAAGTGCCATCATCCAAAAATATTGAGCTGACAATGTGAGGAATATTTCTGCTAGTTGTGAAGCTCGTCACACGCTAGGGAATATGTGCCGACTTTCATATCGAGTAGGGAACTGGGTACGAGTTCCTGAATTGTGATAATCAAGATCAACACAAGACCCACATAGCCAGACAGAGCATAACAAGCTATTCAAAATCCTGAAGTTTGGGGTTAATCGAGTCAGTATTGAACGACTTACAGCTATTCAAAAACGGCTAAAATTTACTAAGAAATCTCTGGATCGCCGAAAAAATGTCGGCGCTGCTCCATACCCATTTCTTTGAATGGCTGCAAGCTGTTCAATATTGACTCGATTAACGCCAAATTTCAGGATTTTGTAAAGCTCGATATGCTCTGTCTGGCTATGTGGGTCGTGTGTTGATTATCACAATGCAGAACTCGCACCTGTTCTCTGCTAGACATAAAAGTCGGTAATACAGCGACCACAAGTTCCTTCGCGTACACTACTGTAGAAGGCGTGTTTCAATTCGTGGGATAGATATTTGTCTCCGCATGCAAATCAATTTCATTACCAAAAACTGTGCAACTACACACGACAAAAATCGACCTTTTCCGAATTGACCACGTGACAACAGACTCAAGTCGAGGCTGAGATTTTCAAATCCATATATTTACTCATGTATTTTGAAAACACCAGGCTTGTCTTGAATCTACTGTTTTGTGGTCACTCATGTGAATTCAGGAAAGGTCTATTGTCTTTGCAACAAGTCCCCTGGTGCGAGCCGACCTTTGCATACTTCGATCTGACGTCACATCAGAATCCGCTATCATTACAAACAGCGGTATTTTATAGATTCGACTAAGGATCAGTTCACAACCATCCATTTTGTAGGTGAATCTAATCCTTAAGATAGAAATCAAAATCTTTCTGTTTTGTTTACTCAGTGTGTTTGTAAAACCACAACACAAGTCCAATACTGGAGGATTATGCTTCAAAACCAGTACTTGACAGTGTAAGAGACTAATGTTGAAATGATCTTTAATGGGACACGTCAAGATAAACATAAAGACAATCTAGCCGCAAAATCTATTTTTGGGTTTCTATTTAAGGTGTTATCGCTGACCATGATTAATTATTTACTGAAAAACTTTAACACAACATAAGACTGACTCTAAGGATATTTTTAAGACTTTGCTAGTTTCTTTTAATGTTTTAAGGGATTAGTATTGTCAGATAAATATTTATCGGATACTGCTACATGCATGACTATGTCAGTAGTATATACCAACTCGACAACCTCGTAAGATCGAGCGATTCTATTGGTTCGCTATCTCGGGCAACTGACCATGCATATTCACCTCCAAAACTCGGGATATGATGAGCTTTTCAACAAAATGGTCTCTTTTAGGGAAGGAAAAACTACAATAGATTAGAACAATCTTCTAAATCTAAAGAAAGCTTGGACATTTGTCCGGTTTGAAGAGTTTTTAAAGTGTATTGAGGGAGAAACACTGAGCTGCATGAAATGATTGCCGAATGATTCAAAGATTTTGCCGTGAAATTTTTCTGTTAAATTTACGGCTCGCAATTTCATTTCTGAAATAGCTTTTAGCAACATGGATTGAGAAATAAAAGATAATTAGAAAATCTTGACAATTTAGAGAACATTTACACGAAAACATAGACGGCGAATCAATTGTATAATAATTGGCTTTAATACCTCCGGCTGTTGATTCGAGCGGCTGGTGCATTGGGCACCGACCACAAGTACGATATGACAACGACAACCTTTTGTCAATAATAAAATCAACGTTTCACTGAGGCAAATAATCATCTTGAGATATCTCAAAAGGACCTTGAAAGGCCTGGAAAACGTTTGTCCACCAAACAAAAAGACTCGAAACAAGCTTGAAAGAATTCAGTGTAACCGGAACTGCCGTCGATGCCGTTGACTCCAGTGTTTCTGACCGATCCAAATAATCTGTCGTTCTTGAGCATTTATTTGCAAAATTAAAGTTGTTTTTTATTCGAGAGTGTGCTTAATAACATTAAGAAATTAAACGCGGTGCTAAAATAGGTGAACACCGCAGGTACTGACAGTATTTGTAGAGACCAAACGTGTTTCCCCAATCGGGCTGCAAACAAGGCCTATCACTTTCGCGCGCTTTGTCACGCATTTTTATTATTTAAAAAATAGTTCAATTTTTAAAAATAATGTAGTTTTATGAATCCATAGAGATGGGTTGTGGTGTTGGTATATACTAAAACAATTATTCTCTTCAATGTCGGTGAATAGTGGTTTTAGGAATATTTACCTCAAAGCATCGCGTCTCGCCCAAGTACCGGGTAATAATTGTTAAATGCTCTTTTGTGCGTCATAGATTCCAGCAAGAAAAAGGAAATTTTCTCGTTTTTATACGATTTCATGATAAATTAGGTTTGTTAAGCATTGTGATTTGACACTACAATTCACGAATGAGGTGGAATGAAAACCCAACCTCCTGACTCAGATATTGTTTTGAAAGGGGGATAGGTTAAAGGATGGGCAGGCGACCACAACGAATTACTGAAATAAACAAACCATTTGACAAAAGAGCTTGAAGTGATCACTTTTATAAAGCAGAAATAAAAGTTTGTTTATTTGGTGGTGGTTTATTGGTTGCGTGGCTGATTTGTTTGCGTTTTTGGTTATTTATTTTGGCTTTCTTTATCAAGGAAGTGTTTAAAATATGTGGAATAAGCCAAGGGAAACTGTCTCGTCTGGGCCGAGCCATAATCATGTTTAACATTGCAAACCCAAATTTGATGTTCAGTTTATCCGAAGGAAGTGGTCAATAGACTCGTATTTCTAGTAGCACGTGCTAGTAGGAAGTAAAGGTTCTCGTTTCGTCTTATCATTCTTCATAAGCATTACAATATCAATCATGAAAATAGATTCAAAGTATTAAGGAATTGTAAGGCGTTGTTGTTATGGTTTCATTAGCTTATCTCCATCTAATTTGCATGGTTATAATCCTGTCTACAAACCCAAAAAGAACGAGCATGACTCAACTGAAAGCCCTTTAAGTTTTATGAACTAATGACGGAGAAAATTGGCAGCTTGTATATTCGTTTTCCCTATTGTTTCTCGCCCCGTGAATCATTTATGTGGCACAACGCATTCGGTGTTAACAAGAAAAGCGGACTCGAACTTAAAAAGATAAATATCCGAATTCCCTGTAGATTAAGTTGATACGGAAGATTTGTCAACTTAGAAGGCCGTAAATACGGCCACGAAGAGGTTTTAAGGCACAGTTGGAATTGGAAAACACTTTTTGTTAGATAGTACAAAATACCACTAAAATGCTCAGCAAGACCACAAATTTACCATATTGTGGCGTTTCCTCTTAAACTGTGACTTTTTAATTCATTTAAGGAAAAGAAGTTCTATGAAAAGGCGGCGTGAAATTTTTCATATCCCTTTCGCCTCGCGAAGTTTGTGTCGGCAACAAAAATGAACACTGGCTCCGGATGAACATGAATTTCAAATTAGTAAAAGTAATTTTTATCCTGACGTTTAATATCTCTTAAAACTCTAACGGTTGACGTGTTGTTACAAAAAAAGATAGCAACAGGAATTAAGACGTATTTGAATATAGCACGTTTTTCAATGTCAGAGACTGTCAAAACCCTTAGGAACATGGCAGCGGAGCTAGTTACTTTGAGGGTCAATTTTTTTCAAAATGGCTTCAAGTCCCCATTTTTCTGGAATGAAAAAGACATTTTCCGCTTTCAAGAGGTCTAGAAGCAGGTTGACAATAAACTCAACTCAAAACAGCTGTAGTGTGATACCATTGTTAAGACAAGCAATTCATTAATTCGTTCTTCGCTTAAAGTTGAAACCAAAACAAGATGTTTACATAGGAAGATTAAGGAACCGTTGTTTGGCGACGAAAATCCAAATTCTTCAAGTATTTGTACTAAAAGGAATTAAAAATCAATGATTTATTGATGCCTATAGACAAAAGACTGCTTCATGATATATGAGTAACTGAGAGGCTTGAGGCAAACACTAGTTCCTATGGAAAAGATTATTAATGATGCACCAACCAACGCTTTCTTCTTAGTTCATGACATTTTCGCTGATATTCAACAACAAAAGAAACATGTTATAAATAATTTTTGGGGGTTGCTCGTTAAATAAAAAATAAGTTGTTGTGCTATTTGAATTTATAAGACGCTAATTTCTAATGTGGAAAAAACTGATTTTCGATTTAGTATTTGGCCTGAAGCTGAGTTGGGAAGGTGTCGACACAGTTTGATTTCGTATTCATAGATTACTTTATGGCTTAACATTTCACGGAGTCAGTTTACTTCAATCAAATTATGCGCACCTTAGAAGTAAATTGTAACACTGACTGGAAAATCTTTAGAAAATACTTCATTAAGGCGTCTCTTCACTACATTTACGGTACATTTTAAAGAAAAAAGCAATCGCTTTTAATTACAATAGAAAAGCTCAACGGCGTATCATTTGAAAAAAGGGGAGAAAGTTTGTATATATACTCTCGAAATAAGGAACTATAAAGGGCTAATGACAACAGGGAAAAGATTTTTCGAGTGAACACGTAATTTAAATCTTAGAATATTGGTCCACTATAGCGAAACATAAATCTGAAAGCTGAAAGATAACCATGGAGTAATGATTCCATGCGTTAACTGCCAAATAAAGAGCTCGTTTTTCTAAAGAATTCTTGATTAGACCCATTTAATGTCTCAGTGGGAAAAAATCACGGAGCATCTTGAACGAAAAATACAGTGTTTTTTAAATGGCCTGTTGTCATATTTTGTTCGTTTGAATAGATATGATATTTTTGTAAATCGTCTTTGTTTAAAATTTGGCTCCGTGATATAGAGTGATCTTTTTCTCCGGATCAGACTTATGAACACATGGTGATTACTCCATATGTCTTTCCTCTACATAAGTACTGGTTTTAATGTCTTAAATACAATACCTAGAAAGCCCTGATTACTTACTCTTGCTAGTTTGGAAGAATAGGGGTCGTCAAGCGTTCTCCAAATCCTTTTCTTCAAAATTCTCAGCTTTGTTTTGGATTTTATTGATATTGACCTGCTGTTTGAACAAAATTCACCACTGCTTGCCATTTCGCGATCTCCGGTTTCTTCTTCATCGTCGTCTGCCGATTCTTCTTCTTCGATTTTAATTTTTGTAAAACCACGCAATTTCTCTTCTGCATCTCTATGCTCATCGTACTTCGCCCAGCAACACGTTTCAATCTGCTTTTCATCAATCCCCCAAAAATTTAATTCCTCCTCAAATAAAGGCCCACAAACTTCACGAGGGCAATGCAGCTTGCCTGTTCTGTAGTAGTTTAGAATGTGTGTAAATACACTTGGGTTTCTGTCGAAGAAATATTCTTTGCGTTGTCCAAGCGGACGTGGTTCTTTGAGCGAGCGCTCTGCAATCCATGTTAGTCTAGTATCGGGTACACTAGCTAGTGTACTTACATAAGTCTCGTGTCGCTGGCCACCAACATTCAGCGTAATTCTTAGTTCCCCTGGGTTTGTATCTGCATCAAAAAGTTTTGAACGTGATCGTGACATCTTGACAAAATACACACACGCCACGCGAATTGATTTTCGGCAAGAAATGCTAAAATATATATAATACTCGTCGGTATATTTGAGTTGGCTCAGTGGTTATAAGGTGAGATATAGAGAAAGATACCGTCCTTTGCTCTCAGTTCCTGGATTTAGTCTATTGATTGTGGAGTCTCGCTGAAGCCTGGGTAATAGTACTTGAGGGATTAGAGTGAAATCTTTGTAATGTTGGTGATCCTGGTATTTAGTGTCGGGGATTCATTTAAAATTCTAATAACGAATGAAATTGTAAGTTATTGTCTTTTTCCATTCAGTATTATTTATTTGTGAAGCTGGAGGTGATAACAAGTGAGTTGTGTCAGTTGTCTACAAAACGTGGTGGTTCACCGTTTGACGTTCTGGTGAAAGTGCACAGAGGATAAATTATTGACAGAGTTTGCCGGAAAATGGTTTCGCTGACGTACACAGTCATTATCAAGCAAATATCAAGATGTTAATAATTTGATAATGAAGAGAATTTCGTGACACAAAAAGGACCAGACTTTGCTATTCATTTTTTCAGAGAATTCTGGCATTCATTTTTTGACATTTTGATTATTGTCTGCCTAAGGCAGCACAATTTATCAAATTAACTACATTGAATGAGGATGAATTTGGTAACTTAGCAATTTGTCTTCGACGTGTTCTTTCTTCACTCAACAGCGTAACAAATAGCCATAGCAGAACCCATCAAAAGTGAAAAGTTTCTCCATTTATTTCAAAGGTCATAAGAAACATAATTTATCATGCTCGTTCTTTTAACTCATTTATCATCGATTCATTCTTATCGAATCTTTGATTTCTTCGAAGAGCATTACTCCATGCGCATGCTCCAAAGAAACATTACAATGGGTTTTTCACAAACAGAGATTAGTGATGCCTCTGAACAGTTAAGCTTATCTCAACGCGGCATCACGGCTTCTTAGAAAATTTTTGATAGCTTTTCTGACAATTGTTATCTGTTTGGGGGTATGTTAATTGAATTCACCTCCTTTTGCCTATGTCTTGGTCATGATTGATTGCTTCTAGATGTGCGCCGTGACGGTTTTAAAGCTCTCACTAGCGATGGAAGGTTCTTGCGCGAAAAAAACACAGCCGTAGGCTACGTCCAGACATGTTTATCAGTAAACCGCATCACGTATGCGTTCCCCAGCTGACCGATCAAGAAAACGGGTTAGAAATTCTGTTTATCATACAAGCCATAAAAGATGCATTGTAATATATCATATCAGCACTAAGTTTCTGCGGCGATATTTCTTTTATTGCATATTATAATATATTAACACAATATGCAAAATTAATTTCCATATACCATATTAATTCATGAATACTACTGAGCTTGATGTCAAGAACAGACATTGTGACGTGCTACTGAGGAGATGTTTAGTAAATCTGCATACCATATTGAAACTTTCTGGCGCCACTAGCAGAATCTGGCCAAATTCGCCCATTTGACCATACTGAACACTTCTTAGCTTTTTGTGCCGAGCCATATTCAACGGATTATCTAGAGCCGGAAGCTGATAGCTTAAAACATTCCAAACCGGATTGGTGATCAAAAAGTTATGCAAAACCTCGTCACTTTATATTGGCACAACGATGTTCCCCAAGGCTTCATCCATGTGCCCAACACATGGTCTTGAGTACCCAGGAAGTCCGTCCATGTTTAGTCCGATCCTTTGTCAGCCTGACTCGTTTTCTTA
This sequence comes from Telmatactis stephensoni, assembly GCA_029948255.1. Taxonomy (NCBI): domain Eukaryota; kingdom Metazoa; phylum Cnidaria; class Anthozoa; order Actiniaria; family Isophelliidae; genus Telmatactis; species Telmatactis stephensoni. The sequence goes on from JALIZF010001767.1 coordinate 658,629, forward strand.
AGAATTTCATCTTCCGTGACTTCCGCTCTTGGGAGTACGGTAAGTGTTATCTCTGTTTGGATTAGAGACCGAGGGAAGTCGAAACAAAGATGAAAAGTGATAATACGTAACAACTTTGTGACGCAAAATATAACATATTAACGCGAAACGTAACAACTTTTTGACGCAAAATGCAACATAACTCGAAACGTAACAACTTTTTGACGCAAAATATGTAACATTAGCGCGAAACGTAACAACGTTTTTGACGCAAACTGTAACATAACTCGAAACGTAACAACTTTTTGAAACAAAATGTAACATTAACGCGAAACGTAACAACTTTTTGACGCAAAATGTAACATTAACGCGAAACGTAACAACGTTTTGACGCAAAATGCATGTAACATTAGCGCGAAACGTAACAACGTTTTTGACGCAAAATGTAACATAACTCGAAACGTAACAACTAAATTTTTGAAACAAAATGTAACATTAACGCGAAACGTAACAACTTTTTGACGCAAAATGTAACATTAACGCGAAACGTAACAACTTTTTGATGAACGCGAAACTTAACAACTTTTGACGCAAAATTAAACAACTTGTTAACGGCACTAAATGCAACAACTTTTAAACGCAAAGTGCAACAATATATTTAACGTGAAGGTAACTGACGCAAATGTAACTATTGAAATGGAGAGATCACGAATGTAATGACCCATTATAGATAACAATAACAGCAAGAGATCATAATACTAAGAGAGCGAATACCATCTTAAATGATTGCCAAAAGCAAGTAGTCTCGTCCACTCGCACGTCAAAAATCAAATTCTATTGTTTGAGAGCCTTGCGCGCGCGATGACGAAATTACTAAAAAAATCCCTTAGCCGCCACGAGCACCGCACAGACATCAATACTAAAATTCTCTCTCTTAGTATTATGGTCTCTTGATAACAGTTATTCTTCTACACCATAAAGATATATGTGGACCAATCATTGTGTGATAAAATTATGAATTAGCTGACTGTGGGAGAATCATTAATTTGTCCATCCAAAGTAGTGCAACTAAAAGTAACCAACTCATGAGTTTCGTACATGATGACGATAATAGTCAGGTGCTGTGCATTATTTATACTAACCTTAACTCAAAATATAACAGCTTTTGATGGAAAATGGAAAACATTTTGTCGATAGATTTTCGACAATTTCAAAATACGATGACTTAAATCAATTCAGGTCATGTGGATGACTTGTAAACTAGCAAAGAAAATTACGGGACTTAGTGGATGGCGGGGGAGGGGTTTTACTCAAAAGGGAGCTCATTTGATCGAATGGCTTATTACAAAAATCAAATATCCATTTCATAAAAAAGCAAAGGAATTTTTACGATCATGCACGTGATAGTCACGTGGCCATCACATGATATCATTAGATTACGTTTAAAATCTGTATTCTATAAACGCGTGTTAAATCAATTGTACAACGGGGTTACATTTGTGACTGCTAACTGTTACGACATTTGTGGCCAGTTAAATGCATTTGCGGTCTCGACCTGGTTAATTAATAAATGTGTCCAATTTTCTTTTTTGCACTTCAAGGTAATTGTTGTTACAATTTGGGTTGTTACATTTCGCGTTAAACATATCGTTACATTTTGCGTTAAAACGTTTTTACAATTTGTCACATTTTGCGTTAATTATAAAAAGTTGTTACAATTCGCGTTACTGAATTGTTACGTCTCGCGTCGAAAGCTGTTAGATTTCGGCAGATAATGTTACATTTCAAACAAATCGTTACATACAAACAAATCGTTACATTTTGCGTTAAAAAGTTGTTACAATTCGCGTTACTGAAATTGTTACATTTTGCGTTAAAAAGTTGTTACAATTCGCGTTACTAAATTTGGCACATTTTGCGTCGAAATTTGTTACATTTCGGCGGGTTGATGTTACATTTTGCATTGATTGGTACATTTTGCGGCGTAACAACGAGCCCGAATATTGTTGGGTGTGACGTCACGGCAGCCATCTTGGATGAATTTCAACAAAAGATTCCTCATTATCCATTCATCCAACATGGCTACCGCTTCATCTTTTCATTCTCAGGGGAATGGTTTGAAACTCAGCAATCAGAATTTTGAACTTCCTAAGAGATCACCTAGCTAAAGCAGGGGGTGGTCTGGTGGTCTGAGGACGTTGACCTTCTTTCTACTTTCCTTTCAACTTGGTGCGTCCTAGGATCCCGGCACGATAAATTTTGGGACTGATGAATACAATAAATTTGGCTGCTTTCTCTTGAACGCAGACTCAGTTCACGGAAAAGTAAACTGACGCAAAACGCGTGGCAAAATTACACTAGGTTCTTGGCGTGATCTCTCGGAGATTGTACGGATACATTGACGCGAGATTTTTGAAGAAACCGAGATTCAAAATCAGAAAATCAAAAGATGATCTCGTTTCTTTATAGGGCCTTTCAGGTCTAACATGACTATCTTCCCCGCATCAAGGAAAATAGAAACAAAGGGATCATATGCGTCAAGTAAAACCCGCTACAAGAGTATCACACAGGAACCCCAATTTGCCAGACTCGATTCATTCCTACTCGATCATGTTTCGAACGCCTGGTCGAAATCTCTTATTCGGCATGATGATTCGGAAGTCTAGTCCGAACGTCGATTGTTTTAGCCAGATCAAATCATCCTTTTTATTAGCATAACGTTCTCTCTTTATTAGAACCTTTTTTCAACATTTCTGGGGAATATCTCAAGTTTTACAGACTTTTTTTCTCAAATTTTTGGCTTGCATGAAGAACGGTGCGTGCAGGTGGTCAGTGGCGAGTGTAAGTTTGTCATTCTGTGTGGCCTGTCTACTTTCAATTTCTGGATAGTGAAAGCACAAAATGTGGCGTTATTTATCGAATATGGGCTCTTTACCTCGTTATCACAAGGTTAGTCAATTACTTATTAATGGAATTTAAATTGTAGACAAAAGTTTCCTGATTGAAGCATATGTAGTACAGAAGGTTTTCGCGTCTAAGCTAAACTTCCCGTCGAGTGTCCACAGTTTTCGTTGAAAATTTAGCATCTTCCTTTTTTTGGTAATATTAATTCACATTGTAAATTCTTAAACTTATTTCGAGCGTCGCGAAAATTAGTTTGACAGTCCTAAATTTGAAAATATTAACTTTATTTCCCATTTGAAGTATTTTCATGTTTAGTAATAGTATAAAGTTAATTAATAATTTTTATATAAGCTTAAGCTTAAGTCTTAAAATCCCTTAAAATTACATTAATATTGTTGCCCTTTTGAAAGCCCTAATTTTTTGACTTTTCCATTTTCGTACCTTTTCTTTGTCGTTTGTGGATTTTAAAAGTCACTAAATAGAATTATTATTTATTCGCTGGAAATATAATCGTAAATGAACCCCGTAGTCCTTAGAAACAAGGTTCATAACAGGATGGAGTCATTAGCATAAAAATGTTGAGTCATGTCGTTGTAAGGCATGAGTGATTACTCTGACAAATATTAATTGATTGTAACGTTTTTTCTTTGTTTCTAAAAGTGACTTCAATGTAAATAAAAAATATTTTGATTAAACTACAAAAAGGTCTTCAATTTGTGAACATTTTGATTGAATTTTATGTTGTTATGCAATTCACTTTTGTTAGTGGTATTTAAGCCTACTTGTATAAAATATATAATAAATGAAATTCATTAATTGATATGCATAAAAATGTTGAGTCATTCAATTATCGCTAAGCATGAATGAACGCACAATATCATGCACCTGTTTTGTCCACAATACTGAAAGCACTCAGGCACTTTTTGTTTTCTTTTGCACACATTTGGAATCTAAATCTTTATTTTGTAAAAATTTTGATTCATAAATAATTTAAAATGGTTCTAATTGATGTAGTAGGATCACATGTAACCCTAAAGCCGGTGGTACTGCAAATGCTTCATGAAAATAACAAGGAAATGATAAAAAAGCGTCAAGAAAAACAAAAACTATAGGAATAGAGTAAAATAATCTGGAGTTCTTGAGAAAGCTTTTTAAGAAATAAATTTTTTTTAAAGTATATTTTGAATTGTTGTGAAGACAGAAGTTTTATCAGTACAAAGGCAATTAAATATGGAAAATATGGTACCCTCAAAAGTACCAAACCCCTTGATTTTTGACTCCTGAAAGTTACAATGATCCTCCTCATCCAAATTATTTGGGTGGGACCCTAACACTAAAGGTCTCAGTCTGTTCTTTATCAATTCTTGTAGGATGATGATCTAAAATATAAACATGCATCAAATCCTCCACGTGTCTACCAACTCTCTAGTCGTTTCCTGTACATTTTAATTGGATGTCTAGCTTTTGGTATTTTATTGCTCTTTATTAATGTCCTGCAACTGAGGAGTATCAGCAATGTAGTCTATGGTGGGAGATCAGAGAAAGAAAAACCTATAGCCTGGGTTTATGCACAGAATGTAAGTATAAACAGAGCAGATTTATTGGGTCGTCTAGTATCATGATTCATGATTATTATCATGATTAGTGCCTGCTGAGTAATAGACCATTTTACAGTTATATCTTACAGAATCATATCAGTATAAAATGGTCTATTAAGAGACTCATAGTTTGACCACTATTATTACATTCTTGTTTCAGTTGTTGTCTAATTTCATTAGCTTTAAATACCTAGTGTATGATGGAGCATTGACTGAAGGAGGGGTAGAAGGTGGGCTGTCAACCCCCTCCCCTCCCTCCCCACCCGTCATTCATTCATTCACTCATTTGTTTGTTTTTGCAGATAAACAGTGGTTATCTGAATCATCTATTAAATGTATTAAATCGTGTTGGGTATTCACGTACTGATTACCAATATGTAAACTGGGACTTATTATGGACTCATGACTACCCATTTGGCATGAGCAACTTAAAAGGCCAACTAAAACAACTGGAACCTCACCAGAAGGTACATCATAGGATCAACCACTTTGGGCAAGACTAGTATTGCACCCTTAGACATTTTTTGGAGTATTTTAGTAGTATATTTTACATGGGTTAGAGAGAGACTACTTCATCTCCTTTCCTAGCCTGCCTATACAAGACTCTGGGGAAGGCGAGGGTGAGGTGGAAAGGGTAGAGGGAAGGGGGTAGAAGGGAGAGCCTCCATAAATACTATCTTTTTAAATGTACTGCATTTGTGGATGCAGGCATCTCATTGTCTGAGATTTTGGCATGTTTAGGGCACATGGGGAATATCAATTAGCTGTTGAAATTGTAATTGAGAATAACTTGAGTGTCCAATTTTTAAAAACAATGGCATTCATGCAGGTCCCTTGTCCCTTCCCTCCTGAGAGAGTCTCTACTTATTCTTTGCATTCATCCCTAACCCATTAGCCCGGGGGGTGGGGGACTCCAATTGTAAATGGATGGGGATGCTCATTGTACCTTTTAGGGGGTCAAAATCTGCAATCTGGTACCTTTTAGGGTGTCTCAGACTTAATTGGACTACCAGAGACATAGCTGGTACCTTTTATGGACTGTTTTGGGGTAAATAAACTACCTAAAATAAGCATGAAAGGGACGATTTCGATGATCTGAATTGAATCTTCAAAGTACATTGATAACAAAGTGTTTCATTACTTAAATTCTTTATTATTGTTTTTGAATTGGTACCTTTTAGGGGTAGACATGAATTGTTGCCACTCCCACTTAGGTACCTTTTAGGGGTCATTTTCAAAATTTCTGATGAGCATCCACGTCCTCTTATATATAGGAGTTCCCCCCCCCCCCCCCGGCCCATTAGGGAGATTAAGATTCTACAACAGCAATGTCAATGATGAAGTGGCTAAAAAAGGGCCCTCTATTCAGTGCTTGCTAAATCGATGCTTTCTTGTATTTGTTAGTATATCCCATAAAATTGCAACATACAATGACTGATACATAGCAAAGTAAATTATGAAAGAAAAATTGTGGTTGGATGTTCACATTCTCAGTAGAGCATGAAACTTTTGAGTTTACCAGTATAAATTGGCCAAGATGGTTGAAATCTTTTTATTTACTAAACATTGCACGTGACAGCTTTACTCTTCTTGATTAATTCTATTGTTCTCTACTGTAGTCATCAGCATTGCTGTTGTACAATCTTAAACTCCCTATTCATCTATTAAATACTTAACTTCACCAGTTGTAATGATGATCTGTGAGGTGCCAAAAGTAGGAAAAGAGGAAAGAGATCTCATATCGTATCCCCCCACTCACTGTGTCAGTGTTTCATTGATTCAACATTTGCATTTGGCTTATTCTTGCTCACCTCTTCTCTATGCACAAGAAGCCAAAATCCATGTATTGCAATGACCTGAGCTAACTAGTCTGCAGCAGAGCTCAGAACTACTCAAATTGTATTTGAAATTTGTTTTTCACGAAAATAATTTTAACTGAGCCTATTTGTATCAGGTTAACCACTTTCCTGGATCTGGATTTATCTGCAACAAAGCAAGCCTTGCAGTGTCCCATTTTCCATTCCATCCCATTGCATTTGAAATTCCAAAAGATAAAGATAAATTCAAAGAAGAGGTAAATGCTTACTGTTGCTGTGTCCAATGTTCCTAAGTATACCTATATAAATAGGAACATTTAGAATTACAGTTTAGGTGGGAGTATAGTTTTGGCAAGTGTGGTATCAGCTGATAAAAAACCCAAGTAGTTAATGGCATAATGTAAGCTGCAAATCTTATTTATGTTGATAAGACAAGGCAGACTGTGTAGATTTAGCTAGTAAGTAGGTAGGAAGTAAATCAGTTCATCCATCAAGGTTAATTATATTCCAAATTAATAATAGATAGTATGCAGGGGTTTTAACAACAGCTAAGGAGCAAACAACAACAATAACTGAGTTTCCCATTCAAATTGCTGTAGCTGAAGCCTCTCATAGACAGCCTCCCCCCCCCTTTCCCCTTAAATGACAATCCAGACTTGACCCTTTGGATGGAACCTGTACGAGAGGTTCGACTGTGATAAGTTTTTCCTGACATTCATGTAACTCCCTTTTTCCTAGTACTATATTGTCTTTTCCATACATAATATTTATTAGTATTATCTTCTTCAAAGGTTACCAAGTTTCCTGGTAAAATGTGGGTTGAAAAAAGTAACAGTCACAGAGGAATACGAATCAAATCATCTAAAGGTGTGGAGATTTGCTCATGTTTACTGATATTATTGTTTTGCAAAATGAATTGCAATGAATAAATGTGGGTTGAAAAAAGTAACAGTTACAGAGGAATACGAATAAGCATTCTAAAATGCTCAACTTTGAGCGCATGACCAAAATGGTAAACAAATAAATAAATAAACAAACAAACAAACAAACAAAAACAAAAATAAATATTAAATAAATTTGTAAATGAATGATTGAATGAAAGGAAGAAGAACGACAAAAGAATGAACAGACAAACGAACTAGTGGCTGTATGAAAAGATGCAAGAACAGATAAATGCAAGATTTAATAAACAAATGGATGAATGAAAGAATGGATGGATGAATTTATGCATAGCAGCAAACTTCAGACTGTCCAACCTTCCCATTGTCATACTGTGGAAATTTGAAAGGTCTTCCTGCTCATGCATGCGTTCTTTTTTCAGAAATCAATATGGAAGGGACAGCACAGAATACCTTTGTAGAGGAGTTTATTTCTAACCCTTATCTTATTGACAATAGGTAGGTCTGGTGGTGAAACAAAACGCCCATAGACACACGCAAACCATAGTTACGAAGCAAATTTTTATTGAACAACAACAACAATAACAACAACAAAGCCCATTGAGCTGACTCGGAGAAGTGTGAGGGAGAACAAAATGACTTTATAAGCTCTAAAATACTTCCTATAAGTTTGTTTGTTTGTTGCTTGCTCGCTCGCTCGCTCGCTGACGTTCGTTCGTTCGTTCGTTCGCTCGCTCGTTCGTTCGTTCGTTCGTTCATTCGTTCATTCGTTTGTTCGCTCGGTCGATCGCTGGTTTGTTTGTTTGCTTGTTTGTGTCTTTCTTTCTTTCTTTCTTTCTTTCTTTCTTTCTTTCCTTTCTTTTCTTTTCGTTTCTTCTTTCCTTTCTTTTCCTTCTTTCTTCTTCTTTCTTTCTTTCTTTCTTTCTTTCTTCTTTCTTTCTTTCTTTCTTTCTTTCTTTCTTTCTTTCTTTCTTTCTTTCTTTCTTTCTTTCTTTCTTTCTTTCTTTTCTTTCTTTCTTTCTTTCTTTCTTTCTTCTTTCTTTCTTTTCTTTCTTTCTTTCTTCTTTCTTTCTTTCTTCTTTCTTTCTTTCTTTCTTCTTTCTTTCTTTCTTTCTTTCTTTCTTTCTTTCTTTCTTTCTTTCTTTCTTTTCTTTCTTTCTTTCTTTCTTTCTTTCTTTCTTTCTTTCTTTCTTTCTTTCTTTCTTTCTTTCTTTCTTTCTTTCTTTCTTTCTTTCTTTCTTTCTTTCTTTCTTTCTTTCTTTCTTTCTTTCTTTCTTTCTTTCTTTCTTTCTTTCTTTCTTTCTTTCTTTCTTTCTTTCTTTCTTTCTTTCTTTCTTTCTTTCTTTCTTTCTTTCTTTCTTTCTTTCTTTCTTTCTTTCTTTCTTTCTTTCTTTCTTTCTTTCTTTCTTTCTTTCTTTCTTTCTTTCTTTCTTTCTTTCTTTCTTTCTTTCTTTTCTTTCTTTCTTTCTTTCTTTCTTTCTTTCTTTCTTTCTTTCTTTCTTTCTTTCTTTTCTTTCTTTCTTTCTTTCTTTCTTTCTTTCTTTTCTTTTCTTTCTTTCTTTTCTTTCTTTCTTTCTTTCTTTCTTTTCTTTCTTTCTTTCTTTCTTTCTTTCTTTCTTTTCTTTCTTTCTTTCTTTCTTTCTTTCTTTCTTTCTTTCTTTCTTTCTGATGGCAGCGAACGATGACTGGACATCCGACTTTGCCAACTTAATTACTTATTGGTTTACTAATTTTCTATTCCTGTTTGTTTTCTAGGAAGTTTGACATTGGGATTTACACCGTCTTGACATCTATCAATCCTTTAAGAGTTTACATCTTCCAAAATGAAGTTTTGATAAGGTAAGAAAAGAATATTATTAACTGAAGGTAAGCTATCTCCAGTTACCGTCAAGCGTCGTCCAAGCTAAAACGTTTCCGTCACCAATTTCTCGAGATGTCTTCGTTACCAAAAATGCATCTTTTTGTGGGAAAAATCGATGTATAAACAAAGCGTATTTATGTAGAAAACGCCATCTTAGGGAACCGAGGGGTATTTTTCTGTCGCTTGTTAAGAAACGTGCCGCAGAATACCCCTGGGATCCCGAGGATGGGGAAACACCTGCTCTCGTATTCATACTAGTGTCTGTGCGCACTGGTAAAACATTTAAAAACTTATCCCAAAAGTCTTTGAATCACTGTGAAACATATGATGAATGTTCTTTGTCATTCACAATGTGTTTGAGGGCGTCTTCCCCTCCCCTCCCCTCCCCTCCCCCTCCTCCTGACGCCCTAGGTCCCAGAGGATGTCAAAAACGAGAATTCATTTGAAATTGTTTTGTGTCGACTGCAGGTTTTGTACCAAGGATTACAGACCTCTAGATGTGAAGGACGAGAAACAATATGTTGTTGGAGATGAATATACACAACCATGGGAGGTAGGTTGTGAAGTGTTTTATTTTGTATAATTGGTATATTACGTGCGCTCTGATTTGTCGAGATCCGTGTATTACAGACGCACGGATGACGTCACAGAATAGTACGCGCACTCTTATTGGCTGAAATGTGTTGAAAAATTTAATTTTTTTTCCCGTTTCCTCAATAATATATAAATGCACAACACGACAAAATGCAGTGAGAACAAAAGCCACAGTCATGTGGCTTGTCTTAATCACATTTTGTGACACTATTAGAGACAGGCGCACAGAAAATAAAATGCTTGAATACTTGAATTCTTCTTTCTTCCGCGTTGCTCTAAAAACGTAAATCTTTTACAGCTCCACTCTCTGGCTGATATGTGGAAGAAGGGAAAGTTTACTCGTAAGGATCTTTTGTTGACTTACCTCAAGAAACAAGGTTAGTTCATAAATAATGTAGCTCTCTTCAGCCTTTATAAATGCACGCAAAGTACAAACACTTCCTCTTCAATATTGAAGCGAATCAATGGGGAGGGGGAGGTGAAGGGAGTCGACCACTTGATTGTACAAATTGTGTATGATAATGCATTTCTTGCACTGGTGATTGCATCTTATACTCTTTTTTGAATTTACAAAATCCTTGGCTGGTTGGAGAGAAATGTTAAAAGTCTATATCGCAGTCGGGCGGAATTTTAGTCACTTTTTGTTAAAAACTCTAATTTTTTTACTTTGCTTGAAACTTCCTTGCATTTCGCAATATATCGTTTGTTATTGTGGTCTTCGGGAGTTCTGAAATGCTGTCTTTTTTGGCGACGTTTCGGCGCACTTAGTCTACAAATTGTGTATGATAATGCATTTCTTGCAAAATCTAATTTTTTTCTAAAAGTTTAAATTTTACTGTAGCTTAACAATATTTTCGAAATCTCGAAAATAAAAATTTCAAGAAAGAATAATAAAAAGAAACGCACACAGAGTCTAAAAAGTGTTTCAATCTTTTTGTTTCTCACAATGCAGTCATAAAAGCAGTCCAACAATGGACGTTCAATAATGTCTTGCTGAATTCCTTATACAGGTAAAGATGCTGATAAAGTTTGGCAAGACATGTTGAAAGCAATACGTGAGGTATGTCATTACTGCTTATTAATCGCATCGATTTTCTATTTAAATGTCCTGCGAACTGAACGGTGGGAAAATCCAAGGACAATCACTGTACAAAATAGTGCGAAAATTCGTTAGTTTTCGAAAAAATGTTGTACAACATGTGGCCATTCTTGTTTGTCTATTAGCTACGCGAGGAGAATCCCCATGGCGCCGCATTTTTTTTTCGCGGAGAAGAAGGCAAAGGAGAATCTGCTCACAGACACTGGGCTACAAACAGTCATTGATTTGTTATTAGGGTTGCTGATAGCCTACCAGAGCTTGAGGCCCATTACGTTCATAGGGAAGCTGGCAAATACTTTTGTTCAGGATATTGTAGAGCAGTTTTGGTATGACTGGGAAAACAGCGCGGTCACAGTTATTTTAGCCTGCGTTGCTGGTGGTCTGCGGATTTTGGGGCGGAGGAAGAAATGACCAAAAACCGCAGACCGCCAGCAACGCAGGCTACAGTTGTGTACAGCACGGTACTGACACTATGACGCGGTTCGTTTCACATTCGTACGAAAATTTCTTGATTCTTGATGTTTTTTTGTCCCCTATAGGTGTATATTAAGAAGGAAGTGGATTTCATAACATCAACCAAGAGCTATAAATCAACCAGGTAAAACTACCCTCCCCACCCTCCTTACCTGCTTTAGAGTGCTTCCGTTCGGACTATGGTGTGCTCCGTTCTAAAGTGAACACCTTCAGTTCAAGCTTTGCGACCGACCCTTATAGGGAGTTACCCGCGGTGAATTAGAGAAATAATGTTTATGTACTTAGAAAAAGTTCCATTGGTTATACAAGCCAAGCGAGGCTAGCAGTCAAGCGACTGCTTATTAATTAAGGTATAAAACAACAAACAGATCTTTGCGACATTCAACGACCCCTAAATGAAGGTTGGACGTTTTGTAGGGGTTGGATTGTATTTCGGACGACCTTCTGGTATATACCTATTTGCACAAACATTGACTCTTCAAAACATAGAAGGTGAGACTGAAATGAACATTGGGAAATCTGTTGATTGGATGATTTAAAGAAGTGTGTTGACGAGGTCATTTCAAACAGCGACTGAGACAAATTGTTGGTATTACAAACGCGATTGTGCAGCGCAGCGAGTTCATAGAAAAAAAGATATGGAAATCCATACGTTGCCAGTGTACCCAGTAACCATTTCGGTCTCAGCTTCTAGATTCGATGATTTTCAAATTTTCAATCACCAATTTTTGTGAAAATGGGTCAATCGTCAATTTTTGTGAAAATGTTCATATATATGAGCTTTCAAAAATGTTGCTTGTTTTGAATCTCACTTGGATCCAAGTGTTTCCATGGTAACTTTGTACGTATTTCGTTTTCCTTCCAGAAACTTCTTCGAGTTGGTTCGTTTTGATTTCATTTTGGATGACAACATGAAAGTTTGGCTTATGGAGGTAGGATAACATATATTTGAGCCCCGTTTTATTGCCGTTTGTTTATGTACTTAACAAGGAGTAAGGTAAAGATGGCTTAGTTGGTTAGTGCGCGGCCTTCTTTCCATACGAGATGTACATTTCTATAAGGCCATATAATATTTTTATTATAATATTTTTTGAACATCTCTCGCGCAATTTAAATGTAACGAATGTAACATTTTCATTTGCCCTGAAGATGGACACTCTGTCCGAAAGCTCGGCGTTATAATTAAATGTTTACGTGGTAGTGACAACTGTATTCATTCATGGTCATGTCGCTTTTCTTCATTCATGAGATGTACAAAATAACATCCTTGTTTCGACGTCTCTCTAATCTGTGTAGTTCAATATAGCTTTAAATACCCGTATGACAGACCACTGATGGAGGGAGTGGATAGAGGAGACCTACGTAGCAAACGTTTATTTTTAGGGGAATGGGTTTCCTGTGTTACGAAAAGCAGGGTCCGTCTTTGATTACACAGGAAACCCAATTCTCCCTCCCTTTCCCCTCAAAGAAACGCTTGGTACGCACGCCTAGGGTAGAGGTTGCACAGTGTGCCTCCAGGGAGATCACTTTCGGGTGGAGAGCCACGGAAGTTCAAGATGATCTCTTATCTTATCAGGTCAATATGTCACCCAACCTTTCCTCTGGCAGCCATGCTGACAACGCGATCATGTACGAACAGGTATGATTTATTCAACTAACAAATTATCACCCACAGTCGTGCTAGTTATACCGCTAATAAATATATTGTCTTGGCAAATAGATTGATTTTCGTTAGTGTTTTATTAAGGAAAGCTTTTCTCTAAAGCATCTCACTCTCTAATAACCTGATTTCCAGACGGCAAAGGGTCATGCACTTTCCTCCTTGCCCCTCGTGGATGGGGCAAAAAAGGAAATCAGGTGACCCCCAATTTATCTCAATTTAGTTTTGGCCAGTTAGAGGTGTCTGTCTGCCTTAGAGCGAGGTGTCCTATTTCATGCAGCTCACTCTGTGTGTGCTAATGAAGTAGAGATGTCCACTGTACAGGGCTTTCCTTTAAGACTGAGTTCACTGTGTTGTGAAAATATACCTTGTGTGTTCTAATTTGTGCATTTTTTGTAAGGTTGTTTTCAACTTGTTTGGTTTGGTTGGTGTTGCAAATAGACTGGCGCACAGTGGTAGAACAAGGTAGGTAAAGTTGAAAAGGCTAAACTAGAGGCATAGGGGGAAAACTGCAAAGCTGTTGCCTTCATGCTTTTTTATAAACTGACAATGTAATGATACATCAAAAACTGTAAGTGCTGCACTGGTGCTACCTTTAGTCAAAACTGTTCACAAAACCTTGTCACGTTACAGAAACCTTCTCCAAGATATTTACGAAAACGATGGTTTTTCTGGTGATCAAAATGTCACCTCTCAAAAAGTATAGGGCATGATATCTTTGAGACGCATTTGCCAAATTTTATTTGATATTTTGTTTTTTGACTCTAAAAGACCTTTTACACACAACAGTGAGCCTTGACAACCAAACGTTTTTCAGTAATAAGTAGATGACTACTTAGCTGTTTTGAGGTCTGGCTCATGGACTATTCATATACTAGCAAACCTTCTGTGATAACTTTTCTAGATGAAGAAAATTGTGTGTCACGAGCTTTTTACTCCTTTGTAGAGCCTTTCTCAAATGTAGAGATGATTCTTGTCACGTGACGGAAAATGATCCATGTCACGTGATAAGAGTTCGCGGTAGATTGGAGGCAGTTCTGGGTTCGGGAACAGCAAGCGTAGCGGCCTTCAGGGAAAGGGAGGGAAGTACCACTATACAGGCGAGTTTAGGGCCTGTTGGTGAATTGTGATGGCTTCCTTGATCTTACGTTTAAAAGTATCGTTATCTGTCAGTACGAGAAGTTTGGCCTTGTATAGATATCCTGTTAGACCGCTTTTAGATGCCAAATCACAGCTTCCCTACCCTTATCTCCACTGCAATCCCTAGCCTTTTTTTATCCGTACCCCGGGCGAATCCAACCCTATTGTGCATTTTATTTAAGGAGCCACCCTCCTTGTCATCGTAAACATATTTACGGTTTCAAAGTTGCTACATTGCTTACTGTTTATTTATAATTACTTAGTACTGACGCTGAAAACAGAATGATGATCAACGACTACGATATTGTGACTTCTTATGATGCTTGTTCCAGTAAAGAGTGCACCAATTCATGTATTAATCCGGTACGGTAATTACTCGAACTTGAAATTATAGAACAGTTAGCCAGTGATCGGTCTGACTTACAGACAGGCTGACTGACTAAAGGCCAGTCTCCACTCCTTGCTGAAAACGTTCGCGGAGAGCTCGCATCAAATTTAACCAATCACAAATTGTGTAGATATCACGTGATGGCGCCAAAAGTACTTGCTGTGAGTTAAATACGTACTCGCTAGTTCGTTGTGAGTGCTTTCGGCTAGGAGTGGAGAATGGCCTTAACGGACGGACAAGCAGAACGATAAGATGAACTGCTAATCAATAGCCGACTTCCGAGATACACTTCACTTGCCACATACAAAGGTATCAAGAGGCGAGGCTACGTGAATAAAGCTCAGTCATTAGTAACAAGACAAAATTTTAGCGCGTAATCCTCGTTCTAAATCCTTTGTATGTGGCAGGTAAAGCATATCTCGCAACTGGACTATTAACTGACTAAAATCCTGACGGATACTTATTGACTGATCGCATATTGGTCGACCATTTGTGCGTTTGTCCGTTTGGAACAAACTCAACAGCCGCCCTGTTTGACAGACTGGCTCATCGACCATCTAATTGAGTGAATGAAAGACCGACTGTCTGAATGATTAAAACCAGGACACATCGATGTAACTTTTCCTGCATGGAACTTTTTTCTTCAGCATCGTTTCGAGCAACACAGAGTTTCATAATGTTTCGTCATGTGCTGCCCACCTCTGCAACGTTGCGCATACCTGCTTCTCAGGTGGGAAAAGGCACAACTGTTGTTGCGCGCAACGTTACAAGAAAAGTTGCTGCGTGTGTGGCCCTTGAGGGCCCTTATGGGGCCCTTAACAAATGACTGATGAATAATATATTGCATTTCCCTGCTTGTTTGAATGTTGTTTTATTTGTTTTTGATCAGATTTGTCAAGTTTGTTATTTATGCCTGACGGAGGACCAGCGATCTACCATCAGATCAGCGTACTACGAACATGTCAACAGAGGTGGTTTTCGTCGTGTTTACCCACCACCTATGGTACGATTGACTTCTGTTTTTTGTAGAGTACATTTCGTATGGTTGTGATAAAACATGGAATAAGACGGCTCACAGCACAGCACGTTCACGACACGGCCCCACACGTCACGGCTCGTTTTTCACAGTCATACGAAATCCTCAGCAAGGGAATGTTTTACGTGGTATAACATCCATGTTACGGTTTACTTTTAAGGTTGTTTAAAGGGTTTTAAGGTTGTGTTTTGAGTTTTAAGCAGGATAAGTTATATTTAGGTTAGTTGTAAAAATCAATCTGAAAGAAATTTGAATTGGATTAAATCTTGTCACGTGGGTACTACAATTTAGTAAATTTCAACAGAGTGCTTACAGTATATCCATGAAAAAGTTAGCGAACTAAATAAGTGTACTAAATTAGTGTAGCGTCATTATAATATCTTGTCACGTGGGTACTACAATTTAGTCAATTTCAATAAGACTTTACAATGCTGTAACCCTACATTTACCATCGGCGGTTATACTCGTATCGGGCCGGGCTAGTAATACCGAAATAACACTGTTGTACCGACATTATGTCGGGTAGCCGAACCGTGCCAGGTTGTACCGGATAGCCATATTGCACCATGCCGGATAGCCGACAATACTCAACAGTAGAGACCCTAAGATTGACGTTTACGGCAAACGGCAACCGCCAAACGACAAACTTTAGCCGCCTGTCCTCAGCCGTTTTTTCACTTAAGTGAAAATATTTGTATTTTCTGTTGTTAAGAGATTTGTTCTCTATTTGCTTGTTGGGTTGATTTAAGGATTAGAGTAAGATTTAAAATCAAAATCAATTTTTGCCGTTTGTCGTTAGCGGTTTGCCAAAAACGTCAATCTTAAGGTCTCTAGTATTGTAATAACAATATGTTATTTTCTCCAGATTCAAGCTGAAGCCCGCAGTCAGAAGCCTTTACAGAACCTCAGCCCAAACAATCAACTCATGAGTGTGTGGTTCAGACACAAATGTTTGCAGGATTCCACTTGGTGTAAATAGTGCGCGGGTTTCCTGTGGTGTAGTCTTCGTAGTCGTGCTTGGACTTGTCACGCAACGCGAGGGAGAGTTGCGTGACAAGACTTAACACGACTGCGAGGGAGACTACCTGTGGTACCGCTTGGTTCAAACTTGCGGCGTAATGCCGAAGACCATACGGCGAAAACTCCGTCATTTCTCTGTAGTTTGAGGAAAGACAAGCACCGCTATGAGCAGTACATTACTGAGTCTGTGTATGTTGCTTGTGCTTATGCTTATGTCACTAGAGAAAAGACAAGCACTGCTAATGAGCAGTACACTACTGAGTCTGTGTATGTTGCTTGTGCTTATGCTTATGTCACTACTAGTGAAAAGACAAGCACTGCTATGAGCAGTACATTACTGAGTCTGTGTATGTTACTTGTGCTTGTACTTATGTCACTAGTGAAAAGACAAGCACTGCTAATGAGCAGTAAATTACTGAGTCTGTGTATGTTGCTTGCGCTTGTACTTATGTCACTAGTGAAAAGACAAGCACTGCTATGAGCAGTAAATTACTGAGTCTGTGTATGTTACTTGTGCTTGTACTTATGTCACTAGTGAAAAGACAAGCACTGCTATGAGCAGTACATTACTGAGTCTGTGTATGTTGCTTGACTGTGCTTATGCTTATGTCACTAGTGGAAAGACAAGCACTGCTAATGAGCAGTACATTACCGAGTCTGTGTGTGTTGATTGTACTTAATTATGCTTCAAAACAAGCACTGCTAATGAGTAGTACATTACCAAATCTGCGTATATTGCTTCTGTTCATCATATTTTTATTTTACCCGTCGAATTTTCTTAAATATTTATTTTTGGTCCAGTAAAAGTTTTACTGGTAGAAATTAAAATATTCAATCCAAGAACACATTTATTTTACAAAAAGAAAATGAATGAATAATTACACTAAATCTAACGATCTAAAATTTTCAACTGCAAGTTCTTTATGTCATTATTAAATTTTCTGCAATGTTTGGAACTTCCCTCTTATGCGCGATTCTTAGGACTTGCAACTTATAAAAGAATCTACGAATGGTTTCCTGAATCAGCAGTCCTTTTAAAGGAGCATGCGCAGAATATCACCGAATTGTGTTTCAGAAACCGTTTGCACGGGTTCGGCCTAGTCTTGCCAACGTCCTTTGAACTCAAGCAGAACTCTCCAAACGAATAGATCCCGATTGTCGGCGTCTGAGAAATGGGGCGACTAAAGGTTGTAATTGAGTTGATATAAAAGGCATTACCACGGCTCACAAACCGAGAAGTTATAAGGAAATTGAATAGCGGTTCGTAGCCATTTTCTAGAGAATCTTCAGTTATGCTGTGGATTCGTTCGTAAAATTCGCCATCTCGGTCGTTGTTGATAAACTTAGCGCATGCTCGGAATGTGTTACCGCTGATAAACAATGCGGTCAACCGGGTTCTTTTGACTATTCCGTCGATGAAGATACGGTCATGTGCAACAGAGCCAATGATGACGACGCGTGGACCGTAGGTTTGACGAATTCCTAAAACAATCATGAAAGAAAGGTTAGGTCTAGTTCAAACGTAAAGTAACGGAGACGACGCACTCCATCCCCTCCATCCCCTCCATCCCCTCCCTCCATGGCCACGCGCATGAAAAAGAACGTTCTCGTTGTTTTTGGTTGCTTAAGGTGCCTATTCGATCTTGTTTCAATTTCTCTCTGATCTGTGTAATATATCGATAGGACGGAGCATCTGTATTTTTTATCCATACAATATTGTTTTCCTCATTGTCAGCGTTTGTTTTGCCTTTATGTTTATGTACCTGATAATGTCACTCGACTTCTTCTATTAGCCGTGCTGACAATTAATGCGTTTAGATCAGTGGCTTGATTTCAAAAAGCTGCTTCAATGGAGCCAATTAATGCATAAAATTAAGCAGGTTTTATGAAACAGCTTAAACGGTTGTATTACTTGCCTAGCACCACGTGGTTGAGCATCGGTCTTTCAGAGCCAGGGAAGGGAATTGGTTACGTTATATCAAAGGCGATAGAATAAGAATTATCTTAACTCTTTTACAACTATGTAAGCAAATCCAAGTGAAGAAGTAAAGGCATATTAAAACGTTAAGAGGAATCGAAGAGAAAAAGGAAGAGTTACAGGAAATCAAGCCCACTCGTCTATAGACCGAAAAGGAGTATGGGTAGTTGCAAATCTTCACTCCCTCTGCCTTGCTCTTCATTTTTGGCGTCAACAAATGAAGTTCCTTGATGTATAAGGTCAGGGTAAGCTAGATAAGAGTTGTGTAGATATTTGTGTGCTTTCATAACTATAATAATTTCTACTCATGCTTCCTTTCAGGTTAGTCGCGTACTCGCGTACGTAGCCTTGGGGGCTTTTACGCGACAACGAAATAGATGAATACGCGATCGACTGATATAAAGCCTTAACCATGCAATAAAGAAAACCGATTCATATAATTAGGTAAGAAATATTAGGATCTATAAGCAACGATCATGTGGACTGTGTAAGTACGTGCGTTTTATTCGCGCTTTGTTAAGGTTGAGAATGTGAGAAATCCTCAAGACTTGCGAGAACGAAGGCGCGCACCGTCTATTCTGTCTTTAACTGGAAATGAAGACAGTTCTTATCGCCACCTTTATACCACGTTACACACCCACCTGGGGTTACACACTAGCTATACTTGGTAAATCAGTCGATTTACAGACCTTTTGCTAATCATCATCAATCAATTTTCTCACCTGCTGCAATGTGAGGTATCAAATCCCTGCTATGCGACAACGCTGTGATTATAACTAACTTAACCGGCATTGATTGGTCCAATTGAAAAAACTCCTCCCACGACTGACCACGTGATGGTTTAGACTGACGTATATACACGTTGTGATAGTTCACGCCCTCCACACGTGGTACGACCAGCATTCCATAACCCTGACGTTTATGGGACAACCTACGACCATTCGTGTCTTGTTCCTCGACGACAACCCTTTCCGTGGTGCAACCTAGTAGCAGGCAGTCGTCGGGTTTGTTTTTATTTACCACATGAAGAGTTCGTGCTAAATGCCGTTCCTCAATTCGTTTAGCGTCGGGATCCCGACGTAGAAGCCAGCTTTCTCTTTGACTAAAAAGAAGGACTACTTTTGGGTTAATAAAAAGATCGGTGAATAATTCTTCTATGTCTTCGGTGGTGATCAAAGAATGTTCGTAATATCTAACAACACTTCGTGTTCGCTGTTGAAGCAACCGGTAAGAAATCTGGAACCACAAGCGATTAACACGACAGGTGATGCGAAGCGTTTTGGCCGGAAGTCGACGAAGGATTGCTTCGACTATTTCCGGCAAAGAAGCAAGGAATGATTGAGTGGCGTTTTTCCTTCTCGTCATTTTTCTTTAAAAATATTTATCACTCGTGAAAAATTCGAATAATGCTAATTGTTAATTACATTATGACGTGACGTATAATTTGTGTTTTGTGTTCTGCTAAAATGAACATTGCCAAATTCAAAACACAATACGTACATTTCTCTTTCTACCTGTTTGCGCTCAACAGGTATTGTTCGCCATTACCGTAAATATTTTTATAAGCTAAAGTAAATTGATCGGCCATTTCTGGTACCATGACAACGTTACAAATTAACAGGTCAGCGGTTCTGTAAATTAGCAACATGCGCGCGCATTTCTACTAACTTTGTCTGACGTCACTTTAATCTGAGAAACTAAGCAACAAGCGCGCGAGTTCGAATATGAAGTTCATTGTGACATAATTTCAAAAGGTTTTGGCTTTAAAGAGAGGTCATGGCCGAGAATTTTATGTCGAAAAAATGTCGAGCAAAAACTGTTTCAGTGATAAATCAGTCAGGAAAAGATTTCATCGTGGAAAATAGTTTGAGCCGAGGTTCAAGTCCAGCGGAAGACAAGGACAGAGACTTCAATCAAGGAGAAGATCGCATTCCTTCGTTTTATCCAGCCAAAAGAGCGATTAATCGTCCCAACTTGAAAAATGCTTATGGCGAAGCTGCTGTGCCAACAGGCAAGTCAGTGGTCTGGGCCCAGAGGACAAACCCTCAAGCAAAAGAAAATTGTAGAGCAGTTTATTCCGATGTCGTGATTAGAAAAAATCAGTCCACCACAAGCAACAAGGATGGACAGATTAGTAGTTGCAAGTCTAGTGAAGAAGGTACCAATACTCCGGCGTTTGGAGATGATTATATTTACAGGCAAAGTTCGCACGCGGCCACTCAAAGACACACTTTTAATGATAATAAGATTCGTGGTGGGCAATTTCAAGGTAAAACATCTTACGCTAAAGGTTTTCGACAAAAATATAACAGAGCCGTATCTGATGATAACTCCCTGTCCGAGAAATTCAGCTCCAAAAACTTCAGCAAAAATCATTCTAAAGAAACTTCAGTCAGCCCAGAAGACTCTAGAGAGAATCTTAAAGCAAGAAAGAATACAGACACCAAAAGAAATTTCAAATTTGGAAAAGAAAAATCTTATGAGCCCAAGGCGCGCATGCGCAACCAAAAAGTTTCTCGTGGAGAAAGTTTGAAAGATTTTGCCACTAATGAACGTTTTCAATCCAAAATCGAGTCTAAAGAGACCACAAAAAACCGTGGAGAAGATTCTCATGAGGATATCAGTTTGAAGTTTACAGACGAAAAAGCTAAAAACAAGAGAAAACCGAATGCGTATGTTGCAAAATTTCATACCAAAAAAGAGAAATATTCTCGTGGCAAGAACATTCATGCTCCCAGCACGAATAATGCTAATGCAAACAGCAATGTTGAAGCAAACGATGAAAAGAATGAATACGTTGATAATGCCGCAGCTGCAAGACAGTACCGTGAAAATGATTCCAAGAAGAATTCCACGGAAATTGATTCTTCTAAAGATAGAATACTGAAGAACAGATCTGAAGACCATGGGAAAGTTGAGGCAGTGGAGAACCAACCATTACGTCTTGAGGGAACGACTTCTCTACTGGATTTTGAAGGCGTGAGACAGAGGCACGCTGGGTGCTGCACCGAGTGTTTTAAAGCGAGAGCAAGAAGCGCAGATCACGTCCGAACCATGAGTTTAGCTGAACAGGAGTCATTGGAATCACTGAATCGTAAGGCACGCAACGACGACGATTTGGCAAAAAGCCTTGCTTTTATTCGCGACGCAATGACAGCATTGGAGGTTATGCAAAAGCTTGTTGAAAATGTTGGCAGTACTAAGCACTATTTGAAGAAAATTTACGATACTCTTGGAAGTTCAGCAGACGTAGCAAGGTATCGTAGATCAGTCTCTGATGGGAGTCATGCCGATGAAAGAAGTGATTCTGAGAAAGATGATAATGTCAGAATAGAAGGCAAAACCGAGGAAGGAGTTGCTAGTGAAGTGTCTTCATGTAAAATGGATAACGAGGAATCTTTGTCAAGTAGCAGGCCGGCTGATAGATCTCATATTCCAAGAGGATCAAGGTAAGTTTTGTTTAAAGGTTGTAAACAATAGGGAGGGAGGGGAGGGGAGGAGAAAAACTGACGAAGGGAAGGGGCTGGGGGAAGGGGAACGGAGAGGGAGAGGTTGTCCCTCTCCTTTGGGAGGGAGAGCCTGTAGTGGTTTAGAGAACCCAGTAACCCATGGGTCTTATTTAGAGAACCCTTGTGGCTGGTGATCTCTCTTGGCATCTCGTTTGTTAGCCGCATGATCAGTATTTGATCAACCGTTTTTATGATTTCAACGCAGATTGCGCCATAGAAAAGTGCAACATTGAATTCTCAATATCATAATTATGGTGCACGGCGTTGCATTTTTAATATTTATTATATGTATATAGAAAAGTCATTATTTCATTATCATATCAGAATAATGCATAGTGTGTTTTATTGTTTGTTCTGATTAAAACAGTACGAGATCAGATGTTCATCAAGGTAAAGGGATAAGAAATCGTGATAAGAATCTTTTGGAGCTTAGTGAAGAATGGAAGAAAAGGTAATAAAACTTGTAATGAAAAGTCTAGGTGTTTATTAAATAAGAATAGAACAATTTGAATAAAGTACATGCCACAACTCTTGATTGCTAAGCCGCCTCATATCGTGCGCTATGCTCTGTTATATTACGCGCGCTCTGATTGGTGGAGAATCCAGTGTAATTGCAGTAGAGACATTCGGAGCAAGTCACAATCTCACGCGCGCTGTGAATAATTGATAAATAATATTAAAACAAATAAATTCTATTTCTCCTTTTATCTAATAGATGCACAGAAGACGTCAAAATGTGGTGAGAACAACAGTCACGCCACTTGACTTTGTCTTGCAATTGTTTCGTATACATTTTTGTTTTCACCAACTTTTGACGTCATTTGTGCATTTGTTAGAGTACAGACGCACGAAAAGATGAAATGCATTTGTTAAATAACTGCTGACCAATAAAAATGAGGAGACACATCGGCACGGCCTCGCCACAGTTATGCGAAGATTACTCTATCGTGTCTGTATTTAACTTGTTTTTACTGTTAATGTTTCTAGGAATTTCACAAGAAAGTCATACAAAGAACAAAACAGAAAATAACTAACGCACTAGTTACTCATTCCACAAAAGTTTTTGTTAATACTGTACTAATGATGTAAATATTGACAGAGAATAATATTAAACTTTAAAGGTCTTCAATGAGATGTGCACGATTCTTAAACTAACCATATTACCATACATACGTTATTCCTGACTCCTTGTATGTTCTTAGATTGGTCTTTGCTAGCAGCACTTGTAGATTTCAATTCCATGATATACAAAAACTTTCAGTTTCACCTTCATCGATATTTTTCAACATTTATCTAGGTC
This sequence comes from Telmatactis stephensoni, assembly GCA_029948255.1. NCBI lineage: Eukaryota > Metazoa > Cnidaria > Anthozoa > Actiniaria > Isophelliidae > Telmatactis > Telmatactis stephensoni. The sequence goes on from JALIZF010001767.1 coordinate 681,885, forward strand.
TCTAGAAGTCGAGTTCACATAATACTTATAATGCTACGTCCACAATACCACACTAATCCGGAAACTTTGAAAACGCATCTGTTTTCCTTTTGTCCAACAAAACGCCGTCAATTTCAGCGTTTATAGCCAAGACGGGCCGGAGATAGTCTCCTTCGCAGCCGTTATTAGTCTAGCTCCCATTCCCCTGCGGTTCTCTCCCGCCAGCCACTAACTGGCGGGAGAGGACCGCAGGGGAATGGGAGCTAGACTAATAACGGCTGCGAAGGAGACTAGGCCGGAGAAAAACTAGATGCGTTTTCAAATTTGTCCGGATTAATGGGGACGTAGATTAATTAAGTAAGGGTGACAACTGAATGGAACCAAAAATATGAAGTCATATATAGGTTAGTGTAAGATGATATTTACCGCCCTGATTTTGGTCCCATGACTAACCTTGAAACCAGGGAAAGCACTCCCAAGTTAACTGGAAATCTGTTCCAGTGTCCGACGGACTTGAACAAATTTCAAGTCCAAGGACACTGGAACAATACTGCAAATGGTCCTCAAGCAGTGTTGACTAGTTTGCCCTTTTTTAGTTTTCTTTTTTGTAATGCTTACTAGCTTTGGGCACACTTAGAAATGCACAACATTCTTTGTTTTTCTATTGCATGTTTCATTAGTTCTATCTTTGTGCAATTTAGTTTGTGCTTTTTCATACTTATAAATGAGTTACGTTAAATTTTCTCTGGAAATGCGGGCTGTAATAAGGAATCAGGCTACAAAATTGTTCCTTGGCTAAACTACGTTCTAAACTACAAAGTCACAGTCTGTTCCGTATCTGACGAACCTTTTAGTTCACACTTGACCTATGCATTTTGTCAAATGGCTTTTTGATCCTTTCCGGTGTTTATCTTTTTATGTACGAAAAATATTCTGCAGCTTAGCCATTCCATACTTGAAAATGTTGACTTAATCTTAGTGTCATTATTGTGGGTATCAGCACATATTGCAGATGATGACCATTTATAAGTGATACTACTTGGCCCCTCCTGACCCGCTGCCTGTTAATTCTCGTAACAAATGTAGGTCTTATTGTGTCCATTGCGCATGTGCTTCATATGGACAAAGTAGACATCTCAATCATAAGTTAGAATTTTGAAAAAGTAAACTAAAGCAAAAAGAATTAGCAAAGAAGGGAAATACAAGGACACAAAAACTGCAAAAAAAGTGAATCCAAAAAAGGAAATCCGAGAAAGAAGAGGAGGAGGAGGAAGAAGAAGAAGAAGGAAGAAGAGGAGGAGGAAGAAGAAGAAGAAGGAGGAGGAGGAGGAGGAGGAGGAGGAGGAGGAGGAGGAGGAGAAGGAGGAGGAGGAGGAGAAGGAGGAGGAGGCACCAATTAACAGCAGCAAGAACAACAACACTGATCAACAATAACAACAGCATCAGCAACTGCAGTAGCAATTGAGCAACAAAATATTATTTATAATCATATTCATCTGGAAGCCCAATTTGCTAAAACCGAACAGGATATGACGTAATACGTTGTGACCTTTAACGAAAACAAACCCAGTCACGTGAATTAGACAATGACGCCATCGTGACGTTCAGAAAAAAATCAACAATTTAAGACATTATTGTTATTAATGTCATTTGGAATATGTCAATGATCCATTCATGACATTTTTGTCAGGTTGGAAAATTCGGGGAAAAAGCCTTCGTTGCGGAGCCGTCCATAGGTAGCCTTGTTTTTATTTCTATTTTAAAAAAAGCAAATGTTCTCTTTCCGTTATTCATCACAGCAAAGACTGAATTACATTGGTAGTGAGTTTTGTTTAGATAGGAATTACTAGGCAGTTGACAAGTGAGGTCGTGCTGATAATATAAAACAAATTAAAACTGTCTGACTTGCATTGCTAGTCAAATTTTGACCTGTATCAGACATAACTCAGTTACTTATGAGCCACGCCACAAGTTAAGTCTCTCTATATAATTCCTGGAATTACATATATATCATGGTAAGTATAAGTTTCCTAGTGAATTTGTTTATTAGTTTTCTTATCAGTAAAATTTGCGATGAAGAATGTTCTATTTTGCCTGCAATAAAAACGCGCTAGATGGTAAGTTGTGCAAGATGTTAGAGAAGTTCGCATTGTTCCTTTTCTCTCTTAAAGAATTCGACCGCCAAAACAAAGTAAAACGTTTTTATACAAGCTTTTCATGAAGAATCGACTTGGTGATTCCACCATCATCAAATGTTTGAGTTGTCTAGTTTCAAATTCAGTTTGATCGATGTAGATCTAAAGTTCAAGTTGGCTGTGCTCAAACTGTACTACGATTCGTACTGACAGTCTACTTACAGTTAATTGACTGAGACAGGTAGTTTAGGGCTCTCAAGGGATTCAATAAGTATTTTACATAATGTCCCTGCCTGACCACTAACCAATAATAATCACAGCAATAAGATAATATGTTGACATATTATATATGGGTTCATTATTAGGTTGGTGTATAAGCATGAAATCCACTATTAAGATATATCCAAAGGGAGATAAAAAAAGCAGAGTACGAAGGCTTTCCAGAAAGCTGTTGGGAACTAAATTTGGGAACTTTGAAGATACGTTCAAACCTGACAGTGCAATACGTCACTTTATTAGTCAAACGTGTTTGCATTTCAGCTCATTTCACATCCTGTCAAACAGTTTTAGTTGGAGTTAAGCCTTTCCTTTTTTAGTGAGCAAGTAGCTTATAATTCTAACATTTAAAAATGTCAAAAGGTAGAAATTAAAGATCAATGAAATGTCTCCATTGAGGGAAAAAAGAAATTTTTAACCGAGAAAACTTGAAAATGTTTTAAAGCAAAACCTTGTTTCCATAGAAACCTTTAAATAAAACAACATCTTCGAACAGACTTCCAAGAAAATCTTGTTTCTTGGTATAAATTCCGTGATGCGTAAACCAAGAGTAAACAGTAGTGAGCATAAGCACCAAGAACGTAGTTAGAACGCCACGAAAGCAGGAGAGTTGCACGCGCTATCGGCTTCGAATTCCACGGGATACAATGTAGATATCCAATAGATCCGCTGTTGCAACCGATAGCGCTCGCATCTCTCCTACATTCGTGGCCTTCTACGTTCTTGATGAGAAAATGAGATAGCCCCTTACGAAAGATTACTTATCTTGCCACTGATTTGATAGATATATCTGATATATCATTTTATACGATTTTACGCCAGAAAAGTTTAACCTTGTCATACCCATACTAGCCATATTTTCACTCTAGCTGGCCTAACCCAAGCCCCAGCCCTTTCAAATAACTGATTAAAACTAAGTATCAATTGATGTCGACGCACAAGATAACATACCAATAATAGGAGGACATTTGAGAATAGAATGTGGCTTTACTGATTTACAGATATTCGATATTTACAAATTTGATTTACAACTTGAAAATAATTACATGAGATCAGGTAATTAATTACAAAAGTCGGGGGAGCTGGAGTAACTTAAGTTTTCTGAGCCAACTCCCCAGTGAAAATAAACTGTTCGTTTATGACTCACAAGTATGAGTCCAATATGTCTCGTTTAAGTTTAAGTTGTCTCACATTACTGTCAAAAGAGCTCCAAATTTTTGGACCAAGAAAATTTAACGCGAATTTCCCCAGAATTACCAGAATAGAAGGCCGCTAAAAACTCAAACACTTGACGATAATATCAAAAATGATGAAATGAAAATTCCTTGTTCCTTTCCAAGACGATTTCTACAGTTTATTGTAAGAAAATTTTGCCATGTTGATTTGGGGGCAAATTTTGCGATAATCATAGTAAGCAAAAGATGAACTATTCTGTCACGTTGGAACTGCGAGAAAACAATTTCATACAAATTGCCGGATCACATGGTATTTTATCTTGATCTGTATCGACTTATAAGTACTTCCTAAGGGAGATCCTTCTATCTCCATGTCTCAATTACATACCAGTTGCAATAAATTATTTCTGCATTTCTTACATATTGGTTGCCGACACAACTAGCAGTTAACAGCAATTTCTCTCTTTCCTTCATTTTTCTTTCGTTCCTTCCTTCTTTCCTTCTTTCTTTTTTTCTTTTTCTTTGTTCCATCATTTCTTTTTAAGCCCTCTGAGCTGCGCAAGATCCCCGGGGGGGGGGGGGGGGGGGGTACTCCTTCCTGTTTTGGGTAGGGACGTGCCGCTGAGCCCCTCGAATCCTGACCCTGTTCCAGAGCAAAATCTCCAAAATTGATACCCTGTTCCAGAGTAAATGTCTGCCTAATTTCATTGTTTCTGGCGAAGTTGACGTGTCGTTAACCCCTTTCAGCCCGGCCTTTTAGACGAACTTTGTTAAAACATACCCTGTTCCAGAGAGTAATTACGATTTTTATATACCCTGCTCCAGAGTGAAATCGCTTAAAACCCTACCCTGTTTGGCGGCACGTACCCGTATAGTGAATATAGGGGAGTACCCCCCCCCCCACCCCCCACCCCCCACCCCCCCCCCCGGGGCAAGACCCTGCATAGTACTGAATTGTCTGTTTAATATATCCTAAACCAATGTCTGAACTTTATCAGGTTCTCTGTAGTACTGGGTAATTTCACAGGACCCAAAAAGGCTTACTATCACGATTATGTTCACCCATAACCCAATGCTTACATGTCACTGTATTTTCTTTCTTGATCTTCAACTTCGACTGTTATGTACCTAATTGCTGCGTGCCGTGCCTAATTGATGACTTGTACGGCAAAAGAGCGGCGTCTGAAATAGCTAGGTTGGTACTTCATTCACTATATTCATTGTACCTCAATACAATAGAATACAATAGAATACAATACAATACAATACAATACATACAATACAATCATTGATAGTGAATGAAGTACTAAGGAATAGCTAGGTGCGACAATTATCGTTGGCGCGACAGGGTCTGTCTTACTACCTTGCAGAGCCCCTTGCAGAGCAGTGGCTGGAAAAATTGAATACGTCGTCTGAATCAACCGCCGGTCCAGAGATAAGCTCAATAGTGCTAAGTATGGCAGCAATTAGGTACATGACAAGATTGGCGTATGGAACGGGCCTCAGCTTATTAACGTCATTTGCCAATATCGGGCATCGACGTGACCTAGAATATACCTACCGGTACACGTCTTCAAGTAATCTTACTACGGTGTTTGCATCTCCCTTGATTCCTTAGAAAAATAGTTATATGAAGCAGTATTCATAAGTGAAGATGATAAGTGACGGTGAAAAAGGGAGGAAAGCACGAGGGAAGAAGAAACACTGAAAAATTGATAGAAACAAATTGGGAATAGGATCTAAGAAATCAAATATCATTTTCAAAGTTTAGAGTCCTTGAACTGACCTTCGTGTATTATTAGATGTCCCGTGGAGTCATCATTCACCAACCTTTATCACCCATATGGACTATAGGTGCTTAGGCATTCATTGTAAAAACAAAATAACTGAAATTCTTCAGTTATGATCAATATCCCCCATCATTTTAGGATTGTGTACAAGCCAATTATCATCAAGTACAATTCATTGAGTACATTATCGACAACTCGTCAGAAAACGATCCACTAATTCATGACTCTTTTGCCTTTACTAGAGCTCAGTGCAACTCATGTATTTGCTGAGAAACAGTACAGTGTAGATGATGGTTTGACTGGGTAGGCATGATCAAGTCTTTGCTTTTTGTGGTTCTGGTTGTCTTTGGTGAAATCGTAAATGGTGACCAAGATGAGAGAGGTATGTTCACCTATAAATAATCCAAACCGACTTGTGTTCACTGAAAATTACTTTTAATTCATAGTCAAATTAATGATCGAATGGACGCGTATATGTATTCATTGAGTTAGGCAATCATTACAAGCTAGTTGAAACCTGCCACTACGTTTGTTTCAAGTTTTCGAAAGAGCTGACAAGAGCAATTTCAAAATGTCCACAACTCCTCCTCAGTTACACTTGATATGATACCTTGAACTCTCAGAGCAAATACATAGAAAGATACTGACCAGATTTAGAAACGTAACGCATTTTGTAGAAAAAATGAAGATAATTCAATCATATTAGTTTGAAGATTTTCCATTCAAAAATGGACCAAAATTGATAGTATAGTCTTCTGGATTTGCTTGTAAAATCGTGTTGTCAACTGTTACTTGATACATAGCCTGAGTTTATCAAGGGATACTTATCAAGAGATCTCGTTTGATACTGTTTATAAAATATCTGCCTCTCAAACCCCTTGAAAATATTGCCGGATTTCGACACAATTGGCATGATTTCAGGATGAATTGTTTAGATTTGCTGTACAAAATGTACAAAGCTTGTTAGCGTGAGCAAAAACATGGGTTGAAGTGGATCATGTTGAATTGCCTTGTCACGCTATTACAAGTGTTAATCAAATCAAATTAAAAAATCAATTCAAGCCTAATTAATCCATTGTACAAACTTTATTTTAACTTTCTATAAAGTCAGATATTTCTTTCAAACTTCTAAATTACGAATCCAATATAAATCCAGTATTTAAATCCAATATTTAGACAAGGCTGCAATAGACGTATTTAACCTTGTGGCATCCTAAGAATCTCAGTTACAAATTGACGTAGTCTTGGCTTTCTTGTAAGAAAAAACAGTGTTTGTGTCTACCATTCAAACGTTTACCGCCAAACATTGAGAGAGATTACCTTAAGAGAAAGCCATGGATTAGCTGTTGTGGCATGAGTATAAGTACAAGGCTAAGAGAGGCTTAGGGTGATCAGTTAGTTCTCAATTACGTACATCACTTGACATCAATTGAAAAGATCACTGTAATTACTTCTTACCAAGCAGCAAATACATTTTTGAGTCGCGATAATTGAAAGACAAGTCGCGTGAACAGCTCGTTCAGCTAACGACGAGATCATGCATGGCATATAAAGATGACTTGTGCCAGTGTTCACGTCTAAAACTGCAAGTAAAGTACCGCACTTTACGCACGTAATCTATCACTGTATAATCTGAGATAATTGGACATTGGAGGAATTCATTTCCAGTTTTAATTTGTTTCGTATCTATTATTTCTATTTGACAATTAATTCAAAGAACTATGATGCCGGATAAATAGTTCAGTGGACGTTAATTAAAGAACATGCACTGCATGGTTGTATAAAGGGTGGATATACGCTAACTGTTGGAAGAAATCCTTATCCAAGTGAATAAATTTATTGGAAAATATCATTATTCCACTATTATAAGGATTCAGCCAATAGATAGCACTATTCCCCCTTCGTTCCGCAACGGGACCATACCATCGAAATCTCAATGATCTTTTTCAGTTGATTTTTGTTGTGTAATTCTTTAGCTAGAACTATTACAACCATCTTCAAAAATGCGTAAATGATGAGTTTATTAGGAATGCGTGGGTTGGTAGTTGTCTGAGCTATCCTATGGCCTCAGGCCCATAATCCGTCCTACTTACATTTTTCTCGTTCATTCGTTGAACGCATGCAGAAAGCTTTCTCACAAGAAAAATACTTTGGTTGCCGAATCGAGTGTTCTTGTGATCTTCTTAATTCTGGTTTCTCCGGAACAAGACATCGTGATTTTAGACATTTTGGGGTTGACTACAACTTTGTCGTGGACAGCCGAGCTAGTATTGCCTGAGCAACATGATATGGTTAATCTTGTTTGTTTCAAGTGCTCGTTTTTCATTAATCCCCTCAGTTTAAAAGGCATTCATATTAGGCTGATGCCACTGCTTTCCATTGCATGTATATTATATACATATCGAGATTTATTATATACATATTAAGATTTATTCAAAAATGAATTGTACAATAAAAATGGTCCGTTTGAAGCTACAAGAAATCTGATTGGTCGGACGATTTTTCTCACTAGTGAAAAAATATCGTATGACCAATCACAGGCCGCAGACGATATTTTTCACTAGTGACATAACTCGTATCGGTTTTGCCGCGTTTTTGCCGCGTTTGGCTTCACAGCAAAAAATAAATGAATCAAGCTTGTCAAGGTTTGCAAATGTAGCTTCAGTAGAGGAATTTATCGAAGAACAAGAAAACCAAAATACCAAGAAGAAAACTGAACAGAATATTGCTTTGCTGAAGGAATTTTTGACGATAAAAGACGAGTCGAGGCCTGTAGAAGAAATTCCCCCACAAGAGCTCAATTCGTTTCTCAGCGAATTTATCATTACAGTAAGGAAAAAAGAAAACAATGAAGATTATGAGCCCAATTCATTGCGAGCTATGATTGCCAGTTTTGAACGGTATTTAAAGAAGAAAAATTACGGTTACAGCATTATGAAAAACGCCGAGTTTCAAAAAACACGAGTGGCCTTAAAGTCAAAACAAAAAGATCTGAAGAAGAAAGGCAAAGGCAATAAACCCAACGCTTCAGTTCCCCTCACAGAAGACCAAGTAAAACTGTTCTATGACAAAGAATTGTTAGGAAAGTCAACACCTGATGCTCTTCTCAATACCATTTCGGGCTCCGTGGTTGTAAGGAACACCGTGATATGTGTTGGGGAGATGTGCAACTCCGCCAAAGTACAAATGGTGAGGAATTTTTAGAATATACTGAGCGACAGACGAAAACTCGAAGCGGAGAAAATCCCAGAGATACCAGGAAAATAAAACCGAAAATGTTTTCGGTCCCGGAGAGTGAAAGAGATCCCGTGGCAATCTACAAATTCTACGCGGAGAAAAGGCCGTCAGAAATGAACGACAACAACGCGCCATTTTATCTAGCAGTAAACAACTTCAAAAGTCCAGATTCTTCTAAACCATGGTTCAAAAAGTCAGCCGTTGGCGTTAATAAGCTAAATTCATTAATGAAAACAATGTCAGAAAAAGCTGGACTAGGCCCCAATGTAAAGAACCATAGCGGTCGCAAAACAATGATTCAAACTGACAAACAACGACATCCAAGCGACGGATATTATTCAACTGTCAGGACATAAAAATCTTCAAAGTGTGACAAATTATTCAGTGGTATCTGAGAACCAGCAAGCAAAAATGTCTCGTACTTTGAGCGAGCTGACAACAGGAAAGATAGAAAAAACGAATTCATCTCAAGCTGAAGAATTTTCAACTGAACTTCATTCAGCGAACTCAGCATCAGATTATCAACACAGCCAACAAGCTATGTCGCTTTTTTCGGGCGCTGTTATTCACGGAGGTCAATTCAGCATCTCTATAAACAGTCTCAATCAATCCCCGAGGTTGGCAATCCAAGAATCTAGAGTGGAGTCTCCTCCAAAAAGGTACAAAAGACTAAAAGTATTAGATTCTGACTCTGATTAGAAACATTTTGAAAACCTGATTTTCATAAAAAACGAAGTTACAGCAACAGAACTTTATTAACTTGAAGCTTGTCTACGTTTTTGGGCGTGCAGCCCTGTTTAAAGCTGAAAACTTGTATTTAACAGTTAAAGGATGGTTTATTTTTCTTTCTTTATGTTTAATTGAACTATTATTATAATTTAAGCTTATGTACATTCACTGTTAAATTAAATGTTGAATGCGTTTCGCAAATGTTGACGTTTATTGGGCAATTCATTTTTGAATAAATCTCATATATATATATAATAAACAAATTACTTCATGGTTGGTTCGTTTGTACGATTTTTATTCACTCGTTGTGAAGAGTCGCTAAACTCACTCGTTCGCTGCGCTCACTCGTTCGTTTTGTGACTCTTCACAACTCGTGAATAAAAATCGTACGCACTCACCAACCATGAAGTAATCTCTATTTACTCACTAAAATTCCATTTAGTAAATTTTCGTTCGTTCATTGCTCTCAGCCAATCAGAATGCGCGTATCGTTTCCTTCACGTGTGAGAAAAACGATACGTCCAATCAGAAGCCGCGTATCGCTTTTTTTCATGGGTGAGAAAAACGTTACGTCCAATTACTAATAGAAGCGACTTCATTTCTGATGAAAATTTTTCTTCAAACTGGCGGCTCATTTCATCACTTTTTATTTAAGGATTTTCAGACAAGATGTGAAGGTATTTTATTGACATTACATCAAAAATGCTTATACCATTATGTAGATTATTTCTTTGGCTAATATTTGTGTAATTATGGTGTTGGTAGAACAATTATTATCTTGTGATTTGTAAATTTTTGAATGACGACTTCCAGTAGTGCCGTCTTTGTTCTGTGCATTCAAAGCTGAAAGATTATCTCGAAAACCACCTCGGGACACCCCATGTTTCTACTTTTTTTTGTTTTTTTTTTGTTTTTTTTTTTGTTTTTTTGGAATCAGCATTAAATTTTACATAAGAAAAGTTTCAAGAGAAGGATCTTTTAATACTTTTTGCCAACGAAGTCAGTCGCCTTAAAGGATTAGTTCGAGTTGTATTGTGCATGGTGGGAACTGGTTTTTTTGGCGCCATTTCATTGCGGTAATGTACATGTTAACAACTGGAGCCATCTTTTTATTCCTTTCATATTTGTTGCTCTGTACCATATCAGTCTGCAGATGAATTTTGAAATGTGTGTACCCTAAAACAGTCCCATGATTCAACGCGAACTCGCAATCCGAAAATCATGTAAACTTGCAACAAACTTTCACATGACTGCAATATCATCACGTGGTCGCCTTTTGAAGGGCTACAGAAATCTCTCCGGTCCGCATATTCCCCGGCCCGGTACCAGCATGTTCCCGGTAGCACACATATGACGTCCAATAGACAAACACCTCGAATTGTGTACTAATTGGAACTGCGAAGCTAACACGTCCGTTACACGAAGAAAGACTTGGCCATTTGTAGTATACTAGCAAAAAATGTTTACTTGACCTTAAAGTAAAACCTTTTCTACCATTTTTGTTTTGCAATGTTTGTTTGTTCAAGAAGCTTTTGTTGTCTTGTTAAAGAAATCTGACCAGATGCTAATAATTACATGTGCTTTTGGAAAAACTAAAACTCGAAGTCTAATTGGCTAATTATCCGGACTCTATTTACAAGAAAGACTTACGTCACTATTTCAGTCAACAATCAAATTTCAAAATCTCTTGAAACAATGTTGAGACTGTCAAAGTTCTCACTTTAAGTCACTTTCGAAAATTGAGGTCTCGGAAGGTTCTTTCGTTCCGTAAAGTTCAGACGCTTTTAGATAGACACTTCTGGAGGCACTTTGACTTATAAGGGCGCTTTTGGCAACAGTTTACGCCGATAATTCATGTTCTCTGGCTTTGATGATGTACAGAAATGAACCTCAAAATCTTGCACAATCGAGGTGTCGCCCCATTTTGTGTTCTTGTATTTTTTTCGATGTTTTTGGCGGCGTGTTCTCAAGGATGGCAAGGTAGGAATGTTTTTGACTGTCTATAGAGTAGAGACGAAAATGCCTATTGTAAACTAAAATAAACAATGTTAATTAGAAATGTTTTTATCTCTATCTAGTGTTAGGGACGGATTCTACTAGTTTCCGCTGTCAAAAACGACTAAGTTCTAGATCATGAGTTTCAAGGCTGATTCAGCTACTGACTAAAACTTAAATTTACATATTTCGGCGCCAACTTCAAGATTGTTACATATCTATTCTCTTTTGGTATGTCTATAGTCAACTAGTTTGTAAATAATACCATCTTCAACAAAACTAACATTAGCTATTAAACTACGATGAATATGAATGAAATACTCGGGTTTAAGTACCGGATTTAATTTTATTTTCAAACTTGAAAACTACAAAAGATAAAATATACTTCTGTTTAAAAATTTCGAAATATGAATAGAAATACTGAATTTTTTATCGAGTTAGTTCGTCCTTAAACTATTGCAAGAGAAAATAGCTATCGCTGACTGAGAAGAATTTGATTTGGCCGGCGACTTTTTAGATGTGTCGTACAATGAACTTTCATCAGGTATTTGGAAATAAGTAAAACAGAAAATTTATTATCATAGCTGGAAAGGGTTAACCTAAGATATGAATTAAAAATCCAAATTCATTGTATGAAAACATTCGTTATTCTTATTTATTTATTTTTATTAATAACTATTTAAACACGAATACTCTATCAAATTTAAGTTAATAAAACTTAATTTTGGTCTACCCGTAGAGGTCGTATGTCAATAAAAAATTTCTACAAATATGATATCTATATCATATTCAGAAAAATATAATTGTAATATTTAGCAGAAAAGGAAAAATCGTTGGTAGACACTTTTCACAAAATTCACACTTTTCAAAATTTCATATTTTCGCGAGTTTTAATACTTACTTCATTCGATTCATACTTCACAGTTATACTTATTTTGAGGTGCTCTTCCAGCTATAATAATTATTCTTCTTTCCTGTGATTTTTGAAATAATCAAGATAAAAGCTCATTCCTCGTCCAATTTAATTTCCAAAAAAAAAGAAGATAATTCAATTACCATGAAGTACACGAAAACTTTATTACTTTCCATAATCAAAAACAAGAAAAACAAATTAAAAAAGAAAAAATATAGTGTACATAATTTTTGCGATGACACTGATCACATCGACACTGTAAAGTTATAAGATTTTTTCCATTGGCTATCAAAGCCTGTTGTTTCCGACACACTTATTGCACTTTTGTCAGTATCACTCAAGAAAATGAAAAACTAGAGAAGTAAAGAAGGTTTTGTTTGCATCCATGTCAACCTTTTAATAATCAACAGTTAAACATCCGTCTTCAAATAGCGATTGCTGGCCATACAGGTGTAGGGATCATAAAGAGAACAAAATTGAATAAAGAAAAAAAGATAGATCATCTCGACATAACGTCCTTGTTCTTAAGTGGGAAATGATGCAAAATTACTCTCGTACATCATAGCAAATTGTAAAATGAAACTTAAACGGGGAATTAATTTGTTTTTATCCTGTTTCTTGATTCATTCATTCCTTACTCACTACTTCCCTTCCTGCAGCCCTTCTTTTTCCTCTTCCCTCCTTCCTTCCTTTCTCTCTCTCTCTCTCTCTCTCTCTCTCTCTCGTTCTCTCTTTCTTTCTTTCTTCCTTTCATCTTCCAGCAGAGTCTTCTCCATCTCTTTCTTCCTGTTTATCTATTTTCACAATTTTTTCAAGGAAGTCGAATAAAAGTGCTCTTAAATCAAGCTCCTTTCAAAAATCTACTCCAAATATTATTTTAGTCTTTCTTAGACTTTTCATTTACCGATGTTATTCGATCATTTTCTTCACAAATGTAATCACGATCAATAGTCTTTTAATATCCTTGCTTTGTTGCTATGTTTATCTATGCTTGGCTGCAGTGTACACACAATACGATAACATCCTTTCATACATCTTGAGGTTATAAACCATTTATATTACGTCTGTAGTACAGATCACCAGATCGTTTCTCGATGGCCTTGTTTATCAGACCTCAAATTAATAGGCGGGAAAGGCGGCGGAGTTGTCCGCGCTTAAAGCAGATTTCTTTGTGTGTACCAAAGATTTCATTTGTAACTATAAATCTGGATCATTTATAATCCATCCTTGGGAGCAGAATTTTGATCCCGCAAAATGCTCCATGATATTAACTAAAGATGATTAAATACTCGGGAGCACGATGCGAGAGCAAATTGTGTGTACTGGTTTATGTATAATGACCCTTGAGCAAAACCCTTTATGTACATCGATTTTTATACCATACTAAATAAAATTCTAACATTTTAAGAGATCTTTTTGTTTATGTCAGATTGTCGCAAGCCACTTGGAATGGCCGACAAGACAATACGCGACAGCCAGATCGCCGCTGCTTCCATATATGGCAATAACTCGAAGTACGCGGCGTACTGGGCACGACTAAACTATAAGGGGGGTTACAGAGCTGACCCACGTGCCCAGCAGTCGTGGCTCATGGTACGGTTTTACAAACCAACAATCATTACTGGGATTGCTACACAAGGATATGGTATTCCAACCATACAAGAATGGCTTGAAAAATACTGGCTCGGGTATTCTGACGGGTTAAAGACGTCGTTCTTTACAGATAGAAAAGGTGGCAAGCAACCAAAGGTTAGTTGAGTATACAGTGAACTCTCAAATAGTCTGCGTGACCAGATTCTCAAGGGATGGGCCACACATGGAAACTCAATCTAAGACGGCAGAGTTACTCAGCCTACCTATTGGGGAGGGGGGGGGGGGGGGCTGGCAAGTCGAGGGTTATCTGCATATATTTACACTTCACAATGTTATCAAATTACAATAATAGACCACTTTCACGTGACGTCAAAGCAGCTCAATTTGGTGGACAAAACAAAAGAATTTCAATCTCCTGAGAATTGGAACCTATTGTTTTGTCCTCCAAATTGAGCTGCATTCCGAGGTCGGATGCAAGTGGTTTATAGTCAGGCATCATTAGGTAGGAAGCGGATATAGTCAGTCATAGAAGTGTTAACTGAGATAAAGATCAGCTTTGTATCAGTGTAGACAACCATCAGCTCTTCTTCTCCCTCTGTCAATATTCCATACCAATAAACCAGCACTCATAAAGATTGAAATCTTCGCGCCCTTAAAGAACAATTTTAATTTTGTGTGTATATTATGCCTACAGCAATTCAGTGGCAATAGTGACAGCAACAGCATTGTTCTCCACTATGTACCAGTTCCCGAGACCGTGAACAGCATCAGTATTATTCCTATCAAATGGCATGGAGGCTTTGCGATTCGACTTGAGCTCTATGGCTGTCTGGCAGGTAAATAGTTGTTATAATCCTAACCTCAAAGGATGTCCTTGTTCGATTTTGGGACTTTCTTTGGGATTTTGGAGTCCTATGTAAAAGTTTTGCACGAACGAGAAATGGAGCTTCCTTCCTTTCTAGTTTTTACTTTCCTTCCTTTTTCCTCCCTCCTTCCCCCTCCTTCATGTCCTCCAAACGAGGAACGCCTGCTTTGCAGAATCGTAGAATCTAGAACACAATGTAACTCTGTTCAGTGGCTCATATACTTGTTGTACTAGTTTCAGAAACAATAGTCCCCTTCACAGTTCCCTGCGCCATCTTGAAAGGTAACCGTGCCTTTGCATCGAAGCGAGACGAACGGTGAGCGTGCATTTTTAACACCTAGGACAATTATTCACAGGTCTCTATCATTGCAAGCTCACCGTTCGTCTCGCTTATGCAAAGGCATGGCTACCTTTCAAGATGGCGCACAGAACTGTGAAGGGGACTATTGTGCAGTGTAGTAAGCTTTGGTTAATAATGACACGAGTTGCATGTTACAAAGTCCACTACACTCGGCAAAGTCTTGCAAGAATGTTACGATTGAAGTTCTTTCGAAAATTTATGCAACATCCAGTATGATATTTCAACTCTTTCAGAGCTGCTCAATACTTTCTTGACCTCTAGTTGTATTTATAATTTTTAGATGGATATGAGTGTATTAGCACTCCATGTCAAAACAACGGCACGTGTGTGGACCTTGTGGCTGGCTATCATTGCAACTGTACTGTAGGGTTCAATGGAATTAATTGTCAATACAGTAAGTACAGGACTCCATGAGAACACGGAGTCTGTGTTGGTGGTGGTCTGCGTTTGCGAGAGGAGGAAACGCGTTAAATGCTTCATATATGGTACATTATAGACGACTTTCAAAAATGGCGGCCTAGTACATGAGAACGAGTCCACAAAGGGCTTGTTACCAGAAAATAAGCGTAGCGAGATTTTTATTGCTATCAAAGACGATGTGTTCCTCTTCCTTTTGAAATAACTATTTTCTGTGCATTTTACAGGATATACCTAGACTCATTCGATGCCATGATGATTTTGGAGGCTTTTTTGGCCTCATTCTCGTGAACAATGAGCCCGTCATTTTTGAAAGTCATCTATACCGGTTCCTTTATACTGTAAAATAATACACTCTATTGACGCTATCATTCTTTATAAAGGAACCATTATATATATTATAACGTACCATACATGAAGGACTTACCAAGAAAACAACCGCAGACCACTAGCAACGCAAGCCAACCATTAGGAAAAAGAAGTAGGGATTAAACATATTGTTGGCTTTCGTCTTTACTTTGAGGACTGTCGTTTATCCTCTGTGCTCATCTTCGTCGAGGGGAAATTTTGCTCCTGAGAACTCTTTTATAACACCCTTTACCTTAAAATTCAAGGCCACAAATTAAAGTTAACGGATGTTAAACCCTTAACAACTTTGAAGACCCATTTTAGATATCGATGATTCAGCTAATGTTTGGGGGGTAACCTTTAAACATCCTTTCTTTCTAGCTAAATTCAAGGCCACAAAGTGAAAGTTAGTTATTGGTTTTGACGTCTGTCTAACATGACTCATTTACGTTATTAGATATCGATGACTGTGCTGGTGTAACGTGTCAACATGGAGGCACCTGCACAGACCTTGTTAACGATTACTCGTGTGAATGTCCTGCTGGATACATTGGTAAACATTGTGAAATCGGTAAGTTAGGGATATACCAACATACAACGTCAAAAAATAGTGATGGCAACAGCTTTGAGTTTCAGATTCAGTTAATCAGATGATAAAGTTTCATCATCATTACATGGTCATATTTTCTATATTGCCTTTTGCAGATGTTGATGAATGTGCTAGTACCCCCTGTTTACACGGAGGAACGTGTAAAGATCAAGTGAATGGATACAAGTGCACATGTACCAAGGGCTTTGGGGGAGTCAACTGTCAGGAAGGTACATGCTAATAAACTTGGTGAATTGTTGAACCGCTATAGTGTGGGACAACACAAAGCACATATAGCACAACACTCTAGGTCAACTGACAGCTCACACTGATTGCCTCTACGTTCAACAATTAGATGAAAAATAGCTTGACAACCCCCTGACTATTCTTCTCGATCTTTTTCATTCCCTTCCCATAGTTGCAATTGTTTGCCAAACTGCCACGGCGACCTTGCTTGAGCAAGGGGACTAGGGAAGATCACGTTTGTAAGTGTAATGCGGTAGAGAGCTAGTGCAGCCATTTTGCATCTTATATATACACCACTGCATGCGCTACCCATGACACAACTGTTTATAGAGGTTGAATTAGTTTATTTTCAAGAGAGCTTAACCAGGAGACTACATGTAACTCAGCATCCTTATAAAAAACCTTCAGCAGCCAGATGTGACGTGTTGGGCACATCTGAAGCATGGAAAATTTTCAACGCGCGCAGGGAGCGAAGCAAAAATACTTCTAAAGCTGAGTAGCTGCGCACGTCACATCACGTGACCGCATCCCGATTCCCTGTCATGTTCTCCTGGTGTCTTCAATTAATACAAGTTTTCCTCATATTTATTATCGCAGAGGCTGGCTTCTTCTTGGTGGTTTGGTTACATATCAAAAACAAACCGTTTTCGATTGAATTCCTGGATAAATCTTCAACGAAATATATAACTACTGCAACTCAAGTTAAAGATGAGATCACGAGTATTCTTAAACACGATGAAGGATTCTTATCAGCGAAAGTAAGAAGATTTAGGTAAGTTCCAGTAAATAGGACTTAGAGTGTTATCTCGCACGCACATAGGCAAAGCAAAATTCGTCCAACTGCCGTAATCTCAAGCTTTTAGATTCTTTTTTGCCTTTTTTGCGCTTTGTATTTATTCATAATTGGGTGATTTTGGTTCTATTGGGCGTGATATCAGAGTGAGTTTGGTTGAGCCATGGGTTTGTAAGTCGAGCCAAAATACCCATGGCAAAACCAAACGAGATATATCTGTCGAATCGAGCAAAAAAGTTGCCCGATTATTTGCATGTTTATCATCTCATGTTTTGCCGAAGAAGAGTTTTTGGACAAGAATAATTGTTTGAAAACGCAAACTAATTAGCATATTGCCGGCGCGCGTCCGTGTTTATGAAGTGGCGGGAAAAAATAATCTCTCGTGATTTTCTTGAAAATTTTCCTTCTAACTATTCAGAAGAATGACATTTTTCCATAATTTGCCAAAAAGGAAAACAAAAATAAAAAGTTTGCGACTTATTTAGAAGCAAGTTTCAATCTACAGCTGTCCGTGATATTTCAGGATAACAAGACATTGTCCTGATATTGTGGAATATCAGTAGATCTGGCTTCTGATTGGGTAACTAATTTCAGTGGGACGATAACTAGTAAAAACAATAACTAATCCATAGCACAGGGTGCCCACCTTTTCTTTTAAAAAATAATTGAATAAAACTCGGCCCCTCCCTCACAGTCTCCCCTCAATGCTCGCTCCCAGTCTCCCTCGGACAATCTATTATATTTTTCGTGCCTTTTCGAGCTTTCAGTCAAGCTTTTGTGTTTGTTTGTTTTTTTTGAAAAGAAATAGGTGGGCACCCTGTGGTCCATAGTGAGTAATGTGCGTAGAGTTTCTCCAGTGTAAATTGACTGCGAAAAAAATCACGTCGAGTCCATAGTTATTCAGAGATGTAAAAGTATGTATTTTTAAACATGATATTACATCATAATGAAAATATCTGACTTTGAATAAAAAATGTGTTTCATAAAAATATATTTAAACAATTTTTTTCCTTATAGTTAATCTAATGAAAAATAAAAATTAAGAATAAAAATTATAAGAGAAAAAGTAAAAGAAAAAAATAAACAAGAAACATTCTAAAGAAAAAGAAAAAAAAAAAAAAGAAAATTGACGCAGGCGAGATTCGAACCCGCGACCAAAGGCTAATTAGTATGCTAAATTTATGCAAAACCCAAAAAATCGGACCATGCATCCAGACAAATCGCTGAATCATCGCATGTTACGTATAGGATGAAGATTTCGGCCCCTTCCGCGCTATCCGGTAGAACGCAGCAAGCTTCGCAGTCAAAGAGGGAGGAAACAGTCGGATCCTAGGCCGTAAGTAACTGCACCTTACCACTAGACTAACTGGTCTACTGAGTGATTTGGAAGACAAAATAACCTAGTGTATCGTGTGAATGGAATGTCTATTGTTGTGCAAATTACTGCATGGTCCGATGGCTCAGCTTGAAAACCCTTGAACTGTGAAGCAAATGGACCGGGTTCGAGACCGCTATTAATCGCCTTTTTTTGTCTCGCCTTTCCTATCTAGAATCTTACTAAATAAATAAAACAATAATAATATAATAATAAGTTTATTTCCATTCTTATTAAAGACAAATTTACATATATCTTAACGCAAAACTCTGAAATTCTAAAAGATACTACTGAAAATACTTTCTGTTTATTATAAAAAAACTATGTACATAATTGCTTTAGTCAGCACTACTATATATATATAAGGCGCTGTTACACTGTGCAATTTTCTCACCAACTTGTCTCGCAACGGCGTTGCGAAACAAGTTGCTGAAGGATTGCACAGCGTAACAGGGGTTGTCTCGCAATTTTTTTTGTTGCGCGTAGCTTTGCACGAAGTAGAACTCAGGTCTACTTTTCGCAATGCATTGCAGCAACTTGCAATGCCATTGCACAGTGTATCACCCCTTCAGCAACTTTCCTTTTCTACTAGCGCATGCGCAATTTCTCATTTCGCTCTGAGGAGCCATCTTGAATCTCGCTCCCAGCTTGCCTCGGCCAAAAATATTCCAAGTTGCTGGGGAAAATTGCACAGTGTAACAGCGCCATAATTTTCTCTGCAACTTGTTTCGCAACGCCGAAATTTTGAAAATGACCCCTAAAAGGTACCTGAGTCTTTTATTCATATTTAGCCCAGGAGACGCTCTCATGGCCGAGGTTCAGATCGAATGTTTGATCAATAGCACTGTTCGACTGATGAATACGACTAAATTCGCCGTCACGAAAGGACAGGCAGCAATATTCAAAGATGATTACGTAAAGTTTGAAAACACAGGTGAATGATACAGATAATATTGTTGTCAATATATTTATCATTCATTGTATTTGTTATTTATTCTATCATCTTTCATTATCATTTCGTTATCAATATATTGTTGTAATTGTTGCATCCTGCTGCTTGATCTCACGTCCACCCCGGAGCGGTTAGGGAAGGATTGTCCATTGTGGTTTGGTTTGTTTGTTTGTAAAGTTGTTTATTTTGTTGTTTGTTTGTTTGTTCTTTGCATTGCATATGTATATTTCAATGAAGTAATCTTATTGGTCCGTTTGCTCGAAGGCGGGTTAGTGCTAATTCAGGATTAAAATCGAAGGTTTTCTGTCTTGTTTAATATCATTATAATTATCAATAATTATATCTATTCCTAGCCAAGCCTGACTGTCAGCCACCCAATGTCCTCCTACAACTGTCACAAGCCATGACATCACCAACTGACGTCAGCAGATATTTAAATGCCAGTATATCAATGCAAGCTACAATAACTTGCAAAAGTCCCCAAAAGTCACTCTACCATGCCACTATATACTCCATCGATAACTCTACTGGGGTATTCAAGAAGGTATTTGCAACCCATGGTTACTTAGCGAAACAATACAGCCTGGACTAATACCTGCGAGAGCACTGCAATATGGGATACATTACGTCATAGTGACGTCATCTATCTTGGGTAAACTGGGCACGAACAGCATTGTTTGGGGATATATTCGTGTTGGGGAGACAAAACTTGTGTCTAAGATCACTTCTTTAAATGTTACATACCAAGGAATCCAGGAGATTTTTTATTTAAACGGCTCAGAATCCTATGATCCTGATTTAGGACCATGGAAACTACAAAGACATGGAGTTTATTTGGGTGTGTAGGAGAGAGAATGAGACTTTTACAGGTGACCCTACAACACTTCCGTTTGTACGTCCCAGTGATAAACTCCAGTTGGACCGAGGTGGTTGCTATGGTAACGGCGTTGGGAGACTGGAACCGACTAAAGAGCGTCAATACGTAGTTGGCATTGACGTGGATAGGATGAAGGGAAACACTGGTTATGTAATCGCTCTTATAGTGAAGAAAGAAGAACGTATGACGAGGTCTGAGCAAAGTTTATTTATTAAAGAGGAGATTACTATATCATTAGCGTAAGTACACCCAAGAAAAACCTCTTCAAATTTCTTAAATATTCAGAAAGATACAAAGTAACGCGATTCTCTTGTGAACACATTCGTTCATTGGTGGCGAAACGGCAGAGAGTATGACGTAGCATGGCTTTTGTCTCGTCTAGCGTTGCCGTTCCACCGTAAACACCAGTAGTATTGCTTTTGTTGTAAAGGTGAGAAGTCATACGTTTAGATACGTTTAAGTGTAAAAACGCGTGTTCCTAGGAAGCGAAAAAAATAGACCACGCGTTCCTCTTTGCCGTCAGCCGTTTCCACTTTACGCCCACCTAGCTAAAGGTCTCCGGCGCTACCCTACGTTCAAGACGACTATTTTACTTGCTCTCGCTGTCTTCTTTAGATCGTCGACGACGTCAACGGTCATTATGAGCATTATTAATCAGCGCAAGCAGCGTCCTCTTTCATGTCACGTTTGCTAAATCTACTGAGTGTCCCAATACAACTATCTAAGGAAATAAAGCCAAGCTGGACATGCACAGCGCGCAAAGTGCAAATGTAAAGTCAGTTGAATTGTCGAACGAAAGTTCAGTTCGTTGCAAGGAAAGCTTCCAGGTTTGGTTACACAATTATTTGCGGGTTGTTGCGCGCAATGTTACAGACAAAAGTATGACTCAGCCCAGGGGTATGATTGAATCTTCATTCAAGCTTTGCGACGCTGAAGATCAACTGCATGACGTTGCACGCAGCGCTTCAAAGGTGGAGCACATACATGATTGCGTAAAATAAATAGTCATTTTTTTTATTTTCAGCTGCGTACAGAATTGTCGAGCAAATGTGATCCCAACGGAACGGCTGGTTTTAGAACAACGTTGTGAAGGTCTGTTGTGTGATAAAATCAATAGCTACGAGTGGACACTCAACATCTTCGACCCTGCAACTAAAAAATGGAGAAACTTACCAAACGTGAACGATTACATTCTTACATACATGAACTCACCCACATTAGTGACAAAAGAAAATACTCTCACCGGTAATTCTTCGTACATGGTCACTCTCATCGCAAAGGCGCCTGGGAATGTCATCGACTCGACCACGTATCGATTTTCTACGAACGCTCCCCCGAGTGGAGGCAGATGTGAAGTCGATACAAACGAGGGTAAAGCCTGGTTGACGTATTTTGGTTTCTCGTGCTTTGGATGGAAAGATCAAGATTTACCTCTGTTCTATAAGTTTCGATACAACACGAGCGATGGAATTGATATGGTGTTTTTCTCCAGGAAGACAAGTTTTGTTCGTGCTAGACTTCCCGTGGGAGATGAAAAAGATGAGTTCAGGCTGAAGATAGAGATTCATGTCTCTGACGCTCTTGGTTCTGCAGTCGCCGTGTGGATTTATGTCAAGGTATAAACTCAATCAGAAATTTAATGTTTGCATATCGCATGAATACTGAAAATCTCAGCACGAACAAGGATGGCCTAGTTCGAAAGTGCGCAGCCTTCTAAAGTCTAGGAAACACGCTGCAACTTTTTCTACGCCGTTTTGCGTAACGTAGTTATACTGTGTATCTACCCCAACCATGTTGCGTACAACGTTAAAGGAAAAAAGGACCTTGTTTGGCCTACTCCGGGCCCTAAAATCGCCGTAATTTTGGGCGATCATAGGCGATTATAGGCGATTTTAGGCGATTTAAGCAAAATTATCCCCAAAGATGCTCAAAACGTAAGGCGATTTGGGGCAATTTTAGGCGATTTTAGGGCCCGGAATAGGCGCCTACCCCGGCCTAAAATTGCCGTAATTTTGGGCGATGGTAGGCGATCTTAGGCGATTTTGGCGATTTTGGGCGATTTTAAGCGATTTTAGGGCCCGGAATAGGCTTGTTTAACGTCGGTAGTTCCTTTAGCTGAGCTAATCTTCCAGGAAGCTGACGGTGCGCTCAGTGCGTCAGGGGAGAGGGAAGGGAAAGGGGAGATAGAAGGGGAGGGGAGGGAAAAGGGAAGAAGGTTTATAAATGAGCGAGATGCCCTGGGCACCCGAGGATACACTGCCTGTTGAAGATAATTTTGGATCCTGCATGGAAATAAAGCATTCGTTATACAGTTTTAAATACAATTTCTGTGTTTTTATTTTAAAGGTTTACGAGCCGAAGATTACAAACGTTGGACTAGAAGAAGCAGTAGGCACCCAAGGTGATATGAATAAATATTTACAAGATAACAATATTGAAATGGCAGCACAACATGCTACCTCCGTTCTGTCTGTAGTAAACAGCGCATCTCCTAAAGATTTGGCACTGGCAAGAAAAATCAAGGTTTGATATTTTCAGCAATATTAATAAATCGTCTTGTTTTATATTACTTGCATAATCTCCATAATTGGTAACAACTCGGAGCTCAGAATTTCCTATAGCTTCATATTTAGGATAGAATTCCGTATTTAGCGAGAGGTCATTGTTTTTCATGCTCCCCTCCAGCTATATATTATCCTAGTGTTCTCTCATTGTTTTTCGCAAATTAAAAAAAAATTTAAGTGTCACTGTCAGAGAAAACCAGACAAAGTCAACAAACCTGTCGAAAGATGGGGGTCGGCAGAATCGATTCATGTTCATAGGTAGCCGTATATTTAGCACTATATTTAACGTCGGAAGTTCCTTCAGCTAGAAGCTGGTCTTCCAGGAAGCCGACGGTGCACTCATTCTACCCACTCTCTCCATCAGTGCTCCGTTTTACGGGTATTTAAAGCTAATTAAAGCTACACGGAAAGGAAAGAAGTCGAAACAAGGATGTGGGGTCACTGAGGATCGAACTCGGGACCACCGAAAGCCGCGCACTAACCAACTGTGCCATCTTGCTCCTAGATAGGGTAGAGGGACTTATGTACAAATATAGTAGATTTGGCACGCCATCTCTTTTGCTATTGCAAAACGACCACCCCTCCCCAAAAATATGCAATTTACACCCTCAGTTTTGGTCGTTTTTAGGGGGAAAAAAGACTCTTTGTTTAACGAGGATATAACAGGTAAAGCAAAGCTTTTTTCCAACCTAGTCCTCAAATCCTGAAATAAATACACACTGATAATCGGTAAAGAAAAGTGTTTAAGAATTCCAACTGGCAAGGAGGCAAACCAGTTGGCTATATTGCTAACATGATCGAGAAACTGAATTTGAACTAGGGGTTGCAATTGCCCGGAACAAATTCAGCCTCAGCTAGTGGCCAGCTAGTGAACTCGAACTCGGGACCACCGGATTGCGAGCCCGACGCTCTGACCACTCGACCATGCTGCCTCCAGGAGCCTAAAAAATCTGAAATCTGAAAACTTAAAAGATCCCGTTATTCTTCGTGAAACATCATGTCCTATACTATTTATAAAAGTAAAGGTGGCTGGATCAGTTCATTGCAAACTGATAAAGCTCTTGTTATTGAGTACCTTGTAACCTCAAGTATATTAAGGCTTTGGTTTTGATCGATTTGTATGCATTTTAGATTTTATGAATTAACATCACGACTTATCCAACGCGGGAATTTTTTTCATGATTAATAACTTATGTTGGAGTGTCACGTGACTTGGTGGACCATAGAATTCACTTATCAAGCTGGGCAACAAAAAATTTACATTAAATTAGATTGACAGACGTAAAAAATAATTGCCTTTTACAGGATTTTTGTTGACATTTACATAATATAAAAAAGGAAAGGAAAGAAGAAATAAGTACAGAGAGAACTTAAGTTTATAAATTTATAATGCAAGAGATGAGCGGGCTAACAATGAGAGGCTATGTACACAGATGTTTCAGTCAATGAGAGCATTTCAGTTGATATTTGTTTTAAATAGTTTTAAGAGACAAGGACTTTAATTTTTCGTCAGTTTTATTCCAAATATTAGAACCTATATATCTCAGGCTAAATTTTCCATAATTTGCTCTATTTAACAATGAGACTACTCGTTCTCGTTTTCTATCGGCTGATAGTTGACGTTGGCGAATCGCGAACCCGTAATTGTTTTAGTAAAAATATACTAGTATTCTAATGCAAAATTTAGAAAAAATGGTGATATTTTTAACCTAAAAAACTGAGTAATTGCGGAAAGCTACGCATAAAAACTATAGTTTCCATGGCAACTGTCTTTTTTTTTTTGGCAGCCAGACCAGCTGAGCTTTCTTCCGCTAAAAAGAAGTGATTTGATCATAGAAGCAAGTCGAAAAGCTCAAAAAACAAAAGAAGTACGGATTATTTGATGCTTGTGGAGATTTCTTTGTATTGTTCAGGGCAAAAAGTCGAAAAAGTATCGGGCTGACCCAAATTATAGCTTTAACCAAAAGAAAGTCTGCAGAAAAGTTATTGAAAGGTAATAAAAAGATATTATATACTTATGTATTCCTAGCTGTTTATCTTATTCAAAAAGTTTTTGTCTCATCTTTTTTTTTGTCCTCACAAATGACTACTTGCTCGTATACTGAAAAGCTTGTTTTCTGTGACTTTGACGGAAGTCATTCACGCCGAAAATCGACCACGAACGAAAAAAAGTAATTTTTCACTTAAGATTATTTCTTTTTGCTATTATACTTGAATATTGCTTAGTTATCTTAGATAGGCTTAATCTTGAAATCCACTTTTTTCACTTTTGGAAGTACGGTCCGTACTGAGGTATAGATGATTCCTTTTAAGGAATTAAAATGTTTGTTAGTAAAAATCTACTAGTATTCTAATAATGCAAATCTCGCCTTCTGATTGGCTGCTCTACTTACGTACCTTCTAATAGTGATAGAAGTTGAGTAGAGCAAATAGGGATTTGTGATTTGAAAATTATCAACAAATGTCTATAGATAAAACATGGTTTGTAATTATATTTACCATAAATATTATGAGTGATATTTATACAAAATAGCAAATTAACAAATGTTAATATATAAGCTGACAATTTTTTGCGATTTTGATGAAAAACGGAGTTGAATGATCTGCCTCAGTACTTCCAAAAGTGAAAAAAAGTGGCTTTCAAGCCTAAACCACTGATCTAAGATAACTAAGCAATATTCAAGTATCACTTTGTTTTCGCTTTTGGTCGATTTTCGGCGTGAATGACTTCTGATCTGTCAAAGTCACACACACACACAAAAAAACTCTTCAGTATACGAGCATGTAGTCATTTGTGAGGATAAAAAAAGCATGAGACAAAAACTTTCTAAATATGATAAACAGGGAATACATTTATGTATTTATACATTTATAAATGTGAAAATGACTTTTTTATTACCTTTCCATAACTTTTCTGCAGGATTTCCTTTTGGTTGAAGCTATAATTTGAAAAGCTTCACTTTCACCGAATCAGTTCACGGTGAGCCGGTCGGTCGATCGAGCCGGTCGATCCTTTTTCGTCTTTTTGCCCCGAACAATACAAAAAAATCTCCACAAAAATCACCACTTCTTTTGTTTTTTTGAGCTTTTCGACTTGCTTCTATGATCAAATCACTTCTTTTTAGCGGAAGAAAGCTCAGCTGGTCTGGCTGCCAAAAAAAAAGACAGTTGCCATGGAAACTATAATTTTTATGCGTAGCTTTCCGAAATTACTCAGTTTTTTAGTTAAAAATATCACCATTTTTTCTACATTTTGCATTAGAATACTAGTATATTTTTACTAAAACAGTTAGACTACTCGTTCTCGTTTTCTATGGGCTTCGCCTTCGTCAACTATCAGCCGATAGAACTGAAACTCGAACTCGTAGTCAAATTGTTAACAAAAACGTTGTCATAGAAAAAAAGAAACTTTAAAAGCTAAAAATTAAAGAAATAACAAATAGGAATTCAGTTAAAAATGGCGAATATAATAGTTTTTCTCTGGTAATTCAAAACAAATACAAATGTAGATATTAAAGTCATATGTTAGCCATTCGTCTTGTTTCCATTCGCCAGCCCTATGCTAGTTTACTATCAATCAAACCCCACTATGTCATTGCAGCGAATCTCAATCTTTTATCTTGTACGCTTTCAGGTAAATTTCTTCTGAAAACTGCCAAGGATATTTTTAGTCAAATGTGACCTACACCTTTCTCATTTTCACTGAAAATGTAAACTTAAATCCAAGGTACATGAGAGGTTTTCAGTATTTGCTTTGATTCGAACTGTACGAGAATTAAATCCTCTGATTAAATTCTCTATTTGTTATAATTAATTTCTATTTATTATTCTTTTTAATTTTTAATTTTTAAAGTATTTTTCTAGAA
Source organism: Telmatactis stephensoni (assembly GCA_029948255.1). Lineage (NCBI taxonomy): Eukaryota > Metazoa > Cnidaria > Anthozoa > Actiniaria > Isophelliidae > Telmatactis > Telmatactis stephensoni. The sequence goes on from JALIZF010001767.1 coordinate 708,960, forward strand.
ATATATCACGTGATCAACACAAGCAAACAGCTTTATTTTTGCAAATCTCGCAATTTATATATTACCTTTATAAATTGCCTCTATATCATATTCATCAATAAAATAATTGCAAATACTTCACTATCAAGCAATTTCTTCTTGGCACATGACAGTTCTTTCAGTATTAGAATATATGTTGATGGACAATGTTTTAGTGAACGTCTGTTTTTCTTATATTATTTTCCGACATGTAATAAAGAAATTGAGTACAAATAATTCCCAAGCATCGGTAGGGTAAGTTGCAGTGAATGCCCATGCATGTGGGGAGGTACTCAATTAGCAACTTCATGACTTATCCTAAGGGGGAACGGTCAGAGAATATATAAATGTGAACATTCATAGATAGAGATGGAGGTTCAACTGTAGTTCAATGGTTTCCAACTAGAAAGGCGTTAGCAGATGTCCGAAGCTTTAAGGCCTCGTCTACACAAAAGCGTCTTCATTTCAGTAACTGAACGCAACCTTTATGCATTTAGGGATAGATACTTTCAATTCGAAAACAATTCTATGCGTTTTCAAATACAAAATCCATAAGTTTAGATAAGATCTATAGCTTGGAAGCGGCCTTGGACTCACTTTGCATACACCTCAGGTATTTCTAAATCACACACATTTATGGGAATATCTTTCTAAAATCAAGGAAAAGAGAAAACAATATTTATTTCACTTGTAAATATATTTTCAAAGTTATTCACTGTCCCTTTCCCCCTTAGGATAAGCCATGAAGTTGCTAATTGAGTACCTCCCCACATGGGCATTCACTGCAACTTACCCTACCGATGCTTGGGAATTATTTGTATTCAATTTCTTTTATTATCATTATATTGGAAAATAAGAAAAAAGAAAAAGAAAGCTGTCACTGTTTCTTTTTCCTTTCGATAAAATGAAAAAAGTTTCTTGAAATAATTTTTATTCTTTAAATTTGTTTAAAAATTGAATCACGCGGGCAGCATTTTTCTAATTTATCAGATAAAGCAAGAGAAAACGAATGACACTTGGGTACACGCATTGCAGCAAAGAAGGTGTTTTGTTTATTTTCACCGCCATTATTATTAGACGTCAAATCGTTTATAAGAGTTATCTTTTAAAGGGCCACTTGGACGAAAATCGGTTATATTCAAAACCGATTAAAACTGATTATCTCTTTAAAGCACCAATTCATATCCAAAATGTCAAGCGACAATTGTAGTTGAGATCCACTATCTTTTTCTAGCGATTTTTAATTTTGAAGTTCAATAAATGAGGTGTTATTGAGCAGTATTATGTTTCGCATAACGCGCGCGAATTTTTACAAAACATACCCTGCTTGTCAAGTGATTTACGAAAAAATGAAGCCCGTACCTCCCCTTTTTTATTAATAATTTTGAACACCAATACAATGTAGTTTGCCCATGTGAAGTTTAAAACAAATCTGAACGTTAACTCCTTTACCCGCGAACGTCATTAAATAAAAGTAGTAATAATATTATCAAGAAAAATGGCAATTTGACACTTCTATGATGACTAAGTGCCGGGAGCCGGAATTTCATGTCAAAACGACCTATATTGGTATATAGCACGTTCCGTGTTTTACTGAGTGTGCCGGGTTTTGTTGAGCTCGCCCAACCAAACATGTCTTCCCTGATGTACTTGCAGAGCTTGCGACAGTGCTGTTTTGTCTCCTTCCAAAAGGTATGATAGATCTGTTGTTCATACCGCGCGTGGTTAGACAAACCGTTTATAAGAATAATCTTTAAAGGGCCGGGTAATTTATTCTTTGTTTCTTGCTGTTTCATCCAACCGTCTACAATCAATGTATTTGCGATTAAAAACGAAGAACGTGGAAAACAATATGCCAAATTGTGACGACTTAAACAAAGGTAATATTATCAATAAAAATGGTAATTTGACTACTTCTATGGTCACATGCCAATTAAGAGGAAGTTCATGTTAAATGACATGTAATAGTATAGCACGTTTCGTATTGTATTAAGTGTGCCAGGTTTTGTTGAGCTCGCGCGCCAAACCAAACGTCATGTCTTCCCTATTTTCTGAGAAGCTTTGGCGACGTTTTTTCTACTTCTCAGTTCTTTTCGCTGTTCTTTGCGCACTCGCCTCGGGTTTCTCCTCTTGCAGTATAACGGGTTATGTCACAACCAACCGCATTTATCGAAATTTCACTGTCACGGACTCTTCCAAATGTGTTTTTGAATGCCAAACGGACGAGAACTGTTCTTCGTATAACTACGAATATGAGCCCAATCATTCCTCGGGGCACATTTGCCAACTCAGTAGATGTGGCAACAACGGGACTTTGGTTAAAAAACTAAGATTCTGGTTTCATCAGTTGAGAATGTCAAAGGTAAAGACTTGTCGCAATTTAGTTGAAATTTGTTGAACTGGCAAGAGTTTGATGTCTTTTTTGGTATTAACGCAGATTGAAGGTGTATGCAATACTCCTGAAAAGAAAAAGAAGAAAAAGAAGAAAAAGAAGACGAGTACCGGTAAGTTATTTGCATCTAGCCGTTCTTATGTTGTTGTTTTTTTCACTTTTTATAAACTTTTTTTTTTTTTTCGATGCGTATAATCGATCAGGTGTTCTGTGCGAAGTTGCATCGTATATCTGGACTCTTTTTATTGTTTTGAAATCTCATAAAGAATTCTAAAAATTAACGACTAATTTTAGTGCGTTGAACTGCATATTAGCAGTCCAGTAAAAAATACACGCTTCGATTTGACTTTGAGTCACTTATGGAGATTCTGCTGTGTTCAGTGATATAGCAATCGCTGGAGTGTAATTCACATACGATCGTTCTAGAATCCCACCACAGGACAGCCATGGTATGGAGGCCAATTAACTCCACCGGCATTATTTTGAAACACAAACTGCTTTGGCACCGTCTTCTCCGTAAAATAGCTTCCCACCTCGGAATTCAACCAGAAGAGTGCTTCTAGCCTAACGGCTCCTGTATTAGCAAATGGCTCGGAGAAAAAGCACTTATAAACCAAATTCTGGCCACACTGTCCAATACCGACTCATCATCGAACGGCCAGAAATTCAACAGACATCACTGGAAAGAACGAGCCTTCGGCGTTTTAATTTGACACAGCAATAAGTTTTAAATTTGATTCATGAGATAGACGTCTCATCTACGCTGTTTTTTCAGATATTTAATCCGAGCTTTCAGGTTCCAGAACCATCATCAGTTTTAAATTGTATTCCTTTGAAAAACGGCTAAAAACACCCCAGCAAGTCGCGCACGAATATATGTTTCAGTTGCGTCACAAGTTGGGAAACTGAGCTGTAAAACGAGCAACATCGTTTTATAACTTGCTCCGAGAAAAAAAAAGTTTCGCAAGAAGTAAGTTTGATGATTTTGATGATAAGTTTGATGATTTTCTCGTATTTAACCGCCTTTAACTCAAAAATAACACCTAGATACAGCAAATGTTGTATCCAAACCAAACCTCATCATGCTTGTGTTATGCTACGCTTTTTTCGAATTTTCACTAAGTTTATGGCCCGTTCACCACTAGTTTTAATTATTTTGTGGTTTAAAGTATTCTTTAACTGTCACTTTGTTGATAAGAATGGTTTCAGCTTAGCTTGAATGCCAAAGTAGGGCATCGGGTAGAATGCCTATTGTTCTCGCGGACATTTACTACGGTTGAGAGATTTTTGAAAATTGGCATACATAAAGAAGATACCAAATTATTAAGTGAGGATTTAGACAGCTATCAAACGAAATCATCCAAAACCTAGAAAATAATTTCGTTTTAGAGTAATTTAGAGGTAGAAAAGCTACTTTATAATATAATAAAACTCAGTGTTTGACCGATAAATCCAACGAGCGTCCATAGTAACGCTATGTAAACAAAGCAAGAAACTATTGAAATAAGTAAAATAAGTCATCTTAGATGTTATTTCTATCCAAAAAAATGCCCCTGTCTCTAAAATCTTTCTCTTTCTATCAGATTCTTGATGTTTTAAAGGCTATGAAGTGCTGAAATAGCACAACATAGACGCGATCATGTCAGAATCAGTCAGAATAATCAAGCCACGCGAGAGCTAGTTTGGCAGTGTCGGAGCGGGAAATTCAAATTCCTTCGTTGATTACTGCTTGCTTTGATTCCTACTTTTTACTAAAACATTTGATGTTGTAATAAAAACCCAGCACGTAAATAAAAAGCACCCAAAAGACGGAATCTTGTTGAGCATTGCTCGCCAAATGAAGCGTGCTAAGGCTGTTTAAAAATAAAATCACTCGATTGAACGCGTTTTTTGAAACCAATGATCGTCAAACTTAAGACACATTATCTCTAAGATAGGCTCTTTCATTTCCAGGGTGCCGATTTTTATAAAGTCTAGTTTTTGCGACATAATTCGGGTTTCAATTTGGGATCTATTGTTTAAAACCCCAAAAGTAGTCATTTTTCAAAACTGGCATTGAACGCCTTTTTTGAAAGGTCCGAGAATGTTTTTGACGGGAAATGGTAGTTTGTACTTTCGACTTTGATTTCCACCCTGCCGATTTTTTTTAAATATCATTCTTTGAATTTTATTTTGGATCTAATGTCTCTCGGTGTCGCAATTTTCGGCAAATTCCTTTGTTTCGATGACCTGAATCTCATTAAGAGTTTGAATCTCGCGCTCTTTGGAAACCGGAAATGTCCGGCCATTCTACCCGATGAAGTCCCCTTGGCTTAAAGATCAAATAGATGACATGACTGAGATTGCATAATATAAATAGAAATATCGTCAATTGTTAGAGGAAAATCTGTAACTGCAGAATACAACCATATTGTATAATTATCCAATTAGAAAATGGCCTGACATCTCTAGAATAATGTTTTAACAGACATTCGTTTCCCATAATTGGCAATGGTTTCATGCTCAACCAATCACATCGGAAAAGGCGCCGTCCAATCTGGTTGTGTTCACCAATATACCCGTCCTTGCGGTTGAGGCCTGTCCCACAGGACATTATAGAAGCTAGAGAGCAACTTTCAGCAAATAGCCACTTCCTTTCTAACCTAGTATATTCCAACTAACTAGACCTAGTGCAGTTATATTTAAAACTTGTAAGGACTTAGGAGTCTTAACGTTATCAGAAACAATAAATAAAAGGCACGGTGAGTGTCCCTCGCCTAACACTTTTAATTATTCACTGTAGATGTTCCACTTGGTTCAAGTTCTTCAAATCCCGCCAAGTCATGTAAGCACATCAAAGACTCAGTAGTTGGAGTTACAGACGGTCCACAATGGATTGACCCAACCAACTCTGGTACTCCTTTCAAAGCGTACTGTGACATGACCACTGATGGAGGTATGTACACAAACACCGCGGTGAGATGTCTGCGCATGCGCGATATTTTTCTTTTCGTTTTCCGTCGTTTTTTACTGGTCATTCACTAAACATGAATACAATGTTAATCACTTCACGTATTATTAGTGCATTTTGCAATTCTAGCTTAAATTCACCCTAACTGGGGCATAGTTTTATAAAACCTATGTATTATTTTAAAGCTTACACAACAGAGAACTATTGTTTGTTTTATAAGCTTTAAAATGATATATAGGTTTATGGACTTTCATACAAAACTATGTCTGTGGTGACCCTCTTTCGTGATTCGCCCACGAAACTGTGCAGTGACCTTAAACCTTGAACTGATCTACTTCATTTATCTCAGGAGGATGGATTCTTGTGTTGAACTACATTATACCAAGTTCAGGATCCCAATTAAGATTGTTTGTTGCCACTTCCATTCCTGATATTGCCAACTATGTAAACAAGAGCCTTGTAATAGATGTCACTGCCCTAAAGAAACTACGAAATGCAATGTCGTTCAGCCAGCTGAGAATTCACTGTCGTAAAGCTACCGTTGGTCGTACGCTGCACATCGCAACAGCTTTGAATGCAAGCGGGCTTGCTGTGGTGAACTATTTCACCTCACTTTCTGGACCAAGACCTGACGCGTGTGGTTCTTTCTACGTAGAACCTGATGATGCCTCCCTGTTGTCTAAACGATGCTCACAATGGGGTGGTGATAAATACGACGGGAAATGGAGTTATTCGCCTCGCAAGAATTGGGAAAACAAGTTGTACGATCATTCATTTTATATCCACTCTGCCCAGCACTTTATTATAAGCAATCCGGGCTTATCTAGCAGGACGGAATGTGATGATCATTTGTCGGTACTGTCATCTGGAGATTTCTGGAAGATCTATGTCCGCTAGAACTCAAATTTAAGGTGGCCCGTACCTATTGATTTGCATGTTTGTCAGACATAAATTTTAATCGCGTCTTTTTACATCAAAACCTTGTACGTTTTCTGAGAAATTTGCAGCAATTTGTCTACAAGCCTTGAAATTTGTGCCGATAATGATTTTTCTGCGAATTGGATAAAATAATTCGAGATATTAGACGATTTTTAAAAGTAGCTTTATGAGAAAAATTGGCCATAAATCCAAAAATCTAAGGTGAATTTTTTTCCTATTTCATTAATCCACGTTGGGCACCAAATGTAGACTTGTGGTTACTCACTGTGATCTTTTATTCTTATTTCAGTTCAATTCTTAAGCAAGAACCAGTCGTCTTTTCAGTTTTGTGGGACCAGCATGCATAGTATTCAATCCAACCAAACGCTATTCTAACGCGTGACAGCACGCGTGACTCGTTACGACTCGCCTAATCGGCGCGCGTTCCCTTCCGAAATACGGTTGAACCCCACCCACAATTCCCTGGGGTCGGGCCACACAGGAAGCCCGCGCTACATCTATAAAGGCATAGAGGACGACATACAACATGTATCGTGCCAATACAAAATTTGCGCTGCCTGTTACGACGCTGGTGATGTTTCCTTAAACCCTGGTCCTGTTACTCAACCAGCAACGAGCAGTACAACCAGTCCTAAACCAAAGAGAAATCGAAGCTCGAAGTCGCCGCTAAGTCTCGTCTGTTTGAACTGTCGAAGCCTTTTGCCATGCATAGATGAGCTAAGAATAATTTTTCAAGATAACAAGCCAGGATTAATAGCTATTACAGAAACGTGGCTCAACGACTCTGTCTTTGACAGCGAAGTAAACATTGATGGATATACTATTTTACGTAAAGATCGTCAACGACGGAGAGGTGGTGGATGTGCAGTCTATATCGCCGATGGAATCAAATCAAAACACCGTAAAGACCTGGAAGAAGAAGGACATGAAATTCTCTGGTGCGAATTTAAGATTCAACGCTCTTCGTTTTTATTTGGTTGCGTGTACAGAGCTCCAGATTCCTCTTCACAAGAGTTCTTCGATTATCTCGATGATATTCTGAGATCAGAATCCCGGCGCGGGAAACAATTCATTATCACTGGAGATATAAATTGTAATCTTCTTAATAAATCTCTCCCGCAGACTCAGAGAGCCATTGAATTCATGGAGGTAAATGGACTTAGTCAACTCATAAAAAATCCTACAAGAATTTCATCTGGCTCGACATCCTTGATAGACGTCATTATGACATCGACTCCACAAGTGTTTACCAAGACAGGGGTGTTACAAAACTCTCTCAGCGATCACTTTCCTATTTATGGCTTTATTCCTCGGTTGAAACATCATCATAAACATCATATCATAACTACTCGTAGATGGAATGAGGATTCTTTGCCTGCCTTTCAAGCTGACATTAAGAATATTCCATGGGAAAATTTAAAAAGTCAGTCAAGCATCGATGAAAAGGTTCGAATCTGGTCTGAGTTTATTGGTCACGCCTTAGATAAACACTTTCCACTTCGAAAGAAGAGAATAAGACAAAACACTCATCCATGGATAGATAGTTCCATAGTTCGTCGTATAGATGGCTCAGAAACCAAGTTACTCATGTTCTGAGGAAAAAGAGAAGAGACTACTTCAGAAATAAAGTGGAAGCTAACAAGAAAAATCCCAAGGCCTTTTGGAAAACCCTTAATTATATTCTTCCAAGTAAGAAAAAATCAGCGGGCATTAATGAAATTGTTGTTCAAGATCAAGTGATCTCGGATCCATATCAAATAAGTAATACCTTAAATACTCATTTCACTGGTATTGCTGCTTCTGTTTTGGCAGAGACATATCCAAGCAAATCGATTGATGAATCTGTTGATAAGTGTTTTGATTCAGCAGAGGATAATGATTCTCCCTTTCATTTCAGACATTTGAATAATGAAGAAGTTTACAAAGCCTTGGTTAGCTTGAATCACACTAAAGCTACAGGATCAGATGATATACCTGCCAAGGCTATCAAGCTAGCTGCTGGACAACTAGCTCCAAGCGTTGCATATTTATTTAATGAATCCTTTCAGCAAGGTGCCTTTCCTGAATCCTGGAAAATTGCTAAAGTTACACCCTTACCTAAAGTAAAGAATACTACATCGTGTGATAATCTTCGACCAATATCAGTACTTCCGTGTCTATCCAAGGTTTTAGAGAAATTTGCAAATAACCAATTACAGTCTTTTGCCTTAGAAAATGACTTAATTAGTCAAGAGCAATTTGCTTATCAGAAGTTTTCTTCAAGTGTTACAGCATTACTTGTACTTATTGATGAATGGAAATGGGCAATTGACAACAAGCAGATCAATACAGCTGCCTTTTTGGATCTGAGAAAGGCTTTTGACATTATAAGTCACAGAATTCTTTTGTCTAAGCTGAAAGATGCAGGAATACGAGGGCGTGATGGTATGTGGTTGGAAAGCTATTTATCACATCGAAAACAATTTGTCATGGTCAATGGCATCCAGTCTGAGACTCTACCAATTGCTTATGGAGTTCCACAGGGCAGCGTACTCGAGCCAACATTATTCTCAATACATTATAATGATACACCTATTTCAATAAATGTTGTCGGCAAAAGCCTACGCGACTCACCCGAAAGGAAGCATGGGTAACATTACCAAAAGCTATAAAACCACACAAATATCCACACCATAATTCAACTTCAGCTTGCCATGACCTAATACATCAAAGAGATTCATTTGCTGATTTTAAAATCAAGACTACAATGCGAAAAAGAGAGGGAAATTTTGCAACTACCCATGTTCCTTTTCGGTCTAGTCGCGTAGGCTTGCGACCTCTCGTACGACAACCTTTTTTGAAATAGCTATATATCAAAGGCAAGTAGAAATGGATCTATAACGTTATTTGCAGACGATACAGAAATCCACACAGCACACTTTGATGGGGAGCAGGCAGTCCAACATTTAAATAGTGACTTGGAAAACATTCATATGTGGTTGACCACAAATGAAATGGTAACCCATCCCGGAAAATCAGAAACTATGAAAGTTGGAACAAGATATTCAATTGAAAAAGCAGGTGAACTTGACGTCTTTTTAAAGGATCACAAACTGAAGGAGGTATCATACTACAAGTATCTTGGAGTTTATGTTGATAGCCTCTTGAGCTGGTGTACTCATGTTGATTACATTTGCAAGATAATTTATCCAAAGTTGAAATTTTTAAACAGATTGTCAGGCTTTCTCAGTCCAGATGTGCTCCTCAAGATATATAAAGTTACCATACTTCCTATCTTCGACTATGGTTGTATAGTGTGGATGGATTGTTCCAAGAAACTGTCTGACAAATTGGAAAGATTGCAGAATCAAGCCTTAAGAATAATATTACATAAAAATAGGAAAACATGCTCTCAAGTAATGCGAGACAACTTGGGCATCCTGACCTTGCACAATCGTAGGCGCTTCCTGCGCTTTATTCTGATATTCAAAATAATTAATAACATAAACTGTCCGAAGCAATTACAAGAAAAATTGACAAAAAGATCTGCAATGCACACAAAAAATCTAAGAGACTCATGTTCCCTAAACATTCCAAGAGCGAAGTCTGCAACTGGTGAAAAGACCTTTCAATTCTCCTCATCAAGAGACTGGAACAGTCTACCACAAGAGATCAGAGAAACTACCAAGTTAGAGACGTTCAAGGCAAAAATGTATCATCTTCTCTTAAAAGAGGATAAGAATAATCACATATGCAAATTGAATAAGTAGGAATGTGTTTTTTTTTTCGTATTGATTATTTTTATTATATCATTTGAATATTTTGCAATTTTCATTCGTTCTTCTTATTATTTATATTATCTGATTTGTTTAATTTTTTTATTATTATTATTATTATTTATTAGTTCGAAATTCTTATTAATATTTTTTATTTGTATATTTTAGTGTTTCTCAATCATGTGCAGTATATGACATTACTGTAGATATACTTATATAGTTCACACACATATATATATATATATATATATATATAATTTATCATACTGCACATGGGTTTATACCAGGTTGTTCCTTTGGTTCAACCTGATCCATTTTATGCAGTTTTTAAATAAAGTCATTATTATTATTATTATTATTATTATTAAAATTATGTAGTCAAAACTACCGCCAAAATCTCAATAAAATTTCAAAAACAGCGAGAACCATATCTGCTATAAGAAAGACAAATGCCTATTGTAACTTGTGAACAAATTATGGACACATGAGAGCTAAATGCCAATGTTATCCTCAAGCAAACTTGGGGAGTAATTTTTGTCACCACGTACAAATTTCAAGGCTTGTAGACAAATGGCTGCAAATTTCTCAGAAATCGGACAAGGTTTTGATATAAAAAGACGCGGTTGAAATTCATGCCCAACAAGCAAATCAATAGATATGGGCCACCTTAAAATTTGATAATAGCACCATTTTGCTCTAGATTTTGACTGGTATATTCGGCAATGAACCGTACAACTGTATTCTTGTGATCACTTTGTACATAGATGGTTTCGACAAAATTATGTTTTTCGGAAATAGTCAATGTGGAGTGTATTCACTGTATCACTGACAGTTGCTATGGGAACTTTGTAGGCTTTTACTATAATAGGTTTGTTTCCAGTGTCAGATTTATAGTCTGCTTAAATGTGTTCAGTAGCACAAGGGAAGTTCTTTGCCTTCTTTCTTAAGTTGATCCTATTACCTTTATGTAATATCATAATCCGTAACTACCAAACAATTATGTAATAAAAAGTAAATGTCAACAACACAATCCTGTGTGTTCAACATGGATGCTAAGCTACTTATTTGTTTGACGCGCGTCTAGATGGAGGTCGGTTCGCAAACCTTGTATTGTTTTCAGAATCAATGGACTGATCATAACGAGCCGCAGCCGATTAGATTTTGAAAACAGCATGGATACCTGTTGCTAAGTGTGACGTCATAATCTGATTATTTTGTGGTTTTTCTAAATTGGCGCGAACTACAAAGTTTATCCTAAAATGCGTCATATTTGGCCAGGTTTATGTAATAAAACTACTAAAAGGAAAACTGAGAATCAATTAACGAAAGAATCAAACAGCTCAAGGTTAGCCTGCGTTGCTTGTGGTCTGCTGTTTTTGGGGCGGGGGAAGAAATGAAATACTGCGTGCTCCGCCCCAAAAACCGCAGACCGCCAGCAACGCAGGCTAGGTTCAAGTGTGACGGGTTGCCGACAAGACCTGACGGGTGTGGTTCTTTCTACACCTGATGACACATTCCTGCACAGGCTTACCTTCCTCAACGTTTATGAAGCGGGTTAGTTCCTGTTTAGAAGGTTTGGGATCCCTGTGTTGTTATTCGACCTTTTGTTGAATAGTTACTGAACACTTCTGACTAGTTTATTTGAGGGTTTGAGTCGTATTTACTTAGTTTTAGGCCGTTTAGTGTTCAGTAACTATATTTCTCTTCATTTTTAACAATCTTTTGAAGAATAGTTTAGAAAAGGAAAGCCTTTCAGAAGCAAAATTAAACTCATACTATTTTGTGGATAAATCCACCCTATCCATGATATTTCGGTATAAATCGATTCTGCCGACCCCAATATTTCTAGGTCTACCTTCTTTTTTTCTAACAGTTAAAATGGTATTTTCCTCTTGCCTCTACTCTCACATAATTATTTCTTCGTGTATATTTGTCTCAGATTAAAGATTCCATTGTGAAATCCTGGTCTTCTATCACCGTCAAGAATCTCGAGGAGTTAGGACAAGTATCTGCCGTAGTCTCTGCTGCTTCAGAAAAGAAAGCAGAGGTTTCCATGGAATCACAAGTAAATCATTTTCCGACTCTTAAGAGCCTATTATATATACGAGGGAATTGTTCTTGCAACGCCACTGAGCAGCAACATAAATAAGAGAAATACCCCTCTCTGCAACTTGCAATGTAACGAAAAATTGCGTTGGAAGTTGCAGAAAAAGTTGATCGAGCTCCTACCTTTTTGCAACGGTAGCAGTAACATCTATCTCGCGACCTGACACTGTAGCAAATAGACTAAAGGCTTAGTGTAGGATCGTCCACATCCCGCTGTATCGTATCTGTTTTTGTTTTTGTCTTTCTTTTTGCAGACCAAGAAAGAGTTGTGTTAAGAGTTGCGAAGATAGTTGCGCGTGTCATCTCACTTGCAATTAATTTGCTTTGCAAGTTGCAAGAAAAATTGCTATGTTACAGAGTCCATAAAACAGATCTTGTATTATTTTCTTATCCATCGGTTTTTTAAATACATCAATCTCTCCTTCAAAGGAAACTTTAGTGAATCTTCTCCAAAACATGGCGACCGTGTTAGAAAAAGAAGCAGTTGATGTGAAAGACCACAATGATATCAGAGTCCAGAACGTAGGGACAGGATTACTGCAAGGGATTTCTAATGTCATGGAGGTCGCAGCCTGGAATGCTTCTACAATGAATGTCTTTAACAGAGCGAGAAGAGTCACTAGAGATACTGAAAGCGTATACCTAAAAAATAAAGAAGTAAGTAGATTTAAAAAATCCTTCCTTCCTTCCTTCCTTCCTTCCTTCCTTCCTTCCTTCCTTCCTTCCTTCCTTCCTTCCTTCCTTCCTTCCTTCCTTCCTTCCTTCCTTCCTTCCTTCCTTCCTTCCTTCCTTCCTTCCTTCCTTCCTTCCTTCCTTCCTTCCTTCCTTCTCCTTCCTTCCTTCCTTCCTTCCTTCCTTCCTTCCTTCCTTCCTTCCTTCCTTCCTTCCTTCCTTCCTTCCTTCCTTCCTTCCTTCCTTCCTTCCTTCCTTCCTTCCTTCCTTCCTTCCTTCCTTCCTTCCTTCCTTCCTTCCTTCCTTCCTTCCTTCCTTCCTTCCTTCCTTCCTTCCTTCCTTCCTTCCTTCCTTCCTTCCTTCCTTCCTTCCTTCCTTCCTTCCTTCCTTCCTAGCTTGCTTGCTTCCCTTCCTTCCTTCCATCCTTTCTCCTTTGCCTCCTTGTGATAAGCAAATGTTGCCTCTGATTTTCCTCATTTGATACTTAATTATTTCATCTTTTACATCTACCTTTGTCTGTTTTCTCCCAACTGATGCCAGGGCATCTCCTTCCTTTCATCCTTTCTTCTTTGCCTCCTTGTGATAAGCAAATGTTAATTGCCTCCGATTTTCCTCATTTAGTACTTAATTATTTCATCTTTTACATCTACCTTTGTCTGTTTTCTTCCAACTGATTCCAGAGCATCTCACTGGTGACCAAGACAGTCAGACTAGTCGATGAGGTTGCTGATAGTCTGGTCAAAACTAAGAAACTCTACGAGAAACCAACAGTCTTCAAAACTAAATCTATGTCGATGGTTCTGGACAGACAGAAACCAGCACTGATAGGCGATAAAGCTATCCAAGATGGCGACACAAAGATTCTTCTTCCGTCCACCGAATCACTTGTAAATAAACAGCAAGAAGACAAAGAAAGTTTTCTTAGTTCTCAGGTAAATCTAGGTTTGAGTACAGTTGTCTCCCGGTAACTCGAACCCTCAATAACTCGAACCTCGATCTAAATCAAAGCAAAATAATATGTCCTTGTAGATTTGCTCCATTAGGTCATATATTGTCATACAGCCTGGATAACTTACTGATTTGAACCTTTTGACTTCCCTTGGAGGTTCAAGCTATCGACAATCAACTGTATTTTAGTCTGCTTTGCAATCCGCCCTCAATTAATTAATGATCGAATTCTAAACTTTAAAAAATGATTTTCCAAGCATTTCTAACTACATCATTTGCCAATCACTTTCAAGGTGACTGGTTAATCGGGTTTCACAACCAAGACAATTAAGAGAGCATTTGCCCAAGTGCCCTGCAAAACGCGCCGCCAATCATAATCTAAGCTTTAGTTTCTTCCTTTTTCCTTCAACTAGCTGATTGCCATGACAACTAATCCATTCACGTGGGACGCAAGTGCCAACCATGTCAAGTCATCAGTACTTGACTTCAAGTTGAAGACCTCGAGCGGTTCCAATCTGGAAGTTAATAAGTTAGAAAAAGATTTCAGCCTCTTTATTCCCGTGGCGAAGCGCGACAAACCAGTAAAACCAGAATCTTATTTTGTTCAACCAAGTCAAAATGGAACCATGCAGTACCACGTGATCAACATACCCGGAAAAGAGTATGCTGTCTCAATTCAATTACGACCATTATCCAAGGTGAACATGACGGTATACGTACGGTATGGCGCGCGTCCAGCAGTTGATGACTACAACTACACCATGGTGTTACCTAACTACACGACTTGTAACTTTTCTTCTGTTGGTGGCTACTTTAATTGTACTTCTGATCCATATACTGTTACTATATCAAGCACTTTGACAGGTCACGTGGGAATTCACTACCTTGGTATTGAATACCAGTTACTGACTTCAAAGAATGCGACAGTGCCGATACACATGCGCACAAAGAGGGACTGCTTCTCAGGAACTGGTCGACAAAAGAGAGCGTTATGCGTCCAGGTAAAAGACCCACCTCCAACAAAATCCACATCAAACAACAATGTGCCTGCATACGACCCGACAAGAGATGTTAATTATACCATGTCTGTTACTATGGCTACGTGCTTATACTGGAATGTGGCTGCACAGAAGTGGACATCCTATGGATGCAAAGTAAGTAGAGAACTCCACTCCAGGTGGACTAACGTTTAGTCTTATCACATTAGAGAGGCGCTGCCGTCACAATAAACTTACGGCATGCTTTTTAATTTACTTTCAGGTTGGACCATTATCAAAAGTAGGTTTACTTCACTGCTTGTGCAACCATTTGACATCATTTGGCGGGAATTTCTTTGTGGCACCAAACCCTATTGATTTTGACAAAGTCTTGAAACGTTTCATTGACTTTGATGCTAAAAACTTTGTTGTGTTTATCGTCGTGTTTGGTATATTTGGCCTTTTTCTTGTTGCTTTGGTGATAGCAAGAAGAGCGGATCGAAAAGACGAAGTCAAGGTAAGCTCACTAAACTCTAACGAACATGGAGGTTCGAGAACTGGAAGAGATTTGTTGCACTCAGGGACAAATCTTCATGTGTACCTGCAATTTCATACAAAAGTGTTGTTGCGGGGACAAAGTTTTGTCCATGGGACATGCTTCATCATATTTAACTGGTTTAATGTTATGGACGATACACACAAAAAACGATTCCTGCAACATGCCCCCTAGTGTGTACCGAACTTTAATCATTTTTCAGTGTTACATGATATTAGGGAAACACCACAACTGACTCTGCTCACTCTATTGTATATTAATTTCCAGGCGGTAGAGACACTTAGAATTTCATCTTCTGCTAACTACCACTACGAAATATCCATCTACACTGGAATGTGGCGAAACAATGGAACAACTGCCAACGTAGCTATGAAAATTTACGGCCAACAAGGAGAGAGTGAGGCACTTTACCTTAGTGACAGATATAGCAAACGAAAACTCTTTGCTCGAGCAAGTATAAATAATTTTATGGTCTCGCTACCAGAGTGCCTCGGAGCAATAATGGGGGTGAAACTGTGGCATGATAACGAGGGTGACAATCCATCATGGTACGTCACCCAAGTTGTAATCCATGATTTACAGGATGATACTCCATCGTACATTATTTGCAATCGTTGGTTAGCCGTTGATAAAGAAAATGGAGAAGTTCAAGCGAATTTCCCTGTTTCTACAAAAGAAGACTTGTCTAGTTTTAAGTATCAATTCTCTACAAGGATTTCCAAAAGCCTTGGTGATGGTCACCTCTGGCTTTCATTAGCTACCAGACCACCGCATAGCCCTTTTACTCGTGTCCAAAGAGTATCTTGCTGCTTATCAGTCCTTTACTGCGCCATGGTGGCAAGTGCCATGTTTTATCAGTTTGGAGAGAAAAGCACTGGAGACACTTACAAATTTGGTGCACTGAGGTTCAGCGTGAGACAATTAGTCATTGGTTTACAAAGCGCGTTGGTTATTGTTCCTGTAAATATCTTAATTGTTACTATATTCCGAAATACTAGACCACCTCAGAAACCCCTTCATGGGAACTATTCCCCAGAAGACCAGAAAAGATCTAAACCACCTGGATGTTTACCTCACTTCTTCGTCTACGTTGGATGGTTTCTGTGCACCGCGTCTGTGGCTGCAGCAGGAACCTTCACCATATTGTACAGCCTATCATGGGGTGGAGAGATAGCTAACGAGTGGCTGACATCAGTTCTTATAGCTTTTATCCAAGATATTGGTGTCATCCAGCCTGTCAAAGTCGTTGCTCTGGCAATTGTTCTGGCTATGATCATAAAAAAGCCCATGGAAGAGAAAACCGCCCATTCAATGGAGAAAGCAAACCTTGAGGTCAATGAAAGAGCAACCATTGAACCTCCGCAAGGAGAGAAACTTGAGCAAGCACGATCCTACAGCAATAGTGTCGTGGAGACCTTTCGTGCCGTGGGAGAAATTGTACTTTATTTACTTTTTGTTTGTTGTTTATTGATTTTTGTTTATCAGAATCGTGGTTACGATCGCTACCGTTTGACAAAATCAGTCGAGGAGATCTTCTTGTCATCTTTTACAGAGGTAACTAAAGATCGAATCACGTTGTTTTACTTTTGTTTGTCTTGGCCTGGCCTGGCCTTGAAGATCATAATTTCCCCTTATCCTGTTTCACTCCCTGGAAGCCTTTTCAAATGTCACTGAATCAGCATCCACATCAGATCCATTCGAACTGCTTCACCATACAGAGTGGGGACTGTTGTTGATGTCACAACAGGATCGATGCATTAGAGCGACGAGGAGAATGGGCCTTAAATAAAGAATGTATATATACCAATGTTCGAAAAATTTCCTTCATTTGCAGATTAGCACAACCAAGGAATTTTGGGAGTGGACTAAGGACAATTTAGTGCCAGGTCTCTACCAAACAAAGTGGTACACATCTAAAGGACCTAAAATTCCAGAAGGTTATATTTCAACCAAAGAAGCGTTTCTCATTGGCATGCCCAGATTCAGACAGATACGACTGCAACCAGGTAAATGTGAAAATAGAGATATGGCTAACACCACTGAGATGAAGAATACATCACATTTGGGTCCACTGCATTACAGCATTCCATCTATTTTCACTCCTTTAATTCACCACAACCTCAACGACATGAACGGTCTGTTTCCAAGTGTTCCGCAACTGCGCGCGAGGTGGCCTCTCACTTTAACTTGTCTTTGTGAAATCGAATGAAGTTTCCCCCACAAAAAAAAACAATAACAACAACAAAACTAACACAATCTATTGTCCGATTTGATCGTGTGGATACTCTTTTGGACGTTTTACCGTTTCGTTTTCGCGTGTTTCCAACGAGTATGAGTATATGGTCCTTCGATAAATGAAAATTGCATTCACTTAAAAATGTATTTGTTTTTCTTTTAGTTTCTCCATGTGAAGTCACAAAGGCTTTTCCTTGGAGTGGGCTTTATTTCAGCTATTGCATTCCATCGTACGAATCCAAATATGAAGAAAGAACTCGCTATAACCTACCTGGATGGGTCCCTGTTAAGAACACCAGTATCTATGGAACACTTGTCAACTTAAGAAGATTATGTCCAAAGCCTTGGAGGTATCAGTCATCCAAAGAACTCAACACGTTCTCTCTTGAAGGAGAACAAACGAGCTACGATGGTGGCGGTTATGTTGCTGATTTAGGGTACAACACGCAAACGGCACTCAACGTAATGGCAGATTTACAATCTAATAATTGGATCGATAAGCGGACGGCAGTTTTAGTTGTAGAATTTACGGTGTTTGAGCCCTCGAGCTCGCTCTTTAGTCATGCCAAGTTTCTTTTGGAAATGGTTCCCTCTACTGGAAAGCCTATCTTGTCTTCCAAAATGGAGACGCTGTCGCTTTACGAAAGTCAAGATTCAACTTTCCGATCGTTGTTTTTGGTGGTGCAGATTCTCTTGCTGTTGTTTATATTTTTCTACTTGATTTCTGAAATTGTGAAGCTATTGCGGCTTCGATGTCGTTATTTCAAATCGTTTTGGAACTGGATGAACTTGATTCAGCTACTTGCTGCCATTGCTGCGACGGTCCTATTTTTCTTCAAGACAACCTTCGTCTCTCGCTTTATCAAACATGTGCAAGCCAATCCATACGAGACTACAAGCATAGACTATGTTCTTCTTTGGTGCAACCTTGAGTTGTACGTTATCTCCATCGTCATATTCGTTGTGACTATAAAGTTCTTGAGGCTCCTGAGATTTAACCGCCATATTTGTCAAATGACCGCCTCTATGAAGTATTCTTTCGGTCGAATCACAACTTACACATTTGTGTTTCTCATAGACATGATTTCCTTTGCATTTCTTGGGGTCTTGGTGTTTGGATCAGCTGTCAAAGAATACTCCACTCTTGTGGATTCCCTTAGATCGTTATTCCAGAATTTCCTTGGTGGAGAGACGTCATTCGATAAACTGACGGAAGCCAATCGAATCATTGCTCCTCTATTTGTATTTGTTTACATATTTACCATGACATTTATCTTAGTGAACATGTTTGTCGCCATTTTGAACGATTCTTACGAGAGCGTGCGTTCACTTTCTGGAGGGAAATTTCCTGATTCTGATCTTGGCGCATTCATGAGAAACTACTACAAAAAACAATTTCATCTCGTACATGACACTTTAAAACGCAACTTAGGAAAGATAGGTTATAGAACTAAAAGATATGAGCCAAAGAAAGAGGAAGGAAAGGAACTTGATACCGTAGATGACAGCTATCTGGTTGGCTATTCGCCGTTGTCTTCAGAAGACTTTCCACTTGGCTTTATGAATCATGGATTTTCGTGTGAATATATTCCCCTGCCAGTCATCGACAATACCTATGTCCCTCATAAAATCGACCCGAGTAATTCCATCAACATCTCACCACCTGATCCGGAGGAAAGGTCAATAGATTCTGATGACGTTGCCTTGGAAACAGCAACTACTGCGTCCATGGTAACGACCAGTTCAGCTGAAATACTTGATTTGATTTCGGAACTACCAGAATCACTAGTAGATGATGAAGATACTGTTGATGTGGTGCGAGAAAAACTTTCCAACGTTGGCGCTATATTGAGAATCTCAAAACGATCCTATCGTAGGTTTTCCGCATCAGGAGACAAGTTTGTTGTGCAAAGAAACTTAACGGTTGGTCAACCAGTTGAACTTAAATTTACTCCAAGGACGATCCGAAAACTAAACATCAATCTCGAGTAACAGTCTTGAGAAGTAATTAAGTACATAATGTGTTCCTTACATGAAATACGTAGCATACATACATACATAAAGTACCGCAGCCAACACGACTGCTCTAATTGAGTTTTACAATTGCCACCAATTTTGATTTAACACTTTGCCCCAAATTTGATAGCTAACTTTGTCCTTACTAACAAATTTGAGTTTCTTTACTGCGAAAACAATGTCCCGACCGACAACTTAAAACTTTTATTTGGATTTTGGATTTTTTCTTAAGAGAGCAGAGCTTATGCAAATGCCTCGATCCGACTTCAATCCACATTTTCCATTCGCCTTGAGGTCCCTTGAGGGCATCTGCATACACTCCTCCCCTTCACATGATTGGCGGATCAGAAAAACCCCAAATCTAACTTGTTGTCGGTCATGATACAAGCCGGGGCAATTGAATAATTGGCCCCCCTCACCCAATTCAGTGTTGAGGTAGAAAACGTTTTCGCCTTGGAGTGTATGCACTGGACAATATCGATCAATAGAGGGGATTGCAATTTATAAACGTAAGATTTCTAGGGGATTGCAATCCACAAACTTGAAATTTCCACCTTTAAATTTTATCGAAATTGTTTCAATATAAATTGGCAGCGATTGTAATTCTTTCTGAATAAGTCATGACCACACAAATTGTAGATACTATGTAAATAATTTTCGACTATTTTAAATTAGAACCTTTTCTATGAACATACCTTTCGCGCGGTCAAGCTACAATACTGATAATATAGCCCAATCAGAAGCAAATACAGTAAGGTAAAAAGAAAACATTATTTGCCGTTTCTAGTTTCCTTTGCAGCCGTTTTTTTTCGATCACACGAAATCTGTTCTAAAGCACTTTAAAATTTCAAGGACTTTCACAAATCCACTCACACAGAAACAAGTTTATATGAACGAGCAGTTCCTGTAAGCTGGGATAACTCTGGTTTTGTTTTATGGACTTTGAAAATAGAATAGTTATCCGGCTAAGGACACACAGCTCTCCTTCATTAACGGGTCATAGTAAAAAACACTGATTATTATGAAGTATTTCTTGATATGACTCGAAATTGGTTTGCCATCTGGGCTTCCTTTAAAATCAAATTATACAATATGGCGTCCTTATCGGTAAAAAGGTCTACAATCAATAGAATATGACTTTACATCTATTACCTTCTCTACATTCATTAACTTTGACTTTCCATTCATTTTTTTTTTTTTTCATTTTCATTCCCTTTAACTTAAATGTAAACAATTAACTTTTCATCACACTCACTTTTTTGTTTTTTTCATATGTTTTTGTTTTTGGAATTGAATTCGTCTAACTTGTACAGCCTTCAGTGACTTCATCGACAAACCCCAAATCGATCAAACCCAACAGCTAAAGCCTATTTAAAACGCTTTCAAAAACCCCCAAAATAGACCAAACCAAAGACTGTTGTCCTTTTAAAACGGTCAAATATGCCCGAAACCAAAACAAAAGCAAAGGCTATATCTCATGCAAAATGGCCCAAAATTGACAAAGTCTAAGCCGAGGGGGCAAAAAAGTAGAATGGCAAAAAATCGACCAAACAATGATCAAAACTGCCAGTCATTGTTCATGAAATATATTAAAATACTTAAGGAAATATATCATGCCAGTACGTGGTAGAGTGGGGTCGCGCTATATTATGAGAAAAACAAAACAACGCAAGCAACAGGGAAAACTCTCTCACACGACACTATAAATCGTAATTACCGGTGCAAGAAAAAAACTTTTTTTTTCACAAAAAGCTAGCTGTTGTTTTGTCATTTTTCGCCATTTTGCATGGGCTTTAGCCTTTGCATTTCGTCGAATTTCGGTAATTTTTCACTATTTTGCATGGGCTATAGCCTTTGCATTTCGTCGATTTTGGGCCATTTTTCATCATTTTGCATGGGCTATAGTCTTTGCACTTTATCGATTTTCGGTAATTTTTCACCAATTTGCATGGGCTATAGCCTTTGCATTTCCTCGATTTTCCGCCATTCTTTACCATTTTGAACTTTTTGCATGGGTTATAGTCTATTGAAAATCGTGATTTTGGGTCATTTTCTAGCTTTTTCCATGGGCTATAGTCCATTGAAAATCGTGATTTTGGGTCGTTTTTGTGCATTTTGCATGGGCCATAGTATATCCATTGAAAATGGCCATTTTGGGTCATTTTTGCGCATTTTCCATGGGCTATAGTCCATTGAAAATCGCCAATTTTCGTCATTTTTGAGCATTTTGCATGAGTTATAGTCCATTGAAAATCGTCATTTTGGGTCATTTTTGCGTATTTTACATGGGTTATAGTCCATTGAAAATGGCCATTTTTGGTCATTTTTGCGCATTTTGCATGGGCTATAGTCCATTGAAAATCGTCATTTTAGGTCATTTTTCCGCATTTTGCATAGGCTATAGTCCATTAAAAATCGTCATTTTGGGTGATTTTTGTGTATTTTGCATGGGCTATAGTCCATTGAAAATCACTAATTTTGGTCATTTTTGCGCATTTTGCATGGGCTATAGTCCATTGAAAATCGCCAATTTTGGTCATTTTTGCCCATTTTGCATGGGCTATAGTCCATTGAAAATCGTCATTTTTGCGCATTTTGCATGGGCTATAGTCCATTGAAAATCGTCATTTTTGCGCATTTTACATGGGTTATAGTCCATTGAAAATGGCCATTTTTGGTCATTTTTGCGCATTTTGCATTAGCTATAGTCCATTGAAAATCGTCATTTTCGTCATTTTTGCCCATGTTCCATGGGCTATAGTCCATTGAAAATCGTCATTTGAGGTCATTTTTTAGCATTTTGCATGGGTTATAGTCCATTGAAAATGGCCATTTTTGGTCATTTTTGCGCATTTTGCATGGGTTATAGTCCATTGAAAATCGACATTTTGGGTCATTTTTGCGCATTTTACATGGGTCATAGTCCATTGAAAATGGTCATATTTGCGCATTTTCCATGGGCTATAGTCCATTGAAAATGGTTATTTTGGGTCATTTTTGCGCATTTTACATGGGTTATAGTCCATTGAAAATCGTCATTTTGGGTCATTTTTGCGCATTTTGCATGGGCTATAGTCCATTGAAAATGGCCATTTTTGGTCATTTTTGCGCATTTTGCATGGGCTATAGTCCATTGAAAATCGTCATTTTAGGTCATTCTTGCGCATTTAGCATGGGCTATAGTCCATTGAAAATCGTCATTTTAGGTCATTTTTGAGCATTTTGCATGGGTTATAGTCCATTGAAAATGGCCATTTTTGGTCATTTTTGCGCATTTTGCATGGGCTATAGTCCATTGAAGATCGCCAATTTTGGTCATTTTTGAGCATTTTGCATGGGTTATATTCCAATGAAAATGGCCATTTTAGTCATTTTTGCGCATTTTGCTTGGGCTCTAGTCCATTGAAAATCACTATTTTGGTCATTTTTGCGCATTTTGCATGGGCTATAGTCCATTGAAAATCGCCAATTTTGGTCATTTTTGCGCATTTTGCATGGGCTATAGTCCATTGAAAATCGTCATTTTTGGTCATTTTTGCGCATTTTGCATGGGCTATAGTCCATTGAAAATCGTCATTTTAGGTCATTTTTGAGCATTTTGCATGGGTTATAGTCCATTGAAAATGGCCATTTTTGGTCATTTTTGCGCATTTTGCATGGGCTATAGTCCATTGAAAATCGTCATTTTAGGTCATTTTTGCGCATTTTGCATGGGCTATAGTCCATTGAAAATCGTCATTTTAAGTCATTTTTGAGCATTTTGCATGGGTTATAGTCCATTGAAAATGGCCAATTTTGGTCATTTTTGAGCATTTTGCATGGGCTATAGTCCATTGAAAATCGTCATTTTAGGTCATTTTTACGCATTTTGCATGGGCTATAGTCCATTGAAAATCGCCAATTTTGGTCATTTTTGCCCATTTTGCATGGGCTATAGTCCATTGAAAATCGTCATTTTAGGTCATTTTTGCGCATTTTGCATGGGCTATAGTCCATTGAAAATCGTCATTTTAAGTCATTTTTGAGCATTTTGCATGGGTTATAGTCCATTGAAAATGTCCATTTTTGGTCATTTTTGCGCATTTTGGATGGGCTATAGTCTATTGAAAATCGCCAATTTTGGTCATTTTTGCCCATTTTGCATGGGCTATAGTCCATTGAAAATCGTCATTTTAAGTCATTTTTGAGCATTTTGCATGGGTTATAGTCCATTGAAAATGTCCATTTTTGGTCATTTTTGCGCATTTTGCATGGGCTATAGTCTATTGAAAATCGCCAATTTTGGTCATTTTTGTCCATTTTGCATGGGCTATAGTCCATTGAAAATGGCCATTTTTGGTCATTTTTGCGCATTTTGCATGGGCTATAGTCCATTGAAAATCGCCAATTTTGGTCATTTTTGCCCATTTTGCATGGGCTATAGTCCATTGAAAATGGCCATTTTTGGTCATTTTTGAGCATTTTGCATGGGCTATAGTCCATTGAAAATGGCCATTTTTGGTCATTTTTGCGCATTTTGCATGGGCTATAGTCCATTGAAATTCGTCATTTTTGGTCATTTTTGCGCATTTTGCATGGGCTATAGTCCATTGAAAATCGTCATTTGAGGTCATTTTTGAACATTTTGCATGGGTTATAGTCCATTGAAAATGGCCATTTTTGGTCATTTTTGCGCATTTTGCATGGGCTATAGTCCATTGAAAATCGTCATTTTAGGTCATTTTTGCGCATTTTGCATGGGCTATAGTCCATTGAAAATCGTCATTTTAAGTCATTTTTGAGCATTTTGCATGGGTTATAGTCCATTGAAAATGTCCATTTTTGGTCATTTTTGCGCATTTTGCATGGGCTATAGTCCATTGAAAATCGTCATTTTAGGTCATTTTTGCGCATTTTGCATGGGCTATAGTCCATTGAAAATCGTCATTTTAAGTCATTTTTGAGCATTTTGCATGGGTTATAGTCCATTGAAAATCGCCAATTTTGGTCATTTTTGCCCATTTTGCATGGGCTATAGTCCATTGAAAATGGACATTTTTGGTCATTTTTGCGCATTTTGCATGGGCTATAGTCCATTGAAAATGGCCAATTTTGGTCATTTTTGAGCATTTTGCATGGGCTATAGTCCATTGAAAATCGTCATTTTAGGTCATTTTTACGCATTTTGCATGGGCTATAGTCCATTGAAAATCGTCATTTTTGGTCATTTTTGCGCATTTTGCATGGGCTATAGTCCATTGAAAATCGTCATTTTAGGTCATTTTTGAGCATTTTGCATGGGTTATAGTCCATTGAAAATGGCCATTTTTGGTCATTTTTGCGCATTTTGCATGGGCTATAGTCCATTGAAAATCGCCAATTTTGGTCATTTTTGAGCATTTTGCATGGGCTATAGTCCATTGAAAATGGCCATTTTTGGTCATTTTTGCGCATTTTGCATGGGCTATAGTCCATTGAAAATCGTCATTTTAGGTCATTTTTGCGCATTTTGCATGGGCTATAGTCCATTGAAAATCGTCATTTTAAGTCATTTTTGAGCATTTTGCATGGGTTATAGTCCATTGAAAATGTCCATTTTTGGTCATTTTTGCGCATTTTGGATGGGCTATAGTCTATTGAAAATCGCCAATTTTGGTCATTTTTGCCCATTTTGCATGGGCTATAGTCCATTGAAAATCGTCATTTTAGGTCATTTTTGCGCATTTTGCATGGGCTATAGTCCATTGAAAATCGTCATTTTAAGTCATTTTTGAGCATTTTGCATGGGTTATAGTCCATTGAAAATGTCCATTTTTGGTCAATTTTTGCGCATTTGGATGGGCTATAGTCTATTGAAAATCGCCAATTTTGGTCATTTTTGTCCATTTTGCATGGGCTATAGTCCATTGAAAATGGCCATTTTTGGTCATTTTTTGCGCATTTTGCATGGGCTATAGTCCTTGAAAAAT